>CM053787.1:15485000-16105000 GCA_028749045.1 Cupressus sempervirens | reverse complement strand
ATTAAGAATATGACTAAGTATGACTATTCTTGCTATTCCAAGCCTCAAGATGAAGAAACATTGAATAGCTAACTCACATTCATTCTAAAATCACCTTGCTCATACCTATCACCTTGTTCACATCTAATACCTTGCTCAATTTTAGAATCATTAAGACCCAAAAACATCTCCATATTGTTTCCCAACATTATCTCATGTAAGTTTTCTAAGTTGCCAACATAACTTGTGTGTTCATTGTTTTTATAACATCATATCCAGGAAGCCATGGAAGCCTGGAAAGAAAGTGCTAAATATAGGAATAGCAACTAGCTTCAAAGCTTGTGTCACATAAGGAAATAAGTGTGTTTCCTTTAAATCTCATTCTCATTTATCATGTCCAAATAGAGTTGACATTAAACAATTTTTTTTCTTCTTGTTATGTCTTCGATATGAAAACATAACAAGTTGATTCTTTCTATATTACTTGGGCAGTCACAATCCTTCTTTAGACTTGTGATAACCATCCACATTAATAGCAAGTCTCTGCTATGTATAACAATAATATCTAAATTGTTTGATTCAATAAATCTATATGCTTGTATCTTCTATTAAGTCTAAAAATGTCATATTTAAAACTCTTTGTTTAATTCTGAAGAAGTGAATCATCAATAGTTAGCAAAGTAAGAGCACCAAGGAAAATCACCCAACCAATACCAAAAAAGGTGATGAAGGTGCAAGTCTTATAATAAGAATGTAGGTTTAGGTACCAATGAGTCACCAACCAATGGCTGAAAAATGGTGATAAGGAGTTAATGAACTTGTTATAAATTGAAACAAGAAGGAAATTAGTAACTTAAAAATTACACAAACAAATTTAATGCATTTAGCTCATTTGATTTCACCTTGAAAAATTTGTTGTTAAGCTGAGTGGTGGAGATCAGGTATCAAACCCACCTCTAAAATCCTTGGCCAAGGTGATAATAGGCAGACTTGCCACAACATATGGATACATTGTTGTCCTGATGCTCTAATTATTCATTTGAATAGCTATTGGGACCTCAACCCACCTAAACACTCTGATGGTTGGATCAATGAATATCCCATGCTTGACCTCAAGGTAGAGAGGGTCATTCTATTAAATTAGAACATGTGGGGATAACTAAAAAGGTCTATGGTTGGGAGGTTAAGCCAATGATAATGCTTCTCCTCTCACCAAAGTCAAGCTTGGACAACCAATTTGAAAAGGGATCTCACATTAAATCTGTATGTACTCTTAATTTTTAGTTAGTATTTTTCCTTTCCAACTAAAAGATTTACTTTACAGAAATGATGTACATTATCTTTAAAAGATGGTTAGTTATTCAAAGCATAGTATTGTATTTTCATTTTAGAAATTAGTTTAGATTTAGCTCAGCTGAATTTTGTCAAATTTTTAGGAAAACATTAGAGATTATTATATTCAGTAATTTTTTTAAAGATGTTTTTAAAATCCTTGTCTTGTGAAATAGACACTCAAATGTAGTTAGTTAAATGATGGAATTAGTTTGTAGAAAAATTGGCTGTTACACTTGCACAATGATTCACCATTGGAATCCTCTCACATTGGGTGAAAATGGGCTCTTCAAAGAGGAGATGCTATAACCAAACATAAAACAACATATTTTACATTATGTTTTGCCTCTCAAGGCCATCTTAAAAATCTCTTCCTTATTCACACAAAACCTAGAATAATAGAGGTATATGGCTTCAATGGAGCCCATACTCCATGAAATAAAATAAATCCTCATTGTGAGGTAACTCTATCAACTACAATGTTGAGCCCCACTATGCCCTTCACCCAAGGCTTCTCTTCTCTCCCAAGGGTGAGTGAAGCCTTCACACCCATGAACACATCAATACTCACATTCAAACAAGGAAATAAAGAGGGCAACAAAACCAAAAGGAAATATTCAAGAACACATAACACATTCAATTTTTCACAACAAAATTTCAAATCCCACAATGTAAGATTCAAAGCACAATGCATTCTCCATCAACAAAACCTTCACACTTTCAAATTTATTTTCCATACTAAAAGAAAGAAGAAAAGAAAGTGAAGCATAGTTTGAAAAAAAACAGCCTTGGTCTAGGCTAGGGTAATGATAGTTGTAGTAGAGCTCCCATAATCTCCCTCCAAACCTGTCTTTGAAATTATAGAGTGGGTGAACAACCACTAATTTGTCACACTCTCTACTAACCCCTTTTTTATTAAAAAAATCAAGCCTCTCATTTCTTACATTGTTGCTCCTCCAAAATAAGAAAGTTGACCAAGTGGGATGGTGACGGTACTCTCATGGGGAAACTCAAAATTTCGAATTGGTTCAAGGGGGCTTTTTTTAAGGGATCCCCTAAGTTAGGTAATCACTAAAATAGTTTAATTTAGGCCTCTAACATGTTATATTTCAATTAGGGTGGCTTTTTATCAATAAAATGACACTTTAGGATCCCATTTAGGCCCTATAATATTCCTAACAAGTTTGAATTCGAAAATCATCATGATGGTGACCCATCCTAACACTCTCTCCCAAGAGGGTGTACTTAACCATTAATTGGAAGAAATGACAAGGACTATGATTAAGTGCTCTTGTGATCGACACTCTAGATGACATTTCATGAACACATAGACAAATACAAGTGTCAAGTGACACATTAAAATACATTCCTCTTGACCATGACATGTCCTTAATGTATCTAAATTATGATTAAGCATTACTTCATACAAACAAACTTACATTATGAAATAAAATACTTTCACAATGAGGCTTTTGAATCTTTCAAAGATTTTCCTTGGTTAAACCATGTTCAGAAGGTCTGGAACTTGTTTCCCCTAAGAATTTCCATGGTTCCTCTTCCTGCACATTAAACTCGAGCATCAATAGTCCAAGGGGGTCAAATAAACATATACAACATAAATGCATATAATAATAACATCCATATTAACATGATTTGAATTAAATTTCCTTTCCTAATATTTTTCAATTATTCCATTTGAAATGTTAAGATATCAAAATCTGCATGTCATAAGTCATCTTTATCAAATCAATATTTATTTGCATTTCATAACCATTCATCTACATATCATAAAGCATGATAACCAAATTAACATTATCTATAAATAAAAAATCATCAAAATCAAATTAACATTTTTCATCACATCATAATTTGATAGTATCATGTCATAAAATTGCATTCATATGTGTTTGAACATTTCTTGCACAGTAATAGGTTCTTAGCACATATTTTAATGTAAAACATTGCTAAAGTATCAAAATCAATAGATAAAACAATCCATTGTCCATCTAAGTCTCAAATAACTATCAAAATATCAAGGTCTCAAAAAAATGTAAATAAAATATCCATGCTATGACGGGTTGGGGTGAGGCATCACAACTAAATGCCAGTAATTATTCAATATTGATCGAGTTGCAGTTTTACCAAGTCATGTTAACAAGATGGTCATCATGTTATCCCTTTTATTCTATCAATATTGACTGAGTAGTTCAATGTTTGTCAAGCTATCTAGTGTTGGCCAAGTTATCCAGTGTTGGTCAAGCTATCTAGTGTTTTCCAAACTATGCATTGTTGGCTGAGTTATCTACCATTGACTTAGCATTCCTTTATGTGATGAGTGAACTTGTTATTTGTAGATGTTTGGTTCCTTCTTTGACCAAGCTTGTTCTTATTTTGAGCTGACTGGTGTATTTAATTTTGATAATGAATTTAATATTCACATCTTGCCTTGGGATGAGTGCAAACCATTTTAAGGTATTCATTTTTGTTATGTAATGATCTAGAATCTTATGTAAGCTATTTTGGCAAGTATAAATAAGGTGCTTAGGCTTAGGTTTGAGGTAGAGTAGAGAGACAAAGAGAGTCAAAGGATATGATTTTGGAATTATGAATTTTAAGTTGGATTTTAGATCTTGAATTTTTACTTTGTAATTGGTCATAACCTAGAAGGCCTTATAGTTGGGCATGTATGCTAATAATTTGATGAATCAATAAAGTGTTGTGTTCTCTCTCTCCTTAGTGTTGTTCTCAATGTGTTTCCTTCAATTGTGATTAGTTAGAAAGGTATTTGAATAGTTAGGTTTGCCTTTGGCCCTAACTATTCATACCCTCCTTGTACCACTGATTACAGAGATCCTACAATGTTCATGGCCACTCCATACAAAAGTGTCTCTAAGATGCTCTAAATATGTTTGGTGATTGATATTCTAAGGGTTTTAGCTAGGAGCTCATGAGGTATATTAGTGAAATATTGAATTCTATAAAATAATGATGCAAAGGTCTAAAATAACCTCTCTCATCCTAGAGAGATCACATTCTTTTTGGATTTGGTAAAGGGATCTTGCCTAATGCCAAAACCTATAGTGTACATCACTTCGTTGGTGCATCATTGCCCTACTTTCAAACTATTGATCATGGTATCAAATCATGAGTTTTTTAAGCTTTGGATGGATGGGTGAACCCTATAGACACCCTTATTTCTACCACAGAGCACCTATACCATTTTTGACCACTACATACCAAAGCATCCCTAAGACCAAAGATGGGCTCCTAAGACCAAATTGGTCGTCGATTTGGCTAATTGTAAACATCTTAAGGGTTATTAGACATCATTTCAAATTGAACATATATGATACAATATCAAATTAAATATTGCATTAAAATTTGATACTAAAGGCCAATGAAATGTTCTTCACAAATTAGTACATTTGAATCGAACATAAAAAACATGATCAAAATGAATGATATTCCATAAACATGAACAATGCACATGATGCATGATAAATTGAAAAAATACTATAATAAATTGAATTATATATCATTGTGTGCATAAATTCCAAAAATAGATATTGAAATGCATGTATCTATAGATAAATTACATAAACATATATCAAAATACATAGATCCATATACAAAACCTGGCTGATCATGCCATTGAAATGTGGATAATATCAATTTTTTAAAATAAAATATGGCATATTCCATCTAAAAATGTCTCATGATGCATCGTATGACAATTATACTATCCTATGCCTCTGGTGGATCATCAAAACGTAGCCTCTTTGCTATACTAGGTGGATTGTATGCCTCCTACATAACCAAAAAAGGAAAACCCAAAATTATTTTACTAAATTTATATGATTCTAAAAATCTAATAATAAATTACTCAAATGTATAATGATATTTTTTTAATGAAGATTTATAGTTTCAACCATTCATCATATATACCTCTCTCATCAACCTCTTGTGGAAGTCAAGAGTTCTCTCATATGTCCTCGACAATGCTCAAAGATTATGGCTTATATATGTTCAAGTATGGTTGTCAGATGGATCTAAAATTTAAATTATAACATTATAATTGATATTTTACTAAATATATAACATATAATCAAGAATTCAAATTCAAACTTACCTTTGTCAACTCCTCCTCTAGAAATAATGGTTGTGTGAGAAAAGATACAAAACTATGATGTATAGCCTCTTGCACACTAGGTGTTTCCTACAAGATACAAAAGTGTGGTTGTTAATATCATGGGAATCAGTTTTACATTTTTTTTTAATCAAGATTAGGAAAATAAAAAATAAATGACACACACACACACACACACACACACACACACACACACACACACACACACACATGATGGGGCTCTCCTTACGAATGGAAATTCTAGAGGGTCTATGATGCCAAATATTCTTAGACTCGTCAGTAGTAGCCATGCCTTGTACAATAAATATTGTAATTAAATTTCATTGGCACAAACAAGCTACAAGATTGCATCAATATTTAATCACTTTAAAAACATTTAATTACCTTTCCCTTGTCAATGGGTTGTGCCTCATGCCCTACACTCTGCCCCCCACTAACAAGTGATAGTTGCAAGAGAAAAGAATAGTTATAAACCATATATGTTCCAATATCAAACAGAAAAGAAACAAGAACACAAAATAATGTATCATAGATGTCTCAAGGCCAAATGAAATAGTGGAGGGTGTGACATCATTAAATTTTCTAAGCTCCTCCTCAATTATTAACTAAAATTGAATGACTATCACATACATATATAAGTTTGTATGGGTTAAAATTTTTTTAGTATAAATATTAACTTTAAATCAACTATGTTGTAACAAAAAAATGTATACATGTACCAACACAAAAGGATCTCATGGCTTTGCATATCTATCCACTCTCACGCTAAGGTCCACAATCTCTATAGGCATGTGTGGTGTATCCTCCTCCCCAAATAGAAAATGATGCTCAAAATAATCACAAATGGGGCATTGATAAATAGTCTTGCACATTATTCAAGAATGGGGTATACAAATATTTGACAAGATTTCCAATGATGAACTCATGCCAGCATCATCAACATAAGGAGAAAACATTGACCTAGTCTAGGATATCAATAGGCTACTCAATCTATGGATGGATCTAATAGTCTGAGAGCTAGCCTTTGAAATAATAGTAGGATGCTACATTAGAGGAGGGGGGAGACATTAGTAGGGGGATAAAAGTGTCATCTATATTCCTTTGAGAAAAGGGTCTATTCTAAGGAGCTTTTCCTCCTACACCCATGTTGGATCTAATGCTCTAGTAGTTCACCTTGAGGCCCAACACAAATTCAACATACAATTTTTTAATGAGATAGAATGGAACCTCTGAATTTTTGGGTAGAGGTCTATCAAAAACCATCCACCAAAAATCCAAATTTTTTCACACATAGCCTCATTTGTGCACCAATGAATTGATAATTTGGGCTTTGCACATTCTACAGTTTTACTAGTTTTTGGGTTCACAAAAAGGTTAACTATATTATTTATGGTTATGTTTAGGGACGAAACATCATTGTAGTCCAACTCATTATCAAATATGACATGCATTTTCTCATGCTAGTGAAGAGAAGCATTTGATAATTGATAAGCGTTTGAATATTTTCTACTATGGTGTTTGATGTGGACAAAATGGGAGCCAATGTAGGTATATTGTTATATGTGGCTTGAAAACCCCTCATTTTGACAAGATTTTTATGTATCAAATATTCAATTCAATGAGGGTTTTGAGGGTGTAATGAGTCATTTGGTTGAGGTTGAGGATTTTAATAGGGTTGTGGAATGTTTGGCAGAGGGTTTTGAGGAACACTATTTCATGGCTCAGTGTTATCAATATTGTTCGAGCCATCCATGCCTATTAAATTGCAAAGAATCCAAAATTTACTATTTATATTAATAGTTTTTAATTAAAATTAAAAAACTAGTGATTCCTATCAAAGAAACCTATTTTTAAATATAATTCAATGAAACTAATCAAATTAATAAAAAAAATTGGACTTACTTGAGGATTCCTTTATCTTATACCCGATCTCATATCTTGTATTTGAAATGGAGGCCATAGTTTGCTCCAAAAACAAGAAACAACAATGGAAAATAGCAATTGGCTTTCTCGATTTAATTTTGTATTTGCAAGTTTCAAGTATCTGATCCAATATTGGGTACCCATTAATATCAGATACCCAATATTGGATTGGGTACTCGATATAGGATCTGATACACAAAAAGTATGGTATCACCTTTTTTCTTTGGTATTAGGATGGATGGGGAAATTTTTTTTAAAAAAATTGAAATTCTCTTAGATGCTTTAAAACTCCAACTTTTTCATATCACTACCATTTGGCACACCACAATCCTACACATACCCTTCTCAGTATCCCTTTCGTAATAACATCATTGGCATGGTATTTCCATGTAAGAAGAAATATGTTTTTCATTCAAGTGCCCTTAGGATTGACTCTTACAATGGAACCTTATATTTTTTGAATTCTTGTGTTCGAATGCCTTACACAAGTGACTTGAGAGGAAAAGGGTTTTAGATGGCCACCTCCAAAGGAAATGAATAAATCATCTTCCCCTACTAAGAAAACCAAACTTTGCATCTAGCAGGTGAATAATAAAGAGGAATATGAAGTGGAAGAGGATCAAACTATTCCATGTGGATATAATAGCTAGCCACTAGGTCTACTAAGAAAGGGGGAAAAGTGTTAGTTGAACATGATTTTTTCGAGAGCACTAAATAGTGGAATGGGAAGATTGGGAAGGAAGATCATCGGGAAAAGAATAATATGGAGTGTGATGAGAAAGAAGTTGGTTATTCTATTTTTAGGATAAAAATTTAAACTATTAATAGTTGTATGCACATCTATGATAACATGAAGAGGATCCCATTAGCATCATGAAGGTCATAATGCTTGGAGTGGTTAACACCATCCATGCCAACACAAATATGGTTTTCACATCACAATTGGCCAATTTTAAATGTAATGAAATAACTTTTATTTTTAAATGATTGAGATGGAACAAAATATGGGATGCATTTTTAGGTTCAATCTTCATGTTATGCATAACTATGGGACTTCCCTATTCCCATTGTATGAAATACTCTTAATAATGATATTGAAGGGGATGGCAACAAAATAAAAAGAATTTGTTTAAGTTAATTACATATTACTGGAGCCATATTATATATCACTTTGGTTGCAACCACAAAGCACATGGAAACACTTAACTCTTGGACGGTTATTCTTAATATCAATCCCCCCTCTCTATGGGGTATTTAAAAAACATTTTACTTTTTGTTATTTTTTCACCTAGACTCTAGCTTTAGGAAGATTATTTCACTCATCTTTATGTTTTCATACTTTTTGTACTAGGTGTAGGGCTTTATTGATTTCTATTAATACTTGTAAGTTTTTGTATAGTGATGGTAATCTTCAGATTTACAGGTTGACTGGCCATTATTTGTAGTTACTTTTTCGTGGTTTTACTATTAATTACTTTAAAAAAATCTAATGTTAGTGTGTGCTTTATTTATTTATTTTAAAACAAGTTATAAAAGGACATGAAACCCATATTCATAGTATAGCTTATGAATTTTAAAATATTAAAAGTCCAAGAAAATCAAAATCTATAATATAGAAACAATGTTAGTAGGAAAGAACAAAAAACCAACCCATAACCAAAAGAACAAAAAAACACTAACATAACTAACATACATAAAAACTATAGACCAAAACACATTAATGCAGATTCTTGAGGGGTTGAGTAGCTTCTTCCTCTAGATGACTCATATGGTTTGTGGAATGTTTTGTTAAATAAAGCTCTCTAGTTGTAATTTTGTAAGAGTTTGCACCCTTGCTACTAATTAAATTTTTAAAAAAAGAAAGGTTATTAATATTATATCAACTACCTCATAGGTGACCTCTTCTAACATTAATTCATTTGAAACTTAAGAATTGACACTGAATGCAACATGAAACTACTTATCTTTTGTAAAATTTATAACCATTTCTTTTGATAGACTTCATATATGTCCAAAAATAAAGTTTTATTTGATGTACAAATTTTTTGATGAACATTGTAGATAAATAATTAACTTTTTAAAGCTATGGAAAATAAAAAATTCAATGTCTTTAGTATAAAATATTAAATTCAATCATGTTCAAGAAAGGTTTATAAACAACTAAATTATTTATCCATGTATGTATCACTAATCATTATTGCTACCTAAATGGTTAAAAATACACATCATATTTACATCTTTATAGTATAGGAAAACATCAAGCATATTTATTCTTAGCTTGTTTTAGATAAGTCCACTTTCTCCAAAATTTGGCACCTTCTAATTGATCCGAAACATATTTTTCCAACTTGTACATTATGATGAAGATGAATATGTTTATGTTGTGGGAGACCATCTAGACTATATATAAATTATTTTTCCTCAAATAGAATTGGATAGAACATAATATTTGTTGAGTGACTTGGTTTTCCCTTAAGTTTTACAACCTTAATGGTTCACCATATCTAAAATTGGACTAGCTACAACCTTAATGGCTCACCATATCCAAAATGGGACCACTCCTATTAGGCCATTGTAATTTAGATGGAGTATTCTAAGTTGAGTAAGCATACTAAGTTCTAAAGGAATACTACCATGTAGTCTATTTTGATCCAACTCCAATTCAATTAAAAATGACATGTTTCCTAGAGAGGGTGAGATTGTGCCTTTTAAATTGTTTCTCCAAAGATAAAGTATTTGGAGTTGAGTAAGTACCCAATTCAAAGGGAATACTACCATGAAGTTGGCTTTGATACAAAGCCAATTTGATTAAAGATGAAAAATTTCCTAGAGAAGGTGGTATCATACCTCTTATGGTATTTATTAAAAGAAAAATCTCTTCAAGTTGACCAAGAATACCTAATTCAAAAGAATACTACCATAGAGTCTATTTCTGAATAACTCCAACCAAGTAAAACAAGAGAGGTTTCCTAATAAAGGTGGGATTTTTCCTATCAAGTGGTTTTCTCCTAAATAAAGGATTTCTAATTTTGAAAGAAGGCCAGCTCAAGAGGGATAGTGTTTCTCAAATAGTTAAAAGACCATATGAGAACTTGCAAAGAGTGGCATCCTGCCAGAGTGGTGAGAGTGGGGCCTTCCAATTGATTTAGAGACAACCTAAGTGTTCTTAGGAGAAACAACCTCCTTAGTTGTGGAGGAATTTAACCTTGGATGTTTTTATTCCTTAGAGAAAGCACTCTAAGAAAGGAGAGGTTCCCAAGGAAAGGAAAGATTGGTCCCATCAAAGACATATGAGTAAGATTCAAAGAGAGTACATGCTCATAGCAAAAACTAAATACAATCCTATTCCAATTGTAAAAGGATTGATGAGAAGGCCAATCCAATATAAATTGTATGGGTCAAGGGAGAGAGAATGCTTGAAATTCAGTTAAGCTTCTTCATCAGTATAATACGAAGGAGAAGAGGAGGAATGGGAAAATAAAGGCATTGCATATAAAGAAGAAGAGAAGAAAAGACATTATAATATTCATCTTTATTTCACTCACAAACAACTAATTTTCTGAATACCCAAATCATCACACACTAAGGAAGAAATTAAACTTGAAAAAATAAGTCAACTTTGACTATTGAGAACTTTTAGCTTAGGAAAAAAGACATAGTGTGTGATGTTTAAGCCATCCCTACAAGATATGATTATTATAAAGATGTGAAGTGGTTAATGGTCATAAAGAAAAATGGGAGAGAAGTCAATTTTTAGTAGACAAAAACATCTTCATCCTTCCCTTAATGCACGTCAATTTTGTTTTCTAGTGAACAAAAATCTACGTTTGAGAATACATAGAGATGTGTTGTTCAATAGTCAAAAAGAAAAAAGATAGAAAAGATGGGGGAAGTCAGGTTGTAATATCATCTTTCATAAGGAAAAATTAGTAATTTAGATTAATAAGTAAATAGAATTTAAATTGTAATTGATTTTAAGATGTTATGGAGAGCTTTCAAAGAGTTAAGTATTTATGTAGTTAATTTAAAGTGTTAGAATATATTTATATATTTTTAGTTAAGTTATAATATTATTCATTTAAAAAAAGGAGAAGATATTTTAGATTTACAAATTAGTCCATTTTGGGATTTAAGAATTTGAAATTTAATATTATTATATTTTCTAAAGTAAATTTAGAACTAAAAATTAGTTCTTTGTAGAATTGAGAATTTTAATTTTAATACTAAAAAAAAAATCAATAAAACAAATTTTCCATTTAAATTTTTAATCAATAATATATTTAATTATAAATAGTTACAATTATTAAAAAATACTCATATTAGTAAAATATATATTAGGCTTCTTGATATGAATAATTCAAATATCTATAAACAATAAATAAATTAAGAGAGATGCTTTATATTTTTATGATACAATCAAAATGTCAAAGAACACTTAATTTTGTTTAGTATCTCACATAACATATATAAATTATGAATAAAATAATTATGAAATATTTTCCACAAGTTAATTTTTATGATATTAGTATCAAGATTCAATTGTGTGGTGTTTCGAGTCAAACTCATTGACCCATGTTTCATAAGTAATGGTTCAAATAAACCCATCTGTCATGAGAATAAATGAGACACTTGGCACTCATTGCATCTAGGTGATGCTCAAAGGTGAAGCATTAGGACTTCTTGAGAGGTCACCCATCCCAGTACTACTCCAACTTGAGCACACTTAACTACGTAGTTTCCTCCATGACTAAACCCACTCTAGTTACAAACTCATTTTCATACCTACAACAAGTGTTGTGTGTTATGAACCACTCAGTAGAAATCCTCTTAAGCTCATCAATTGATAAGTAGGAGATATTTTCAATAGAAAGTCAAATTGTGATATTGCTACAAGAATAAATGGAACACTTAATTTTTTATTGCATCTAGGTGGTTCCTTGGTTATTTTATCACTCTCAACATGTTCTTCACTCTCATCATGTTCACTAATAACATGTATGGAAGGTGTCTCAAGTTACTTATCACTTATCCCAATCCTCCTTCATGACTAGTGTAGAAGCAAGTTCCATTGATTTAACTTTGGATTTTGATTTTCTTTCTTCACCACTTCCAAACATGGCTTCAAAATCTGAAATAGTTTTCCTCTTTCTCCTTTGTATCTTAGGTTTCTTATTGTCTAGGGTGATTCTTTCATAAGTTCTTTTTCAAAATTTCCAAATCTCTTAGCATATTTATCATTAGGAAACCTTAATCGATAACCAACGTTCATGGATATTACGTGTTCTCCTACTTCATAACCTGTTGACTATTCCTATGAGGTTCTAGACTCTACAACTTGTAATGTACAAGTGTCAATATCTACTAGAAAGAAAATGGTGTCTTTGTACATTTTTTAACCATAGATGAGGGTTCTAGGCTCTATAACTTGTAATGTACAAGTGTCGATATCCACTAGAAAGAAAATGGTGTCTTTGTACATTTTTTAACCATAGATGAGGGAATCCTAAACCTCTTATGCATTCTAACTTGGAATTTCTTGAAATAACCCCACATAATTATGGTGAACTCTTCTCCCATATGCTCAATGCATTCATTAATCTGGTACAATGCAAGCAAGGTAATTCTTAGTGGCTAGTATTCATAAATTGACTAATTTTAGAAACAAATTGTTAGTAATTTGGCTAATAATTTAAGATTTAACGCAACTAAATCACCACATTTTTATTAAATTTAGTTGTAAGATATTAAAAATTGCTTAATAATTTATTTTATTAAAAAATTTAAACTCAAAGTTTTTCCACAATATTCGATACATGATTGGATTTGATTCACTTAAATGTTATATATTATTGGAGAAATTAAAATCAATTCACCAATAATTATCATAATTATTAGTTATTTTAGGGATATATCACCAATATTAATTTTTCACTATTGATTTAAAATATGATGTAATTATCCTCATAATTTCCATGAGATAAAACGTGTTCAATTTTGATTTGTAATATTCCATGATGATTAGTGAACTTATGATTATTGAGATTCACCAATATTTTCTAGTCAAAAATTATGATTCCAAAATAATCGCCAATGTAAGTTATATTTAAAATAAAAAAATTTCGAAATTCGTCGATAAAAATAATTTGGTCTTTCAAAATAATGAAAGGTTCACCAATATTTTATATCTTTTCCTTGAGGGGGCTTTCTTAAAGTTTACCCTAAATGCAAGTCTATTACTATTCCAGACTACTTGACCTATGTCATGAAAAAAATTTTGTATATTGAAAAAAATAGACATACTAGCATAGAGCTACATTTCATGTCTTGTTTACGATTGATGAGCCCCAATTTTGGCATAGGCAAGCTTATAGATAGGATACTTTTCATATACTTTCAAGAACCTTTTTAAGACTTTTTGTGCTAGCAACCACACTTTAAGTCTTTATTATGGACAAATATGTGGACTTTTATAATTAAGTATTGTATGCTAATATGAATATGTCTTTCTATTATGCCATGGTTGAATGCATTTTATTTTAAAGATAGTATAGAATATGTTTTGAAATTATGTGCTTAAGTATTTTATGTAGCCATTGTTATTATGAGTCCTACAATCACTATTTGAATTACTTCTTTAACTCTATGTAATGTTGAATAAATATGTGGATGGAATGATGAATCATGTTTAAGGTTTTATGTTGAGCTAACCCACAATTGCAAGGTTATCAGTTAGATCATGTAGGTACCAGAAAATGAGAACATATAGTTGTCATTTAAATAATTTTACATGATCATATTAAATAAGGACCCTTCAAAAATGCATAAGAAAGTAGCTAATAGATTGGGTGCGACTTGGTGGGATGCATTAAAGTTGCTAAGGAAGACTTGTGGTTCACCATGGATCTAGAAGTAGTGCTCCTTTATGGTCCATCAATCTAGAATGATGGTTAATAAACTCCTCTAATTTCTTTGACTTCTTTTCCTTCTCAAGATTATCATTCTTTATTATAAAGAAATAAAACTATTTAATTACTCCTCTTTCCTTAGGAAGAGTTAGTTACTTAGTTAAGATTTTATGAATAAAAGGGTCATATTCATTCTTAGAAGAACAATGATGATAGATTAATATGCATTGTATTTGTAGTTAAGTTTATTAGTAAGTTGATGTACTGTTAAATTTATTATCACTAAAGTTATGAAGCTTTTATCCTAAATATGTTGTGTTAATTTGGACACTACTTAAGGGGACCCACTTAGGGAGTTGTCTTCATTCATTTTTAGTAAGTAGGTTAACTATCAATATTTTTAGTTATGCTTTTTGTATTGTTTTCATCATAAACTTAAAATGTGACTACTCCTATAGCCAATAGAAAGAAAAAGTTTTCTGTTGTTCCTAGAGACATAGGAACATATAGTGATATTTGTTTTAAAAGTTTTGTAGGTTTTATTCTTAGCAATAGAAGTTAGAATATTTTCATTCTCAACATTTACATTGGAATAATGATAGTTCTAGTTAGGATCTATGTTTGAAAGAGGAACTTATTGCATATATCATGCTAACTCATTTTAAGTTTAACATCCTTGGGTTGATGATTAAATAGTGTTTTAGGTTGTAATTTGACTATCAAATGAGATTTATAACCCCTAAGTGAAGAAATACCCATTCCTAGTCATAAACCATACCTTGGCCACTAAATTTTTTTCGGTGTTATTGTTGGGGATGGTTTTGAACTAAGAGCTCATACATAATAGTTACAATTTCAATTTCCATCTTTCAAGAGAATTTGGAATTCCTACAATAAGATTAGCCTTACCTACATGCATAGAAGAAGGGATGGCCTTGGGAGACTCATTCCACAAAGTGACCCCTTTGAAATAGAAGAAATTATTGGGACCTAAGATAGAAATTCCACAAGAAATAGAATTTTTTTTTCTAAAAAAATCTATTTGTTGACACCCAAGAAGAATTGGCTTCATCCCCACCCTTAGAAGGATAACTACACTTGAAAGAACTTTTTGATGAACTAGAATACATGAAGATAATTTAGCTCTTTATATTTATCATCTAGGATAACAAAGAGGACTACCACCTCCACCACCAAGAATGGAACAACCTAAATTTCCCTTTCCTATTCGTGACCTACATTACAACAATAATTTTAATAATATTCTTACTCCTATACTCCCAAAGTTTTATGACTTCCCTATTGTAGACCCTGATACCTTCCTCTTTGAGTTTGACATTCTTTATAGAAGTTATGATTATAAAATGGATTCCCATAAACTAAAGTTATTTCCATCAACCCTAAAAGAGTCAACTTTGAGGTGGTTCATGGGATTATAAGAAAACTTCTCTCCAAATTGGGAATTTTTGAAAGACTTGTTCCTATAAAAATATAAAGAGTATTATCAAGGAAGCGGTATGAAAAGTGGTGACATCTTTAATATATCACAGTGGGAAGATAAAAATCTAGAATACTCTATCTAATAATTTTTGTTCAGTCTACAAAATGGCACTCAACATGTGATGAATTAATAATCACGAAACATCTTTTCTTGAAGGGCCTTAATGATACCTATGTAGAATATCTAGATCTTATGGTGAGTGATGACATTTTTTAAATTAGTTGGAATGATATTAAAAATATTTGTCTAAACTACCTCAAGAGAAATCGTGAAGAAGGGAAGAGGATTCAGGTGTTCTCTCAACAAGGCAAGTGGTTCTGGGAATAAAAAATGGAGTTTTCCAATATCATATAAAACTTCAAAAAATACATCATAAACAATGTTTTTACCTAACTAGATACAATGCATGCTAAGAATAAACAAGAAAACATTGACACAATCTTAGATACGTATATCTCACACTATATACAAAAGAACAAGGATTGTGGATGCAAGTCAATAGCTAACATGAAGACCCAACCAATTCCTGAGGAGTTTAAATCTGTTGATGAGAATGGTGAGGTTCTCTAATTGCTACATGAAGGCCATGGGACTAGCATCAAGGTATGCCTTAGGAACCACTTTAAAATTATGGTCTTACAATAGTAATCAATGGAAAAAAAACAATATCCCTAGAATTATGATTTCCAAGCTCCAAATTGGAATAACCCTTGGCCTAACTAGTAGCAATAGAATAATCCTTAGCCTAACTAGTATTTCCCACTATTGGTTCCCAAAACCATAGATTGGAATCATATGAGTTTTTCCTACTCGATGCTAGGATATCCAACCAATTAAGGCCAACTTGACAGGATTGATTGTTTCCATCCAAATCCCCTACACTTCTAGCTCTACAAAACCAAGGTGGGTATACTTGATCCTAGACAAAACACTTAGATCCAAGATGCTTATAGAAGATAAATTAGAATGAAAATGTATTGAAATTTTTCCTAATGAGAAGAATTATAGGAGAACTTTAAACTTGGAGATTGTGAATAGAGAAACAAAGTAAATGATTGTATGACTTTAATTAAAAAGAAGTACAGATTAATGCAACCAATGAATATATTAATTCTTCAAAGGAATGATATGAAATTATTGTTAGTGTATGGATTGCAAATTATGAAGAATATAAAGATCAGTGTCGAAGGGCAATAGAGTAAGTATTATAATTTTAAAACATACAAATTTATAAAAATCTATGCACATCAATTGTAAATAATTTAGTAATCAGGATTTGACTGATCAAATATATGGGCACAAGTTTAAAACAGTCTCAAATGTACTTTAACTCATGTGGTTCAAAGACAAACCAAACATAGATTCAAAAATAATTAAATATTTCTAAATATCTATGATATTAAATTTTAAAATGCTATAATTGATCCTATCCACTTATCTATCATAAAGAATATTTATAAAATAAAAAATAGTAATTATAAAGGATGAAACTATATAATATTTTAACTCTAAAGCTTCATGCAAAAATAAAATAAATGTTTCTTACTGATCATGTTGGAAATAAAATTGTAGTGGAGACACTCCTTACGAATGATCTATCCAATATAATTTGACTCCAGAATCACATAAGAATTTATTCAATAATCCACAATCCACAGACTTGGTTTAAAAATTTATTTATTTGCCAATGAAATAATATAATACACCAAATGACATATAGTATAGTTGGGAATATAAAATTTAGAGAAATGTATATGAATTGTCCCTTTGATTTACATCTTCTATATTTATAAATAATGAACAGTTGTAGTCAGATAGGCATACCCCTTCATGATACCTAATTGCAATTGTTTGGTAATGAATTTAAAACAAATAATGATAATCAAAGGAGGTGGCTTTGAAAATTATGATGGGTCTTCTAGGATTATTTGATGAATTAAATTAATAATCCATGATTTGACTAGTGTCTTCCAGGCAGTATCATGACATAGAAGATTTTATATTTTATTTCTCCATATATATCCAACCTTTGGCTATTCAAAAAAGAAACCAAATTGTGAATTTGTGGATGCAATGGTGGATTGGGTGGCATGTTCTACACAAAGACATTATCGTCCCATCATATATTTTCCTAAAGTTGACACGGTTGGATAAGCATCTGAGTTTCTCTTCTTTTGCATGCATCTCAAGACCTAACGACACCATAGAATGAAAAGGCTACCTGGAGATCACAATGCAATATTCTCCTTTCACCTTAACCATGTAGTGAGTTTCCCACTATTTATATCTGATGTCTTGGTTCAGAACTTCTTGCTCCCACACTAATTTTTCATCGCCTACTAATGATCTTTCCTTTTCATATTTCCATGTGCATGACCAATTTGTGCTTCCAATATGATGCTAAAGTCCATAATTTCCATTTGATGAGCATGTTAATTATGTGCATTTGTTAATCCTACTTTTGCATTGGTATATGTTTCCTAGCCTCCAAATATTAAAATTATGGTTAGTTATAAATAAAAGCATGAACTCTTGGTGCTCAACTTCTCCATTCTTCACACAAGATGCCATTAGTAAATATTCAATGTCATTAGCCAACCACTAGTATTTAGTAACCATTCTATATTGGCATGCCTATGACTCATGCGTGAGTCACGAATATGAAGATTAATAATCCTATGCCCATGAAAGTGCAATGAGATAATAGGTGACAAAACTCTTCAATATCATGAACCCTATTCTAAATGGCACTCCACATTATGCAGATATGCTTCAGGACACTCCTAGAATAGGGTGCTTGATTTTCTATAGACTTTTCATAGAACATTGTTATATAGATAAAGGAAACAAAAGCATGGCCTATGATTAACCTTCTTCATCACTTCTCATCATAAAAGTGTTGGCATAAAATTATTTTCCATTAGTGACAAACACTCATTTCATAGTTCTAACCGAGCATCGAGTAATACAATTCAGATAAAGTGATGGCAACACAGTTCAAACCAAGCACTGAAGACATAGTTCAAACCGAGCGTCGAAGATACAGTCCAAATCGAGTGAAGAAGCACTTAGTGTTAACTGAGTGAAGATACACTTAGTGTTAACCACGTGAAGATGCACTTAGTGTTAACCGAGTGAAGATTCACTTAGCATTAACTGAGTAAGGAAGCACTCAGTGATAACTGAGATCAGGAGGTTAACAAAGAAGTTAGTTTCTACCGAGTGACACTATATCTATCGAGTCACCAATGGTTACCAAGTTCCAGGCAACGTTGTATGACTAGTATGAACTGAGCCCCTACATCTACCGAGTGCATGACAATGCCGTGTAACGTAGTGGATGCCACATATCAGAAGGTCATCAAGTCTGTCTGAAGAACTCGAGTTTATTTTACTATTTGGCCGACTCAGTTATATTTTGTTTACTTGTGTTTGGCTGACCTTGCATGAATAATTATTGGAATGGTATATATATATATATATAATGTATTATATCATTCAATGGACACATTCAATATACATATATACAAAAGATATAGAATATTGCACAAAAGAGGAACATAAGATATGCGAATTCATCAGTAGTAAAGAATACTCAACAAGGTCTACAAGGAGCAGAAATGATTTCATCAATCACAGAAGGTGATCTACAATAAAGAATCTAGTCAAGTTGTAAGTTAATCTGTTGGTTCATCCTAACAAGTGAATAATTCTTGTAAATCCTTTAACAAGGTAGACTTAACCGTCTTTATTCAAATCTCCTAACAGAGTGCATACTTGTAAAGTATGTTTGTAAATCCTCTAACAAGCTGGATCTAGCAATCCTTTATGCTCCTAACAGGGCAGATCACCAGAAGTGATCATTGTAAGCCTTAACTGGCCAACTTCATACTACAGTAACAAATCTTTATGGGTATCATCCCCACCCCAGTTTTACTTTCTATTTTGGAAGGTTTCTGGGTCACCAAATCTCTATGCATATATGGCTTAAATGTTTAATAGTTCTTTTATGTAACAGGCTAGATGAGTGAATGTTGTTTATGGTTATTTTGAATTGACTTAAAAGTTTTATTGTTACTAATTCACCCGTTGCCTCTTAGTAACCTATCTTGAATATTTCCAACAATTGGTATCAGAGCATTTTTGGTTCTTAGGACAAAGTTTGATAGCTTGAGCAAAGATCTAAGTTATGGAGATATTCAGACTGGAGAAAGTTATTGAAAATGAAAAGTTAGATCTAGAAATGGCCATGGTTCAACTCAAAGAAGCAAAGGAGCATCTCTCTCAATCCCTAAAAAGAAGAAAGGAACTTGCAAGACAAATGAATGACCATCACTATGTTGAAGAAAAGATTGAAGATTTGTTACCATCAAGTAGTTCAGAAGAAGCTGACAAGGCAATCAAAGAACTTCTAGAAAAGAATGGATCTCTACAAGAAGGGGTAAGAAAGCTTAAAAGAGAGCAATAAATACAGTCAATTAGGCTATTTGAAGTTTTGGAACAAAGAAACAAAGCACAAGAAGAATTGGAAGATAAAAGCCATAATCAATCCAATCAGCATGAAGACCTTATAGACCAACTCTCTAATGCAAATGAAGAAATTAGGATTCTTAGAGTACAAAATGAAAGTCTACAAAATGATTTAAGAACTGAGAGACAAATCAATGAAAGCTTGGAAAATGATCTAATCTCTGAAAGGCAAGTCAATGAAAGAATGATGAAATCCCAAGCAGATATGAATCAATTAAATCAACAAAATGAGGAAAATCTTTATAGACATAAAGGTAAAGCTTGTCTTGGATACAAGGAAGAAGGTGAATCCTTCAAAAAAGGTGAACAAAGGAATCAAAAACCCACTTGTAATCACTGTGGCAAGTTAGGTCATACATCAAACAAATGCTAGAGCAATGGAAAAGCAAAATTCAATGGTAAATGCTTCAATTGCAAAAAGCATGGTCACAAAGCTAATGAGTGCAAAGAAAAACCAAAATTTGAAGGCAACTATCACAAATGCAAAAAACATGGTCACAAGGCATTCCAATGCAGATCCAAATCATTCAATCTAGCTGAACAACTTGTCAAAGCCATATTTGGATGGGACTACAACACCTGGTCCAGATGTCACTATTGTGGAGAATATGGACATACTGGAATAAATTTTTCAAGACATCACCTATGGAAGGACACTACTATAAGGTGCTATACATGTACAGAACTTGGTCATATAGCTAGAAATTGCATCAATATAGAAAGAATTGAAGATGAGAAGAAAATCAAAGCAGACAACATTCGGAAGCAAATGAAGCAGTAGTGGATTCCAAAATCTACCGAACAAGATAAGTCAAGCAATGGCAATATCACTCAAGAAATGAGTGACTCCACCATTTCCAATTAATATTCATAAAAGAAAGTATGGAATTGCATCCTCCAAGAATTATCCTAAATAGTTCCACAAGAAGAAAGATGATTAGAATAGTATTCAGATACACTTTGATCCTAGACTTAACCGAGTTCAGTCGGGTGCAATAAAATTTCATTTACCAAGATATATCAACCAAGCAAGGTCTGTTCGTGACCTTACAAAGTTAGGTTGGTACATCAATGTTTTCTTTTGATCACTGAGTTGATAGTATTTACCGAGAAAGTTGATGACAACCTGTCATTTCAACTACCGTCGTACCAAGCATTTATGACAAATTTTTTGTCAAAAAGGGAAAAATTTGATCTCATTCTTCACTACGAACTTTGAGCTAAGTTGTTTTCTGTGATTCCAGAGCAAGCTTAAAGCAATTTTGAGTGAATTTTTTTTAGAGAGTGAAGAATCTGTTTAGAATTTCTCTTCACTTACCGAGTAGCAATGGCATCTGGTAGCAGCAGCTCCAAGGCAAAGAGAGGCTCAGAAATGCTGGTTAAAGGTGTGGAATGGAAGGCACCAAACTTCAAATTGGCACCAGCAATTGTAGAATCTCTTGAACCTAACGGTGCTCAGTCTCAAATTCCTCCAAAGGTACTCCTTATAAATGACATTCGCTCTCATTTCAAATGTTCCATTCAAGAACTTGGAAACCTAGAAATTGATAATGCCCTAGGAGAAATGAGCATAGATGGAAATTTGAAACCTGAGCATAAGCATCTTGAAAAAAAAGGGTTAACCCACATTTCACATTTGCCAAGGAATTTTCAAGTTAAACGGGTTAGGTATGTACTCAGTCGGGTTCACAATGGGCAATTATGGTTAGAGCAACCAGTGCTTATCACAAAGAAAATGATTAACAAGATTACTGTCCTTCCCATGTTGAGCAAAGCTAAGACTACCAAAACCCTAGGTCAGGAAGAATTGCAAAGGCTAACCCAAGAAGAATGGGATGGTAGAGGACTTAAGCTCAGTACAGTAGCTGACGCTGAATTAAGATTTGGTATTCACGTCATTTCTCATAAAATTTACAGTTTGAGCCATCCAAATAGTGTACCTTGTGAAGCAGTAGATTTAGCATATAAGGTAGTAAAGAAGAATGTTGAGTTTGATCTGTCTGAATTGCTTTTGTCTCAATTTAATAAAAATATGGAAAGCATAAGGACTTCAAAGAATAACTCCTGCAAATTCGGTGCACTTTTGATCTATTTATTTTTCTATGTTGAAAAGTCTTTTCCATCAAAAGGATCAGTAGGATGGAGAAAAGATATTCCCATTCTTTATCAAATAAATGAGTTCATTGCAGAGTTAGGTGAAAATTTTGATAGTGTTTTGGATAATTACTTTGAAGATTTTAAGGAAAGAATGAACAATAGGTTTTAGATTCCACCTAAACTGGTTGAGGAATATAAAGAAGATGTATGCTTTATGGTAGATTGTGATAAAGTATACATATAGGTAGTTAGGCCTCGAGTTGCATGGGTGAAACCTCTTCCTTATGAGGTCAATATTGATGTAACCAGAGATATCATAGAAGCACCAGTGAATGAAATAGTAGACCCAAAGCAACTAGTCTTTGAAACTTATGATGAAGCTAAGGCCAAAATTGAGCTTTCAATCAAAATTCCTCAGGTCATTAGCAAAGGAAAGAGGAAGATTGCAAAGCTAAAAATAGAACTTGGTCCTCTGATGATTACTAAAGGGCAAGGAGAAGATGATGAAGAAGAAGAGGAAACTGAGTGAGAAAAAGTAGAGGAGCCTCAATGGAAGAAAGGTAAGGCAATTATCACCAAACCTAAAAAGCAAGCTACTGCAGTCTTCTCCAAGAGAACAAGATAGAGGAAGAAGGAACCTATACTTGTCAAGCCTCCACTCACATTTGAGGCAAGGTTGAAGCAATTACAAGAAGGTACTAGCTTCACAAACTTCAAAGCATTGAAGTTTCAAACAAGAACAGAACAGGAGAAAATATAGATTGAAGAACTAGTATTGAATAAAATGGGAAGATGGAAATACTCTCCGGACGAGATTGCCTCTCAGATCCCTAAAGAGCTATTGGAGAGGTTGCAACCAAAATGGGAAATTGCAATTAAGACTGTTAAGGATATCTTTGAGAAAACCCTAAAAAATCTCCTGTCGAGTCTCACTGATGTAGAAGTGAAGAAATCACTGAAAGATCATGAAGGTAATATGATGATTAGATTCCACACTTGTTTGATACTAATCAAAGACATTGAGTATGTTGTTAATGATGCAACAAACATGTGGAAACATATCTATCATCTACATAAATCCAGTGAGGATATTGTTGAAATCAAGGACAATGAAAGCAGTGATGATGATGATATTGAAGATATTCCAAGGGAACTGCATTCAATGATGATAAATGTTGAGGAAGAAGACAAGGAAGATGAAATGGAGGAAGAAGAAAAGAAAGATGAAATGGAGGAAGAAGAAGCTAAACAAGCTAAGGAGGAAGATGATCCTATAAAAATTGCAGCTGAAGTCATTGCATCTCTTCCTCACTCTCCACCTAAAGTAGATACATCAACTGTGGAGATAGCTTCTACTGGTGAGATTGTGTGCACAACAGCTTCATCAATTGCTCAATCCTCACTTCTCTCCTCTCATCTCTGGGTACCATCTATGCAAGTGTCTACCACTTCATTATCCAAGCTACAACCATCCTCATTAACCAAGTCATCATCAGCTATAGCAGTAAGTTCATCCAGCATATCAACTTCTACTACAGAGTGTACAGTAAATGTCCCCACTGGTACTTCAATTTTGACAATTTCATCTGCTCCAATCTTTGCATTTGTTAGTTCTCCCATTCCAACCTATACATCAATCTTGGGAGGAACATCAATTTTTGATGCTGTTAGCACTTCTCTTAGTCTTCCTCTAGTTAGTCCTATTCCAGTTTTGTCAGCCAGTCCAGCCTCATCAACTATTGTTTCAGTTTCAAAGGGAAAAGGTGAAGTCACTGCAAGAAAAGAAAAGAGATACATGTTTTCCAGCAAGGCAGTGGATGAGGAAATAGACTTGGATAAGGACATTGTCATTCCTAAGATAGATTTGGATAATGCATCAGTTGATGAAATGAGAATGATCAGTCAACTATTAGATCAGAAGGCAAGGTAAAAACAACTAAGGCATGAGAGAGACCAGGAATATAGTATTATTGAAAGTGCTAAGAATATTCTAACAGAGGCTATAGGTGTTGAAGTAGATTCTACTCAACATATTTTGATTCAGTTAGAAGAAGCTATATATAAATTCAATGAGGATACCTTCGACCAAGAAAAATTGATTGAAAAGGCAGAGAAGAAATTTGACAATAAGGTGCTTGAGCACATTGCTCAGCATATTGCATTAAAACAGGTAGAATTGTCTACAATTTTGAGTAATTTTGAACATTCTTTTAATAATTTAACTTCACTTTTTGGAAAACTTTGTGATGTTACCGAGTATACTAAGGAAATCAAAGAAAAGTTGAATAAAATTGATGAGGATATGAAGGTCAGTGCACAAATGTTGCAGCTTGACCATAGTTCAAGTTCATCCCATCATCTCAGAATAAGATTTTTGTTAGAGAAATAGGTAGAATTGTTGAGAGAGGAAGCAAGGATCAAGTGTACTCTAATTGACATCCAAAATATGATCCTTCCTATCATGGACACAATGCAGAAGCATATTTCCCATTCCAAAACATTGATTCATGACAAAAACTTCTTAATTGCAGATCATATGATTGAACTCTCTGTAGAAGTTCAAATAGCACTCTCCACCAACAAACTTTTGCAAGAAAATTGGGATAAGACATTGGCTCTTATTCTCAAGGTACATTCTGAATTTATCTCTCATTTTGGACTCTCTGTGTAAATATATATTGTTTAATTTGACATTATTGTCAAAAAGGGGGAGATAGCACACTCCAAGAGATAATTGTGCAAGAAATATGTACAATCACTTGTAAATATGTGCATATTGTATGGGGGAGATACATGTAAGAAAGATATGTGTAATAAGACTTGCAAAGAGCAATTTTGAAAACTCAGAACTATATGTCAATTTTTACACATAAACTTTGAATCATAATTGTTTTTGTCACTAATGCCAAAGGGGGAGATTGTTGGCATACAGTTATTTTCCATTAGTGACAAACACTCATCTCACAGTTCTAACCAAGCATCGAGTAATACAGTTCAAACTGAGTGATGGCAACACAGTTCAAACCAAGCACTGAAGACACAGTTCAAATCGAGTGTCGAAGATACAGTCCAAACCGAGTGAAGAAGCACTTAGTGTTAATCGAGTGAAGATACACTTAGTGTTAACTGAGTGAAGATGCACTTAGTGTTAATCGAATGAAGATGCACTTAGCATTAATCTAGTGAGGAAGCACTCAGTGATAATCGAGCTCAGGAGGTTAACGAAGAAGTTAGTTTCTACCGAGTGACACTATATCTACTGAGTCACCAATGGTTACCAAGTTCCAGGCAACGTTGTATGACTAGTATGAACCAAGCCTGTACCTCTACCGAGTGCATGACGATGCCATGTAACATAGTGGATGCCGCGTATCAGAAGGTCATCAAGTCTGTCTGAAGAACTCAAGTTTATTTTACTATTTGGTCGACTTAGTTATATTTTGTTTACTTGTGTTTGGCCAAGCTTGCATGAATAATTATTGGAATGGTATATATATGTAATGTATTATATCATTCAATGGACACATTCAATATACATATATACAAAAGATATAGAATATATCACAAAAGAGGAACATACGATATGTGAATTCATCAGCAGTAAAGAATACTCAGCAAGGTCTACAAGGAGCAGAAATGATTTCATCAATCACAAAAGGTGATCTACAATGAAGAATCCAATCAAGTTATAAGTTGATCTGTTGGTTCATCCTAATAGGTGAATCATTCTTGTAAATCCTTTGACAAGGTAGACTTAACTGTCTTTATTCAAATCTCCTAACAAAGTGCATACTTGTAAAGTATGTTTGTAAATCCTCTAACAAGGTGGATCTAGCAATCCTTTGTGCTCCTAACAAGGAAAATCACCAGAAGTGATCATTGTAAGCCTTAACCAGCCAACTTCATATTGCAGTAACGAAGCTTTGTGGGTATCATCCCCACCCTAGTTTTACTTTCTATTTTGGAAGGTTTTTGGGTCACCAAATCTCTGTGCATATATGGTTTAAATGTTTAATAGTTCTTTTATGTAGCAGGCTAGATGAGTGAATGTTCTATATGGTTATTCAGAATTAACTTAAAAGTTTTATTGTTACTGATTCACCCCTCCCCTCTAAGTAACCTCTCTTGAATATTTCCAACAAAAAGGATGTGGCGGAGATATTTGGTGTACTAGAATATTCATGATCTCCAACCTTATAAGTTTGCAAGATTGATGGGGACACAACCCAAGCACAAAATCACTTGATGGGGACACAACCCAAGCATAGAATGGACACAACAAAAAGGGGGAAATTATATTAACTAAGAAAATAAGCTAGTAAAAATAGTACAGAGAAAATAAACTTTAAAACATGCCCTAAGGGCTTACAATAGCATAAATCTAGAGATAATTTCTCCTTTCAGTACCTCTTCTCAAACTCCACTCCAAACTGCCTTTTACAATGCCAGAAATCTCCTTAAATAGACCTCAGAGGGTTAAGGACTAGGAGTACATTTTGGAAAGTGCTAGTAGGCATCCACCAACCAAATAGAAGGTTCCAGAAGCTGCATTAGAAGTCAGTGCAAGTCTAGAAGAATCCAAAAATGGTAACTGAACTTCGGGGAGGCATAACTTTTGAACCGTAGCTCTGATTGATGAACTGTTTACATTTTTGAAAAGCTCTGAAAGTGCTCTATAGCCTTATGGACCAGCTTCACTCATCCCCATTTTTTGGCCCTTTTCAAGGTCATTTAATGCCCCTAACCTGACTTTGAAGAATTCTTAGGAGGTCTCCACAACCCAAAAAATTGCAATATATTTCAAACCGTGGAGCCTTTTGACCTGATTCTTTTTTTGGAATGCTCTAAATTACAATTACATTCATCTAGCCAATTTACACCTCCTAGTTCATCAAAATGATGGCTCAATTACATACTCCTATTTTTTGGGATTTACACGAACACTGATAGTGGAACTGTGAGAGTTGGAACCTTTATTTGACCCAAATGGGTATCCAAAAATGAAAACACATGAAATAGAAACTAAGTCTAAGTATATTTTTTGGGTGACACGGGATTGCCCTTATACCTCTAGATGCTCTTGCATCGAAGATATTCAACTGGACAATATCCTAACCAAGTTGATATATAGCATGAAATATGATCTGCCTAGCTTCTTGGGACTAGTAAAATTAGAGATGATGCTATGTTTGATTATTCTTGGTCATTGTTTTTATTTATCAATGATTCTCCTATACTCCAGATGCTATCCATTTCCTCGTGGCTTCCTTAACTACTTAGTTGTATATATATTGGCACTGTGGTGGAGATGTTGAAGCTAATGATGATCAGCTTAAGATATTAGTAGGCCTATGTTAACATGTTCACTTGTCAAACTCCAAACTAGTGTTGATGGTGTCATAAGGAGAAATCTAACATATAGATTCAAATGATAACATCCTTCAAATTTTGACAATGATGAGCCCAACACTCTGAATCCCTACAAGTTCAATCATATAATTGCAAAACAAATACTTGATTTTCACATGTTGAGGGAAACCCCTTGAAGTACAAACTTTTTTGTATTGACAAATACTCTCTGGTAATCAAAGAATAGTTTCAAAATTATTATGCTCCTTAGATCTGTACATATTTTATTGTTGTTATTACACATGAGGCATGTCCATTGTTCATACTTAGCAAGTTCTTCAAGTACCAGAGATTTGTAGCTACATAATCCAATTATATCTTATTTACTGCTCACTGCTAATATGTATTAAATGTATTATTTTGAATGCATTCCTCTATTCTAAAAATATATTTTTTGCATTTTGGAAACTAGTTTGGAAACTTTGCATCATTTTTGGGTGTAATATGCATTTTGCCTCAAAATTCCTTTCTTGGAAATGAGGACTGTGGCTACATTGTTAGCTCAAGACCTCTAGATGGCTACAAGTGATAAACAAGTTTCAATGAATGAACAACTTCTAATAGTTATTGTCATGATAATTTAAATAATGATTTGATAATAAAACATAAGACATCAACTTGGAAATCTTGCCCAATGGTTGGGAATAATGATGGAATAATAAGCACACATTAAAATCTTTAGAATGATTATGAAATAAGAGTAAATTCCAAATGATAGTGGCCACTTAGACAATATTGTGACTATCTCAGATTTAAGACACTTTAGGAAGTCACCTTTTCTGATTAGAGAAGCATTATAAATTCATTTACAACCTTTCATTATACCAAAACTTCAAAGTGATTAAAAATAGGAGACAAATACTAATTGTACACTATCATAGTAATCTCATTCAATCCTAGTCTTCATTGGGATCCTATTTTAATGCATGTGAGAGCCTCCACTTATAGGGCCTTGTTTGAAAGATATCATTCTTTCTCAAACTTAGTTTGCAAGAAGACCATCACTAACTTCTCATTAGAAATATACTAGTCAAGTACAACTAAGTATATATTTTTAGATTCTTCATATGAGAATACTTCATCAAATTTTCAACATCATTTCACAAATGGAAGACTAAATTTTTAGGCTCCATTAGTGGCTCTTATTGGGTACATATGCCCCTTGTGGGCATAGTGATAATTATAGCTATCTCTAGAGGAGAAGATCGAACATCCATGCTTAACATGGTGCACATTGAAATTGGTGACCCTAGGCCCCCCAAAAAATGAAAATCAATTCTTTCCTCTATCAAACACCTTATTCTAATCATTTAACACTCTAGATTTCATGAATATGATAACATATCACCCATTAGTAAAATTAGATTCATTAGTACATACAAAACAATCATTACATGACATGTGCTTGCCTTTCATCTCCCATTCAGGATTAGAATTTGTATTTGCCTTATCAATAGGATCTTTTAAAAAGAAATAAATTTGATTATTTAATTTAGGCATGTGATTTCTTACTTCATTGATTTGATTAGTATACATAAAAGAAAAATCCTCCAAAGAAGGATGATAAAAACTTGAAAGAAATTCTTTAAGCATATTATTAACAAATATTATCATAGAGTCTTCAAGGATACTTACCTCAGTATGCTGCTCATACTTTATACCTATATCAAATACATTATCCTTATGAGAAATACTTACAAACTCTTTTTCATCAATGCAATCCATGGCATATGACTCTTGTTTAACCTTTGAGAGATCCACATGTGCACTATGTTGCTCAGTGTACAAAAAATCCCTTGAGTTGTGCTCTTGATCAGTCATACAAGTATCCAAATTATTTATTTCTACACAACTTTCTTGATCTCCAAATATTAGATGTTCCTCATAACAAAAAGGCTTTGAAGACTTATCACAATCAACAACTATTACTTCTCTTTTATCAAAAAATCTAATCAATTGAGATATTCAAAAAAAATTAAGGAATAACATTCAAAACATCTCCTCATTATGTACATTTGATTCCATCTCATCTTTGCATTTTAAATGAAAATATTAATCATAAAATGGATTGGAAAATGACCCTTCCTCTAAATATATTTCTCCACATATGCTACTATTTTCATCATTTTCAAAATCATCCTTAGAAATTTTATCTTAGTGTTGATTTATTTGATATAAAAAAATATTCTCCAAACAATGGACTCAAGAATATAGAGTGCCCGAGAATATTTCCATGAGATCCTTCATCTAACATTTGCTCATGTTGTTCTACTTCACTTTCACAAAATATTATGTTAGGATTCTCTATTGTTTCACTGCATAGGGTGTCTAAAATGATTTGGAAGTCCTTCACGAATGCAATTTCTTCTTCACGTATGCTCATACTTTCCTCAAAAAATATATAAGAGCTATATTCTTCATTACCTTTTGTTAAACCATCATATATGGGATCTGAAAAATTCTTTGAAATTTTATATAAATATATCTCTTTCTATACTTAGATCACAATACACATCTTCAACAAATATATCATCCTCCTGAGAATTATATGTCCCTTGGGGTTCATTGGTTTCCATCTCATGAAACTAATATGGATTTTTAGAAATGACTAAAATTTCTTTTTTATTGAATATGTAATAAGACACATCTATTTTCTCATTAATATTATTTTCTTTGTGCACGGGAAGAAAAATTTGACCATTCTTTCCAACATACTTTTGATATTTCATATTTAATAAAGTAAAAATCTCATCTACACTGAGAGAATCCTCTTCATCATTTCCATTTTCTTCATAATCTAATTCCTTATAGGTCTAATCATGATCAGATTCTTCTTTGATTTCCTCTACATGTGAATCTGAAACATCATTATGTTCTTGTTTTACTTTGGCATCTTTTTGTTCCATCTTTAATAGCTTCATCCCATTTCTAAAAAACAAGCTTTACATTAGGATCCTTTGTCAAGATTCTCAAGTTTGCAATTCTATTCAAAAATTCCTTGTAAGGAGACTTGAGGTTCGATGGAATCTCATGATATGTGTTCATCATCCTCAAAACCAAATGTACTAAAGTCTCACCTTCATATATTTCTATATTGAATTAGGCATCAAGTAGAGACATATCAAGATCCTCTTCCATGTTACAACTCTGATATTTATATTGTTCATAACACATCTTTTCTTCATGGATTACATCATCAAATTTAGATAGGAACCATCCTTCAAATTATTTCCAAGACAAGATACACTATGTGGGTAATGATTTATATACATTTCTTGCATTTTCCTTCAATGTTCTGACAAACAACTTCATCACTTGATCTTTTACACAAATCTCATAATCTTCTATAAATGTATATAATGCATCCAAATGTCAAATTGCCAACTTATCCCATTCTCCACAAAACTTTGGTACATGTTGTGAAAGCTTTGTGGATAACTTGCTAGGTTCATTATCAAAATTATTGAGATCTAATGGCTTGATGCCATCTAGAATAAAAGGCTTTCTCTTAAATGATTGATGCATTTGAAAAAATTTTATAGCACTTCCTTTTGAGTGTTCTCCCTTAGCAGAGTCACTAATGATTTAGACACTTCCTTTGTTGAAGTACCAATAAATACACAATAGAGTTAGCATCTCCAAATGGACAAAATGTATAATCTTCAAGAATCTGAGTTCTTCCTTCCAGTAGAGTATTCCTTTCCAAAGATTGAATCTATAGGAAAAAGATTAAAGAAAAACATACAATGCTTCTACAAGCTCAATTCTTCATAAAGCAAGTTAAGATTGATAAATTAACTCTGACAAACTGAAATCTTTAAGGAAATTAAATGTACCATAAAAAAATTATCAATTTAGAATTTTAAATATATCAAAATGTTTTAACAAATTAAATAGAATCTAACTCTTACTAATCTTGAAATAAAAAACTCTTAGGGTTTGTTTTGCAACTCTCCCCAATAGAGTCACCAATCTATTTTGAAAACTATAGATTGGAATCCTATAAGCCTTGCCCACTTGATGTTGGGATATCCAAATGGCAGTGGCCAACTTGACAAGATTGATCAATGTGATCCAAATCCCTTGCACTTATGGCTCTATAAAACCAAGGCAGGTGTACCTAATCCTAAACAACCTTAAATCCAAGATGCTTAAAGTAGATTGGTTAGAACATGAATACAAATTTTTTTCCAAATGGAAAGAATTATAAAAAACCTTTAACTTGCAAATTATGAAATGAGAATAATAAATGAATATATGAGTGTTTAAAAATAAAATGAGTATAGATTAATACAACAAATGAACATATCAATTCCTAAAAGGAAAGAAATGAAACAATTGCTAGCATATGGATTATGCATTACGAAAAATATAAAGACTAGTGTTGAAGGGTGATAGAGTCAATATTATAAGTTTAAAACATACAAATTTATAAAATTCTACACACATTAATAATAACCAATTTAATAGTGAAGATGTGACAGATCAAATAAATAGAGGCAAATTTAAAATAGTCTGGAATGTATTTTATTTCCTATGTTTTAGAAACAAACCAAACATAGATTCAAAAATAATTAAATATTTCTCAATATCTTGTTGGAAATAGATATGGAGTAACTTAGAGGGGAGGGGTGAATCAGTTACCACAAAAATAAATCCACGGATCCTTAGATGTCTTAAAATATAGTTGCTGCTGATACTTAGTAACCACACAAATAAATGCTGAAACTTGATAGATGTTTTGTTAACTTATTAAGCATTTAAAGTGATTAACATGCATGCATAAAGGAAATAACATGAACACAAGAGACACCAGAATTAACGTGGAAACCCAATTTGAGAAAAACCACCAAGTAACTAGTCACCAATTTTCACTCTTCTGACGTGAGCCTTATTAGGAGCCAACCTTGTTAAAGGTTACAAAACACATTGTTAGGTGTGACCCTGTTAGAGGATTTAATCAACTTGTAAGGAGTGGCCTTGTCAGAGGTCTTTAGAACAATTCAACTAAATTGTCACCTTGTTAGAGGATTTACAAAATGGTTGTTAAACCAACTCTATTAAGAGATTTTAAATCATTGTTACAATGATAAGAAAGCAACAATGAAGTGATCTAAAATATATGCAACTTATCTTTCTTGAATACAGATCTTTGTTCTGCTTCACTAGATCCTCACTGATCAAATACAACTTTGCAGCTCCATAAGGATATCTAATCCTTCCACAAAATTCGCTCATATATTCAATATTCACTCATTCCATTTACATCCATACATTCGTACTCTTATGCATCCAAACTCTTACATATACATGAATTCACAACTTGACCTTTCATATATACCTTACAGATTTTCAAGTCAGCTCAATTACAAGTTACAACAACTGAAAAACATTAAATCAATTAGCTGCAAACATTGCACAAAACAATTAAACTTAATTCTTTAGAACAATAAAATTCTTCATTGCCCGACCCAACTCGGCGACCACTACTCCAGAATGGTTTCCCCAATGTTAACCAAGTGAAGCTTGGTAAACACTACAAACCTTGCAACTTCCTTCAGAGACCGAGTTAACTCGATAAACACTGACCTTCCTTCGCTTACCAAGTGAGCTTGATAAAAGATAACTTTCTCTTCAATGACCAAGTGAACTCGGTAGTCATTGACTTTCCCTTCGTTAACCTTGGGAGCTCAGTTAACATTAACTTTTTGCTACAAAATCCTTTGATGCCTGAGTGAACTCGATAAGAGCTAACTTACTGTGTAATGTTCAGGAATGCTCAGTAGTCACTATAAATTGCTTTGCTAACCATCTGAACTTGGTAGACTCTATCTGATGGCTGCTATGACATTTGTGTAACATCAAAGACAATACACAATTAACAATTGTATCCAACATATCTATGATGTTTGATTTTAAAATTCTATAATTGATCCTATCCACTTATCTATGATATAAATTATTTATAAAATTAAAATAATAATTGTGAAGGATGAAACTATATAATATATTAATTCTAAAGCTTCTAGAAAACATAATAAAAATGCCTTACTGACCATGTATACAATAAAATTGCACTAGAGACACTCCTTATAGATAATCCATCCAATGTAGTTTGACTCTAGAATTGCATAAACATATTTACTCAATAATCCAAATTCACGAGCTTTGTTAAAAAAATTATTTCTTTACCAATGAAAGAATAAAATATATCATAAAGCATATATATAACTTGGGTATGAAAATTTTAGATATGAATATGAATTGTCCCCTTTTGTTTGATTTTCACATCTATATTTAGAAAAGTTGAAGGATATTGGTTTCTTTTTCAAGAACCGCACCTCTTCATAACAAATAATTGATATAAACTATTTATTATTTTGTTAAAATAAGTGACAACTAAATGATTTAATGCCTCTTTATCCTTCAAAAATGATTTAGATTAAATTTTAAATAGTCTTTTCAAATGTATAAATATATGAATATCCTTGAGTCTCTTCATTCTATGTTCACACAGGCTACTCCTCTTCTCAGCTATGCTTTGTCTACTTCCATGGTGATGCTCAATTGCTAACATAGATGTTTAATGCCTATATGCTTTAACTTTTTGATTTTCTAGTTATATGGAAACTTGAAGGAAACATAACTGACAATCTCCTCCCATTATAGGATTGCCATTATAGCTTATCTTCTAATAAGCACAATACAATTTCTGGGAGACATGATGGAGACTCATCCATTCAAATGCTCAAATCCATCATTCCTTTGCATGTATACCTACAAAAGAACCAAAGCAATATTAGATATGGATTTAAAAATTAAAACTATAATTAAAGCAAATGAAACAAATTTCTCATGATTCCAAATTGAAAGGTGCATGACTTTGTGTGATTTTTGGTTCACACTCTTAGTCATCAATTTATTGACCTTTGCACATCTACATCCATGTAACTAGTAATGGTGTAAATTCTCTAAATCATTGCTATGTGTTGGTTATGAGTCCTATGAATATTTTATTTCTCCTTTGACCATAGCTTCATAGACACACTTCCTATTTAATCTTTCACATCCAAAAAATCCATCCACTTTAAACAATCACTAAGACTCTTAAAATGAACTTGGGCTAGATTATGATAAACTCAGTCTAAACCTTGACTTCAATGTTGTCAAGTTTCTTACGTGATGGTCTGAGATCAAATGAATGTTAAAACCATATAAGTGCCTCATACTACCCTTCAAATTATTGGATTTTGAAAAAATATTATATTGCATGGCCACTCACAAATTGTTTCCATGTGTTGACTTGATCCAATCTTCCTAGTTGTAGGAAGAATCTTTGCCTTTATGTAATTTCTTTCACTCAATATGTATCATCTTTATAAATTAGTCTATGCTTGTACAATAATTGTTGCTTATCAATTAAAAAATTCATGTCTAATTTCCTTTCTATATGAAAAATCTTGATGGTACTTTAGCATCATTGTCTCATATCCTAACTCGGCTCCTGTTAGTAGATAGATACACAAATTCTTTGACTAGGGCCAACTCGTATTCCATATTATTGAAACCTCATTACAATCATTTTGATTGAATTTGCATTGTTGTACATCTCAACATATTGATCATAACTATTACAAGATATATGCTCATGGCAATTGTAGAAGTCCAAGCATCAACGAAAAAAGTCCCAACTCTCTTTTATCACTCTATTTATTTATATCAACTCTAAGAGGATCTCCTTAAAGAACTCAATCATAGGAATTTGTTTATGCTTTTAACTTTGTACCATAGTTATTGTATGAGACTTAACTACTATCATTTTCATTTTCAAGGGAAAATTACTCTAAATAGTTTCATTGAATCAAATAGAGTAATTCATGGTTGACATCTAAACATTATTGAGTATAAATTTCCTTGGTGCTACCCTTGTTGGAAATGCTTGCATAGTTCTATCAAAATCCATAATCATTATTAATTTTGCATAATTTTTTTTATGAATTGCTATTAGCATGAAAGTGACCACAAATAGAACATAAGGTCTTCATGTATATATGTTCAAGGATATTATAGTGAATATGGATCAAACTAGAAAAAAATGTCAAGCCTTTCAATTTCAAATGCTTTAGGTTCTTCTATCCACATCATCACTTAGCTCACATGGAGGCTCAAAAGTTTGGAAATTTGGGCTCCATCACCCACCTTGGAATAAATAGAAAAACTAGAAAAGACCTTCTTCCACCCAATGAAAACCCCCACAAAAAGCTAGTGGCAACCCCCATAAGGAAATTGACAACAAACTAACCAATCCAACGGAAACTAGCAATAGAATAACCAACCTTAATAGTATGAAATTTTTTTTCCTCCTAAAAATAACTAAGTAAATGATCTAAAATGAGCTAAGCTACCTACCAAACCTTCTCCTAATCCAAATAATCAACCCCAACAATAAAAATCCTATTCTATGGATCCTAACTAACATCCAACCTATGTTATAGATTTGAGTAACATCAAAGGTCTAGAACTGTACTACCTACACCTACTCCACCTATGAGCATAGAGATGCTAGCTAAAGAGAATGAACCAAGTACAAATATTAATCTAGCCTCAGCTCAAAAATTGGTCCAAAGTCCTCCTATAACCACCAATTTCAATGCAACTTCACCACCCTTCCCACATAGGTTGGTAGGTGAAGTTGTGCAATAGACTGATAACTTTGCTACTAATTTTTGGACTAGATAAAATAAATTTTCATGAAGATAGTATTGTTTCAAGGTATTAAGAAGTCCACATTTATAACAAAGCTATTAAGGAAGCATGTCTCAAGAATCTAGGAAGGAAAAAGAAGGACCCACAAATAGTTCATGTCCTAGGATAGCTATCTAATTTGGTGCTTGGGAAGCTAACCATCACTGAATACTCTAACCTTGGAAGTTTTATTGTGGTGATAATAATAAAAGGATTCAATATTAGTAATACTCTAGTAGATCTTAGTTCATCCATAAATTTCATGACCAAATATCCCATGGCTTAATAAGACAATCCTAGGCCATGAACCACACCTATAATCCTACAATTAGTTATAGCTTAAGTATAAATCCTCTTGGAATGGTTGAAGAGCTAGTAGTTACCCTATATTCAAGGTAATATCCTTTGGATTTTATTATCTTTCCCCCCTAAAGCTACCTTGGGAGGGTATCCAGTAATTCAAGGAAGAACTTGGATAGATACAACATATGCTTACATAGTTTGTAGGTCTAGTACAATGACAAACTTCAATGAGATAAAATCAAGAAACTAAATCTTTAAATGAACTAGCCTAAACTCAACTTTAATTAGGAGATAGAGTGTGACCTAAATTGGCCAATGATGAAGAAAAAGTGAAGGTCAACTCTATTGCCATTTTGATGATGATTACAAGAGCGCCATTCATTGAAAAGAAAGAGAAAGAGAAAGAGAAAGAGAAAGTCTTGTCTAATGTTCTTCAAAATAACTATGGAATAGATTCTACTCTATTTAGACATAAGCCATGTTCTTTGCAAACCATTCTTCATTTGTCCAGATCATCTAATTATCCCACAACCTTACATTTCTTACACACACTGCTTCTTCATGAAGTATAGATGCCCTTTCTATCTAAAGTCTCTATTTTTGAGCTAATATCAAAAGTAGAGGTTGATAAAGGTAATATATTGAACATAACCAACAAATTCAATGTTGGGGAACATGAATCTTGTTAAATGCTTTATGCCAGTAAAATAACATTTTCTTGGGACTATAGTGACATAGATGGGCTTGGTCCAAAGTTATGCATGTTAGCATGATTCTGTTAGTATTCCTATGGGGAAGTATCTTAGAATTTATGGATACATGATTCAAAAAGTGTGTGTCACATTCATGATAGTGGTTTTCATTGATGTGAACATACAGGTTATTCAATGAAGACTGGTGAAAAAGAAGTCAATAACTTGATTGGTTAAGTGAAGTTTTTGGATTGAAGATGAGATTATGTGTGGTTGAGGACATGTTCTACATATAGTCTAGATGGTAAAGCTATGTGTGCATACAAAAACATGAATAATGGCCTGAGTTATAGATGATTTGGATAAGACATCATTTTGATAGAGTTTCGAGGTGTTTGAAAATACAATTGGAAAAATTATTATTTTTTCATTGATGTCAAATCTACTAATGAGACATGTTTCTATCTAATCTAAATGTCATATCTATTTTGATTGATGAAGATGATTTGAAAATTTACTCATAACAATAGAACCTAGAGGAAAGGTTGAGTTATGAAAAGGAAGCTGCAATGGACATTTGATTAGCTAGACTATGATAAGGGAAAGTGATTGTTTATATCATTGATGTAAAGATTAATCGAGAAATTGAGTAAAAGACTAAGGAATGACAAGTGATTCTAGTGTCAACTAATCCATAGTAAGTGCTAAGAAAATTTATTGTTGACTGAGCATTAGTATTGACCGAGTAAGTTAGTTGATATAGAGCCAAGAGATTTATATTGACCAAGTGCTAGAATTTTGTAATTGTCAAGTAATAATATTTTGAATGCGTAAGAAGAAGCATAATTTCTATCCAACTTGGTTAATTTCTTTGGATATGGAAACCATTTTGAAGATAATATTGATGAGTTGGATCATTAAATTCATGGTGATAATTAGGTATTATATCTAAGATCAAATTTGATCGATGTAAAGTTTCTAGAAAAGAATGGAGATGGATAGATGCAATGAACTAGATTGTAAACCCTAAGATCTATAGTGATCATTGAGGATGACAAAGCTAGAATTTCCTATTTAAGAAGGTATAGAGCCAAGATTTGAAGATATGCACATAGAGAAAAGTGGCATAGAGGCACATAAGGGTGAATATAGAGTGTGAGCGTGTGAGATAGAAGAAAAATAAGTTCTTGCGCAAATGATACTAAAGTTGATAAGTGAATCTAAGAAGAAGGCTTAAGATTGATGAGGAGGATGATTTCTTGAAGGGTTTTCAATAAAGTTAAGAGATAGATTTGACAAGGGGGCCTTATCAATGAATCAACAAATGAGTCAAATAGTGATCTGCACCTACAAAAGTGAGACATAAATCATACATATCAAAACCCTATTCTTTTCTTTCTAATAATTGTAAATATTTTGTATTGAAATCCTTTTAATCAAATGTTGACCTAATAGTCATTGAATGATTTAACATTTTGTGCAAATTCTTTAGAAAGGTGGCATTCTATTGGAATGATCAAAGACCTATGACAATGCCACTCCTAATAGGGTGATTAAATGCTCTAACAATGTTGCATTTAATAGTGTGTATTGTAACCTTTAACAAGGTTGTCCCCTAACAAAACTTACTTTAAATGAGTGGTGACATGTTGCTAGTGGTTTCTCCCAAATTGGGTTTCCATGTAAAATCCTAGTGTCAAACTTGTGTTGATTTTTTTTGATGTTTTGGATTTACATGTTTACATTTAATAAATAAAGTTTTTTTATAATAGAAAAATATACTAATAGTAATTCTTTTATTAATATTTAGTAGATACCGAGCTACAATAGGATAAGAAGAACAATGGATATTTAATGTTTGATTGTTCAAATGGTACTTATGGTCCTTGAGTAATTGATTCACCCCTCCCACCCACCTCTCTTAGTTATTCTAAACATTATAACAATTGTTATTAGAGAATAAATTCTTACAAAGAGAAGTTTTAATGTACTTGAAGCTAAATATCATGACTCACAAAAGGGAGGTACCAAAGTTCAACAAGAAAAACTTTCCTGCATGGAAAACTTTGACGAGGTTGCATATATCCAATATTAGTAATGTTGCTATACAATTTTTGGACAATGAGAATGTGAAAATAGCAACCACTCCTTAGGAAACTAAACAACTGAAGAAAAATCAAGAATACAAACAAGAAGTGTTACAAATTTCCTTAGCCCTAAGCTATGCTAAGTTTAATGACATAAAAGAGTGTAATAGTGCAAAGAAGATGTGGGAAAAACTAAAGACCATATATGTAAGAGATGATAATGTATTGAGAGAAAAATTAGATAGCCTATAAGAAAAACTTGATGAAATGAGAATGATGGAAGGTGAGAATATAGTACAATACTGCACAAGAGTCAAAGAAGTTGTCAATTCTATTTGAGGTGAAAATGGAGAAATTAAAGATGAAATAGTGATAAGAAAGGTATTGATGACTCTACTCCCTATATATGCCATTAGGATTTTTTCAATACAAGAGTTGAGATGCACTCCAAGTAACACATTGACCTTAGATGGTCTAATTGGTAGACTTACTACTTTTGAGATGTCTAATTTTGATAACTACACATCTTCTACTATTGAATATCCTTTTAAGCTACAATTGGTTCTTAGCAAGAGAAAAGAAAAGCATGCAGAGTGAAAATGATAGTTCTAATGATGAGCTTGATGAACTTGAAGAACTTATTGTAAAACTATATGGAAGAGGTAAATACAAAGGTAAATTACCTATTATTTGCATTTCATGCAACAAGGTTTGTCAAATTACTTCTCAATGTCCTGACATAGAAGACAAGGATGAAAGAAAGGAAAGAAATTACAAAGGAAGAAGAGATGACCGAGATTACGAGAAGAACAAGGATGAAAAAGGTAAACTGACACTGAATTTGAAAGTAATGATGATGAAGCTTTCCATGTTTCTATGAAAGAAGATTTTGATGAAGATGAGAAAATTGCATTAATTTATTATGTTAAAAAAAGTGATAGATGGATAATTTATAGGGGTTTCTCTAATCATATGACTGGTGATAATAAAATTTTTGAAGACATTGAACCATTCAAAGGTGGATGTGTTAAATTTGGTAATGATATTCCATATATTGTGAAAGGTAAATGTACAATTCAACTGACTGGCAAAATCAAGTGCAATAATATTTATTGTGTGGTAGGACTTAACTATAATCTATTGAGTGTTTAGTGATAGTGCATTGATAATCTACTTAAGGTTACAAAGGATGGATATACTAATTAAGTTTAGAAGAAAAATTTGAACAAATTGTGTTTGCCAAGCTTTACAATCTACATAGTAGGTACCAAGCAAAGTTAGTGTAAGCCATGTAGAAAATTAGTTGGAGCTAAGAAAATTCAAATTTTAGTGTATGTTGAGTGATATAGTGTAAGATGAGTAAATTTTAGTAGATGTCAAGCACTAGTAAACATTAGTTCATGCCAAGTGTTTTAATAGTGGATGTCAAGCAATGTAAGATGTGTAGAGCATTAGAAGAAAGTTAATGGTGAGTGTCAACATTATGAGAAAGATTGTGAATTTGATGAATCTAAGATGACAAGTTTTATTTCTTGATTGTGTGAACCATGTGGAAGATAAGCTTGACAAGTCGGTGGTATAGAATTCAAGATGAACCATTTTGAGGAAAATTCAAAGAGGATTGAAAGATAAGTTTCTAGAAGGGAATACAATGCAAATATGGGTAGATTCACTGAATCCTACCTAATACAACCTAACCCTAAAAAGGATTATGGAGTTTCAATAGAAAGAGATCTAAATTTTCTATTTATAGAGATGGCTAGTCAGAAGCAAAGGTTGTTATGTGCGAGAACCTAAGGAAGACAAGGAGTCTAGGGTATTGCTTTATTCAATGGCCTAAGAGAAGAGAATTCTATTGGAAATAAAAGCAAGAAGGCTTAATGGCATGGATGATTAAAGGGTGAACAAGCTATTAGAGCTAAAGTGTGCGAAAGCCAAGTAGAATGGAGGATTAAAAATAGAGATCTATAATCTAAAAGTGTGTTGTAAGTTGTTATCAGATCAAGCCATATTGTTACTTTCTAATCATTGTACTAGTCTAGGGTAAATCCTTTGGATTTAGTTTGACCTAATAGTCATTTTTAAATCCTTTAATTAGGTGGAATTCTAAGTGAATGATCTAAAGTCCTCTAACAAGGCTCACTCCTAATAGGGTGATTGAAATCCTCTAACCAAATCATATTTAATAGTGTATACTGTAACCTCCAATAGGGTTGGCTTTTCATAGGGCATCACTTTAGAAGAGTGAGAATGAGTAGCATGTTATTGGTGGTTTTTTCCAAATTGGGTTTCCACATTAAATCATTGTGTCAAATGTGTTATTGAATCCATTATGTTTCATGCTTACATTTCCATAAAGTTCATTTGAGAATAACCTACACAATTTTAAAGTGATTGTATAATCTAATGGATGTATTCATGATGAATTTTTTTTATGGATATGGGTTCATTAAGTTGAAAAAAAAAATTATTTGTACTTCTAGACCTTGGATAATTGATTCAACCCCCTCTCAGTTATCCTAAAGAATTCAAAAAATTGGTATTAGAGTCATCTACTTAAGAGGACTAGTCTGAAGGTACTAGAAGCAAACGATGAAGATGTAAGAAAGAGAAGCACCCAAGCTTAATAGAGAGAACTTCCACGCATGGAAATTTTTTATGAAGATACACCTAGGAGGTCTTGGAGATTATGCACAATCTAATATTGCTACTGAGTGTGTTGATCTTTGGAGCCCAAATTACTGAAGATCTAAAAAGGAAGAAAGAACACAACCATGCAATGTTGGATATTATCTCTACCCTAAGTTATACCAATTTTAATGATATCAAGGGTTGTGATAGTGCAAAGAAAATATGGGATGCTCTACACACCACCTATGGAGGTGATCCAAATGTTCTAAGAGCTAAATTTGAAAGTCTTAGAGGTAAGTTTGATGATATGAGAATGCAAGAAGGTGAGAATGTTTCTAAATATTGCTCTAGGATAAAGGATGTTGTTAATGCTATAAGGGGATCTACTAGTAAGATAGATGATGAGACTACACCAAGAAAAGTTATAAGAATTTTTTTTCCCATTTATGCTATTATATTTTCTACAATACAAGAACTCACATCTGTACTAGGTTCTAATCTAACTCTTGAAGGTCTGATAGGTAGACTTACTACTTTTAAGCTATCTAATTTTGATAGTTTCAAATTTGACAATGTTGAATCTACTTTCAAAACCAATATATCATTGAAGGAACCTAATGAGAAGAAGAAGAAAAAGGTAAAATATGTCTCCAGTGATAGATATATAGATGAGGAAGATGTAGAACAACTTGAGGCACTACTAGCAAGGAGATTTCATAGAGGAAAAAGAAAGTTCAAAGCTAAGTTACCTATCATGTGTTTCAATTGCAATGAGGTTAGTTATATTGCTACTAGATATCTAGAGAAGAAGAATTATAGAGGTAGAGAGAAGTACAAAAGTAGAAGAGATGAAGACAATAAATATTACAAAGACAAAGGCAAGAAGTCTTGCTATATTGCTAAAGTGAAAACTAAAGATGAATTTGATGATCATGATGATGAAGTGGTGTATGTTGCAAGGAAGGATGATTCTGATGAGGATGAGGTAACTGTATTGGTGTCTTGTGTGAACAAGAATGATAGATGGATCATTGATAGTAGGGGTTCACATTACATGATTGGAGATAAAAGTAAGTTCATTACTTGGCCTACTATTTCCCAAGCTTGCAACTTAATATTTAACTTGACCATTAACTGATGTGAATGAGTTATCAAAGCAATTTTTGCATCACAACCTAAACTCTGATTAAGCCTTATCCTCCTATGATGATGTGATGAGAGTCTTTTCATTGCTTCACCACTCTAACCCCAGGTTAACCCTAACCTTTTGAAATAGTGCCAACAATACATGAGATAAACTACTATAGTTACTTTGATGCAAGGTAGTCACATGGTTGCAACCTAAAATCTCTTAAGGATATATAATGCAATATAAGATATTTGAAGACCTAAGGATATAAAAGGTATGGACAAGATCTTATGTATCCCTATCAAGTTTACATGGAAAAAAAGTGAATGGTCAAATGAACATGGACATGACAACCACTCAATATTGGACAAAAAAACATGGGGGGGAGGGTGGGGGGGGGGAAAGGTTAACAATACCTTCATCAATCTTTGCATCAAATTTTCCATTCCTATTATCTCTGAATATATAACATTTTCTTCCAAAGATCTTAAAATATTTTACATTAGGAGCATATCCATACCATAGTTCAAAAGGTCTAGCATTTGTACCTTTTTTGACTTGTACTTTGTTTAGAGTATAGACAATAGTACTAACAAAATCTATCCAATACTTCTGTGACATTCTTCTCCATCATCATTGTTCTTGCATAGCCCATTATTGATCTATTTCTTCTTTCAATTATTCCATTATGAGTAGGGATCCTTGGTGCTAACATCTATCTTTTAATTCCTCTGTCATTGTAGAATGTATTGAACTCATTGGGAATGAATTCACCACCTCTGTTGGATCTCAAACACTTCAGACTCTATCCTATTTATTTTTAAACTCTAGCTAAATACCACTTAAATAACTTAAAAAAATCATAGTAATCACCCTAGAATAATCATCAACAAACATATTGAAATACTTAGCTCTATAACATCTTTGAACATCAATAGGTCCACATAGGTCAGTACAAACCAATTCTAAAATATCACTAGATGTGTATGTTTTTATCTTGAAACTAGATTTGATCATTTTTCTCAATTGATATTGTATACACATAGCATTTCTAGTCTTCTTTAGTTCTGGCAACCCTCTTACTTTCTTAATTTTATTAATGTTTATCAAATTGTCAAATTTCACATGACATAACCTCTTGTTCCATAATAAAACATCTTCTTATTATGAAAACAAACATGTCTTATTAGATAAATATAGATAGAACAAGTTACCTCATGTTTGATCACCACTTCCAATTAGCTTTCCATCAACATCATATATCTTGGCCTTTGTGTGATGAAATTCAACTCTATATTTAGATTTATTCAGCTGCAAAAATGTACTATCACTATCTTAACTAATCCGTGTACTCCTTTTCCATATCATAACTCAACCTTTCCTCTAGGTAATATTGTTACCTCATTTGATGAAATCCTCTTCATCAACAAAATAAATGATAGCACTCAAATCATCTAAATAATTTTATTACGAGCAAGTAGTAGGTTTGACATCAATGACAAAACAATGATTGAAACATATCATCATACTTGTATCAATTTGTTTCCAACAATCTAGTAGATTGATGAAGAGGATTTGAGAGTTACTCATAACTATAGCACCTGGAGGAAAGGTTGAAGTTATGAAAAGGAAGTTAGAATGGACATTTGATTATATAGACTTTGATAAAGTATATTAATTGTTTATGTCAAGAAGGTAAGCTACACCAAGCAAAAGAGTAAAATACTAAGGAGTGTTGAGTAATGCTAGTGTTAATAAAGCCAAAATTAGTGTTGAGAAAATCTAGTGTTGATTGAGCATTAGCATCAATCAATTAAGTTAGTTGCTATTGAATCAAAAAGCTTAAACAATGGCTGAGTAATTCATTGATTGTCAAGTGACAGTAAAAGATCAAATTCAAGGAAATCATAAGATCAAACTGACTTAGTTGATTTCTTGGGTGATGTAAAATATGTTAAAGATCAGATTGATGAGTTGGATCATTGAATTCAAGGTGGTGATTAGATAAATACCTAATAGAATGATTCTAGAGGATGATCAAGAAGATGTACAAATACATTAAATCAAGTTGAATCTTATCGTAAACCCTAAGATCTATGGTGGATGTAGAAAATGATAAAGCAAAAATTACCTATTTAAGGTGAACTAGATGTATGTATTTAGTGTTTGTGGCCGTGTCCATGTTTGTGCCCTTGCCTGCCTTGTTGTGCTAATTTCAGCCAATCCTAGCTAAGCCCAACCAGTGTAGGGGCAAGTTTGTATATAGAGAAAGGTTGATTAGAAGCACATAAGAGTGTGAATGAAAAGATAAAGGAGAAAGCTTGCAAATGTGATGCTATTTTTTATAAGTGATTTTGAGAAGAAGGCTTAAGCATTGATGAGAAGAGTGGACTAATTTCTTAAAATGTGTCCAAGAAGATCAAGCTTAGAGATGACAAAGAAAGGCATTTTGGTGAATCAACATAAGGACCAAACATATATCTAAACTAGAAAAAGTGAGTTGTACAAAAAAAAATCTACTATATTCTTTCTTATCATTGTAAATAGTTTTTATTGAAATTATTTTAATAGAGGTTGATCTAACAGTCATTTGAAGACTTAATAGTCTGTGTAAATCATTTAACTAGGTGACATTCTAAATGGAATGCTAAAAGTCTTATTATAAACCCACTCCTAATAGGGTGATTAAATCCTCTAACTAGGTCATATTTAACAATGTGTATTGTAAACCTTTAACAAGTTTGGCTCCTAATAGAGCTCATTTCGAAAGAGCAAAAAAGAGTGACATGTTGCTGGTGTTTTTTTCCAAATTGGATTTCCGCACAAAATCCCAATGTATTTCCACACAAAGTATTTAAGCAAGATCAAAAGAACAATGGTGTGTTTAATGTTCAAGAGGTACTTATAGAATTTGAGTAAATAATTCAACCCCCCCCCCCCCCCCCCCCCCCCTCTTTTATCTATTCTAAACATTTCTAACATGTAATGAAACAACACATATATACTTTTTATTTTGTGGTTGTTTAGTTTTCTTAGGCTTATGACACTTTTTGATTTGAACAATGACATGTGCAAAGAAAAGTATGTGATCATGAGATGACTAGGTAGATGTTAACCTTTTAGGATTCAAACTATCATAACATCTTCATCTTCTTCAATCCTTCATCTAGATATTCTCCTACTAAGCCTGAACAATAGTAACATTTTCTTTTCTCCCAACTATGTCTTCAACCATTTCATGTACAAAATCAACAACTTATTGTAGGAAAACATCATCGTATTCATCCTCTTGGTTATCTACTTCAACGTGCTTGATGCTTTCTTCCTTTTCCAATTCTTTATCAACATATTTGATTTCATTTGCCTTTTTCCAAATTCTCTAGCCTTCCATATCAACACTTTGTATTTTACATATCAAAACCATCAAAGCTATATATTTGGGTACAAATCTCTTACTGTTCCTTGTTATTGCTTCATTGATTTCTTGAATAGTAAGCTCAAGCATTACAATAGCTAATGACCTTTCTTTCATTTTCTCTTCAATTACTAGGGCATACTATAACCTATTTTTAATCTTTTGATATAGTTCATTAGGAATCATATTTTCAATTTCAATGGGGGTGTTCTTGAATTTTATCACCATATCAATTAAAGCATATTCAATTTTTTGCTTGTCTCCATCATTCATTATTATCATAATTCAAATATTGAAAAGTGGATAGACCTTCATGTTCTCTTAACATGTCTTCCATTTCATCAATAGTAAGGTGCCTTTTTTGTACAAGAATTTGAATTGATTTTCATTTTTAGATTTTTTCTTCTCACTATTGTCTTCATCATCCTTAATAATTAACATTCTTCTCCTTTTGGTTGATTTCTTAATAGGCTTTCTAGATGATGTAGGCATACCTTTTCTCTTCTGATATGTCTTGACTTGAGACTCTGTAGGATTAGTTATTATTACCATTCCTTTCTTTAAAGGTGGTGTAATCTCTTGAGTTTCTCAAGTCCTTTGCCTAGTGTTCTAATTAGGCTTTATGAGGGTATCCTCTTCTTTCCTTTTTTCTATTTATATTTTTTTTGCCTTTTTCTTCTTATCTAGCAACATCTTCACCTTGTCTTTCAATTATCATTAAATTTTGATTCTTTCTTTTTGCAACAAGTGCACTCTCTAATGTTTCAATCATCCTTTTGGTTTTCTTATGCACTACAAGTGTGACAATATCCATTGTGATCATTTATTTAGCCTATTTATGATGCTCCAAATGGTTTGACTATCTTGTTTAAGGGCTCATTAAGTGTTTCTTCTATCTGCTTATATCATACTCCATGGGTTCAAGCCATGCAAGCCTTGCATTAACCACTTGCACAAGTTTCATATTAGTATCGAGCAAAAAACATATCATTATGATACTTCTCAACTAACAAAGATGGAATATTTTTTCTTCATACATTCACTCTGTTTACTCCTAATTCACACTCACAAGATTTTGAAATTTAATAGTTCACATAAATAGATAAAATTTTCTCTTTCACTCTTGAGAATGTAGGGTAACTAAATGAACAATTCTTTCCCTATTTAATACAACAAGTATATTTTAATGCTCATTATGACATATTAAGTTCTTCATAGCTCATAATTGGTTCCCATAGATAACTTGGTCAAACTCTCTTCCATCACTTGATTGGTTATCTCAGTAGTGTCATCTTGAGCTCAATAAACATATCAACTCTACTAACAACTTTACTTACTCAATTAAGATTATCCCTTTAGTTACTTATCATCTTAATGTAACTTAACAAATTTGAAAATGTCCATACTTCCTAATTTTTTCTTGTGTATCATTCATTATGTAGATATGGACTTCCTTCCATTGTGTATTCAGGAACTGATCTAAGATATATCAATAGTAGTGCAATTCCATACTTTCTTATAAGGATTAGTTTGAAGTAGAGATTTTTCCTAATCCATTAGATGAGGTGTGACCATCTATTGCATTTTATGTCTCATTGTCTTCCTTATCCGCTTCTTGTTTATTTTTTCACAAAATTCATCTACATTGAATTTTCATTTATCTTTTGGAACTTCCTCTTTAGGTACTCATAGTCGATACCTAGAATTATTTCTCAAGTGACTGATCCTGTGAAAATGATAACATCCCATTCTAGGATTTCTCTAGCTTTTAGATCTTCCTCCAAAGTGTAATGTCATTCAATTAGAATCAATGTGACCACATTTTCCACATGTAGTACAATTATATCATTAATCATAGTCCCAATTGATTATATTACCTTTCTTTATTGGTGACCAGTTAAACTTCTTCTACGATCTGCATTCTTGAGACTTATGCCAAAATTTGTTGCAAGTCTATAAATAACCATTGAATGCATACTTCATAGGGGACTAATTAAACTTGGACCTACATTCATATGATTGATGCCCATACTTATTATGATGATAATAGTAACCAAAAAATTTAGGAGTGACATTGGAATTATGAATTTTTCTCTTGCAAACATTTGTTGTATGTCCCAAATTTCCATAGTGATTGCATGTAGGTTTTCTTAGCTTGGGATTTGTATAGAGATTCCTTTATTCAACTTTCTTAGATGATTATACTTTCTTGGTAGTAGGATGCTTGCTATAGCCTATTCTATATGCTTCTTTCAGTTGCCTTTGTCCTCTAACTTGTTCATCCAATATCTTTATGATTTCCTCTTATCTCTTTAGCCTTTCATTAGTTTACTTCTCATATGTTAGTCAAAAAATAAGGTAAAGTCAAACAATCATCATTGTGATCAAGCTACCCTACATAGGTTGAGCCATTAATATAATTGTATATAGACATGAATTTAGCAAGCTCTGTAGGAGACAAGTAATACTTTGGTTGCTAAGTATTTTCTATACAAGATGAGTTCAATACCCATAGAGTAGTTCAAGCATATTGTCAAGCTACATAGAAGATGTCAAGCATAATAGAGACTGAGTATTAGAAAAATATACAATGTGTGATGAGTGTTAGACATAGTAAGTGTCAAGCAATGTAGATTTTACATACAAGTCAAACTTTGAGGTAAAATGTTTCAAGCCAACATGGACATGATATTTAATGTTTTTAGTGCTCATTACAAAAGAGGTTACGTGGATCAAAGATCCCTATGTTCCATGATGAATGAATCAAATCATGAGGCTAAATTAGGAAACATCCAGAAAACTCTATGAAATTCTTTAAATAGAGATCTTAACCTAGATGGAGAGTACAATGTGACAAACAAAGCGAAGAGAGGACTAATATGAATATGGTGAAGTGAATGATTGAGATGAGGGTAGAATCAAGTAAAAGTCTTATGTTATTTCTTAATGGAGAAAAAAACCTAATCAGAGTAGTGAAGGGGTAGAAAATCTTTATCAGATCAGATAGAGGATTAGCTTGCAAAGAGAAGACCCAAAATCAACTTGTAGAGAAAACCAAGTATCAAATAATGAATTAGTTCTAGTTAATTGAATCAAGGTAAATATCTTAATAGAGTGGTCTTAATAGATGTATGTAAATCTCCTAACAAAAACCTTACTTTATTGTAAGTGTAAAATGCACTAACATGGTGATACCTAATAGTGTCAAAAGCTTTTAACAAGTTAGACCCCTCACATGGTAGATCATATTTTCTGGTCAAAAATTGAAACTCTAAGAGGTTAACTTTATTAATCTAGTACTGAATATTTTTTGGTGTAATCCCCACCCTACTTTTACCTTCACTTTGGATGGTTTTTGGGTAATCAAATATTGTTTATATGTTTAATTTTCATGCATGTAATAAATTAGATCTATATGTTACAACAAGTTTACCTTTACAAGTTTTACATGCATAAAGAAGTGGTGAATTAATGAAAAGTACAAGTGTTTAAGATCTCAATTCACCCCCCATCTCAATATCTTGGTGTCCAATTTATACTTCCAACATTATGAACCTTACTCAACCTTGTAATTTATTTATCCTTGGCATCCATTTTTGCAGTGATTTTCTTCTAGTGATTTGTCACTTATCTTATTTAATCATTCATTTATCATCTTTGTCTTTCCTATTTTTTTTAACACTTCACACATCCTAGTAAATTTAAGTTCTTGTTCTATTTTCAATGATTTCATCTTCTCGATAAGACTATGATTTTTGTTTAGCACATCAACTATGGAAGCATCAGATTCCTTAAACATGTTTCTATCAAATAGTTCTTCAATCACCTCTTCCTAATATATCATTTCAATAATTTTTTTGTGAAATTTTCTTCCTTCTATTAGATGACTTCTTCTATTTGTCTTTCATCTCACTAATTTTATTTATGGCCATCCTTAACTTTATCTTTTGATTCTCTTTAGCTTTATCAAATTTATACTTCTCCATATCTCCAATCTTTTGTCTTAAAACATTGGACAAGAGAATTGTGCTCTCATACCAATTGTTAGAATAATAGGAAAGTTGGGGTGGAGGGGGGGTTGTAAATCTACATCCTCTAAAACCTTGACCTTTAAAAAATTTAGTGATTCCCTTATTCTTTTTGCAAGTCAAACATTAAATATCACTAACCATATATTTTACATAAATTTATCTAGGAAACCCTAAGAATCACCATTTTTCCTTTCTCCACCTTTAATGCATCTTATCTTGATATTTACATACCTAGAACCTTGAGTCTCCCAAACTTACATAAAAAAATTAACAATTCCAAAAGATTGAAAAGAATAAATATGAAATGGAGTCCCTCATTTCTAGTTTGTCTAAGATGAGTTTTGTTGGATCTGCAAAGCATTTTTAAGATGATGCTACTATAGATAGATAACTAAAATAAAAATTAGGAACCTAGAGGTGATCTACAATAGAAAATTGTTGAATTACATAAATAACAGAGCTAAAGGAATAAAATTCCTTGGGGACTATGAGACTTTTATCAAAAGAAGTGTTAACTGCAAGGGTTGTCATTACACAAAAATATTGAACTTTTAATGTCTAATACAATCATTAGACTTATAGAAGTCTAAAGAAGAGGAAATTAAACCATTTTGTGAATCCTATGAGAGACATTTTCCCATTGCCAAAAATCTCCCCTTTAGCATCACTTATCATGGTCTTCATGGATTTAAACCTATGACTAAGTTTTAATTACACATGTTAATTTCTAGGGTTTTCATTACACACAAAATTTATCTTGTTAATCCCTAATACAACTACTAGACTTATAAAATACATAAGAGGTGGTTAAAATATGTAGAAAATCCTACAAGGGATACTAGACCACTGTAAACAAGAAGGATATTTGAATCTCACTAAATATGTTGTTAACAATTTTTCCAAGGTTAATTAGTTGATAGATGGAAGTTTGAGTGATGTTTGTAGGTTTCTTCTAAGTGTTGACTCCTTTGAAATCGATGATTTTTTAGGGAAGGCAACATGACAGATGACTGACACAAACTTGTCTCACTTTTTAGGCCGATTTATCAAAGAAATTGAATTTTAGTATTTTTAACTACAAATCAATTTTTTTCAAAATATGATTGAACTAGATTCCTTTTAGGTAAGTTATACAAGTAGTCCAACTTTTCCATTTGGAAATATCTATTAAATACATTTTTTTATACCAACTTGTGTCTAATTACTAAAGAAATAAAATTATTTCAGATTAGTGATGTTTGATTAACTCTTACTCTTTATAAATTTTTTTTTTTTTAATAATATAAAAGCACCATTTTATAGATCTCAAAGTCAAGAATATGCTTATATAGAATTTATAGTGTTTTAATTGGACATAATATATTATAATTGAAAAATACTTAAGTACATATTTTAACAAACGAGAAGATGTTGATTTTGAAAAAAGAAATAGTAAATAATATCAATTTTTTTGAAAAGTATACAGTGTGCTAGAGGAGAGAGCCCTCTTCCAAAATGCATAATTGTTTTTTGGGTGGAATAGATTTGCTATGAGAAATAATGTGGGAGGTGAAAAATGTCAATTTCAAAGGAATTGTTAAATAAAAGAGAAATATAGGTCAAAAGATTATTTTTTATTTTTTATTCTACTTGTTATGTATGTCATCTATAACATATTTTGATATCAAATGGGTAAAACTTTGTTTGCATATAGTTTTTTGGTGGGAACTAGACCATTGATGTTCAACATTTTTCAAATGCTAAAAGTCATCATAAAAATTAGAAACATATATCAATTATTATTCCAAATAATTTTAAAAAATAATAGTCCTAAAATTTTCCCATTTTTACACATTTTATCAATTTACTTTATTTTCAAATTCTAACCAATAATGCCACTTTAATGTCATTTCAAAATTGATTAGTTTTACTTTTGTTAGCGTTTTCCTCTATAAAAGGGTAATCAATTGGAACACTATAATTTGTTACAACTTGGAGTGCCTAGAGAGATTTCCATTCTCTCTAGGAAGCCATTCACACTCTTATGAGGGGAGCAATGCCCAAATTCTAGTAGGTATGATAAGTGATAGCATGTGTTGGTTATGTTGCCTCTTTCTTTGTACTTTATTATTTTGGGTCTTCACTATGGTCATATTCTATTTATTTATGACCAAGAGAAACAAATGATGAATTTTTAATAGTTTTCTGAAGGAAAAAATTGAAAATTCCAAGATCAAGAAGCTCAAGTGTTAGTAACAAGAGTGATAAAAATGATCTGATCAAATGATTGGGTCAATATTTATCATATAATAATGGATACTCAAATCAATATTTTGATGTCAACAATTTTGATGTGCCTAAATATATAAGTAATGCATGATAACTAGAAGCAATGCAAGAAATAACTTATCAACTAAAAAAAGGTATAGTCATGTATCCACCAATGGTGGATCTCCTCCATTATACATCAAATTATGCATGATAATGAGAGAATGATAATGTGATAGAAGAAATAAGTGGATCTCATACAATAATAGGGATAATATGCCAAAGCTAACTCCAACTAAAGTGGATTTCTCCAACACCATGTGTCAAAATGATGTGCTAACTCCTACATGTCTACATGAAAACTAGTATGGAAATGCATTATCCTAAATAAATTTAATTAAAGTAAAACTAGTAATATTTAATTATACAAACATAATATTATCTTTAATTTGAGTATATAATTGATTACAACATTTTGACATGGGCATGTAGAATTTCCTTTACCAATATGACACTAAATGATCCTTGAGGTGCATTATTCTTGTTAGTTTGCCTTTGGTGAATTGTGGAAATTACACAACCTCAAAGGAAGACCCCCAAATGATGATATGGCATGTTAAATGGATCTTAGATGGCCAATCAAATATTTATTATTGCCTCTCCTATGAAGGATCATACTCCTTGTACTATATGATGAAACGACCCTCACTTGTGGGGAAATATTAATCATATGATATTATTATATTGGGAGGGCGGCTTAATGATTATACCCAAAAAAAAAATTAGTATTTATCAATTTTTGAAAATTATTGTATGCTAATTTTTTTTCCCTAACCATATCTAAGGGTTACAAATTGTTCTATGGAGTGAGTTATCTTGGTCATTTTATTACTAATATGAATAGTGACCATGTCCATATCTATCTTACTAATCCATATTATTCCAAGAATGACACTATCATGTGATATATTTCTAAAGAGGGCTAAATTTATTATTATATCAATCAAATCAAAAAAAATGTTTGATGAGGTTTCATTAGTACAATTTTCCAACTCCTAGAAATAAAGGGGATGAATTGTTGGATGCATCTCTCTTGAAATTAGTGACGAGATTATTTAGAAGAGTAATTTAGGTTATCCTCTTAAGGAATAAACTTTAAAATGAGTTGGTCACTTGAAAATGATAGACTAAGAAGAAATTGCCACCTTTCGATATGATAGAGCTTAGGTAAGAAGACCATCTTGGGAAAAGGTTTGTGTCATTTTTAAGAAGTGGCTAACATTTAAAATGATTCTTAAGGTTTATTACTGCTACTATATGCATCTCTTTAACCATTGAAAAAGAAGCACAAAATTATTTCTATTCTTTATTTTTTGCCTAATTCTATAAAAATTTCTATATTTGATGAAAAGAGGAGAGTTCACAACTAGGGTAAGAAAAAAATCCCCTTGCATCAAGGCCTCATTTTTAGATTTTACCATTTTCATCTAGAATTCTACCCCTCAAGCCTATTATTATCTATAAGACCCCTATTTATTAGTCTCCCTTTCTTGATATATCATTGACATGCTAGGGTCATGTAAGAAAAAAAATGTTTCCAAGTTCCATTGTGATTGAATCTTGTAATAAAATATGATGGGTAAGTGCACCAAGTTGTGGTTCCAAAGGGGGATATAAGTGAACACATTTTTCCTAAAATCAAAAATTTCTGAACTTCAACAAGAATTTGAATATAGTTACACTCAAAAGTATAAGATATGAAGAGAAAAAAAAAAAGTCGTAGTGTTTTGAACCTAGTTTCTAAACTACTAGTTTTTTTTCAAAATGGTTTAGTTTTAGGACCTCAAAAAAGGGGGCCATAGAAAGTGGTACTGTTTATTCCAAAAAAAAATTAAAAAAATACAAAGTGTGGCCCCCCTAAATTTTTTTTTTTTAATTTTAAATTCTTTAATTGCTCTAGTCAAAAGTTACTTAACACTATGTAGTTTATCCAAAAAAATTTGGGTAATTTTATAATGTGTATTTTTTTTAATAAACTTTTTAACTAGGCACATCCCAAAAATGTGAAATATCTATGTGCTCCCATAGAAATAATTGAAAACTAATCTAAAATCAATTTTTTTTTTTTCAAACTACATAGAATGGAGTCTAGTTTCTAAAAAACTAAGTTGTTGCGAAATTCGATGAATGAGCTAAAATCTACAACCCAATTAGTACATGGTGGTTTTTGACAAAAATTGGACATACATTCAAAAGAAATTATGGATGAAAGGCTTGAAATAATCATATTAAAAATAAATTATATGGCTATATAGCTAATATAGAGACCTACAATGTCATGTAACCTAATCTTATCAATGCCCAACCACAAGGAATCTTGAAGGAGAGCACATAAGAAAAATAAATCATTTTTTGTATGTTTGCAACAAAACACATCTTAGACCAATTTATAAACTCCAAACCATTGGGTTGGATCTATTTAAAGCTTTTGAATTTGGGTCTCAAAAGCACGTGCATGCTATAGTGCACATGCACTATTGAGACCTAAATAGTGCATAGAGAAGGAAGAAGAGATGCAAAGAAAGAGCAAGAGAAGGGGGGATGGCTATGTGCATGCGTATGAGAGAGATATATAGAGAGAGAGAGTAGGGGATGGGAGAGGGAAGAGAGAGAGAGTAGGGGATGGGAGAGATAGTAGCCTAGGTGGTAGAGAAAGTACAAGATGGGAGAGAGAGGAAGGGTGAGAGAGAGTAGGGGTGGAAAATAGAGAGTATGAGAAGGGAAAGAGTGATTGAGTAGGGGATGGGAGAGAGAGGAAGTGTGAGAGAGTGAGTGATGGTGGTAGAGAGAGTACAGGATGGCAGAGATAGATTAGGTAATGGGTGAGGGGGCGAGAGAGAGAGAGAGAGAGAGAGAGAGAGAGAGAGAGAGAGAGAGAGAGAGAGAGAGAGAGAGAGAGAGAAGGATTTGAGTGTGTGTGAGAGAGAGAGTAGGGGTGGCAGAGAGAGAAATTAGGAGATGGGAGAGGGGAGAGAGAAAGAATAGGGGATAAGGGAGAGAGAGTAGAGAGGGAGAGAGTGAGAGAGAGGGATAGTAGGTAGTGGAAGAGGGAGTGGGAGAGGGAGAGAGAGGGGAGATGGGAGTGTATGTGAGAGATCTAGAGAGTAGGGGATGAGAGAGGAGAGAGAGGTGGGATGGGAGTGTGTGGTGTGTGTGAAAAAGATAGATTAGGGGATGGGAGAGAGAGAGTAGGCAGTGGGAGAGGGAGTGGGAGAGGGAGAGAGAGGGGGGATCAGAGAGAGAGGAAGTGTGAGAGAGTAGGGGTGGAAGATAGAGAGTATATAATGGGAGAGAGAGATTGAAAGTAGGGGATGGGAAGAGAGAGTATAGCATGGGAGAGAGAGATTGAGAGTAGGGAATGAGAGAGAGAGTACATAGTGGAGGACAGAGTGGGAGAGGGAGAGTGAGAGAGAGGAGGATGGGAGTGCATGTGTGTGAAAGCGAGAGAGCAGGGAATGGGAAAAGAGGGAGAGAGAGTAGTTCGAGAGAGAGTAGGGGATGGGAGAGTGAGAGTAGACAATGGGAGAGGGAGTGGGAGAGGGAGAGAGAGGGGAGATGGAAATGTGTGTAAGAGAGAAAGAGAGAGTAGGGGATGGGAGAGAGTGTGAAAATGTGTGAGAGAGTAGCGGGTGGTAGAGAGAGTAGAGAGGGAGAGAGTAAGAGTGAGAGAGAGAGTAGGTGATGGGAGAGGGAGAGCGAGTGAGAGATAGAGTAGGGGATGGGAGAGAGAGAGAGAGGGATGGGTATATGTGAAAGAGAGAGAGTAGGGAATGAGAGAGGGCAGAGAGAGATAGAGAGAGAGTAGGGGATGGGAGAGAAAGAGAGTAGGAAATGGGAGAGAGAGAGTGGGAGAGGGAGAGAGAGGGGGATTGGAGTGTGTGTAAGAGAGAGAGTAGGGGATGGGAGAGAGTGTGAAAATGTGTGAGAGAGTAGGGGGTGGTAGAGAGAGTAGAGAGGGAGAGAGTGAGAGTGAGAGAGAGAGTAGGTGATGGGAGAGGGAGAGCGAGTGAGAGATAGAGTAGGGGATGGGAGAGAGAGAGGGATGGGTGTATATGTGAAAGAGAGAGAGTAGGGAATGGGAGAGGGGAGAGAGAGATAGAGAGAGAAAGAGAGAGAGAGAGTAGGAAGTGGGAGAGAGAGTGGGAGAGGGAGAGAGAGGGGGGATTGGAGTGTGTGTAAGAGAGATAGTAGGGGATGGGAGAGAGTGTGAGAGAGAGTAGGGGTGGCAAAGAGAGTGAGAGTAGGGGATGAGAGAGTGAGAGAGAGAGATAGTAGGTGGTGGGAGAGGGAGTTAGAGGGAGAGAGGGGAAATGAGAGAGTGTGTAAGAGAGACAGAGTAGGGGATGGGGGAGAGAGAGATTAGGTGGTGGGAGAAGGAGAGAGAGGAGGAATGGGAATGTGTGTAAGAGAGAGAGTAGAGGATGGGAGAGAGAGGAAGTGTGTGAGAGAGAGTACGGGTGGCAGAGAGAAAGTACAAGGTGGGAGAGAGAGATTGAGAGTAGAGGATAGGGAGAGAGAGAGAGAGAGAGTATAGGATGGGAGAGAGAGATTGAGAGTAGGGGATGAGGGAGAAAGAGAGAGAGTAGGTAGTGGAAGATAGAGTGGGAAAGGGAGAGCAAGAGAGAGGAGGATGGGAATGCATGAGTGTGAAAGAGAGAGTAGGGAATGAGAGCATGGGGAGAGAGTATCTCAAGAGAGAGTAGGGGATGGAAGAGACAAAGTAGGTAATGGGAGAGGGAGAGAGAGGGAGGATGGAAATGTGTGTAAGAGAGAGAGAGAGAGAGAGAGAGAGAGAGAGAGTAGGGGATGGGAGAGAGTGTAAAAATGTGAGAGAGAGTAGGTGTGGCAGAGAGAGAGTAGAGAGGGAGAGAGTGAGATTGAGAGAGAGAGTGAGAGTGAGAGTGTGAGTGAGAGAGAGAGTAGTAGATGGGAGAGAGAGAGTAGGTGGTGGGAAAAGGAGTGGGAGAGAGAAAGAGAGAGAGGGGGATGAGAGTGTGTGTAAGAGAGAGAGTAGGTTATGGGAGAGAGTGTGAGAGAGAGTAGGAGGTGACAAAGAGAGAGAATGAGATGGGAGAGAGAGAGTGAGAGTAGGGAATGGGAGAGAGTGTGAGAGAGAGTAGAGGTATGGTAGAGAGAGTAAGAGTGGGGGATGGGAGAGAGGGTGAGAGTATGGGATGGGAGAGAGAGAATAAATAAGGAGAGAGAGTGAGAGAGATAGTAGGTATTGGGAGAGTGAGTGGGAGAGTGGGAGAGAGAGAGGGGGGATGGGAGTGTTTGTGAAAGATCTAGAGAGTAGAGGATGGGAGAGGAGAGAGGGTGAGAGAGAGTAGGCAGTAGGAGAGGGAGAGAGAGAGAGTAGGTAGTGGGAGATGAAGAATGAGAGAGAGGAGGGGATAGGAGAGGGGAGAGAGAGAGAGTAGGGGATGGGAGAGGGGAGAGAGAGTAGAGAGAGAGAGAGAGAGTAGGGGATGGGAGAGAGAGTAGCCTGAGAGAGAGAGGGTGGGTGGGAGTGTGTGAGATAGAGAGAGTAGGGGATGGGAGAGGAGAGACAATAGGAGATGGGAAAGGATAGAGAGTGAAAGAGTAGGGGATAGGAGAGAGAGAGTAGGCAATGGTAGAGGGAGTAGGAGAGAGATAGTGAGAGAGAGAAGGTGATGAGAGAGGGAGTAGGAGAGGGAGAGTGAGAGAGAGTAGGGGATGGGAGAGGATAGAAAGAGTAGGGGATGGGGGATGGTGGGATAGGGAGAGATGTATTTTGACATAGTGTGTATGCTTCATAGTGCATATGCACTGTAGTGCATACCACTATGTCAAATCACCCAAAAATGGTAAAAAAGAAAGTTCGGGTCCCATTTCATTCATTCTCTACTTTTGTTTTGTTGTACATTCTATTGTTCCAATAGAGAACATGGGTTTCAACATAGAAAACACTATTTGAATACTTTTTGAAGCTAGCAAATACCAAATTCAATCATTGGATAAGCAATTTGAAGACTTTTTGAACATTCTTGTTATAGAAAAAGTTAGTGCAATCCTTTTTAAATATTGTTTATTGGTATATAGATACATATTTGATTATAATTTGACATGTTTTTTAATATATAGTTAATTTATTGAAATTTTTATGTTTGAATGAAACTTTATTTCAAAATGGTTAGAAATTTGACAAGTTGCTTAATGTATATTGTGTATTCATTCAAATAATTGTAATTTTTATATGTATTTGAATGATATGTAATTTACACATTGTAAGTAATTTAGATGTTTGAATAATTTGACATGTAGAAATCATCATCATGCCAAGGAAGAAACCAAAAACTCAAACAAATGAAGATAGGGAGAGAGATTTGGCAATTAAAAGAGACCAAATGAAACTACTACATGAAAAAAGAAAATTCCAAAGCAATAATGAAGAATTGAATTTCGAAGAGGATCATGAACCACCGATACAAAGAAACAAAGAGGAAGAATTAGAAAGACAAAGAGAACAAATGAGACCATTATGCTCAAGAAGACATTTGAATTGTGAAGCTATACCATCTTCCAATGTTGGAGTCATATCATCCTCTCATGTTGAAGAGACACTAATTTGTAGATCTGATGATGTACACACTCCATCATGTCATGTTGAGGACATAACATCAACACATCAAGTAGGTGATATTCCATCTTTTGCATCTTATTGTCAAGGCACATCATCTTTAGTTCAAGGTACACAATAAAATCAACCTTATGTTGATGTTCAAAATGTTGAAGGAATGGAAGAGATTATAACACCTTCTAAAATTCATTTTAGAAGACCAAAATATTTGATTGATATTGTTACTAACATTTTGAAATCAATGTTTGACAAGATTAGCAAGCATACTTGTCAAAGAAAAGTTAATCATATGTGGAGATTATTTTTTGAAGAATTAAATATGATAGGTCAATGCCAATTATTTTTTGAAATGATGAAGAATTTGAAATTTAGGCCTATCATGAAGATTCTTGGGCTAAGAATGATGGACAATTCAAATAAAAAAAACATTGTAAAGAATCTAATGAGTGCTTATGACAAAGTGGGTTCTAAATCACACACCAAAGATAGTAATATCACAAGATGATTACTTACATCAACAATAGTAAGTAGCCAAATGAAGAAAGCTTGAATCATGAGAAAGACAAGAAAATTTTAAGAATTGGTAGAGGTACTCTAAGGAGAGCCATGCTAAGGTGTGAGAGATTGGAAGATTCAACAAAAAATGAGTTATGGACATTTAGTGGTAGACTACCATGAAAGGATAAAGAAATTAGTGAAGCTTTGAAATCATTGATCAAAGATTTTTGGAAAAATAATACACATGTTTCTCCTAATCAAATAGATGTTTTAAGGAGGACTGGTAACCAAAATCGCGACCCACATGTGAAACATTTTTTGGACTCAACTCAGAGACAATTTTTTGCAAAATTTATTGGCATGTTTTCTCAAATTCAAATAATTCAAAGATTTTTTGAGATGGGAAAACCTTTTGATGTCAAGATAAATCACATGTGCACAACTTGTTGTTGTAGGATACATATTCAATTTTCTAACCATTTTGATGTTTTTAGGCATATATGTGTGTTTTTGCATTCTAAGATTGTTTTGTAGGATTGTCACATGAATGAGCCTCCAAGATCTTCAAGAGAATTCATATCCAACATTTTATGTGAAATAGGGGATAGCCAAAAATTTTACAAGACATCATGCTTGGATGGTACATGCTTATTTTGTGGTTCTTCGCAACTTTTATCAACTTGTAAACATATGGATAGTACACATGTAACTAGAAATGAAATAGTAGATTACAAAAAAATTAAGATAGTGGAATATGCTCTAAAATATGAGAAATATTGTAAAAGATGTGATTAGTAATTGAAAATATTCTAGTGTATGAGTTCGTGAAGATTTTTCATGAAAAGATTATTTACGAGTATGCAAGGCATACACATAGGGCTTGATGGCTAGATTTGCAATTCAAGTTCTGCAAGGATACATTTCCACTGGATAACATTGTTTTAGTTGTAGACTTCACAAAGAACTACACACTACAACCAAAAAATTAGGTGTAAGAAAAATATTATACTTCTCAATAGGTTTCCATATTTGTTCACATAACATTCATGCATTCACCTACAAGTAGAGAGGATGACAGGAAGATTTTGAGGGAGTACCATTTTTACATTAGCGATGATCGATCAAATTCTATAGAGTTTGTACAAGATTGTTTTCAACTATTTTATGGAGATTTGGCTAATAGGGGCATCCAATATCGTTAACATATTATTTGGTTAGACAATTGTGCATCTCAATTCAAGAATGCACAGATGTTCTATTGGTTGAGCATGATGCACAGGTTGTGTAGAATTCAATATATATGGAATTTCATAGAGGTTGGTCATGGAAAGGGAGAGCATAATGGTACAGGCCCATGCATCAAAAGATCCTTAGCTCATGAAGAACTAAAGTACAAAGATGGAGCAATATTAACAAATGCGAAATCTATCATCCAGTGGTGTAACACTACAATGCATCCAAGTAAGGAAGGTGAGCCTACGATTTGTAAATTTTTTTGTTTAGATAATACTAACATTGCACCATATGAGGATTTTCGCACACTAACAAGATCCAGTGAGTTGCACTCTTTTAGAAGCTCTGATGCAGGTTCATGGAGTATCAACACACAAAAAATGGTATGCTATTGTCCATCATGTACAAAGCAAAATTGGGATGAGTTTGGGTCAACTGAATGGGTGGACAAATGGGATATATGGGTTTTGGACCCAATTGACACCTATTGTCCCCCACAAGCATTGGAAATGGTACAAATGGATTCACCTATTGACTTTGACCACTCGTATGATCTAGTGGAACCTAGTAATATATATATATATATATATAAAATTTCAATATGCAACTTTATAACTTTTACCTGAGTATTTTCTAAATTAATGACCGCATTTTGTACATTTGTCACTGCAAGCCATGTTTTTTCTATTACTGCACCTGAAGAGAATGAAGAAGGTACAAATTATTATTTGTGTCATTGTTTCCAAGTCAAACAAAAATTGGATCACTCGGTTATAGATGGTGAAGGTTTAGAGTACCATGTTAGTGCGATGGTTGTAACTGGCACATGACTTAGACGATATTCTATTAAGAGCCCTAACTTGTGGTTATTCGAGGATTGGCAAATAGAGAGGAAGATTCTTCATTATTCAAACCTTGTTGTCATATAAAATGTCCACTTGATAAAATATGGTGGAAAACCACATAATAAGATTCTTTGGAAAGTTTGCAAGTCAGACCACAAGGAAATACTTGAGAAATTAAAATGTAAAGTAGATCTAGTTGGCTCAATAGATTGAACTAATCCAAATACAATGTTGCAACCTCTCCCCCAAGACTTTCCAAATGACAAGGTGGGTATTGTTATTATGTGTAAGTAATGAGATAATTTTAAATCATAAATTTTATTTTTTTATTTGTTTAGAATCTAGATACATTATTTGAATTTATATTAGATTCTTTAATAGGACCCATTTTCAGATTATAAGTTTGAATAAGTTTAGAATTTGTTGTTTAGATCAAAATGTAATGAAAGAACATGAAAATTGTGAGAATGTGAGTGTTTTGTGATGTAAATTCATGATTTTTTTAGAAAATTCAAACTAGCAAAAGCAAGGATACAATGGGAGAAGTTTCCAATACTCATCAAGCAAAGGTTATAATACAACTCAAAAAGAAAGGATTTGTACAAATGGATAATTCTTAATGACAAGCCAAATTCAATTTTTGTAATTCTCTAATTTTAGTGGATGAATCTTATCTTAGATTTTTTACTGTGCTAATTCTTCATTTGCAGGTCACCAAAGAAGAGGGCTAATAAAGTTGAAGCACTAGTGATAAACAGTGAGACACCAAAATCATCTGCAAAATAGTATTATTAGTTCACATCCTCAATGTTTATTAATGATTTTTTTTCAAGTACCATTGTATGTTAATCATCTTATGCCTAGGATTGTAGAGGATCACAATCGTCAAAAAGTAAGAACGAAAATAGGTCTCGATCTGATGGTAATGGGGTAGTTACAAATATAGTTCTCTCTAAGGATAATGTTGTTTAGCCAATGTATAAGTTGAGAGAACCAAAAGACTATTGGGGTCTACTGAAAAAAAATGGAACTTTTTATATTTTAGGATATAAAATGTTTATTGATTGAATTGACAAGAATTAAAAGTATACATACAATCAATTTACTCTACCATAAAATGGTTCCTATGTTAACAAATTTTACTATATTTCTTGATTTTGTTCCAGCATTTAATGTGATTGTAAAATTGGTTTATAACTAAAGGAGGACAAAGAAAAAAGAGTAAACAAGTTGCATATAAAAACATACCTACAAATGGAAGTGGAAGAAAATCTAAGGGAGCTAAGGAAGTGAAAACTATAATAGATCGTGACCAAATAGGGATATCATTAGATACAAGTGCAAGGAGTTCAAATGAAAAACCTTTGTAATGTAAACTCCAAAATACCATTTTTGGTTTTAAACTAAAATTGAGTATGAATTTGACTTATTTATCTTGAAAATGTAGAATGCATGGAGACCACGTACATGCACTAATTAGTGGACTTTGGGAGTCATGCTTCACTTCAAAAATATATGAAGAACATGCATAGGTATCGAAAACTTCTTAGATTTCTTAACATACCCATCACCTTTAAAAATAGTTTCTACAAAGACAATACAAAGCATTTCACAAGACATTGCAGTGATCATTTGTAGCACTACCTTCCGAAGTGGCTCATGATGGAGGTTATAATGTTTTAAATGTTAGGACTAGTTTCAAGTTGATATCAGCCCATTTGTAAAGGCTTGAGACTCATTTGTTTTTCTATAAACCTTGAGTCCTTAAGACCTATAGGGCATTTAGTATCTAGGGAAATAGGTAGAAATACCTTAAATAAGGATAATTTAGGTCCTAGGGTCCTTAGGATAAACTAGTATTTTTAATAGGTTAATAAGTCCATTTAAATGATTTGGTAAATTTTCATCACTTAGCAATTTCAAAAATTCAAAAGTTACAAAGTTAGAAATTTGAATTTTCAAATTATAACGGTCATGAACATTTAGGAGGGAATTAGATTCTTTATATTTTAAAGCCAAATTAAACCATCCAACCTATTTGGATTAGTTGGGGTAGTTGATAGGAGTTTATTAAATGTTTCGCAAATCCATTGTACAGGCAGAGCATCCATGGTATGGACTGCTACAACAAATTGAATTAAAAAATTTTGATTTTTGCAAAGTTAAAGGGTTTTTTGGTATGATTCAAAGTTATTATTGATTGGATTTCCTTGGACAATGTTTTGATCATTCATATTTCATATCCTTGAATTCTTTCATGTTCTAAATACCCTACTACAATCACTATTAATCATTTTGGTATTGTTTAGTCTTTGGAAAATCTGATTTTAACATAGTTTTGTGTAGATTTCACACTATGAATGTAGCACTCTAATTCTCATAGAATGGAATCTTATTGACATAAATAATATCAATTTAACATGTATAGTATCTTACTAATCTTGGAAATGCAAGTTTGATTAATTTATGTGGTGATCACCATAAAGAAGACTGAAAGTAAGTGAATTTGAAGGATAGGTTGAAGGTTAGAGAGTTTTGGCCAAACAAGGGCACTATTTTATGATGGAATATGTATAGAAATGTTGTATAAAAGGTGTTCCAAACTTTATTTTTTGCAGGTAACTTTGGGAAGCATGACATTGACGAAGTCCTAAATTTAAGGGTTTTGAGGGATTTGGCGCTTTGGTACCTAGAAACCTCTTGGAGTCAAACTGACTTCATATTACTTTTATTTGAACTTTTTTATGATACTATGCAAAGATTTGGAGCCTAGGAGTTAGAATGGTTAGTACTTCCTATTAAATGCATGAGAATTAGGCCTTAAAAATATGAGAAATAGTGAAAATAGCCAGATACCTTCTAAAGAAACCTATCCTATCCTTTTGGTATGTTAAGGTACTGCATAAAGGGTACTCAAATATATAATTTATTTTCCTAGTGTTTTAGAAAAAGTTGAAGAAAAATCCTTGTGAGTGCTGTTACAGGGCTACAAGGCATGCTATTGAGCCTAGTTTTAGGAATATTGAAGTTTTGTTGTCTAAACCATTGAAGAAAATATGAAACCTATTCAAGTACCTTGGATTGCATATTTTAGGGCTATTGGATCACATCATAAGACTTGTTGGTGGATAATTTACCATTTCACTTATTGAAGGCACTTTTGGTCACTAGATTCAATTGTACATTTGATTGAGTTTGTATTTGGACCTTCAATCCACCATATTCCCTTTCCATCTCTGCATCATAGACCCCATCTATTCCCACAAACCCAAAGCATGAAAGGGAAGAATGAAATTGTCAAATTTGTAATACATTGCCAAGAATAGGCAAACTTAGGCCAAAATGGCATGTGCAAGGTTTAAGGAGTTAAAAGTCATTGAATGTTAATGTTATAGTCAAATGTAATGTGTTTGGTTCATCAAAATCACAATTAGAGATAGTTAGGAAGTATTTACTATGATTTTCTTGATGTGTAGAGTCTATTTGGGGAAGAGAAACATGGGAATGAAGAGGGAATCCTGAGGGATAAGCACTGATATGAATTTGCAATGGTTTGCAGCAATAAAAATTTAATTCTCTGCATTTTATAGCATTCACTATCCCATGATAGTCATTGCAAAAAATAGTTTTATTTTGGATTGAATGTAATTTGTATTATTTAATGTTCTAAGTGCATTTCTTGGGGTCATTAAGACATTTCCTTTGGTGTTATGTTATCTTGATTTCCTTTTATTGATTTAAAGCAAGGGACTGTTGTGCCAGTGACTAGCATTCTAGGTATAGTCAATATTTACATTTGTAGCCAACAACATGGAGTGACCCTTCCACCCCTTTGGTGACTATTACTTGGTGGGATGGGGTTCATTAATGTAACAATACATTGAAATGGCATGTTCTATTGCAGGAAAATGAAGGGCCTTGGAGGATCACTATTTGTTGATGTTTGTTATAGAAACTAGTGCTTATTTTGATACCAGTCATGTTTGGGAATGATTAAATGATTAGAGGGGATAGATAATGGTTGGAATGGTCTATTGGGATGCACTATAATCCATGGAAGGGGATATTTTAATAAAAATGGATGGGAATGTGATCACAGTCTAAAATAATGAAGAAATCTGCATGGAAATGGTGGTTAGGTACAACAACAGGAGTTCTAGCCATGTAAAAGAAGTATTTTGTGATTTGGATCATCTTATATGACCAATGTATATGTGTATGATCAACCAATTTGATCTAGAAGTTTGGGGAAGGCTGATATTGGTGATACCCTAGATTTGAGGGTTTAAAAGAAGGCAATTTGGGATTTTGGGGTTCCAGTATGTTTGGGATAGATTGCTTATGGAATTGGAGGTTTCATGCCATGAATGATGAATATTGAAAGTTACAAGGTCTGGGAGTCTATTATATTGATATTTTCTTTGTTAAATTAGCCATTTTCATGCTCAAAAATAGGACATTAGGATTAGAATGTACATTTACAACTAATTTAAGAGGTTGAAGGGCTCCAACAAATAAGCCAAATCTGACACAACCTTCAAATTTACTCCAAGGGTTGAACTAATGTTATGTTCTACTCTCACAAGCATATATCCCTCCTAGGAATCATTGAGGAAAGTTTCAAGTCTCACCACTCCAAGCAAGACACAAAGCTAATTTGAACCCAACCTAGGCAAATAAAGCCAACTCCCTCAAAATGGGTAAAATAGGGATTTTGATGTTCTAATCTTTAAAACTTCTAGCAAAGGTTTGGAACAACTTAGACTCAACCTAAATTAGGTAAATCCACTATTGGTTGCACTCCCAACAACCCTCAACTAGATTTGCAAGATTAGGCCTAGAAGCCTATTAGGTCTCCTAATGTTGATTTTGACCAATAACTCTAAAACTCACCAAAGGACCCAAGGAATAAATTATAGATTTAAGAACCCTCTTTCTAGTTCTTACTAACTCCATAGTTGCAAGGACCAAATCCACTCCAACATATCCTAACCACAACCAAGTACACAAACCTAATTAGCTACTTTAGGCTTGGTTTTCAAGGAAAGTGGTAAAAAATGGGTGAATAGAATCTAGTCTCCGCTTCTAGGTTGTTCTTCAAGCTAAAAAATGGTACTTTGTTCAAACATCAGGTCCTTAAACCCTTTCCATCACTTTTTCCACTCGAATTTCTCCAAAATTAAGGTCAAATACATGAGAATATTTGACCTAGGGCTCATCCCCAAAAATCACCAACACAACTTCCTACTCCCAAACTACCAAAATCTAATAGAATACATCCATAACTTGTTCCATACTAAGGAAGAAGGAAATCCACTAGTAGGAACTCAAGTTAGGGTCATTTTTATGACCAAACCCTCAAATTAAGGGTTTCATAGACCAACACCCTAAGAAAATTGATAACTTTTACAAGGTAAATGATGAAAACTCCAAATCAACACAAAAATCTACTAAAAAGATAGCTTCAACTTCTGAAATTCCAAAGATCATTTTGCAAACCTTATATTTTGTACTATATGGAAAAAAACCAATAAATTGCACAGGAAATTGCCAAATTTTATTGATTTTGGGAACAAAATAGAATTGAATCTCCACACCCTCACCATCCTCAAATGTTGTGAGCCTAAATAGCCCATTTCCAAAAATTTTAATCACTCCTTGATAGTTTTGAACGATTGGAAGTTACAGTTGAAAAAGTTGTCAATAAAAATGCAAAAGTTGCTAAGCAACTTTTTAGCAATTTTGTGCTTATATCAAGTTTTACTACAAGAATGTTTGCAAATGGACTTTACTCACTTGTAGGAACCTTATTAATGATCTAAACACCTAGAAATACCTAGAAAACATAAAAATGACCCAAAATCCACTTATTGGACCAATTGATGCCCAAGGCTTATAGTTGTACCATGGGGTCTTGTGTCCATTACAAGGTCGATGGGTCATAGGGAGATCCTTATTACATCATGAAAAGAAAGAGGGTCAGGTGATCTACACCATGGTGAAGAGTTGGATCATGGTAGATAGGCACACATGCATGGAGATCATGTGCACGCACTAATTAGTTAAAATGGGAAAAATGAGGATTTTGTTGTTCTAGGCTTTTCCACCACTAGCAAGGGCTTGGGACAACTTTGCTTCAACACAAATAAGGCAAATCAACCACTATTTGTAATCCCAAAAACCCACAACTCAACTTGTAATTTTAGACGTAGTAGCCTATTACGTCTCCTAAAACTAATTTTTACCAATAACTCTAAAACGTATCAAAGGACTTGGGGAATAAAATGCTGATTCAAGTACCCTTTTCCAAGCTCTAACAAACTCCAAAGTTTCAAAGACCAACTCCACTCTAGCATATCCAAACCAACACCAAGTACTTAGGCAAATTGTTAAGAATGGGTGCATGAAATAAAATCTCCACTTCTAGGTTGTTCTTTAGGCTCAAATAAGGCACTTTGTTTTGACACCAAGTCCTCAAACTCTTTCCATCATTTTATCCACTCTAATCTCTCCAAAACAAGGTCAAATACATGTAGATATTTGACCTAGGGCTTCCTTCCAAAATTCACCAACTTGTCATCCTACTCCAAAATTGAAAAAATCAAATAATATACAACCCTAACTTGCTCCAAACTAAAGAAGAGAGAAATCCACTGGTGGAATCTCAAGTTAGGGGCATTTTATTGTCTAAAGCCTCAAAACAAGAGTTTCATAGACTGACAAGGAACAAAATTTGATAACTTTTGTCAAACAAATGATAAATTCTTCAAATAAAAGACAAAACATTCTAAATAGGTAACTCCAACTTTTTGGTGTAGAAGATTCATCCCCCAATCAGTGGATTCGATACAACACATGAAAAATTAAAGAAAAGTGCTAGAATAACATGAATTTTATTGATTCTTGAAAGCAAATACAACTGAAAGCTCTATATATCTCCCTCTTCGAATGCTAAAATCCTATATAGGATATTTACAACTGATTTAACCAACCCATGGTTAGTTTTAGCCATTGAAAGTTGTATTTTGAAAAGTTGTCAAGAAAATTGCAAAAGTTGCTAAGCAACTTTTTTTGCAATTTTGTAATTTTTGCACTAACACTAGCTCATTGGTCAAGTTGATCAAACAAAAGTATAGATATCTAGTATGGTTGGATAGCTTTGTGAATCTTTCTTCTGTTGCACTTGGAATGAGGTTCTAATTTTCTCTACAACTCAAGATATTTCCATTTTACTAACTGTTGTCCCCATTTTGTGCCATTACCTAAGGTTTCATCTATTTTCCCTCATATCTTGAGATTCCACCATGGGAAATTAACGACCCTTAGTGCAATATGAATTAGGAAAAATTATTTTATGTTCTTTTTGGTTTTAGGTCAAAAGAATGAGGTTGGAGAAAAAAACTTGATGCCCTAGGCATGCAAGATCCATGTGCATGCTAGAAATTCGTAGCAACATCTTCCATAATTTGCTACAGAGAAGGTTTCAAGGATTGAAAATTAGTATGTGATCATATTACATGATCCCCCCCATGTTCCAATTTCTAAATTGAATTTTTTCTCAAGGAGTAGGGTACTTCATTTGTTAATGGATGCCCAATTGCCTACATTCCTAAGTGAGCCTTGAAAAACTCAGTTGTTGCATACTTCTCTTGAGATCCCAAGGGTTTAGTATGTTGTATAAAACCCAAAAGGGTATCCAAATAAGTGATTATTTTCTTTGGATTGTGATGATATGTTTGTGATTTTTCATATTCAAGGCTACAAGCCTAGTCTTGAGTTTGTAAAGCAACTAGCCAATGAAAGTTGCATAGTTTGAATCTAATGTTGGATTTATGTTAGTTTAGACCTAAATAGACACTTTCCATGCTTGGAACTCACCCCTAGTCCTTATTTTTATTTGTGGTGTTTTGTGTCAAATAAGCCTTATGATGCCCTTAAGAGCAACTACTAATTAGTTGTCTTTGTGATAGGTGTTCCTTGTGATTGGGGATTCCTAGGAGTGGTTGGGTTGTGACAACCATACCATCTTACCAAGCACTAGTGATAGGTGTTTTGGGGCTGATTGGATTAACAACAACACTCACTGTTCTTTAACCTTCAGTGAAGAGGATTCTAGGAACCTTGTCCATTCCCACTACCCGTTCCATTGCATCAAAATGAAGATCAGAGCCATGTTTCTTACTAAAGAGGAAGAAATGATTTTAAGGAGGAGCAATCTGAGGCTGTAGACCTTGATCAATTTGTGATGATGTAAAAAGAGAAAAAATGCATAAAATGTTGTCCTCTTACATAAAATGTTGTCCTCTTGCATTTTTCTCCACATTTTTCCATAACATCAAGAAAAAATTTGAAGATTAGGATACCCATTTTTCTCCTATATAACATATCAAAACACGAGGTATGGTTTTTTTGGACCAAGTCTTTGTTGTTACACTATGGGCCATTTTTTTAGGCATAAAAATGAGCAATATAGGTGATTTTCCAAGGAAAAAAATGATTTTTATGTTTCTTAGAAGGTTCTAAAGGTCCTTAGGGTCATTAGGTTAAGTTTTAGGCATCTAGGAGTTAAGATGTCAAAAAATTGCAAAAGTTGGCAAAGCAAAATTGCAAAAATGCTAACAACTTTGTAAGAGTTTGGGAATTGGTGAAGGGTTGAGAATTTGGAAATAATTTATTTTACTATTGTTGAACCTTTTCCAATTTTTAGAATTGGAATCAAGTGAAAAATGTAAAAATTGCACTTTTTGTGCAAAGTTGCATTCTTGAAAGTTGTAAAAGTTGCTCAAATTTGCAACTTAGTGGAAAAAGGGTCATAGGATCGAACTATTTATTTTGTTAGCTCCAAGTGGCTAGGTAAACCCTATCCCCAACTTTTTCCCATCCCATATAACACTCAAACATTCTTGGGCATGTTGAACCAAAATGTCCCTAAGGATCACTAAATGCCATAAGGCTATGATCTTTGACGGGGCCTATCTCAAAGCTCGTGTGAGGTATGGATGCAATTCTAGTTTCTATAGGACCATATTGTGAAGAACTATAGTAACCTCTCTCACTTTTTGGAGATCATACTCCATTTTGATTTTGCGATGCCATCTTAGGTGATTTTGAAACTTATAGTGCTAGCCAATACAAAGTTGCCAACTGCCAAATCTCTCTCGCCTTTCATCACGCGATCAAACTATTTTCTCCATTAACTCCAAGTGGCTGAGTAAAACCTATCCCCAACATTGTCCCATCCTATTTAGTGCTCAAATGTTCTCAGGAATGCTGAACCGAAATGTCCCTAAAGGTCACTAAATGCCATAGGGCTACTATCTTTGACAAGGCATATCTCAGAGCTCGTGCAAGGTATGAATGTGATTCATATTCCTATAGGACCATGTTATAGAGATCTACAATAACCTCTCTCATGGTTTAGAGATCATACTCTATTTTGATTTTGTGATGCTATCTTGGGTGATGCTAAAACTTGTAGTGTTGGCCAATACAAAGTTGCCAATTGCCAAATTTCTCTCACCTTTCATCATGGGATCAAACTGTTTGCTCCATTAGCTCTGAGTGAAGGAGTAAACCCTATCCCTAACCTCATCCAAACCTATTTAGTTCTCAAAAATTCTTGGGCATGCTAAACCAGAACATCCCTAAGGGTCACTAAATGCCATAGGGCTATGATCTTTGACGAGGCATATCTTAGAGGTTGTGCAAGATATGTATGTGATTCTAGTTTTTATAGGACTGTGTTGTGGAGACCTACAATAAAATCTCTTAATTTTTAGAGATCATACTCCATTTTGATTTTTGGATGCTATCTTGAGTGATGTTGAAACTTGTACTGTTAGTTAGTGCAAAGTTTCCAACTGCCAAATCTCTCTCACCTTTCGTCATGGGATCAAATTGTCTTCTCTATTAACTCTAGGTGGCCAAGTAAACCCTGTCCCCAACCTCATTCTATATTGTTTAGTTCTCAAACATTCTCAGGCATGCCAAACTAAAACATCCCTAAGGATCACTAAATGCCATAGCATTGCAATATTTGATGGGGCATATCTTGAAGCTTGTGTGAGGTATGGATGCAATTCTAGTTCTCATAGGACCATTATTGGAGACCTACAATAACCTCCCTCACTTTTTAGAGATCATAATATGTTTTGATTTTGCAATGCCATCTCGGGTGATGCTGAAACTTGTAGTGTTGGCCAGTACAAAGTTACCAACTACCAAATCTCCTTCACCTTTCATTGTGGGATCGAACTATTTGCTCTGTTAGCTCTAGGTGGTTAGGTAAACCTTATCATCAACCTTGTCTCATCTTGTTTAGTACTTGAATGTTCTTAGGCATTGCAAACTAAAATATCCCTAAGGGTCACTAAATGCCATAGGGCAGTGATCTTTGATGAGGTATATCTTAAAGCTCATGTGAGGTATGGATGTGATTCTAGTTCCTATAGGATTGTGTTGTAGAGACCTACAATAACCTCTCTTTATTTTTCAAGATCTTACTCTATTTTAATTTTGTGATGCCATCTCAGGTGATGTTGAAACTTATAGTGTTGGCCAGTACAAAGTTGCCAACTACCAAATCTCTCTCACCTTTCCTCTTGGGATCCAACTATCTATTCTATTAGCTCTAGGCTACTAGGTAAAAAATAGCCCCAACCAGTTAGGATTAAAATATTAGCCCATTGTAAGAGGTGTTGTTCAACTTGATGGAACATCTATTAGCACTATAAGTGTGATTAAAGATGCAAGTGCTACTCTTCATGCTTTTCTTAACAATAATTTCTTGACTGAGATTAGGCTACATATATCTTGCATGAGTTTCATGATGGTCATTTAGGAGGACATTATTCACCTAGAACAATAGCATACAAGATCCTCGAAGTTGGATACTATTGGCCTAATTTTTTTAAGGATAGTCATGCATATGTCAGAAAATGTGCCAAATGTGCTATGTTTGCAGGAAAGGAGAGGTTGCTAGGTTTGCCTTTATAGCCAATTAAGACAAAAAAAAACCTTTCAAAAATGAGGTGTTGACTTTATAGGGTCTATTAATCCTCCATCAAGTGTGGGTCACAAGTGGATAATCACTGCCATTGATTATACTACATGCTAGATTGAGGTAGCAACATTAAAGGATGTAAATGAAACAATAGTCCTCAATTTCTATGATGATATAGTGAACAAGTTTGGAGTGCATGATTCATTTATTTTTGATAACACACTTGCTTTCATTGGATGAAAGTGACTGACTAGGCATTCAAACATGGCATATATCTTAGCGCTAGTTCTAATTATTACCCACAGGGTAATGGCTTAGAAGAATCTTCCAAAAAGAATCTAATAAGAATCATTAAGTGAAATTTTCAAGAAAACCAGAGAGATTGGCATTCAAAATTGAAGGCTACCTTATGGGTTGATAGAATCACCCCAAAATAGATTATAGGAAATTCACCTTACCATCTCGTCTATGGAAAAGAAGCCTGGTTATCAATTGAAATAGAGTCGCCAGCTCTTGATCTTGCTACTTAGTTGGTTATGTTCAAAGAAGGTGATCTTATTCTAGTACGGTGTGCCTAGCTGATGGAATTGGAAGAAAAAAGGAAAAAGGCTATGCAAACAATAGAGTTTCAACAAATTCTAATCGAGAAGAGCTTTGACAAAAAAGCACGAGCTTGAGAATTCAGCATAGGTGACATGGTGCTGAAGTGGGATGTTCTCAAGAGTAGGCCAGGCCATCACAATAAGTTTGATCATATGTGGGCTAGATTGTTTCAAATTCTTGAATGCAAATAGCATAATGCTTACTAGCTAGCCACAATGGAAGGAGATATACTATCAATCCCTATGAACGAGATCCATCTCAAACCTTGTTTTGAGGTATGAATTTCAGTCCTACTTGTATATACTAGGTTAGTTCCTTTGTTTTGAATAAGTGTTGTCCAAGCATGTGTTTGTTTTGTTTTCCATTCTAGGTTAGTTTCCTATTTTTTTTGGTAGTCTAGGTTAGTCTATCTATTGTTTCATGTTGTTAAGTAGTCATTTCCACCCATTTCATTCATGCATGCATAAATGTATGTGATTGAATGCATACTCATATCCAGTACACATACATACACATATATATCACTGCAAATAAATATGTTTGGTTGCCAGCCATACATTTGTGCATATCCATGCATCCATTGTATATGTGCATCCATTCAAGCCCATACATTCATCCACACATAAACCAAATGGTCGACTATGATGGTTTTGACTCCTAAAGTTGATACCTGAGTTTTGACCTTGCATATCCATCAATCCAATAAGTGTTTTAAGTCTTATTAAGCTTATGTGCATGCATCCAAAATTGAACCAGTAACTTTTGAAGTCACTTTTTGTTAGGTATAGGTGATAGGGATGCATAATTTCAGACTCTATGCCCAATGAATAGAGAAAACTAGTCAAATGTCTAGCAAGCAGACATACAATAGAGGTCACAAAAAATGTTACTAAAATTTTTATACATGCTGAAAATTTTACTTCAACTAAAATCATAGAAAGAATTGTAGAAGAAAACATTAATTTTTTATTCACATTTATGTTTCATCATATATGAAATCATAAGCAATAGGAAGAACAATGTTTATTGTATAAATCAACTGATATGTAGAATTTACATGTTTACAAAGTATGAAATGAACGAAAAATGTTGGAAATGAAAATTCTCACACAAGCCATGAGTCTAACTACTACTTTTATATATATTTAAAATAAGAAAAACATAGAATAAGAAAGTAGAGTTAGAGGTAACCAGTCATTGCCTTTCAGCCTTCAACTGGTAATGTGATCTTTGTTGCCGCTCCTGGTCCAACCCTCAATCTGACAAGATCTGTGGTGTTTATTCTACTACATGGGAAAAATGGAGTTATATTTTAAAAGATCTAAGCAATGACTAGCTATCTATGACTATGTACTCACATGTGCAATATCTTGCCTATTATGAATACATATAAAAATAGTAGAATGAATTCTAAGTTCTTTAATGCAAAAAAGTAGAGAATTGTAATGTTAAAAGGACATATTAATTCTGATATGAAACCTTTCATTATAGTCAATAATAAGCATTTTGATTTCACAACTAGTAGGTGCAAGAAAGATAATTCATGAGCCTATGCTCGAACCTCATGAAATACCATTTCAAATATCAAGAAAATGAGAAGAGTGAGTTGTTGGAAAAGTGGAGAAAAGAAAAAAATAGTCAAGATTAAAGATTTGGTGTGGCACAATATTGTTAAGATTTTTTATTTAATTGAAGCTCCAAAATAGAAGTGGACACATGAAGATGTGATTGATGTAGCAAGGCATCTCGTAGAGTTAATAAAGGCAATGGGTCAATGCTACTCATCATCTCATGTGCTAGATGCCTTTTGTGGCTCCATGAATCAAAAAATTAGGAGGCAAAAACATGAAACACTTAATCTTCATGGAGCTGGTAAAAGTATTAGTAAGCTAGATGCATCATGTGTTTTGCATCACTTAGTTTTTCAAGACTTCCTTACAGAAGATTAATGGATCAGTGTCTTCAATTCTTAGAGTCAATGAAAGCAAGGCAAGAGATCTCTTCTTAGGGTGTGAGAGAGTTATTGTGAGATTGGTAGCCTCAAAGAAGGTGGATAAAGAAGATAAACTTCATTCTTCCAAGAAAGGGTCATCTCCTCAAGCACAAGCTGATCGAGCACTATCAAACAAACTCTATGGTGCATATTTTGGGAAGCTATTGCCAAGCTAAAATAGTGTGCCTCAGAGAAGATGCATAGAATACTACAAGATCTAAAGCTACTACAGACTTTATCACACTAAAGGTGATATTTATGTTGATGCTATTATAAATGAAGGAAATTCACAAAATAAAGGGAAGAGTCTCACATGGAATCTATCAAAAAAATCAATGACAACTCAAAATCTTTGTAGCTAGAAAGTAATTGTGAAATAAAAGCTAAGACAAACAAGGAAAATAATCATATTTTTGAAGGCCTTTATAGTAGGATGGTGTGGAAGTGGACTCATTGTCAAAGGCTAATGTTAAGGTTTCACATTGCTCTGTAGCTACAATGCGGATGTTAGGTTTTGCATCAATAAAAAGAAATGTTACATGTGGAATTTATTCACTAGTTATCATAGTAACCCATTTGCAGAGTATATATTTGGTGATTCATTTGTTGCATATCAGTTGTTGTCTCAAGAATGTGCAATACAAAAAATTTGCTATTTCCTATATGCAAAAAATTAGTTTTCAAAAACCCTAAACAACATAAATGACAAGTGTTTCAGATACAAGCTTCATATTCGTAAACTAAAACATATTTTCTTCCTTCAAAATGAAAATGCCATAAGAAAAATTTACTAGCAAATAACTATAGTGGCAAGACTATGAGAGCATTCCAGAAAGAGAATGAGGAATGTATTCAAGTAAAAGTGTTGATCAAAGAGCAACATCCAACCTTCTTGAGTACATATCATCTAGAATACTGAAACAAAAGTGATACCTAGTTGAATTCCATGGGTTTATGCCATAGAATGAACCAATTTGACCTACAGGAGAACCTGAGTTTTTTGTTTTTGTTAAAATATAATTACTATAAAAACCTGTATGAAAGAAAACCTGATTTAAGTTTTTATGGGAACAAAATATAAGTTCTAGAATTCACTTTTCTTTAGCAAAACCCAAATGAGGAAATAACTAAAATGTATATGTTATGTACATATATATCCCTTCCAGTATGTACATTCAACAAATATGCATATAAAAGAACAAAACCCTCCAGCTCCAACAATAAATTCATATTCAAAGGCAAACAAATACACATATCTTATACTAGTGACAGAAAAATTTGAAGTAGCAGTTCATTCATGGTAGATTCAAACAAAAAGAACAACAACAAATCCCTTCTAGGCAACAAAGTATTTAATGGCGGCCAAAAATAGCAAAGGATTGCAAAAAAAACAAAACAAATGCTTCAAATAACTTTCTTACCATGCTTTCAGTAATTCACAGTGGCGGTCGCAGAGAACCCAACACACCCTTATTTTCCTCCACCACAGATTCTTCATATGCAAATGTGAAAATGAAATGAGTTTAGGGTTTTCAAACCTTTTTGCATGCCCTTTATCATTTTTGAAAGTCATTTGGAGTCCGCAAGTATTTTAATGGGATTTTTAACCTATTTTAACTTTTGCATTGTAAGAGTGGGAGGGGTTTATGTTATGCCTTAGGGGTTTTGTGATAGAAGTGTTGTCTTATTTTTGCATAAGTTTAAATATTGCAAAGAAATAATATTAAAATGATACATATAAATCATTTAATGTTATTTTCTTGCTGTAAAATGTAAAAAATAATGGGAATATTGTTTTGATTATTCTCTTTTGCATAGGTCTTATTGTAAGGGATAAATATTTAAATGATGAATTATAAGCTATTGAATATTTTTCCTATTTTTAGTGCAAAAGAAGGCAAGTTTTTGAAATTCATATGTCATGGTCTTTAAGTAAGGAATTGGTTTGGAAACATTTGGAGGGAATATAGGCTTGTTTGGGGTCAAATTTGATTTTGCTAAGGAAGTTGAGAGGTCTTTATTGACTGTTGGATACTTTTGGAGGTGGTTTTATGTGTCATAGGGTTCCTAATGACTTAGTGGAGCTTTCTCAGGGTTAGGACTTAATTTTATGAGTTATTAAGTCCTTGTTTTTGTGCCATCTTTCTACATTTGACCTAAGTGTTGGGTTTGTAATTAATGAGTTTTGCAACTCATTTTTCAGCAGTTCTAATTATGTAGAGAAGTGGATGTGACTATTGTTTTGAGTCCTTAACATTTTTTGTAGAATTTTTAATTCATCTTGGGAAATTCAATACAAGTGACAACATTAGTGTTTATGTTATTTTGGTGTTAATCGTTAAGCCTTCTTTCTTCTTGCAGTTTTGTGTGTGTATCAAGATGATTTGATGAAGTAATTTGTGAGTTGTTATTGTTCCTTATTAGTTTGTCTCATTTCAGCACCTGAGTGTGGGAAAGTAAGTCTACCTGCAGGTTGTAGTTTGTGTTTTTAAGGGTAAAATTAGTTAAAGAGAGGAATCTATATGTATTCCTCCTTTTTTTGATTTACTTTCAAAACATTATTACAAATTATTCATACAGGGCTTTATAGAAAGATGTGTTTCTTGCATGTACTCCAAGTAGCTATCTGATCCTTCTCTGTTAAGTGTGATTGAGTTTTCATCATCATTTTGGTGTATCACCATCTCCTAGTCTAGGCTATATAATTAGGTTCATTTTCAACAATTTCTTCCCTTTTCCCTAAGTTTAAGTTAGTATCTTGGAAATATCATTGAATATCTACTAGGAGTCGGCCTAGAATCTAGAGGTCTCATTTCATTTGCATGTCCCACAAAGTGAAGTGATTCCCATGTTATGTTAGAATTAATGAACTTTCAAAATTTAGTATTGGGTGCAAATTATGATACTTAATAGACACATTAAGGGGATTATAAGAGTTCATAAGTTTCTATTTATCTCCCCCACATTGAAAATATCATGGAGAAAACATGGTGTGATGTGTAGAAGGATAAGATTATAAAGGGCTCATAACTTTTCCTCCTCATCATAACTCATGATCATAAGGGTTTATTAGAGGTAGACTTAATATGGAACATATTCTAATGTGCCATAGGTGTATAAGATTGTGTCAAAACTATCAAAGGAATGATAGAGATCACTATTTTGCATAATTGTGAGGGTTTACAAAGGAATAACCATTGCATCACTATAGAGACAATGTTAATGATAATCAATGCACAAGGTAAGGGCATTATGAAAGAATGAGATCAAAGGAAAATATTCAAGGCAACAATAGTGAGTGTGATGAACAAATTTTTAAATCATTGTAGTAGTTAGATCTTTGCTTCGTTAATGTTTCATTAAATCTTGAGAATCCTATTATGTACACCCTATTTTTCAAAGTGCTAGGATCAACATAAGTGTAGCATTAAAATTATTCATCCAATTTTGGAGTGAAATTTTGGGAATTTTGTGGGAGCATGTTTGTCCAATTCTCATAAAAAATGTGATGTCATCTTCTCCACTCACATTAGGGCTAAAGGTGGGTTGTATTTAGCACAGGTGAAATGTCAAGATAGTCTAGATTCAAAGAACTAGGAACTAGTTGCATCATAATTGTCTCAACATGATGCCATAAAAGTATTCCTCTTCAAAGTTCTTCTCCTCCTTAATTGCAATAAGTCTGACTCGACAAGTTGCTATGGGATGGATCATATTGTTGTTTTTGGGATAATATTTTGATATGCCCAAACATAATGATTGAATGACAATAGTTCTTTGCATTTAGATAGAGAATTAGAAGTTAAATTTCTCTGTCTTTCTTTTAAGTAGTTCAAAATTGATTTCATTTGTTTCTATTGATTTTTTAGCTCATTTGAATTGTGGTTAACTTTTTCAAAGGTAATTCTTACCATTTGGCAACACATATAAATACTTTATAATTCTTTAAAAAATGATGAAAACCTATTGATGACTAGACCTACCATATAAATTTTATATATTAGTTTGTTAACAACAAGGAATTATTTTCTTTAATGTTTCATCCTAGGAAGTTGTTTCAGAAATCACATATTGTTGAATTGATTGCTTTATTATTTGTTTCATTGGCAATAATGTACAAAAAATTAGTATCAATACTAAATAGAATAAAACTAAAACAAATACTTGTGTATAATTTTAATCATTTTATAATCATAAGAAAGTTTACTTATATATATTTAGTTGGTCAAATTCAATTGGTTTGGTTAATGGATTCATGTTGAGCTCCCAATTGTTGACTAATAGCCATTAAATGAGACCAAGCTAGTTAAAAGTTTGTTGGGGATACTTTTGGAGGTGTTTATGACATTATTGAAACTCCCATCCCCAACTCATAAATAAGGAAAAATATGGAAAAGATGACATGATCTTGGGTTGAAGTAAAATCTCAAGAAGTGATGCATTTAATGAGCCATAAGAAACCTATGTGTACATTCCCCAACTTATAAAAAATGGTTGGATATAAAAGCTCGATATGCTGGCCCAAAAAATGGAAGCCAAGGATGTAACTGTACATGTATTAGCACAATCTCCCTCTGAGGATCCCAAGTATCTACTATTGTTATTAATTTGGACGTCACTATATGATCTAGAATGTTATGAAGTACTAAAGCATGTAGTGACTTCTCCTATGTCTCTAGAAAATGTACCATAGGTTTAGGGTCCCTTAGCTCCTAGGAATTTGTAGCAGCTATTCCCAATACTATAAGATTAACTTCAATGAAGAGTTGAGTGTAAGGAGATGAAGAAGCAAGTTTTTCTTCTGTGTAAATGCCAAAATCACGAGGATCATTCCCTTGCATAAGCCTTTCCCACAATGACATTACCTCTAAACCATGAAAAGGATGTTGAAGTGGTTACCAACCTTGAAACACTCTTATAAAAAATGATAGAGCTAAACATTATGCATAATAGAGAAGGTCTTATCTAGTGTAGTGGGTATGTGCAGGATCATGGTGTACCAAACTATGGCCTTAAGTGGCAGTGAAAAACCAGCAAATCAGGGTTATGTCAACTTGACACATAATTTTAAAGTGGTTCTGGACTTTATATCAAAAAGTTGTAAGAAAATAATCTGTAGGAAATTGAATCTAGTTTCTAAACTACAAGGCCTTATGTAGAGCAAAAACTATTTGATTGGTCAAAAGTTTGGATTTTAATGTAGTACTACAAAAATTTCAGGGCAAAAATAAAAAGTAGGTGTATGTCTGACCACCTTAACCACAATCAAATGATAATATTTTTAAATATAATTTTAGATATAAAAAGAAGACTCACGCCTGGATGTGACACATATTTTTGGAAATTTTTATTCCAAATAAATAATTAATTATGAATTTTCTACTATACTGTTTTAAGAATTAAAAAACTCCCGTGTCTGACCACCTTAACTAGTTCAAAAAAAATCAAAAATAAGTTTTTTTTTTTTTTCTCTTATACTAGTCAAAGCATAGAATGTGATGCATCTTTTGGATTTGACAAATCTTATATGGTTTGAAAGTTATAGCTATTTTTCAACCAATATGTCAATCAACACTTTGTAGCTAACTCCATTAGAAAATAAGTAATAATTACTTACTGAACTCCTAATTTGACAAACCTTACATTTATGAAAAGCTAAGAACATTCTTAAGAAACCCTTTTCATTACATCAAATTTTGGTTAAAAAAAAGTTGTCAGCTACATGCTTGAAGTAAAAAACACATAAAAACATGCTAGAAACACATTTTCTAGATGTTTTAAAGATGACCATATAAGGTTGGTATCAAAAGATATAGTAGGAATTATAAAGGTATTAATTGTTTTCATTTAGTATCAAGATCGGTGGGAAAAAAGTTGGAATAGATTTTGAAATTCTTTGAGGCATTTCAGAACTATATATTTTTCAGATCGCCACTTTTTGGCACACCATGATCCTGCACATACCCTAGTGCAAGATTGAGTAATTCTATCTATAAAATTCTATATTCTATAAGGTACAACATTGACCAATTGTACATATAAGGAAATAAATTCATTGGAATACATATTAGTCCCCATTACAAATGGTATTCTATGATGGCAGATCTAAAATATAGAATTAATGAAATCTTGAGAATCCTATTAGGCTCTACATCATAACTAAACTTTGGAATTAATGTAATGTATTGTTTTCAATTTCATATTTGTTATATGTTTGTAATAATAATTAATGATAAATTTTTAGATGCATAACATAGAAGGCGGGCTTTAAAAATGAACAAGAAGATCATAAATCAATATGATAATGACATAAATTGTAAATGATAAATTTGTGGCTTTAACACTGATAAAGTTGATTGTTGATCAATATTGTATCAAAAATTCAAATTGATTAGGTATTGAATTAAGCTTGATAAAAAAAATGATAGAGAAGGAAAACTTTAAACATGAACAAGATCATAAATCATATGACGATGACATATTTGAAATGATAAACTTATGCTTAAACAATGATAAAGTTTATTGTTAATCAATATTCTATAAAAGTTTTGAGCCAATTAGGTATTGAATTTAATGTCATACATGAACATATCTAATTTAATGTCATACAAAAACATATCTAATTTAATTTCATACATGAACAAAGATATAATATAAAATGATAACCAAAAATGTCATGTACATTAACAAACACATAATATATTAGGATAACCAATATTGTCATACATGAACAAACATATGATTTATTAACCAATAATTTTATAAGTCTAATAATTTAATGCATCAAATAAATTTCATACATCAAATATAAAATGTCATATATACATCAAATGTATATTGAATATGTCTACTGACATAAAATCCAACATATATGTCTGTTGATGCCTATACATGTAGATGTCTATCAACTATATCTTCTCCTTCCCACGAGGGGAAGGAAAGAAATCTCTAGAGTTCTTTGGTCATCATGCGGAGGGAGACAATGGTAATGATGGGGTCTTCCTCACATGCCCACTTGTCCTCTTGTTGAGGCTCTTCTCTAACTCGAGCTGATACAAACAAAGTAGATATGAATCAATAATTATTATACATTGAAATCAAATATAGTCACTTATAAATAACATTAGAAATTTTGATACTAACTATTATAAAAAAAAACTAAAACCAAGAAAACTCTTTCATACCTTAGTCAATGGCTGTGAACTAGACATAGCAGCAACCACTCCATGTAATGCCCCGCCAAGGGATCCAAAGAATTTCACTAAGTTTACCAAACAATTTTTTTTTTAAACATGAAAGTAAAACCATTCATAACATTCGCAGAAGCAATAGAAACAATTCAAATAAAAGTACACATAACATAACATAATAGATTACATTCTTTAAAGATCCCTTAACATTGAATCACATCTAATCATAACTTATTCATCTAACATCACATCCTTATGAAATAACAATGATACATCCAACATTCTTAAACCATATACAAGTGTCCTTTTTTTTGTAATTACATTTTAGATTACCTCAATCATCCACTGTACATGTTACAAGGTATGAAAAAAGCTTAAAAGAATAAACATCCATGTAAATAAAGTACATCATCATCCAATATTAATCAATGATGCAATTAAAGTAAATGAAACCACATGTCAAACATGATACATCATCATAAAAGATATAAACATCCATTATAAGAGATAACCATACATCACAAACATAAATAACTAAGTGCACGGTTCCTCCCAACCGTAAATAGCATCATTAGACCATCGTGGATCCTAGCCATCCTTCCGTGTGTAACATTCCATAGCATCGAAGAGATCATCGATATTATCATAGAAGGAATGTCACTCCTAAAACATCCTACTAACATGCAAAGTAAAGCATAAGATAAAATCATCTAACATATGCAAATCATCAATATAAGAAACATACCAATAAATAAATCCATCATAAGGTATATCATCTATCATAATGCTCCAAGATCATAATGAAGATAAATACCAACCAAGAATACTCCAGCCACAGTGTCTCAATGGATCTCAAATGATAAGAGTGGAAAAACACTACCACCCAACCGTGTGGAACCTAAGTGGTTCACTCCCACCATGCTGAGGAGATAATCTCAAGTCCTAAATAGGATATCATAACCACATAGCATAAATACTTTCTAAGTCTAAGAATCCTAAAGTATACTAACTCAAAGGTTACATTCACACAAAATTGACATCTAATTTCCAGAGGCACACAATGACATGTAGGAAACCTACTATGCAAGCGAAAAAGTGTCATCGCATTTATCGCGTACAAGTTACCCTGGCAGTTAGCTAAACTCCACAGGTCCATACTAATCTCATGTGGCCACTAGTATCCTCTCATACTGACGAGGCATATTATGGAATGCAAGGTCACAACCATGCGTTCTCACTACTCCCATCCTAGCATGTACAAGTGCTCAAGGCATGGGAAAGAATATCAAAACAATTATCTTTTTAGGTTCATTTAATCTCTATTTAGTGTGTAAACATTATCACTTATTAACCAAAGTTACAATGAGTTACCCTAGCAGCCACTTAGGGCCCCGACCCCCATTGCAAGCCACTTCTCGACACTACAAGTAGATTACCTACCCTAAGCTCATGGAATCATAAATCTCAAAATCAAAAAAGATAATCCATAATAAAATCATCAAATACGCATAAAAGCATCAAATATCCATAATAAGAATCATCAAATCTCCAAGATAAGAATCATCAAATCTCCATGAGCATCTGAAAAAGCATCCATAGAAAATCATGACCACAACAGTTCTGTATTGGCAACTGAAGGCATCACTAATAATCATAAGTATCCATTGGTTCTCAATAACCAAAATACATCTCAAAATAAATCACAATATCCATTGGTTCTCAACAAGCAACCAAGAATATCTCAAAATCATACTGATCGAAGACTCCAAAAATGGTTGAGTCAAACATGTCACAACATGACATCATCAAGAAATAAACCAATATTTCAGTCCCATCATGGCGATTAGAAAAAAAATCAAGGATAACTGATCGATGACTCAAAAATGATTAGCTCAAGTGTCTCATACACATACATCTTAGCTTCACACATGAAGATTGATAACAATAACAATCAGTAAATACAAACATTTCATAGAGCATAAAATCACATTACCATGGTTGGGCTTATAAAGATCCAGACCAAATAAAATCAACATGTCATCACATCTCATAACCCCCGAGCCTCTGGTAACAACCTAGGACTGGTCAACACTAATTAACCCAAAACCCAAAATAAGAAGTATAGAGAATACACGATGCAAACACATGTTTTGGTTTTGCTATATTATATAGTTGAATAATGTGTAGAGCTTTCCAGTTTTCTATTTGCAAGTATACTTTCAAGTGTCTTAAGTTTCATCATTTGACCTACAAGTCAACCCAATTGTTCCTCGATAGCATTATCCTTCTATTATTAAGAATAACTTAAAGATAAATATTCACTAAACTGATCATCATTGACCTTAATTAAATTGTTCTCTTTATTTGACCAAGATCTATATTTTAATTGATTAACTCTTCTTTAAGGTTACTTCAACTTTTCACATAAATCAAGGATCATTATTCTTCTAAATTATAATAGAACCAATTACTAGTCTTCGAATAAGAAGATTATAACTTATTAAAATGATCAATTAACATAGGTACACCATCCATGACCTATTATATTCTAATAGTTTTCAACTAGAAACTTAATTAAATATTACTAAAGTTTGAGTCTTTTAATTTAATCATTATTATCATTGACAACCATATAATATCTAAAGTCATAATTCAAGTCATAAGACTTATCAACTTCGATATAGATAATCTACAATCTCATTAAAAGAATTATATCAATTGAATCTCTATTACATAACTTAATTATTAATTAAATCTAATTAAATCTCATTAATTGATTTAATTAATAATTGCATAACCATAGCAACGTTTCAATTTATATCAGTTGACTAATAACTAACTAAAATTCTGTAAGATAAAAGTCAACTATAATTCAATACTCAAATGATCATATTAATAATTCAATAATAATAATTTGTTAATATCTAATAACAAGCTATATTGGAAATCTTATTAATAAATCTATAATGACCATATTCGTCATACTTTCAATGAATACTAATATTCCCTTGCTAAAAAAAATTAAAACTCTATTATCAATTAAATCTAATTAATTTTACGATTAAATTAACTAGTAGCTATGTCAATAACTACATGATTATCAGATGATAATAGTTTCATTCATTAAGAGTCAACTATGTATCATTCCATCAATGTTCAAATTATTACTTTACTAATAAAAATTATAATAAATCTCCAATATTAATATCTCAACTAAATACCTCCTATGTTGGTTGATAAATAGATTAATTATACTTCTCCTAATATTAACTAATCTTAATTAAATTTGATTTAATTAGATTAGATAATAAATCATATAAAACTAATGCATATTAATAAGATTCTAATAAGGGAATATTACAATAATATCTTTAATTCATTCCATGCTTTGATATATTATTTTTATGAAGTTTAAGCATAAAGAACTCTTGGTTATGGGAAATGGAGAAATATCTGTCTTTGAATAAAATAGTCCTAGTACGACGGTCATATCTCCCTAATGAACTGTTGGATCGAGCTGAAATTAAAATATGTTGAAGAGGGCCAAGTTGCGCCACTTCTAACTGGAGCAATCGAATAAATTCGATCACAATAAAAAGTTATGAATGACTAAGTTTGGGTCTATCCAAGGGGCAGCGACAGGGCAATTTGTGATGAATTAAGAATTTCTCCTAAAAGGTAATTGTTCTCTAAATTTACCCATTCATCCATCTAATAGGTTTGTCTGTACGCATCTGAAAATATAATTTGATAGAAAGATTACATCTAATTATTCAAATTTTCAACTTAGAATTTCTATTTTAATTTCAAATCTTGTTTATCTAATTTCACAATATAAATTCAAACCCGAACTCGATTAAGATCTAATTTCTTCCTTAATTGGATTTAGGGTTTTCTAATATTTTCTTCTCAACCAATAAAATATCTAGATTCCAATTTAATTGTAGATTCAATCACAAGGAGTATTTAGACACATATAACAAATACGATGAAGATAGGAAGAGAAATAGTGCAAAAAGAGTATGCGAATATCATGAGTGCACCTAGACATTGATGCTAAATTTTCCATGCCTCATAAGTCCATAGAAAATCCCTTCCTTCTCCAACATTCACAATTCTTCCATGATCCAAGCCAACCGAATCCTTCAAGTGACTAGAAGTGCTAGAAGAAGCATAGAAGCATGTAGAAAATATATTAGCATGTAGAAGTATATGATCTTCTCAATGAATGTAAGCTTTCAAGCTTCCATTTTAGCTTGAAGCTTGTAGCTTCCATTAAGGTTGTAGCTTGTAGCTTTCATTTAAGCTTGTCCCAAACACACTAGGAGAGCCTCTATTTAAAGGCCTCTAAGATGCATCTAGAGTGTCTCTAGAAACAATTAGAAGATAAGCATGACAACCAAGCATGAGTCTTCTCCAACCTTCTAGATAAGTCTTAAGGTAGTAGACACCATGTGCTCAAATAAAATGCTAACTTCTAAGTGTAAACAACTTGTGCATTCTTATAGTGCAAACTCCTGTGTTGTCTACATGACAACTTTCGAGAATTTGCCAAATCCTATGTGAGAAAACATTAATGTAATACACAATAATTACTATAATATTTACTTTACTCTTTCCAATTTAATTTATTTATTTATTAAATCTCATGCACTAACTTTAATAATTCCACTTTTCAATCTTAATATATTTATATTTTAATCACATGAAATCTAGAATCTTTTAATAATTTAAAATATATTTTCCACTTTTAAATTTCATTTCCCAAAACTTAATTGCTAAAATATTTATTAGCTTTAATAATAATATTATTTAGTCATTTATTTAAAAATGAACTCTAAATATATTATTATTAAAATAAATATTATCACATTCCAAATTTAAACTTTAAACTTTTATTTTTAAATTTAATTATTTTATTTAATTAATTTTCTAATTACTTAAATAAAATAAATATTAAATACCATATTAATTAAATTAAACCATTAATTAAATATTTTTAATTAGGCTTAATTAATAGAAAATACACCAAAGACTCATAAGGTAAAAATATGAAAAACCCATCATAGCCAAAATACATACAAAATCAAACCAAGGGTTAATATCACGAATTACGTCATCTGACGCATTTGGAGGGTACTCAACTCGCATACTTGTCCTAATTTTCCAATTAGGACAAATGGTTTAAAGGGTTGAGATTTGGACTTGAGAATTTATCTCCCCTCTCTTATCATTGAGATAATGTGATAGGGTATGCTCATCTTGATAATTCAGGGAAGTCAATACCCGGTACCTGCAACCTACATAAAAATCATGAATGTACAAGCACAATATATATACTAAGCTAAACATGCAATGGCAGGAAGTGGTTCATCGTGTAGATCTCGACTAGCAGGTGACTATGACTCCCTTCCTTAACCACATCAGACATGCCATACAAAAGCAAACACGCAAAGAAAACACACACACCATACACATGAAAGTATGGGGTAAGTATCCATAAGAAAAAACATATGATAATAAATCATTTTACTAATCATCATTAATAACTGCAAACACTGAAAATAATCATCATGCATACATGAAATGCAAAATCTAAGTAATCTCATCACATAATAAACTGAATCCATAGCACAATATCTGATAATCTTAAAGAATGTTGTTAACCAACAACATAAAACTAGCTTTAAAAGAGTTCAGCAACGATAACAAAATGCAATCCAGGGGTAGGCACTACACTCCACGATCAAAGAACTACCGAAGATGAGGAGTCATCTCCAATGTCAAGAGCTGCATGTCATACAATACACATTAAATGTAACATGAAACATGAAATGAATATAATAAAATGAATTAAATTAACATGAAATAAATGTACCTCTATGAAGCTCATGTCACATCTAGGCTTGGAGTCTGTAGTGAATGTCAACGGTCCTGTAGAGAACTAATGCACATGCATGATTTTTTTGTCAATCCTTCATATGATTACTTAATAAATATGTGTATTCATTTAAATGATTAAATCAATACATACCTCTAGACTCATCAATGGGATGAAAAATGGGGCCGAGGGATCACTATAGGGCTGCCAACACTTTGACCCTAAATTTTGAACAATGTCAATACATGGTAATTAATTAGTCATTCACTATACATATGAAATGTGATCAAATTAGTTTATTATAATTGTAATTTACATGTGTGTCAATGCCAAATGCCTCATTTAGGAACTAATCAATCACTAGCCCATCATCTGCACAATCTCTAGCATGACTGCCAAATGTGCATAAGGATCTACATGATGTGCACATGTGACTACAATGTGCAGAAGGCACCTCCTCAACTAATGCACTTGTGCAATGAATGATTGTCAAAGCTCTAATAGTCCCTAGAGTGCTGGCCTCTACATGTTCCATCACAACTGAAGGAATAGTCACATACTTACCCTATGGCTTGATCACAGGTTCCCTAACTATATTAGGGTCATGATGTCCCCCTGGCCTCTCAAATGATGACCCCTCACCTCTACCCTGAGAGTCTAATATATCAAAATAATTGGGGATCTCCCCAAGGAAAAACTCACAATACAATTTTCATAAGAAATACATGGGGACCTCATGATTATTGCAAGGAGGGGCATCAAAAACCATCCACCATCTATCCAAAAAATTATTTTGAATAGCATCATGTATGCACCAATGAACGGGGAACCATTTAGTACCCTCTCTAATAGAACCTTGTTCATCAAGTTTTTTAAATAATGCACATATTCTACCTTTTGGTATATCCTATTTTAAACATCTTGATATGATAACTTATTTACATAATATCCTTTTTGTTCTTCCCTCTTAACCCACCAAACATCTAACTAACCACTAATAGAAGTTATGTGGGTCTTAATGGATTCAAGAGACAATGCTAATTGAGCTCTCATTGGATTGGTTTGTACACATTGTTTCAAATGACCAATGAGTCCTTCTAATTCAGTTTTGTCTCTTTCTATTTTATTTATTATATTTTTTTGTGTGCTAGGAGGAGGTCTTGCAACTAGTTCAGGTTGTGAAATTTGTTGTTCTTCTTGTGGAGGGTTTTGGTTTTGATCTTCTTGAGGGTTTTGGTTTTGACCTTCTTGGGGATTTTCTAGTTCATTATTGACATTTCTTGATAATAATCCAATTGAAACGTAAATAAATAAATAAAATTTTAAAAAAATTGAAAAAATCCTACAAAACAATATAAAAAAACATATCAAACAATGCAAAAAGAAAGGTAGCTAACATATGGTGTGCTCATGATCTCAAACTTTAACTGCAAGGAGGCATATTGGCAAGGTGGGTGGTAGAAAACTTGTTTTGGTGCAATCTGAGTATGCACTATAGCGAGGAGAAGTAGCAAAAATGAGTTAAAATGAATGGGTTGCGGGTATGCAACCCATTTATAAAAATTAGGTTTTTTTAAAAGCACATATGCACTATAGTTTGTATCCATTATAGCACATGCACACTATGGCTTAGGTTACCCAAACCATAGCATGTACATGCTACTGAAAATTGAAAAAAAAAAAAAAATGTGTCACATTTTTGGCACCTCAACTTGGTGCACTTACCCTTATATTTGTTAAATTTTGATGTCTAGCTCCCTAGGACACATGACTTGAAAATTAAAATGCTTAAGTTGGTCACCTTCATTCAAAAGGAAAAGAAAAAAATTCTCTACCCGAACTAAGAAAAATAAAATTTACATCTAGGAGGTGAACAATGAAGAGGAAGATGAAGGGAAAGAGGATCAAAACACTCATGTAGATCAATTAGGTAGCCACTAGGTCTCCAAATAAAGGAATTTTTTTTTGGGATGATTAAGATTTGAAGGACAATACTAAATAGGGGAATGAGAGGACTGAGAAGAAAGATAGGGAAAATAAGGATATGGAGTATGATGAGAAAGACATTGATTATTCTATGAGTAGGCCATACATTTCATGTACTAATAGTTCTACCCACCTCCTTGATAGTGAAAAGAGGAGCCCATTAACCTCATAGTGGACATAATGCTTGGAGTGGTTATAGCTCTCCCTACCAACCCAAATGTGGTTTTTGCATTAGAGTTGGTCTATTTGAATTTTAAGGTAAGATTTGAAAAAAAATGTTTGAGATGGAACAAAATATGGGAAGCATTTTTAGGTTCAATCTTCAAGTTATCCATAACTATGGACTTCCCTATGACTTTCGTATGAAATATTATTTACAAGGATGGAGGGATGACGACTAATGAAAATATTTAAGTTTCTTATATATTATTGGATCCATATTATATACCTCTTGGGTTACAACCCCAAATCCCCTTGCAATGATTAAATCTTGGATGGTTGTGATTAAAATCAACTCCCTCCCTATGGGGCATTTAAAAATAATTTCCTTTTATAGTTTTAGGAGGAATAGTCTCCTTAGCTATATTTAGTGTGTTGTTACATAAAGCCCTCAGTTGTGGTTTTTTAAGAATCTATGCCCTTGCTACTAATTAAATTAAAAAATAATGAAATGTCATTAATAATTTATCAAATGCCTCATAGGTTACCTCTTCAAAGATTAATTCAATCGAAACTTAAGAATTGATAGTGAACACAATATGAAAGTACTTATCATATACATGTGACCGTCATTGTCATATACAAAATTTATAACCATTTCTTTTGATAGATTGTCTATGTGTCCCAAAATAAAGGTTTGCATGACATCTAATGATTTTGATGAACATATCACATAAAAAATGACCTTCTAAGGGTATGATGAATAAGAATTCAATTCCTTTTATATAAATTCATAAAGGCCATGTGTTTGAGACAGGTTGATAAACAACAAGGTTAGTAGTTGTGCTGCAAAAATGTTAGAGATAATATGATTTGAAAATATTATAAACGTAAATAAAAAATGTAAATACGGTCACATGAAAATGTTAAGAATACTTGAATCTATAATCCTTAAATATTTGGATTTTCTTTAAATATTTATTGGCATATGTATCAATAATCACATTTACCACATAAATGGCTAAAGAAATACACACAATAATTACATCTTCAGAGTATGGAAAAACATCAAGTATGTTTACTCTCATCTTGTTAAAACAAAAAGACATAAAATTTTGTTAATATATTATCAAATTCTACATAGGTGACCCATTCCTAAAATTAGTTCTAAATTTAAGAATCGATAATGATTATAGTATCAACATTTATAACCATTTCTTTTGATAAACTTTCTATATGCCCCAAAATAAAGGTTTGTTTGACATACAATGATTTTGGTGAGCATATTATATAAACAAATGACCTAAAGAAATGGTGAATAAGAATTGAATCCTTTTATGTAAAATCATAAATGCCATGTCTATAAATATGGATGAAGATAATGCAAAGAACACAAATTTATACTCCTTAAATATATAGATTGTCCTTAGATATTTATCTACATATGTATCAATAACAATGCTTAGTACATACATGGCTAAAAAAATTCCCCACTATATTTACATCTTTATAGTATGGGAAACCATCAAGTATATTTTCTTTCATCTTGTTATGAGATAAGTCCACTATCTCCAAATTTGGCACCTTCTTCAGCTGAAACATATTTTCTTGGTTGGTACATTGTAATGAAGAGCAATATGGCTTTGTTGTGGGAGACCAAATAGACTATCTATAAATTGCCTTGAAAGAATGTTTTCACTTAGTTTTGGTGACTAAAAACTTATAAAACAACTTTATGTATAGTATTTTTGCTCAAACAAAATGTGTGTGTGTGTGTGTGTGTGTGTGTGTGTGTGTGTGTGTGTGTGTGTGTGTGTGTGTGTGTGTGTGTGAGAGAGAGAGAGAGAGAGAGAGAGAGAGAGAGAGAGACCTCATGTCTTCTCAAGTGACTTGGTTTTCCCTTAAGTTTCACAACCTTAATAGTTAGCTATATCTAAAATGGAACCACTCCTATTAGGCTATTGTGAGAGAGAGACCTATTTCTAAGTTTAGTAAGCATAGCAAACTCAATAGGAATACTACCATGGATTCCATTATATTCCAAATACAATGTAGTTAAAGAAGATATGTTTCCTAGGGAGGGTGGGATTATGCTTATTAGGTGGTTTCCCCAAAGAGAAAGTAATTTGAGTTGAGTAAGCATACCCAATTTAGAAGGAATACTACCATGGAGTCTAGTCTAATCCAAATACAATATGATTAAAGATGACAAATTTCCTATGGAAGGTGGTATTGTACCTATCAAATTATTTTGACAAAGATAAAGATGTTCATGTTGAGTAAGCATACCAATTCAAAAGGAATACTACCATGGAGTCTATTCTGATGCAAATACAATATGATTAAAGATGACAATTTTTTTGGGGAAGGTGGTATTATACCTGTTAGATTATTTTCATAAAGATAAAGTTGTTCAAGTTGAGTAAGCATACCCAATTGAAAAGGAATACTATCATGGAGTCTATTCTGGTCCAAATACAATATGATTAAAGATGAAAAATTTCCTAGGAAAGGTGGTACTGTAACCACGAGATTATTTTTACAAAGATAAAGTATTTCAAGTTGAGTAAGCATACCCAATTCAAAAGGTATTCTACCATGGAGACTATTTCTCTCTAAAATGTGACCATCTAGAGATGATAGACCTCCTAGGTTTTCCTATCAAATTATTGCTCTCCAATGCCAAAATACTTAAAGATGATAGGTTTCCTAAGAAATATAGGATTGTGCTTGTCAAGTGGTTTTCTCCTAAATAAAGGATTTCTAATTTTGAAAGAAGGCCAAGCTCAAGAGGGATAATTTTGCTCAAATGGTTGTAGAACAGTATGAGAACCTGCAAAGAGCAACAACTTGCCAAAATGGTGGGGATGGGGCCTTCTAATTAATTTTGAGACAATCACTCCAATCCTGGAGACCAATCTAGAAATGAATTGTATGGGTCCAAGGGAACAACAATCATATTTTCTAGGGTGAGTCAAAAAGTGTACGCTTGTGAATAGACAGAGATATTCAGCATACTAACAAGCATCTTCATCTTTCCCTTAATGCACATCAATTTGTCTTCCCTCTTGTTGTTTTTTTGGGATCAAAATCTATGGTGTCACATGAGGAATGAATTTCCCTCCACACAAAGAGAATAGACAAATATTTGTTTCATTGATTTTTATATTTAAAAATGAAATGTTATAGAAAATTAAACCTATTAATTAAATTGACAAGTAAGCAGAGATTATGTTGCAATTGTTAGTTTTTATTGGATGATAGAGTCTATGCTAGTAACTTAAATAGAACTTGTGAAAAGTTTTAAGTTTGTAGATTGAAGTTGAGAGTGTTATTAGAAATTTTATCTTAGTGTTTAATGTTAGGAAAATAAATAAAAAATTGAAAATGAAGTGTGTGTGTGTGGGGTATGTGATAGTTTGAAATTAATTATACATTCACATAAAAGAATTAAAACATGTCTTGGAGAAGATAATTAAGCTTCTCATTCCATCAGAAATAAGCTCACATTTAAAATCTCCCTTTTCCTCTTTCCTTCCACCTCTCCCACCTCCTCCATCTTTCTAAGTTACATAGATCTCTCTTATCTACTATGTCTCTCTCTTCCTATCAATACCACTTCTTCTTCCCTCTCCTCTTTTTATTTCTATCACTCCCTCTCCCTTTGTTCACACACACACACACACAACTCATTCCTCTCTCCCTCTCTCAACCTATCCCCTTTTACATGAAATATTATACAAAAAAAAACATACTATTTTACATTTGCACTCATTAAGACTATTAAAGATAACGTTAACAAGAAAAACAAAAAATGATGCTTGATCAACATTTTTTCTTTGAAAATGAGGAATTTTGGCCACATATATTTGACAGTCAATTTGTGAAAAAGATGATGGCGTATACAAATGTCTACCAAAATTTGTATTTGTAGCTCATTAAAACTTTTAAAGACAACTTTAACAAGAAAGACAAAAGATGATTCTTGATCAATAATTTTTCTTTGAAAATTAAGACTTTTAAAGATAGCTTTAACAAGAAAAACAAAAGATGATGCTTGACTAATAATTTTTCTTTGAAAATGAGAAATTTTGGTAACAGATTTGACCCTTAATTTGTGAAAAAGAAGATTATGTATATAAAATGTCTACCAAAATTTGTAGCCTTATTTGTTTATTCAAATCACACTTCACATGTAAAGTTTGAACCACTTTGGATATTTTAAAACATCTATATAGTATTGGTGCATGCACAGATATACATTACATCATTTTCCATGGAAATAAGTTCTATCCAACTTTGACCCATTCCCTTTCCTCACAACCATTAAATATATATAATAAATATAATTAAATTTCAACAAATTGCATGATCTTATCTTAAATAATTAAATATAAAAAATGTGTTCATTATTTTTTCTAACTTGTTAAATTACTATTAAATCAGACTTTAATGACTTTAATTTTTCCAAAAGATTGTAGCAAAATTAATACAGGCTTATTAAATTATTTTTAAAAAGCATGAAACATACACTTCACTTATTCTTTAATTTGAAGGGGGCATTCAACTAATTTTGAAAGTTTGAAATACTAACCAAAAAAAATAGGAAGTTATAAAATATTTCACTTATAATAAATTGGAAGTGATTTGTCTTAAGTGTTTTCACATTATTATACACGGTATTGGTTGTATATGAAAGCTTCTCCAAGATCATTATTATACATGCTAGTGGTTGTCATGTAGGCTTCTCCAAGATAAATTGCTACAGGTGAAATTTTTTATTTTTTATTATCCATTGATCAATGCCAAATAGGATATACAAAAAATAGTTTTGTTGAATAAGTAATGGAACAAGAGTCATGAATGAGGGTAGTGATCCCTTTTAAACTTGAGAAAATCCACAATGATGCACACCATATCCATCTTCAAACTTTAAAACTAATTTCTTATGATATGGATCTTGGCATGGCGATGTTCATAAGTTGAACCTTGTATTATCATAATTTGACTTGTTGTGAAAATATTTCCTACTTATCACATGGTGAGCTTAAGGGGCTTTCTAATGAATGGGACATAAGACACAACATTTGGTAAATTTTTTGCAAATACAAGTGTAAGTAGAGTGGATTTTGCATGCCCAAGCTAGAGTAGTACTAGGATTAGTGACCTCCCAAGAAGTCTCAATGCTTCACCTCTATGAACATTAACATCAGTCAATGAGTTTGACTCAAAAAATACACTAGCAATATCATAATTCAACTTGCTGTGGAAATATCTCCTGCTTATTAAATTTGAAAAGTTCAAAAATAAGATAATAATATACAAAAATGGTATAAATTGTACCACTATTAAATAGGATTTTTTTTCGTATTTTTATATTATTCATTTAATGTCAATCAGAAATAGTTTACACTAAAAACTTAATCTATTTGGTATTCTTTGTGAATATTTACCTTTGAAAAGTAATTAGTAAGAAAAATTAGAATGAAAATAGGCTTATTTAATAAACTTATTTAAAGTTATTTAAATAAAATTATTTACATTTTATTCTAAGAAAAAAAAGTTATTTAATAATCTTTTATCAAGTTATCTTTAATATTTGTTATATAAATTTGAAACCATAATTAAAGAAAATGGTACAAGATTGATTTTCTAAACACCACTTTATTGTAAAAGTTGTGTGAAGTTAGAAACCATAATTATGAATTTTCTCAAATAAATCATAGTGTTGTTTAGAAATCCTAATCCCAACGAATTCTATTTCCCTCCACAAGGTCCAAACCATTTCCACTTCCTTATCTCATGAGGTTAAGGAAGGATGAAAATTTTCCTACATGGGAGTGAGGAAGAGGTCATAGAGTCAATATGTTATAGAGATCAAAGATCCTACATTGAGCTGAAAGAAAATACATACATAAGAATAGAACTAAAAACTAAGAAAATTAGCAAATGCAAGAATATACACTAGAGTTTATTGTGATTCATTCAGAATATCTGGACTATGTCACTACATCCACTCTTTAAGAAAGAAAATATATCTATTCAAATTAATTCTATGGTAAAATATACAACAAAATCTAACTAGTTTTACATATCATTTTTAGTCACAACCACTGGAAGAAAAAAAGACATTATAGAAGAGACGATAATGATTGGACTACACAATCAGAATGGTTACATATTGTTTATTCCATACTTGTTACAATCTACCACTTTAATTCCAATTAGTGTCAAACATAGATATCCCCTAATTGAAATTCTTATGGCTATGTCGTTACAATGTTGAGAGAAGCTCTACAAGATTCACACTTCTCTCGAGATACAACCTTTGTAAACATATCAACCATATTAACATTTGTATCAATATTCTCTAACTATAATCTTCCCACTTCAGGAGCACGATGAATGAAGTGAAATATGGTTTTATATTCTTTGTGCAACTATGGAAATATGATTTTTTAGCCAAATGAATGACACTCCTAGTATTAAAAAATAGAGTGAAGCTATATTTTTTAAATCCTAACCCTCCAAACAATAGTCATAACCATATCAACTATTTAGCCCCCTCAATAAGACCAATGTCTTTAGCCTTAGTAGATGAAAGAGAAAGAATATTTTTCTTACAAGTAGTCCAACTAATTACTACCCCAACAAAAATAAACACATAGCATGTGGTAGATCTCCTTTTATCTAAATCTCCTGTCATATAAGAATCAACATAACCACAAATATATGGAGTCTTACTAGTAAACAAAAACCATGAGAGGAAGTTCCTCTCAAATAATAAAGAATTCATTGAACTATTTTTTGATGAGTTCTTCCTAGATTACTCATAAAACTACTCACAACTTCCTTTTTTTGGAAAAATCTCTTCACCATTAATATAACCATGTATTGTTTTTGTCCTTTGTCTTCCTCCTTTATACAATATACCCATTTATCTTTCAAAGCCTTTTGATTTAGTGAAAGAGGAACCAAAATTCATGTCTAATTGGTATGTAAAAAATTCAATTCATCTTGCATTGGACTCATCCAATTAACTAAATTTATATCATTGTGTGCTTGTTTCCACGTTTGTGACTCTACCTAATCAAAACACAAAGACAATAGAAATTCATAATTGTCAAATTTCCTTGAACATTTTCATTATGTGATAGATCTTTGCAGTTGTGTATTTTGTTCAATTGCTTGACAATGAATGTCATGCATACCCTTTATATTTTCATCAGAGAAATTATTACTACTAGTGTCTTGTTGTATGTTTGGATTTGGGATTGGAAAATGAATTGGAGCATGACCAATAACCTATTTTTAACTTCAAATTTGTTGGTGTGAACTAAATCACCAAAATGCATGGAAGAACCATGCACTTTGTATTTGGAGTGCAGTAGTCCACTAGTGCATGAGTGTGGAGCAAGTTAACATGATCTATATGAAAATAACCTCCTAGAGATGAATTTAAAACAACATGGATAGTGGGACATTGTGTGGATCAAGTCTTAGTAAAAGAAAATTTCTAGTTTGTGTGGAACAGTATGCATTGGCATTGGTAGGTCCAAGTTGTGTGTGATTGAGCGTAGGGTGTGAGGGTGGGTTAAAGAGAGAACACAACACATGATAGTCTTCTTTGGCCTAGGTTTGAGCATACATGTGCATGGACATAGGCTTATCTATGAAAAAATGAGTTTGTAGAGGATGATTGGAGGTAGGCAATATAATGGATTGATTGAAACTCACAAATTTAGTGCATTACATTCAATGAATAATGAGAAGTGAAATATTCTCAAATCAATCATAATTGAAATAATTATTTAAAGGATTAATTAGGTTATTTAATCTTTAGAATAATTTCTCATTGAATACTACATTCTAGTTGTGGATGACTTTATGAGTCAGATCCCATAATATAAAACCAAATTGGTCTACACCATACCCTAGAACTATGTTTCTCTCGAATTTAAAATCCAATTTTGTTCACTGCTCCTTAGGAGTGTGAACATAAGCAACAAAATTAAAAAAACACAAATGTGAAAATGAAATTCGTTTACTATTCCACCTCTATTCCCAATATCAAAATCAATACAAGATGAAAGAGCTCAATTAACTAACTAAACAATCATATTACATGCCTCTACCCAAAATTCCTTCCCTAATCCTACATTAGATAATATACATCTAGCTCATTACAAAATAGTTTGATTCAACCTCTCAACTGCACCATTTTCTTGAGGTGTATAAGGGACTATTTCAATCCTTCTAATGACATAATCTTCACCAAAACTATCAAACTCTGAATAGGAAAACTCACCACCATTATCTCTTAATAGACATTTAATTTTCTTGCCTCTATGATTTTTAACCATAGCTTTAAAACTTTTAGATTTTGAAAACACTTTTGATTTATTTTTCAACATGTAAACACAAACTTTATGAGTGCAATCATCACAACAAGTTACAAATTAACTTGCACCACCAATTGAAGTTACCTCCATAGGACCAAAGACATTGAAATGCAAAAGCTCTAATGGAAAAGACTTATTTTCATGATCCATCCTTACAATGTTGGTTTAATTTTTCTTTCCATAAAGACAATTTTCACGTAGCTCCAAATTGAGTGATTTAAACCCCTAAACTTGGTCTCTTTGAAGCATTACTTCAAGATCCTTTTCTTCTCATATGATCGAGCCTCTTATACCAAAGTTCAACTTTACTATCCACATCTGCCATGGCTATTACCACTTCATCATTGCACTCTCAAATATATAGACTTCCTAATTTCTTTTCTTTAGCCAAAACTAATTATCATATGGATAGTTTCCATGAATCAAGATCCAAATTAACATTATAGTCTTGTGTATATAGCTGACTCACATAAATTAGATTACATTGAAGTGTAGGAACATGTCTAACATCATTCAAAAGCCATTTGCTTCCATTTTTAAGTGACAATAAAATATCTCCTTTTCTGAAAATATTATATTCTTTGTTATCCCCAATAAAAAATTTACCAAACATACCTTCATGGTAATTTGTGGATTTACTTCAACATGGAGTAGCATGGAAAGGTGAATTAGAATTGAGAACCCATGAACTTTCATTCATGTCATTAGTTATAAATACAAAAACTCCATCATCTTTAATAATGGAATTATGTACACCATCATTAATCACTTTTTTTGAGCCTTTTTGTAACTCTTACATTGTTTCTTTGTGTGCCATAGTTTACCACAAAACTAGTGAGTGTCATTTCTTCCTCTAAACTTTGAATGATGATTATATTTGCCTCTTCATTATTTTTATATCTGCCTCTTTCACAATTTCTACCTCTATTTCATCTTCTCACAAATATTAGAGCATCACTAGAAGAGGGTTCTTGTTGCTTCCTTCACATGTGTCTTCATTGAGGAGTTTGGTTGTAACTTCATCAATTTTTTTCTTACTCTTGGCTTCTACTGAAGTGCTCATAACCATTACTACCCCTTCCTAGTTGTTTGGAAGTGAATATAACAATAAAATAGCTCTTATTTCATCATCTAAAGGTATACCAATTAAAATTAGTTGAGTGACTAGCGTATTGAACTCATATTGATGATTCGACATCACTCCCATTTCTTTCATTTTTAGATTGTATAACGTCTTCATTATAAACACTTTATTCGATGCTTGAGGTATCTCATATAAAGAAAACAATTTCTCAACTATCTTTTTGTGTTCTCTCTTGCAACATCAAATAAAAGATTTCTTGAGCTCCTAGTCATCATTTGTCATTTTTCCCTAGCCTTTTGTTTACCAAGAAATGTAGGTTTCAAATCCTATGTAATAAGCAATGACTCAATCTGCACTTTTCATAGGCCAAAATTTTTCCTAGAATATTTTCCAATTTTCTACTTATTTGTCTCATCCATGGACCCTAACAACCTTTACCAATTTCTAGAAAATAAACCAGTATTAACTAGCTCTTATACCAATTTTTGTGCTAAAAGAAAATACAAAAATCAAAATAAAACTAAAAACTAAGAAAATTAACAAATACAAGAATAGACACAAATTTTATAGTGGTTCATCATGTTGGAAATATGGCTAAATAGTATGGGATAGGGTTGTCACTTATGGAAAATTATATCTCAAGGTGAGAAGGCAAAATATTTAGATAAAGATCTCAAAGTTAGATGTATAAATATGTATAAGTATCAGATAGTTTCACTTGCAATATAGTAATAGTTTTGATATGTGTAGTCTAAATAGTGATATTTAGTATGTACATAGTTGGTGACAATTATTAAAGATTTTTATAATGATGTGTGCAAGAGCACAGTACACTATAGACAATACATTGTCATATATAATAGGTTTTCCAATAAAGGTAATGAATAGAGGAGAACATCACACATTGACAAATTGATAATTAAGGATTAAGAAATTATTTTGGTAAAAAAAATAGTTACTTAAATAATTAGGGATGAAATCCTAGATGTTAACCCTAAGAGAGAATAAGTTAATTTTTCATTTTGCTAAGTGTGTAAAGCAATAAAGGTTGAATAGGAAAGTTTTGCAAAGTGTAAAGATATAAAGGAAATATCATATTATGTGAAGTTGTGAATGTATAGAATATGACATGCGAATTTGTGTGCAAGCTTGTATATGATGTGAAAACTTATGTGAAGGCTATATAATGTTAATTCTAGTGTATGATCAGAGATATGTGACATAAAATAGATAGTAGTAAGAGGATTTTGTATCTAATTGTTTTGTATAAAGGAACTACATTGTATAATTGCATTTTTGGGTAGTGGGCTCATCTTGCATACATTTTTCATTTTTATACCAACTCCTAATAGGATTGAAGTAATTCCTAATAGGGTTGAGGCTTATAAGAGGGCCTAGTCCCCTAACAAGGACTGAGACATTATATGTACTTCATAGACTCCTAACAAGGTCAATATCCTTAACTAGATTCTTTTGTTTAGTAGATCATTTTGTGGGCACTGTCCCCACCAAGGCTTTTCCTTGTCCAAGATTTCCCTAGTTAAAAAAAATGACATTATGAATTATTCTTGTGTATGCTTATATTTATTGTTCCCCATTGTTAGTTTACTTTCGTATGTATGTTATAAAGTAATTAGCAATATTCAGTTATGGGAAGATGTTTATATAATACTAATGCACACCCCCCACCCCCTCTTATTATTACATGTTTCCAACAATTGGTATCAAATCCTAATTACTTAGAAGAGGCCCAAAAACTTGAGTAAGATCCTTATGGATATGAAACACTTACAAAAGAATCTTGAAGAATCTGATGAGCAGATTGATATTCTTACTAAACTAGATCCACTTGTTGAAATCCCTGAACTTAAGAAGAATGATTAGAATGAGATTGAATCAAGTAAATCTACAAAATTAGCTAAAGAAGTTGAGAAAGTAAGTCAACCTAAAAAATGTGATGATCCTAAGAAAAGAGAGTGATTTGAACCACCTAAAGAGGTAAGGTGTGAATTCAAAGGTAGATTCTTTATATGTAATGAAGTTGGTCGTATGAAGAGAGATTGTACATGTAAGTCATTCAAACCCATTACTAGTTTCTATTGTTATAATTGTCATGGATTTGGTCATAAAGTAGTTGATTGTAGAAAACCTAAATTTGATATTAATAATGGCAGTAGTAAAATGTTTAGAGATACTAACCCTACATATAATGAAAGATGGAGATCCTCAAGAAAATCTAATGAAGGACATTGAGATAATAAAACAAGGAGAAATATTGTGTTTTAAAAATGTAAAACTTCGGATACATTTCTAGGAATTGTAGAGCACCAATTAATACCTAATAAGAGATGGAGTACACATATATGTTAGTTATGCAATAATTTTTGTCACATTACAAGATTTTGTAGAATAGAGATGAGGAATGTCAACACAAACTAAAACTTTAGAAGGAACAAAAATATAAATGACACAAGAAATAACAATAGAAATAGTAGTCAGCGGGATGTACTTAGAGAACATGTTGAAGAATTCAAGGAAGTTGTGAAGGGAAAATATCCATCAAGTTCACATGTGGTATTAGAAGAATAGTATTTTGATGCACCTAATGAGAGATTGAAGTCAACCATTATGTGTGATTTATCTTATTTTAATTAAGCACATTTTTTATTAAGAATAGTCATGGAGACACAACCCAAGAATAGAATGGACACAATAGAAAAAGGGAAATTGTATTAACTAAAAAATAAGCTAGTACATTCAGTATAGAGAAAATAAACTTCAAAACATGCCCTAAGGGCTTACAATAGCATAAATGTGGAGATAATTTCTCCTTTCAATACCTCCTCTCAAACTCCACTCCGAACTGCCTTTTACAATGCTAGGAATCTCCTTAAATAGACCACGAAGGGTTAAGGATAAGGAATACATTCTAGAAAGTGCTAGTAGGCATCCACTGACCAAATAGAAGGCTCTAGAAGCTACGTTAGAAGTTAGAGAAAATCTAGAAGAATCCAAAAACGGTAACCGAACTTTCGAGAGGCATAACTTTTGAACCGTAGCTAAGATTGACAAACCATTTACATTTTTGAAAAGCTCTCAAAGTGCTCTATAGCCCTATGGACCAGCTTCACTCATCCCCCATTTTTCAGCCCTTTTCAAAGTCATTTAATGCCCCTAACCTAACTTTGAAGCATTCTTAGGAGGTCTCTAAAATCCCAAAAACTTAAATAACTTTCAAACCGTGGGGCCTTTTGACCTGATTCTTTTTCTGGAATGCTCTAAATCACAATTACATTCATTTGGCCAATTCACACCTTCTAGTTTACCAAAATGATGGCCCAATTACATACTCCTATTTTTTCAAGATTTACTAGCACACTGATAGTGGAACTGTGAGAGTTGGAACCTTTATTTGACCCAAATGGGTGTCCAAAAATGAAAACACATGAAACAAAAACTAAGTCTAAGTACATTTTTTTGGGTGACACAGGATTTCCCTTATACCTCTAGATGCTCCTGCATCAGACACCTAGGGTAGATTGAAAAGTGATCCTGTCACTTTATGAATGGTAGAGGAAATCCCAAATGGGAAACCTCAGCTGTTGAAATCCAACTTGAGTCCTCGATCAGTCGTACTTTCCATTTGACCAAATAATCTTCATGTTGCTTGTTTCTGGTACTCCTACCCACATGATGATCTATAATGTCTTCTATCTCCTCCTTCTTAGAAGTAGGAATTAGAAATGGCTCTAACACCAGCTCCTCATCTGCACCATCATCATGATACTCTGTTAAATCTGCAATGTTGAAAATGAGAGAAATGTGAATACCATCTGGCAGCTCCACCTCATATGGATTTCCTGAGTCATGTTTCTTCAAAATTTTGCAGGGGCCAAATTTCTTCATTTTTAGCTTGTTGTAACTACCGGCTGAAAATATTTCTTTTCGTAAGTGCACCATAACTAGATCCCATAGTTGGAATTCCTTATGTCTTCTCGTTTGATCAGCCCTAGCTTTATACTCTTGATTCATCTTGGTAATGTGTGCCAGAACCTCCTCATGTAGACACTTGATATGTTTAGAAAATTCTTCCACTTCAGCACTTGTCCTCTCCCCTTGCTCTATCTTCCTCAATTCTGGTGTAGTCCTTGGGCTATTCCCATATACAATTTGGAATGGTGATTTTCTAGTACTCCTATTTATAGAGTTATTGTAAGAAAACTCTACTTGTGGTAGAATCAAATCTCATCCCTTGGGCTTATCCCCAACTAAACATCTTAGAAAATTGCCCAAACTTCTATTTACCACTTCTGTTTGACCATCAGTTTGTGGGTGATGTGTGGAACTGCATTTCAAGTCTGTTCTCAACTTTTTCCACAATGTCCTCCAGAAATACCCCACAAATTTAGTATCTCTGTTAGAAACTATACTCCTTGGAAGACCATGTAGTCTTACCACCTCTTTGAAAAACAAGTCTGCAATATGGACAACATCATGAGTTTTGTGGCATGGAATGAAATGTGCCATTTCGGAGAACCTACCAACCACCATGAATACTGAGTCATTACCCCTTTGTGTCCTTGGCAATCCAAGAACAAAATCCATACTTATGTCCTCCCATGGCCTGGATGGAACAGGCAATGGCTGATATAGGCCAGTATTGTGACTAAACCCCTTGGCAACATGACAAACCTAGCAACTATGTACAAACTTCTTCACATCCTATGAAATTTGAGGCCAAAAATAATGTTCTCTAAGAATGGCAATGGTATCATCTCGACCAAAATGTCCTGCCATCCCTCCACTGTGTTTCTCCTTAATTAGATTTTCCCTCATGGAACTCATTGGAATGCACAATTGACTACCCTTGAACAACATGCCATCCTGAATCAAATAGTCTAACCACTTGGTTTTATGTACAACAACGAGTTCTTTACAAGCTTTCCATGCTTTAGCAAAATTAGGATCCTCAGGGTACAAATTCTTGAGTTCATCAAACCCAACTACTTCAACTTGCATTACTGTAACAACAACTGTGTCCTACTTATTGCATCTACAACCCTATTAGATTTTCCACTTCTATGCTTCAACACAAATGTATAACTCTGCAAGAACTCTACCAACTTCATATGTCTCTAATTCAATTTACCTTGGCTATTTAGGTACTGTAATGCCTGATGATCAGTGTACAAAAAATATTCCTTTGGCAATAAATAATGCCTCCATTTCAGTAAGGCCTGAACTATTGCATAGAAGTCTTGATAATAAACGGAATACTTCTTCTTTGCATCATTCAATCTTTCACTAAAACATGCAATAGGCTTACCTTCTTGGCTTAATACAGTGCCAATAGCACTACCATTGGCATCACAATCCACCTGGAAAACCTTTCTAAAATCTGGAAGTGCCAACACAGGTTGTTCTCTTACCTTCTTCTTCAGCAATTCAAAACTTCTCATAGCTGCTGCAGTCTATTTGACCTCTTTTCTATCCCCTCTTCTTGTATCAGTTAGGGGTGCACATATGCCACTAAAATTCTTAATAAACTTCCTGTAAAAACTAACCATACCATGAAATGATCTTACCTCAGTAGCAAACATTGGAGTAGCCCATTCCAAGATGGCTTTTACCTTCTCTGGATCCATTTTGAGACCTTCGGGTGATATAACAAACGCCAAATAGACTAACTCCCTTTTTGTAAAGATACACTTCTTCAGATTAATTAATAGTTTCTCTTCCCTTAGCCTTTCAAGGACACTACGAATATGCAGTAAATGTTCCTCCAAAGTCTTGCTAAAAATTAAAATATCATCCAAATAGGCGATAACAAATTTTCCCAAGAACTTCTTAAGTACCTCATTAATGAGCAGCATGAAGGTGCTTGGGGCATTCATCAATCCAAAGGGCATGACTAACCACTCATAAAGATCCTCCTTGGTCTTGAAGGCTATTTTCTACTCATCTCCTTCTCGAATCCATATTTGATGATAGCCTCTTGAGATCTATCTTTGTGAAGTACTAAGCTCCACTCAAGAAGTCCATAAGATCATCCATCCTTGGCAAATTAAACTGGTACTTGATGGTTATCCTATTTATAGCTCGAGAATCTATGCACATCCTCCACTCTCCATCTTTCTTTGGTGCAAGTACTGCAAGTACTGCACATGGAGTTAGGCTCTCTCGAATCAAGCCCTTCCTCAATAGCTCCTGAACCTGTCTATTTAGCACCTCCATTTCAGTAGGAGTCATCCTATGAGCAGCCTTGTTAGGCAAACTAGCTCTTGGAATTAGATCTATCTGATGACTGATTTGCCTTACTGGTGGTAATCCATCTGGAACATTATTAAAGATAATATCTCCAAATTCCCCTAGTAAATTTGAAACTTCAAGTGGTATTTCACTACTACCTTCTTTATCTTTCGTAGGAATCAAAGCATAGTAAATATGCTGATGTTTCATACCATCTAAAAACTTCCTTCTATCAACAAGACAAATCCTAGCACTGTTGCATACCTTTTCACCTTCCTTTTTCATGGGCTTCAATTTGTGGCGAACTCCATCCTTTGTCAGAGAGTATGTGTTTGCATGTCCATCATGTATTGCATGTCTATCAAACTACCATGGTCTACCCAACAATAGATGGCAAACATCCATCAGAATAACATCACAGAGAGCTTCGTCATTGTAACTCCAAATTTTGAATTTCACTAAACATTTTTCACTTACCAGGACCTTATGATCATCTTTTACCCAAGAAATCCGATAGGGCTTGGGATGTTTCTCCCTCTTGAACTTCATCTTGGATACCATCTCTTCTCATACCAAGTTATAATTGCTACCACCATCAATGATCATGTCACAACATTTATCCTCACACTTGAATCTGGTGCGGAACAAACTACTTTGTTGTCCTCGTTCAATCTCACTACTTAGTAGGACTTTTTCATTTACCAAGGTCTCTCCTCTTTTTGCATCCTTTGAATGTGATGATTGTGCATCCTCATCCACATGACCAACCCTAGCTTGGCCCTCAGCTCTCCTATCCGTCCTTCCTTGTCGTTGAGGGCATTCAGAGGCACGATGACCTTCTTCATTGCAATGGAAATAGGTACCACAGAAGCCTCCTCTTCCTTGTCCACGTCCTCTACCTCTTCCTCTCTGATTTCCAAAGTCTTAATCATGGAAGCGGTTGAAACCCTCATTCCTCTGGTTCTTGCTAGTACCTACATCTTCATTTTTCTTTTGGGTTTCATTGTGGCCTCCAGATGATCTACTACTTCCCCTTCCTCCTTGACCGCACCCTCTTTATCTTCCTTCAAACCTTTTATTCAACTTCTCTTCAACTCATAGGGAAAAATGGTATGCCTCTTCAATGTTGGTCACTCTTACTAGACTTAATTCCTCCTGGATGCTAGGTCGCAACCCACTAATATAATGAGCAACCTTCTCCTTATTTTCTTTTGCATGCCCCACTATAATCAAGAGTCGATAAAATTCCTCTGTATATTCTTGGACTGATCTTCCTGCTTGCTTTAACCCATGAATCTTCTTAAACAAATCAAGCTTGTGGTCCACATGAATGAACTGCTTCTTCAATTTTTCCACCATGCGATCCCATCTTGTGATCTTCTCCTTTCCTCTTATGTTTCTTTCCAATTGAACCTCCTGCCACCAGATTTTGGCATGGCCTTTCAGTTTGGCCTTTGCAAACTTAACCCTATCTAGGTCCCTGATATCCTCATACTCGAAGTATTCTTCCAGTTCATTGATCCAATTGATCAACTCATCTGGTTTCAAATTTCTTGAAAATACAGCCACTTCAATTGTAGGTCTTTTCCCAAACTTAGTAATGGCCCTAAAAAGCCTTTCTTCTACATGATTCAGAACTTCCCCATCAAATTCCCCTTTTGGTCCCATTTCTTCTTCTTCATTGTCATCCTCACTATCATCACCTGCGGCAACATTTGCTCCTCTACGGAGCTCCTCTTGCAATGCCTATATCTACCTTTGGAGGGCTCTAACCTCCTCAGGATTAATAGCTCTAGCCCTTCTGCCACACTCTCTTCATGGTGAAATCTTCTAACTTGAACTCACAACCACACAGTCCTAGTGCAAACTGCCTCACAGTCAGCGTTCTGTCTACACATTGAGGAAAACTAGCTCTGATACCACTTGATGGGAACAAAACACAAGAACAGAATGGACACAATAGAAAAAGGGAAATTGTATTAACTAAAAAATAAGCTAGTACATTCAGTATAGAGAAAATAAACATCAAAACATTCCCTAAGGGCTTACAATAGCATAAATGTGGAGATAATTTTTCCTTTAAGTACCTCCTCTCAAACTCCACTTTGAACTGCCTTTTACAATGCCAGGAATCTCCTTAAATAGACCTCAGAGGGTTAAGGACTAGGAATACATTCTAGAAAGTGTTAATAGGCATCCACCGACCAAATAGAAGGCTCTAGAAGCTGCATTAGAAGTTGATGCAAATCTAAAAGAATCCAGAAATGGTAACCGAACTTTTGAGAGGCATAACTTTTGAACCGTAGCTCCGATTGACAAACTGGTTACATTTTTGAAAAGCTCTCGAAGTGCTCTATAGCCCTATGGACTAACCTCACTTGTCCTCCATTTTTCAGACCTTTTTGAGGTCATTTAATGCCCCTTACCTGACTTTGAAGCATTCTTAGGAGGTCTCCAAAACTCAAAAAACTGCAATAACATTCAAACCGCGAGGCCTTTTGACCTGATTCTTTTTTTGGAATGCTCTAAATCACAATTACATTCATTTTTCCAATTCACACCTTCTAGTTTACCAAAATGATGGCCCAATTACATACTCCTATTTTTTTGGGATTTACTAGCACACTGATAGTGGAACTGTGAGAGTTGGAACCTTTATTTGACCCAAATTGCTGTCCAAAAATGAAATAAAAACTAAGTCTAAGTACATTTTTTTGGGTGACACGGGATTTCCCTTATACCTCTGGATGCTCCTGCATTAGACACCCAGGGTAGATTGAAAAGTGACCCTGTCACTTTATGAATGGTAGAGGAAATCCCAAATGGGAAACCTCAGCTATTGAAATCCAAGTTGAGTCCTGGATCGGTCATCCTTTCCATTTGACCAAATACTCTTCATACTACTTGTTTCTAGTACTCCTACCCACATGCTGATCTAGAATGTCTTCTATCTCCTCCTTCTTAGAAGTAGGAATCGGACATGGCTCTAACACCAGCTCCTCGTCTACACCATCATCATGATACTCTATTAAATCTGCAATGTTGAAAATGGGAGAAATGTGAATACCATCTGGCAGCTCCACCTCATAGACATTTCCTAAGTCATGTTTTTTCAAAATTTTGCAGGGGCCAAATTTCTTCATTTTCAGCTTGTTGTAAGTACCAGCTGGTAATCTTTCTATTTGTAAGTGCACCATGACTAGATCCCCTACTTGGAATTCCTTATGTCTTCTCCTTTGATCAGCCCTAGCTTTATACTCTTGATTCATCTTGGTAATGTGTGCCTGAACCTCCTCATGTAGACGCTTGATATGTTCAACAAATTCTTTTGCTTCAGCACTTGTCCTCTCCCCTTGCTCAATCTTCCTCAATTCTGGTGTAGTCCTTGGGCTATTCCCATATACAATTTGGAATGGTGATTTTCCAGTACTCCTATTTATAGAGTTATTGTAAGCAAACTCTGCTTGTGGTAGAATCAAATCCCATCCCTTGGGCTTATCCCAAACTAAACATCTTAGCAAATTGCCCAGACTTCTATTTACCACTTATGTTTGGCCTTCAGCTTGTGGGTGATGCGTGGAACTAAATTTCAAGTCTGTTATCAACTTTTTCCACAATGTCCTCCAGAAATACCCCACAAATTTAGTATCTCTATCAGAAACTATACTCCTTTGAAGACCATGTAGTCTTACCACCTCTTTGAAAAAAAAATTTGCAAGATGGACAGCATCATGAATTTTGTGGCATGGAATGAAATGTGCCATTTTGGAGAACCTATCAACCACCACGAATACTGAGTCATTACCCCTTTGTGTCCTTGGCAATCCAAGAACAAAATCCATACTTATGTCCACCTATGGCCTTGATGGAATAGGCAATGGCTGATATAGGCCAGTATTGTGACTAAACCCCTTGGCAACTTGACAAACTTGGCGACTCTATACAAACTTCTTCACATCTTGTGAAATTTGAGGCCAAAAATAATGTTCTCTAAGAATGGCAATGGTCTTATCTTGACCAAAATATCCTGCCATCACTCCACTATGTTTCTCCTTAATCAGATTTTCCCTCATGGAACTCCTTGGAATGCACAATTGACTACCCTTGAACAACATGCCATCCTGAATCAAATAGTCTAACGACTTGGTCTTATCTATAGCAATAGGTTCTTTACAAGCTTTCCATACTTCAACAAAATCAGGATCCTCGAGGTACAAATTCTTGAGTTCATCAAACCCAACTATTTCAACCTGCATTACTATAAGTAACAATTGTCTCCTACTTATTGCATCTGCAACCCTATTAGATTTTCCACTTCTATGCTTCAACACAAATGTATAACTCTACAAGAACTCTACCCACTTCATATGCCTCTGATTCAATTTACCTTGGCTATTTAAGTACTGTAATGCCTGATGATCAATATACAAAACAAATTCCTTTGGCAATAAATAATGCCTCCATTTCTTTAAGGATTGAACTTTTGTATAGAACTCTTGATCATAAATAGAATACTTCTTATTTCCATCATTCAATTTTTCACTAAAATATGCAATAGGCTTACCTTCTTGGCTTAATACAGCCCCAATAGTGCTGCCACTAGCATCCCAATCGACTTGGAAAAGCTTTCTAAAATCTGGAAGTGCCAACACAGGTTGTTCTGTTACCTTCTTCTTTAGGAATTCAAAACTTCTCGCAGCTGCTGCAGTCCATTTGAACTCTTTTCTATCCCCTCTTATTGTATCAGTTAGGGGTGCACATATGCCATTGAATTTCTTAATAAACTTCCTATAAAAACTAATCAGACCATGAAATGATCTTACCTCAGTAGCAGACCTTGGAGTAGGTCATTCCAAGATGGCTTTTACCTTCTCTGGATCCATTTTGAGACCATCGGGAGATATAACAAACCCCAAATAGACTAACTCCCTTTTTGCAAAGATACACTTCTTCAGATTAATTAACAGTTTCTATTCCCTTAGCCTTTCAAGGACACTGTGAGTATGCGTTAAATGTTCTTCCAAAGTCTTGCTAAAAATTAAAATATCATCCAAATAGACAATAACAAATTTTCCCAAGAACTTCTTAAGTACCTCACTCATGAGCCGCATGAAGGTGCTTGGGGCATTCATCAATTCAAATGGCATGACTAACCACTCATAAAGACCCTCCTTGGTCTTGAAGGCTATTTTCCACTCATCTCCTTCTTGAATCCATATCTGATGATAGACACTCTTGAGATCTATCTTTGTGAAGTACTGAGCTCCACTCAAGAAGTCCATAAGATCATCCATTCTTGGCAAAAGAAATCGGTACTTGATGGTTATCCTATTTATAGCTCGAGAATCTATACACATCCTCCACTCTCCATCCTTCTTTGGTGCGAGTACTATAGGTACTGCACGTGGACTAAGGCTCTCTTGAATCAAGCCCTTCCTCAATAGCTCTTAAACCTGTCTATTTAGCTCTTCTGTTTTAGTAGGAGTCATCCTGTGCGCAGCCTTGTTAGGCAAACTAGCTCCTAGAATTAGATCTATTTGATGACTGATTTGCCTTACTGGTAGCAATCCATTTGGAACATTATCAGAGATAATATCTCTAAACTCCCATAGTAAATCTGAAACTTCAAGTGGTATTTCACTACTACCTTCTTTATCTTTCCTAAGAATCAAAGCATAGAACATATGCTGATGTTTCATGCCATCTAAAAACTTCTTTCCATCAACAAGAAAAATCCTAGCACTGATACATACCTTTTCACCTTCCTTTTTCATGGGCTTCAATTTTTGGCGAACTCCATCCTTTGTTAGAGAGTATGTGTTTGCATGTCCATCATGTACTACATTTTTATCAAACTGCAATCATCTACCCAACAATAGATGGCAAACATCCATTGGAATAACATCACAGAGAACTTCATCATGGTAACTTCCAATTTTGAATTTCACTAAACATTGTTCACTTACCAGGACCTTATGATCATCTTTTACCCAATCAATTCGATAGGGATGGGGATGTTTCACCCTCTTGAGCTTCAGCTTAGAGACCATCTCTTTTGATAACAAGTTATCAGTGCTACCACCATCAATGATCATGTCACAACATTTATCCTCACACTTGCATCTGGTACGGAACAAACTCCTCCATTGTCCTGGTTCAGTCTCACCACTTAGTAGGACTCTTTCATTTACCAAGGTCTCCTCTCTTTCTGCATCCTCTGAATGTGATGATTGTGCATCCTCATCTACATGAGTAACCCTAGCTTGGACCTAAGCTCTCTTATCTGTCCTTCCTTGTTGTTGGGGGCATTCAAAGGCATGATGACCTTGTTCATTGCAATGGAAACAAGTACCACAGAAGCCTCCTCTTCCCTATCCATGGCCTCTACCTCTTCCTCTCTGATTTCCAAAGTCTTGATCATGGAAGTGATTGAAACCCCCATTCCTCTGGTTCCTGCTATTACCCACATCTTCATTTTTCTTTTGGGTTTCATTGCGCGCTCCAGATGATCTATCACTTCCCCTTCCTCCTTGATTGTGCCCTCTTTTTCTTCCTTCGAACATTTTATTCAGCTTCTCTTCAACTCATAGGGCAAACTGGTATGCCTATTCAATGCTGGTCATTCTTACCAAACTTAATTACTCCTGGATGCTAGGTCGCAACCCACTAATATAATGAGCAACTTTCTCCTTATTTGCCTCTGCATGTCCACCTCTAATCAAGAGTTGGTAAAATTCCTTTGTATATTCTTGGACTGATCTTCCTGATTTCTTTAACCCATGCATCTTCTTAAACAAATCAAGTTCGTAGTCCATAGGAATGAACTACTTCTTCAATTTATCCAACATGTGATCCCATCTTGTGATCTTCTCCTTTCCTCTTCTATTTCTTTCCATTTGAACCTCTTGGCACTAGATTTTGGCATTGCCTTTCAGTTTGGCCTTTGCAAACTTAACCCTATCTGGGTCCCTGATATCCTCATACTCAAAGTATTCGTCCAGTTCATTGATCCAATCGATCAACTCATCTGGTTTTAGATTTGTTGAAATTACACCCACTTCAATTGTAGGTCTTTTCCCAAACTTAGTAATGGCGCTAAAAAACCTTTCCTCTACATGATTTAAAATTTCCCTGTCAAATTCTAGTTCTGGTCCCATTTCTTCCTCTTCATTTTCATCCTCACTGTCGTCACCTGTGGCAACATTTTCTCCTCTTCGGAGCTCCTCTTGCAATGCCTATACCTACCTTTGGAGGGCTCCAACCTCTTCAGGATTAATAGCTCTTGCCCTTCCACCATGCTCTCTTCATGGAGGAATCTTTTAACTTGAACCCACAACCACACGGTCTTGGTGGAAACTACCTCACAGTCGGCGCTCTGTCTACACACTCAGGAAAACTAGCTTTGATACCACTTGATGGGGACACAACCTAAGAACAGAATGGACACAACAGAAAAAGGGAAATTGTATTAACTGAAAAATAAGCTAGTACATTCAATATAGAGAAAATAAACATCAAAACATGCCCTAAGGGCTTACAATAGCATAAATGTGGAGATAATTTCTCCTTTCAGTACCTCCTCTCAAACTCCACTCCGAACTATCTTTTACAATGCAAGGAATCTCCTTAAATAGACCTCAGAGGGTTAAGGACTAGGAATACATTCTAGAAAGTGCTAGTAGGCATCCACCGACCAAATAGAAGGCTCCAGAAGCTGCGTTAGAAGTTGGCACAAATCTAGAAGAATACAAAAATGGTAACAAAACTTTCGGGAGGCATAACTTTTGAACCGTAGCTCCGATTGATGAACCGTTTACATTTCTAGAAAGCTCTCGAAGTGCTCTATAGGTCTATGGACAATATTTCCTTATCTCTCATTTTTTGGCACTTATCAAAGTCATTTAATGCCCTTAACCTAACTTTGAAGCATTCTTAGGAGGTCTCCAAAACTCGAAAAACTATAATAACTTTCAAACCGTGGGTCCTCTTGACCTAATTCATTTTCTGGAATGCTCTAAATCATAAATACATTCATTTGTCCAACTCACACCTTCTAGTTTACCAAAATGATGGCCCAATTACATACTCCTATTTTTTCAAGATTTACTAGCACACTGATAGTGGAACTGTGAGAGTTGGAACCTTAATTTGACCCAAATGGGTGTCCCAAAATGAAAACACATGAAACAGAAACTAAGTCTAAGTACATTTTTTTGTGTGACATAGGATTGCCCTTATACCTCTAGATGCTCCTACATCAGACACCTAGGGTAGATTGAAAAGTGACCCTGTCACTTTATGAATGGTAAAGAAAATCCCAAATGGGAAACCTCGGCTGCTAAAATCCAAGTTGAGTCCTTGATCGGTTGTCCTTTCCATTTGACCAAATGCTCCTCATACTGCTTGTTTCTAGTACTCCTACCCACACGATGATCTAAAATGTCTCCTATCTCCTCCTTCTTAGAAGCAGGAATTGAACATGGCTCCAACACCGGCTCCTCATTTGCACCATCATCATGATACTTTGTTAAATTTGCAATGTTGAAAATGGGAAAAATGTGAATACCATCTGGCAGCTCCACCTCATATGCATTTCCTGAGTCATGTTTCTTCAAAATTTTGCAGGGGCCAAATTTTTTCATTTTCAGCTTGTTGTAAGTACCAGCTGGAAATCTTTCTTTTCGTAAGTGCACTAGGACTAGATCCCCTACTTGGAATTCCTTATGTCTTCTCCTTTGATCAGCCATAGCTTTACACTCTTGATTCATCTTTGTAATGTGTACCTGAACCTCCTCATGTAGACGCTTGATATGTTCAGCAAATTCTTTTGCTTCAGCACTTCTCCTCTCCCCTTGCTCTATCTTCCTCAATTCTGGTGTAGTCCTTGGGCTATTCCCATATACAATTTGGAATGGTGATTTTCTAGTACTCCTATTTATAGAGTTATTGTAAGAAAAATTTGCTTGTGGTAGAATGAAATCTCATCCCTTGGGCTTATCCCCAACTAAACATCTTAGCAAATTGCCCATACTTCTGTTTACCACTTCTGTTTGGCCGTCAGTTTGTGGGTGATGCTTGGAACTAAATATCAAGTCTATTCTCAACCTTTTCCACAATGTCCTCTAGAAATACCCCACAAATTTAGTATCTCTGTTAGAAACTATACTCCTTGGAAGACCTTGTAGTCTTACCACCTCTTTGAAAAACAACTCTGCAATATGGACAACATCATGGGTTTTATGGCATGGAATGAAATGTGCCATTTTGAAGAACCTATCAACCACCACGAATACTGAATCATTACCCCTTTGTGCCCTTGGAAATCCAAGAACAAAATCCATACTTATGTAATCCCATGGCCTTGATGGAACAGGCAATGGCTGATATAGGCCAATATCGTGACTAAACTCGTTGGCAACTTGAAAAACTTGACAACTCTGTACAAACTTCTTCACATCCTATGAAATTTGAGGCCAAAAATAATGTTCTCTAAGAATGGCAATGGTCTTATCTCGACCAAAATGTCCTGCCATCCCTCCACTATGTTTCTCCTTAATCATATTTACCCTCATGGAACTCCTTGGTATGCACAATTGACTACTCTTGAACAACATGCCATCCTGAATCAAATAGTCTAATGACTTGGTTTTATCTACAACAACAGGTTCTTTACAAGCTTTCCATGCTTCAACAAAATTAGGATCTTTGAGGTACAAATTCTTGAGTTCATCAAACCCAACTACTTCAACCTGCATTACTGTAAGCAACAACTATCTCCTACTTATTACATTTGCAACCCTATTAGATTTTCCACTTCTATGCTTCAACACAAATGTATAACTCTACAAGAACTCTACCCACTTCATATGCCTCTGATTCAATTTATCTTGGCTATTTAGGTACTATAATGCTTGATGATCAGTATACAAAACAAATTCCTTTGGCAATAAATAATGCCTCCATTTCTTTAAGGCCTGAACAATTGCATAGAACTCTTGATCATAAATAGAATACTTCTTCTTTGCATCATTCAATTTTTTACTAAAATATGCAATAGGCTTACCTTCTTGGCTTAATATAGCCCCAATAGCATTGCCACTAGCATCACAATCCACTTGGAAATTTTTTCTAAAATCTAGAAGTGCCAACATAGGTTGTTCTGTTACCTTCTTTTTTAGCAATTCAAAACTTCTCGCAGCTGCTGCAGTCCATTTGAACTCTTTTCTATCCCCTCTTATTGTATCAGTTAGGGGTGCACATATGCCACTGAAATTCTTAATAAACTTCCTGTAAAAACTAAAAAAACCATGAAATGATCTTACCTCAGTAGCAGACCTTGGAGTAGGCCATTCCAAGATGGCTTCTACCATCTCTAGATCCATTTTGAGACCTTCGGGTGATATAACAAACCCCAAATAGACTAACTCCCTTTTTGCAAAGATACACTTCTTCAGATTAATTAATAGTTTCTCTTCCCTTAGCCTTTCACGGACACTATGAATATGCAGTAAATGTTCTTCCAAAGTCTTGCTAATAATTAAAATATCATCCATATAGACAATAACAAATTTTCCCAAGAACTTCTTAAGTACCTCATTCATGATCCGCATGAAGGTGCTTGGGGTGTTTGTCAATCCAAAGGGCATGACTAACCACTCATAAAGAACCCCCTTGGTCTTGAAGGCTATTTTCCACTCATCTCCTTCTCAAATCTGTATTTGATGATACCCACTCTTGAGATCTATCTTTGTGAAGTACTGAGCTCCACTCAAACAGTCCATAAGATCATCCATCCTTGGCAAAGGAAATCGGTACTTGATGGTTATCCTATTTATAGCTCGAGAATCTGTACACATCCTCCACTCTCCATCCTTCTTTGGTGCAAGTACTATAGGTACTGCACATGGACTCGGGCTCTCTCGAATCAAGCCCTTCTTCAACAGCTCCTAAACCTATCTATTTAGCTCCTCTGTTTCAGTAGGAGTCATCCTGTGTGCAGCCTTGTTAGGCAAACTAGCTCTTGAAATTATATCTATCTGATGACTAATTTGCCTTACTAGTGGCAATCCATCTAGAACATTATCAGAGATAATATCTCCAAACTCCCCTAGTAAATCTGAAACTTCAAGTGGTATTTCACTACTACCTTCTTTATCTTTCCTAGGAATCAAAGCATAGCACATATGCTGATGTTTCATGCCATCTAAAAACTTCCTTCAATCAACAAGACAAATCCTAGCACTGCGACATACCTTTTCACCTTCCTTTTTCATGGGCTTCAATTTGTGGAAAACTCCATCCTTTGTTAGAGTGTATGTGTTTGCATCTCCATCATGTACTACATGTCTATCAAACTGCCATGGTCTACCCAGCAATAGATGGAAAACATCCATCGGAATAACAACATAGTGAACTTCATCATGGTAACTCCCAATTTTGAATTTCACTAAATATTGTTCACTTACCAGTACCTTATGATCATCTTTTACCCAAGCAATCCTATAGGGCTAGGGATGTTTCTCCCTCTTGAGCTTCAGCTTAGAGACCATCTCTTCTGTTACCAAGTTATCAGTGCTACCACAATGAATGATCATGTTGGAGTTCTTTTTGGTAAAGAACATACCAGGTAGATTTAAACCTGATACCAAGAAACAAAGACCAGGGACAATCCTAAGGATGAGCTAAATCCTAGATTCAGCGAGGCTAAATCTTAGTTATGGACCAATTAACAGAGTCATATCAGGACTCACTTCACTTTAGGCTCTGCTAAGCCAAGGCGGGCAAACCTAAGGGATTTGTCTGATTTATCTTTATACTTTACTACAAGACTACCCTCTATAGCAGATATGGTCAATATTCTTCTTCAATTTGTTGGTAAATCTCTTGATTACAGCAGCTAATTATAACCAAGGAAAGAACCCAAAAATAAGCCATGACCTACATTTCTAGTTCTTCAACATATAAAATGGGAAATTGATATTCATTTTGATTTGGTTTCTCAGCATAACCAGATATGCAACAACAAAGGACATGTATCCTCCAAGCTGACCAGTCCCTTATCCATTAGACATCAACTAAACTTCAACATAGAGATGGATACCTAAAACATGCTCACATATTCAAGCATATGATCTATCTATTTGACTTGCAAGTAGACATCAGTCTTCATAACAACTCTCGTACTTATGATGATATCCTCCTCATGTAACCCATAATCTTGTCAATGTAAACAAGCACTTACTTGGATTCTTTGTCCCAACAGCAAGTTTATCATGACATACAACCTTAAATGATTGCAACTGAGTTCAAGACCTTGGTTCTTAAGCACAGATCATTGCAAATAACAGAAGCAGGAGATGAGAATCAGAATGAAACTAATAAGGTTAAACACTTTGCATTAATTTCAATGAAAATAATGCATCATTTGCATACAAAAATTCAAAAAATACACAAAGGAGTGACTGTGTAATATATTTTTACTTCAAAAGGAATACAATATGCTGCTCATAACAGAATCAAATTGAGAAAATGGTATCACAATTGTAAGAAAACCCAGGAGATTGGAACCAAACTTGTGGTCTCTCAATACACCCAAAATCTTCAAAAAATTGGAACCTGGTACCACAACCCTCAGAAAATTTCAAAAGAATTGGAACCTGTACAAAGAGTAGAAAAGGGAGATATATAGGAAAGAAGATCTCTCTGGAAGAATGATTTGCCGTTGACATCTGTCCCACTGAGAAATGTCTTCATTTGGAGTTGTTGAAACTGATCTTCTTCCAACTACCTGCACTTTGAAAACCATAAATGATCACAAAATATCTGATATATTTCCAAGAAATCTGATCTCAACATGTCAAGTTGCATTTGCTGACAGAATCAACTTGCATTTCTATCAAAAACCATAACTGCTCCAACTGCATTTAGAAACCATCTAATCAACTTGGAACTTGCTGGAGAAGTTAAGTATGATGAAAAATCTCTATATTTGGTTACAATTTCATCTGCAACATTAAATTTCCACCTTTCACCATGAAGATCCTGAAATTAGAAAAGCTCATGTAACTACTTCCTGCTAATACCTGTGCAAATTCTGACTACAAAAATGGAGAGTTCATCTTCTCCTGGTTCCGGCGTTATATTACACTCTACCTTTCGGATGAAAATTGCCCCTCTGAGAGCTCTCTGAAATTTTGGCTCCCAGACTGAAAGAGGGCCATTAAAATTTTAAAAAATTAAAACGTTAATATAGTCTGAACTATATAAAACTCATAAATATTTCAAATCATATCAAATTTATAATTTTGGGCGTTGAAGTCCTCTGAGATCTAATTTTTAAAATTATTTTCCTCTCTCTTATTTGCCACATGTCGCCTCTTCATTGGATATCATATCTGGCAATCCCCTATGACAAGGCATCATCATAACATCGGGCCTCTTCATTCTAGAGCCTCCGATCACACGACTGGGTAGAGCATCGCGAGACATCAAAAAAATTTCCCTGATCTTACGACGAAGTCGTAGGATCGGGGACCTTTTATTTTTCATTTACGATTTTACAAATTTTTTGGACCATCGTACATCACCAAGGCTCATCCCCTGACCACACGATAATGTCGTAAGGTCGGGGCTCCACAATATTCGCCCTCCGATCATATGATGGGGTCAAAATCTCATTGACCCACAAACAAGCCCCACATGCATGTGGTCGGCCTCCACCACTAAGGCGTGTCATGAAGACACTTCAACATATGAGCTGCCGAGGTTTTATACCATTATGAAACCCTCATCCCAAATGATGTGGGATAATGTAGGCGGCCTCCCCACTCTACAAAAATGTAGCCTCCTGCATAATGTGAGGATCCTGCCTTCATTTGGAGTTGTTGAAACTAATCTTCTTCCAACTACCTGCACTTTGAAAACCATAAATGATCACAAAATATTTGATATATTTCCAAGAAATCTGATCTCAACATGTCAAGTTGCATTTGCTGGCAGAATCAACTTGCATTTCTATCAAAAACCATAACTGCTCCAACTACATTTAGAAACCATCTAATCAACTTGGAACTTGTTGGAGAAGTTAAGTATGATGAAAAATCTCTATATTTGGTTGCAATTTCATCTGCAACATTAAATTTCCACCTTTCACCATGAAGATCCTGAAATTAGAAAAGCTCATGTAACTGCTTCCTACTAATACCTGTGCAAATTCTGACTACAAAAATGGAGAGTTCATCTTCTCTTAGTTTCGACGGTATATTACACTGTACCTTTTGGATGAAAATTGCCCCTCTGAGAGCTCTCTAAAATTCTGGCTCCTAGACTGAAACAAGGCCATTAAAATTTAAAAAATTTAAAAATTTAATATAGTTTGAACTATATAAAACTCATAAATATTTCAAATCATATCAAATTTATAATTTTGGGCATTGAAGTCCTCTGAGATCTAATTTTCAAAATTATTTTCCTCTCTCTTATTTGCCACATGTCGCCTCTTCATTGGATATCATATCGGCGGGCCCCTACGACAAGGCATCAGCCTAACATCGGGCCTCTTCATTCTGGAGCCTCCGATCACATGACTGGGCGGAGCATCACGAGACATCACAAATTTTTCCCTGATCTTACGAAAAAGTCGTAGGATCGGGGACCTTTTATTTTTCATTTACGATTTCACGAATTTTTCGGACCATCGTACATCACCAAGGCTCATGCCCCGACCACATGATAATGTCGTAAGGTTGGGGCTCCACAATATTTGCCCTCCGATCATACGATGGGGTCAAAATCTTGTTGACCCGCAGACAGGCCCCACATGCATGTGGTCGGCCTCCACCACTAAGGCGTGTCATGAAGACACTTCAACATATGAGCCGCCAGGGTTTTATACCACTATGAAACCTTCATCCCAAATGATGTGGGATAATGCAGGCGGCCTCCCCACTCTGCAAAAATGCAGCCTCCTGCATAACGTGAGGATCCTGCCTCCAACGTGGACTCAGGTCTGATCTTGATGGCACCTCTATTGCTGTAGACCTCTTGTAAATGCTCCCCCCAGCCGCTATCCTCTGCATGGGCACCCAAAAACGTGAGACTCCCCTTGTTAAAAATGTCCTCCTCCAGCCATGGGCGCCCTGCTCCATTGCAAAATGTGGGTATATATTGCAAAAACATGGATCCCCTTTGGAAGCTCCTTAAAGCTGAACACGTCTCCCTACCTGCTACGTCCTCTGCCATTGACGTGAGCTCCCCATGTTTGTAATCATAAAAATTTTGTCTCTTTCATTCCATATGGGGTTAGATGATGAAAAAATCCACTTGACACAAAAGACTCATGACCATGCTGGTGGAAAGAGATTCAACTTAAATGAAAGAATTGATTGCATTATAATTTTCTTAAGTATAGATGGCAAACAAACTATCCATTTCCAGATTTTACCAATCCCCACCTAACCCCAAAATCAAATGGCCTGGAGTCTCATACTGATCCTAAAATCCTTATACATTACTTACACATATTCACTGGATCCTGATTTCGATGAAGAAAACCATAGGACATTGTTATTCTGATGGAATCAGTCGGACCCCAAAGCGGTTCTAGCTAAAAAAATTTCATTGCTGGACAACTGATCATGCAAAGTGTTCCATTGACCCTCCTGAACTGACTAGAATCCATTTGATCACAAAATCAACACTTAAAACTCATTTATAACATTTTTGCATCACTGTGAATTTTGTGTCAACATGCCTGTTGCTTGGCTTTAAAAACTGTCAAAATCACCTGACCGGGCTCCGAAACTCAAGATCTATCATCTCTCTAACATGCTCTATAGGCCTGAAAAATCTCATTGCATGATGATATCAGGGTCAAAAGATACTGACCTCCGAACATGCCTACTTCAAACTGCCTGCAGATACACGTCAAAAACATAAAAATTGTGTTTGGTTTGAGCCTTGAAAACTGGGCAAATCGATGTTTGAGGTGACGAAAACTAGGGCATTTGTACTTTTTCATGAGGAGAATGTAATTCTATGATTTGGAATCATGAAAAATCATGGGGCAAATTTTGTGAGCGTCTGAAGATAGCTACTTGGAATTACAGGACAGTGAACATTAGTAAAACAATATTTTTTGCAAATGGAATGACTCTGGAATTGTATGCAGACGTATTCATCAGGATCTACAAACTGGCACATGTAAAGTATTCTCAGAGTAGAGTGCAGGGGAAAAAACCATTCAATCCCACCAATCACGAATCAAAAGATATGACATCACGAATAGGGCACCTGAACAATCTGTGCTTAATGACACCAGTGAAACTTTATAAGTTGCCTTCGGAATCGCGTTTGAAAACTGATCAAATGAATTCGTCAAGACTTCAAATTAGGAATGTATCAATTCTCTGACCCCTAGAATATGATGGAATAGGAATTTTGTTATCTGGGTCAACTGGTCAAAAGTTCTCACTTGTCAAATAGGGCTACCCGGGAATATGCACAAATTGCAGATTTACAATTGAGGTAACTGGAAAACTTTGAGACATTTGAAACCTAGTAAAAAAAAGTCAAAATGACTTGAAAATTGAAACATAGGTTCATGGATATGGATACAAAACATCCTCAAAGCAACGAGTCATGAAACATAATCGGGTACCAGATATACAAAGTCAAACATGCCCTCTGACCACTGTTTGACACTTACGTAGAAAATGGAAAACTGACACATGCTGAAAAAGGAACTTCATAGAATGGTCCTAAATGTTAGTCTAGCACTATGGAACACATGGATGGGCTGACTGAAAGGTGTTAGAAACATAAAACACCATTTAGGCCTTATTTCCACATCCGGGTACACAACCATGAAAAGCATTTATAGGGGCTCGAAGTAACTCAAAATTTGGAATAGGCACTCAAAACGGGATGCAATTTTGAGTGCCACCAAATCACGTCACAACATTTATCCTCACACTTGCATCTAGTACGGAAGAAACTCCTCCATTTTCCTAGTTCAATCTCACCACTTAGTAGGACTCTTTCATTTACCAAGGTCTCTTCTCTTTCTGCATCCTCTGAATGTGATAATTGTGCATCCTCATCCACATGAGCAACCCTAGCTTGGACCTCAACTCTCCTATCTGTCCTTCCTTTTCATTGAGGGCATTCAAAAGCACGATGACCTTCTTCATTGCAATGGAAACAGGTACCACTGAAGCCTCCTCTTCCTTGTCCACGTCCTCTACCTCTTCCTCTCTAATTTCCAAAGTCTTGATCATGGGAGCGATTGAAACCCTCATTCCTCTGGTTCCTGCAAGCACCCACATCTTCATTTTTCTTTTGGGTTTCATTGCAGCCTCTAGATGATCTACCGCTTCCCCTTCCTCCTTGACCGCACCCTCTTTTTCTTCCTTCAAACCTTTTATTCAACTTCTCTTTAACTTGTAGGGAAAATTGGTATGCCTCTTCAACGCTGGTCATTCTTACCAGACTTAATTCCTCCTGGATGCTAGGTCACAACCCACTGATATAATGAGCAACCTTCTCCTTATTTACTTCTGCATGCGCTACTCTAATCAAGATTTGATAAAATTCCTCTGTATATTCTTGGACTAATCTTCCTGCTTGCTTTAACCCATGCATCTTCTTAAACAAATCAAGCTCATAGTCCATAGGAATGAACTGCTTCTTCAATTTGTCCACCATGCGATCTCATCTTGTGATCTTCTCCTTTCCTCTTTTGTTTCTTTCCAATTGAACCTCTTGCCACTAGATTCTAGCATGGGCTTTCAGTTTGGCCTTTGCAAACTTAACCCTATCTGGGTCCCTGATATCCTCATACTCAAAGTATTCTTCCAATTTATTGATCCAATCGATCAACTCATCTAATTTCAAATTTCCTGAAAATAGACCCACTTCAATTGTAGAACTTTTCCCAAACTTAGTAATGGCCCTAAAAAGCCTTTTCTCTACATGATTCAGAACTTCCCCATCAAATTTCTCTTCTGGTCCCATTTCTTCTTGTTCATTGTCAACCTCACTGTCATCACCTGTGACAACATTTGCTCCTCTACAGAGCTCCTCTTGCAATGCCTATACCTACCTTTAGAGGGCTCTAACCTCCTAAGGATTAATAGCTCTAGCCCTTATACCATGCTCTCTTTGTGGAGGCATCTTCTAACTTGAACCCACAACCACACAGTCCTATTGCAAACTGCCTCACAGTCGGTGCGCTATCTACACACTCAGGAAAACTAGCTCTGATCCCACTTGATGGGGACACAACCCAAGAACAGAATGGACACAACAAAAAAATGGAAATTGTATTAACTGAAAAATAAGCTAGTACATTCAGTATAGAGAAAATAAACTTCAAAACATTCCCTAAGGGCTTACAATAGCATAAATGAGGATATAATTTCTCCTTTCAGTACCTCCTCTGAAACTCCACTCCGAACTGCCTTTTACAATGCTAGGAATCTCCTTAAATAGACCCCAGAGGGTTAAGGACTAGGAATACATTCTAGAAAGTGCTAGTAGGCATCCACTGACCAAATAGAAGGCTCCATAAGGTGCATTAGAAATCAGTGCAAATTTAGAAAAATCCAAAAATGGTAACCGAACTTTGGGGAGGCATAACTTTTGAACCATAGCTCCGATTGACAAACTGTTTACATTTTTGGAAAGCTCTCAAAGTGCTCTATAGCCCTATGGACAAGCTTCACTCATCCCTCATTTTTTGGCCCTTTTCAAAGTCATTTAATGCCCCTAACATGACTTTGAAGCATTCTTAGGAGGTCTCCAAAACTTGAAAAATTGCAATAACTTTCAAATCGTGGGGCCTTTTGACTTGATTATTTTTCTGGAATGCTCTAAATCACAATTACATTCATCTAGCCAATTCACACCTTCTAGTTTACCAAAATGATGGCCTAATTACATACTCCTATTTTTTCAAGATTTACTAGCACACTGATAGTGGAACTGTGAGAGTCGGATCCTTTATTTGACCCAAATGGGTGTCCCAAAATGAAAACACATGAAACAGAAACTAAGTCTAAGTACATTTTTTCGGGTGACATAGGATTGCCCTTATACCTCTGGATGCTCCCGCATCAGACACCTAGGGTAGATTGAAAAGTGACCCTGTCACTTTATGAATGGTAGAGGAAATCCCAAATGGGAAACCTCAGCTGCTGAAATCCAAGTTGAGTCCTCGATTGGTCGTGCTTTCCATTTGACCAAATACTCTTCATACTGCTTGTTTTTGGTACTCCTACCCACACGATGATCTAGAATTTCTTCTATCTCCTCCTTCTTAGAAGCAAGAATCGGACATGGCTCTAACACAAGCTCCTCATTTGCACTAGCATCATGATACTCTGTTGAATTTGCAATGTTGAAAATGGGAGAAATGTGAATACCATCTGGCAGCTCCACCTCATATGCATTTCCTGAGTCATGTTTCTTCAAAATTTTGTAGGGGTTAAATTTCTTCATTTTCAGCTTGTTGTAAGTACCGGCTGGAAATCTTTCTTTTCGTAAGTGCACCATGACTAGATCCCCTACTTGGAATTCCTTATGTCTTCTCCTTTGATTAGCCCTATCTTTATACTCTTGATTCATCTTGGTAATGTGTGCCTGAACCTCCTCATATAGATGCTTGATATGTTCAGCAAATTCTTCCACTTCAGCACTTGTCCTCTCCCCTTGCTCTATCTTCCTCAATTCTGGTGCAGTCTTTGGGCTATTCCCATATACAATTTGGAACGGTTATTCTCCAGTACTCCTATTTATAGAGTTATTGTAAGCAAACTCTGTTTGTGGTAGAATCAAATCACATCCCTTAGGCTTATCCCCAACTAAACATCTCAGCAAATTGCCCAGACTTCTATTTACCACTTCTGTTTGGCCGTCAGTTTGTGGGTGATGTGTGGAACTGAATTTTAAGTCTATTCTCAATTTTTTTCACAATGTCCTCCAAAAATACCCCACAAATTTAGTATCTCTGTTAGAAACTATACTCCTTGGAGGACCATGTAGTCTTACCACCTCTTTGAAAAACAAGTCTGCAATATGGACAACATCATGAGTTTTGTGCCATGGAACGAAATGTGCCATTTTGAAGAACCTATCGACCATCGCGAATACTGAGTCATTACCCCTTTGTGTCCTTGGCTATCCAAGAACAAAATCAATATTTATGTCCTCCCATGGCCTTGATGGAATAGGCAATGGCTGATATAGGCCAGTATATTGACTAAACCCCTTGGCAACTTGACAAACCTGGCAACTCTATACAAACTTCTTCACATCCTGTGAAATTTGAGGCCAAAAATAATGTTCTCTAAGAATGGCAATGGTCTTATCTTGACCAAAATGTCCTGCCATCCCTCCACTATGTTTCTCCTTAATTAGATTTTCCCTCATGGAACTCCTTGGAATGCACAATTGACTACCCTTGAACAACATGCCATCCTGAATCAAATAGTCTAACCACTTGGTTTTATCTATAGCAACAGGTTCTTTACAAGTTTTCCATGCTTCAGCAAAATCAGGATTCTCGGGGTACAAATTTTTGAGTTTATCAAACCCAACTACTTCAACCTGCATTACTGTAAGCAACAACTGTCTCCTAATTATTGCATCTGTAATGCTGTTAGATTTTCCACTTCTATGCTTCAACACAAATTTTTAACTCTACAAGAACTCTACCCACTTCATATGCCTCTGATTCAATTTACCTTCTCTATTTAGGTACTGTAATGCCTGATGATCAGTATACAAAATAGATTCCTTTGGAAATAAATAATGCCTCCATTTGTTTAAGGCCTGAACTATTGCATAGAACTCTTGATCATAAATAGAATACTTCTTCTTTGCATCATTCAATTTTTCACTAAAATATGCAATAGGCTTACCTTCTTGGCTTAATACAGCCCCAATAGCATTGCCACTGGCATTACAATCCACCCGGAAAACCTTTCTAAAATATGGAAGTGCCAACACAGGTTGTTCTATTACGTTCTTCTTCAGCAATTCAAAACTTCTCGCAGCTACTGCTGTCCATTTGAACTCTTTTCTATCCCCTCTTATTGTATCAGTTAGAGGTGCACATATGCCACTGAAATTCTTAATAAACTTCCTGTAAAAAATAAAAAAAACATGAAATGATCTTACCTCAGTAGCAGACCTTGGAGTAGGCCATTCCAAGATGGCTTCTACCATCTCTAGATCCATTTTGAGACCTTCGGGTGATATAACAAACCCCAAATAGACTAACTCCCTTTTTGCAAAGATACACTTCTTCAGATTAATTAATAGTTTCTCTTCCCTTAGACTTTCACGGACACTACGAATATGTAGTAAATGTTCTTCCAAAGTCTTGCTGATAATTAAAATATCATCCATATAGACAATAAAAATTTTTCCCAAGAACTTCTTAAGTACCTCATTCATGAGCCGCATGAAGGTGCTTGGGGCATTCGTCAATCCAAAGGGCATGAGTAATCACTCATAAAGACCCTCCTTGATCTTGAAGGCTGTTTTCCACTCATCTCCTTTTTGAATCCATATCTAATGATAGCCACTCTTGAGATCTATCTTTGTGAAGTACTGAGCTCTACTCAAGCAGTCCATAAGATCATCCATCCTTGGCAAAGGAAACTGGTACTTGATGGTTATCCTATTTATAGCTCGAGAATCTGTACACATCCTCCACTCTCCATCCTTCTTTGGTGTGAGTACTGTAGGTACTGCACATGGACTCAGGTTCTATCGAATCAAGCCCTTCCTCAACAACTCTTGAACCTGTCTATTTAGCTCCTATGTTTCAGTAGGAGTCATCCTGTGAGCAGCGTTGTTAGGAAAACTAGCTCCTGGAATTAGATCTATCTGATGACTTATTTTCCTTATTGGTGGCAATCCATCTAGAACATTATTAGAGATAATATCTCCAAATTCCCCTAGTAAATCTGGAACTTCAAGTGGTATTTCACTACTACCTTCTTTATATTTCCTAGGAATCAAAGCATAGCACATATGCTGATGTTTCATGCCATCTAAAAACTTCCTTCCATCAACAAGACAAATCCTAGCATTGCTACATACCTTTTCACCTTCCTTTTTCATTGGCTTCAATTTGTGGTCAACTCCATCCTTTGTTAGAGAGTATGTGTTTGCATGTCCATCATGTACTGCATGTTTATCAAACTGCCATGGTCTACCCAACAATAGATGGCAAACATCCATTGGAATAACATCACAGAGAACTTCATCATTGTAACTCCCAATTTTGAATTTCACTAAATATTGTTCACTTACCAGGACCTTATGATCATCTTTTACCCAAGCAATCTGATAGGGCTGTGGATGTTTCTCCCTCTTGAGCTTTAGTTGAGAGACCATCTCCTCTGATACCAAGTTATCAGTGCTACCACCATCAATGATCAGGTCACAACATTTATCCTCACACTTGCATCTAGTACGGAACAAAATCCTTCATTGTCCTAGTTCAATCTCACCACTTAGTAGGACTCTTTAATTTACCAAGGTCTCTCCTCTTTCTGCATCCTCATCCACACGAGGAACCCTTGCTTGGTCCTCAGCTCTCCTATCTGTCCTTCCTTGTCATTGAGGAAATTCAAAGGCATGATGACCTTCTTCATTGCAATGGAAATAGGTACCACGAAAGCCTCCTCTTCCTTTTCCAAATCCTCTACCTCTTCCTCTCTGATTTCCAAAGTTTTGATCATGGGAGCGGTTGAAACCCTCATTCCTCTGGTTCCTGCTAGTACCCACATCTTCATTTTTTGTTAGGGCTTTATTGTGGCCTCCAGATGATCTACCACTTCCCCTTCCTCCTTTACTGCGCCCTCTTTGTCTTCCTTCAAATCTTTTATTCAGCTTCTCTTCAACTCGTAGGGCAAACGGGTATGCCTCTTCAACGCTGGTCATTCTTACCAGACTTAATTCCTCCTGGATGCTAGGTCACAACCCACTAATATAATGAGAAACCTTCTCCTTATTTGCTTTTGCATGCCCTTCTCTTATCAAGAGTTGGTAAAATTCCTCTGTATATTCTTGGATTGATCTTCCTGCTTGCTTTAACCCATGCATCTTCTTAAACAAATCAAGTTCATAGTCCATAGGAATGAACTGCTTCTTCAATTTGTCCACCATCCGATCCCATCTTGTGATCTTCTCCTTTCCTCTTCTATTTCTTTCCAATTGAACCTCTTGCCACCAGATCTTGGCATGGCCTTTCAGTTTGACCTTTGCAAACTTAACCCTATCTGGGTGCCTGATATCCTCATACTCAAAGTATTCTTCCAGTTCATTGATCCAATCGATCAACTCATCTGGTTTCAAATTTCCTAAAAATACACCCACTTCAATTGTAGGTCTTTTCCCAAACTTAGTAATGGCCCTAAAAAGCCTTTCCTCTGCATGATTCAGAACTTCCCCGTCAAATTCCCCTTCTGGTCCCATTTCTTCTTCTTCATTGTCATCATCAGTGTCGTCACTTGCAGCAACATTTGCTCCTCTACGGAGCTCCTCTTGAAATGCCTGTACCTTCCTTTGGAGGGCTCTAATCTCCTTAGGATTAATAGCTCTGGCCCTTCTGCTATGATTTCTTCATGGAGGCTTCTTCTAACTCAAACCCACAACCACACAGTCCTGGTACAAACTGCCTCACAGTCAGCGCTCTGTCTACACACTCAGAAAAACCAACTCCGATACCACTTGATGGGATCACAACCCAAGAATAGAATGGACACAACAGAAAAAGGGAAATTGTATCAACTAAAAAATAATCTAGTACGTTTAGTATAGAGAAAATAAACTTCAAAACATGCCCTAAGGGCTTACAATAGCATAAATGTGGAGATAATTTCTCCTTTAAGTACCTCCTCTCAAACTCCACTCCGAACTGCCTTTTACAATGCCAAGAATCTCCTTAAATAGACCCCGGAGGGTTAAGAACTAGGAATACATTCTAGAAAGTGCTAGTAGGCATCCACCGACCAAATAGAAGGCTCTAGAAGCTGTGTTAGAAGTTGGCACAAATCTAGAAGAATCCAGAAACGGTAACTGAACTTTCGAGAAGCATAACTTTTGAACCGTAGCTCCAATTGACAAACCGTTTACGTTTTCAAAAAGCTCTTGAAGCGCTCTATGGCTCTATAGACCAGCTTCACTCATCCCCCATTTTTGGCCCTTTTTGAGGTCATTTAATGCCCCTAACCTGAATTTGAAGCATTCTTAGGAGGTCTCCAAAACTTGAAAAACTACAATAACTTTCAAACTGTGGGGCCTCTTGATTGATTCTTTTTATAGAATGCTCTAAATCACAATTACATTCATTTGGCCAATTCACACCTTCTAGTTTACCAAAATGATGGCCCAATTACATACTCCTATTTTTTTGGGATTTACTAGCACACTGATAGTGGAACTGTGAGAGTAGGAACCTTTATTTGACCCAAATGGGTGTCCAAAAATGAAAACACATGAAACAGAAACCAAGTCTAAGTACATTTTTTATGGTGACATAGGATTGCCCTTATACTTCTGGATGCTCTTGCATTAGACACCCAGGGTAGATTGAAAAGTGACCCTGTCACTTTATGAATGGTAGAGGAAATTCCAAATGGGAAACCTCAGCTATTGAAATCCAAGTTGAGTCCTCAATCGGTCATCCTTTCCATTTGACCAAATACTCTTCATACTACTTGTTTCTAGTACTCCTACCCACACGCTGATCTAGAATGTCTTCTATCTCCTCCTTCTTAGAAGTAGGAATCGGACATGGCTCTAACACTAGCTCCTCGTCTACACCATCATCATGATACTCTGTTAAATCTGCAATGTTGAAAATGGGAGAAATGTGAATACCATCTGGTAGCTCCACCTCATAGACATTTCCTAAGTCATGTTTTTTAACAATTTTGCAGGAGCCAAATTTCTTCATTTTCAGCTTGTTGTAAGTACCTGCTGGAAATCTTTCTTTTCATAAGTGCACCATGACTAGATCCCCTACTTGAAATTCCTTATGCCTTCTCCTTTGATAAGCCCTAGCTTTATACTCTTGATTCATCTTGGTAATGTGTGCCTGAACCTCCTCATGTAGACGCTTGATATGTTCAGCAAATTCTTCCACTTCAGCACTTGTCTTCTCCCCTTGCTCTATCTTCCTCAATTCTGGTGCAGTCTTTGGGCTATTCCCATATACAATTTGGAATGGTGATTTTTCATTACTGCTATTTATAGAGTTATTGTAAGAAAACTCTACTTGTGGTAGAATCAAATCCCATCCCTTGGGCTTATCCCCAACTAAACATCTTTGCAAATTGCCCAGACTTTTGTTTACCACTTCTGTTTGGCCGTCAGTTTGTGGGTGATGCGTGGAACTAAATTTCAAGTCTATTCTCAACTTTTTCCACAATGTCCTCCAGAAATACCCCACAAATTTAGTATCTCTGTCAGAAACTATACTCCTTGGAAGACCATGTATTCTTACCACCTCTTTGAAAAACAAGTCTGCAATATGGACAACATCATGAGTTTTGTGGCATGGAATGAAATGTGCCATTTTGGAGAACCTCTCAACCACCATGAATACTAAGTCATTACCCCTTTTTGTCCTTGGCAATCCAAGAACAAAATCCATACTTATGTCCTCCCATGGCCTTGATGGAATAGGCAATCGCTGATACAGGCCAGTATTGTGACTAAACCCCTTGGCAACTTGACAAACCTAGCAACTCTGTACAAACTTCTTCACATCTTGTGAAATTTGAGGCAAAAAATAATGTTCTCTAAGAATGGCAATGGTCTTATCTCAACAAAAATGTCCTGCCATCCCTCCATTGTGTTTCTCCTTAATCAGATTTTCCCTCATGGAACTCCTTGGAATGCACAATTGACTACCCTTGAACAACATGCCATCCTGAATCAAATAGTCTAACCACTTGGTTTTATCTACAACAACAGGTACTTTACAAGCTTTCCATGCTTCAACAAAATTAGGATCCTCGAGGTACAAATTCTTGAGTTCATCAAACCCAACTACTTCAACCTGCATTACTGTAAGCAACAACTGTCTCCTACTTATTACATCTGCAACCATGTTAGATTTTCCACTTCTATGTTTCAACACAAATGTATAACTCTGCAAGAACTCTACCCAGTTCATATGCCTCTGATTCAATTTACCTTGGCTATTTAGGTACTGTAATGCCTGATGACCAGTATACAAAACAAATTCCTTTGGCAATAAATAATGCCTCCATTTCTTTAAGGCCTGAACTATTGCATAGAACTCTTGATCATAAATAGAATACTTCTTCTTTGCATCATTCAATTTTTCACTAAAATATGCAATAGGCTTACCTTCTTGGCTTACTACAGCCCCAATAGCACTGCCACTAGCATTATAATCCACCTAGAAATCCTTTCTAAAATTTGGAAGTGCCAACATAGGTTGTTCTATTACCATCTTCTTCAGCAATTAAAAACTTCTCGCAGCTGCTACAATCCATTTGAACTCTTTTCTATCCCCTCTTATTGTATCAGTTAGGGGTGCACATATGCCATTGAAATTCTTAATAAACTTCCTGTAAAAACCAACTAGACCATCAAATGATCTTACCTCAGTAGCAGACCTTGGAGTAGGTCATTCCAAGATGGCTTTTACCTTCTCTAGATCCATTTTGAGACCTTCGGGTGATATAAAAAACCCCAAATAGACTAACTCCCTTTTTGCAAAGATACACTTCTTTAGATTAATTAATAGTTTCTCTTCCCTTAGCCTTTCAAGGACACTATGAATATGCAATAAATGTTCTTCCAAAGTCTTGCTGAAAATTAAAATATCATCCAAATAGACAATAACAACTTTTCCCAAGAACTTCTTAAGTACCTCATTCATGAGCCGCATGAAGGTGCTTGGGGCATTCATCAATCCAAATGGTATGTCTAACCACTCATAAAGACCCTCCTTGGTCTTGAAGGCTATTTTCCACTCATCTCCTTCTCGAATCTATATTTGATGATAGCCACTCTTGAGATCTATCTTTGTGAAGTACTGAGCTCCACTCAAGCAGTCCATAAGATCATCCATCCTTGGGAAAGGAAACTGGTACTTGATGGTTATCCTATTTATAGCTCGAGAATCTGTACACATCCTCCACTCTCCATCCTTCTTTGGTGCGAGTACTGCAGGTACTGCACATGGACTTAGCCTCTCTCAAATCAAGCCCTTCCTCAACAGCTCCTAAACATGTCTATTTAGCTCCTCTGTTTTAGTAGGAGTCATCCTGTGAGCAGCCTTGTTAGGCAAACTAGCTCCTGGAATTAGATCTATCTGATGACTGATTTGCCTTACTGGTGGCAATCTAACTGGAACATTATTAGAGATAATATCTCCAAACTCCCCTAGTAAATCTAAAACTTCAAGTGGTATTTCACTACTACCTCCTTTATCTTTCCTAGGAATCAAAGCATAGCACATATGCTAATGTTTCATGCCATCTAAAAACTTCCTTCCATCAACAAGACAAATCCTAGCACTACTACATACCTTTTCACCTTCCTTTTTCATGGGCTTCAATTTGTGGCGAACTCCATCCTTTGTCAAATAGTATGTGTTTGCATGTCCATCATGTATTGCATGTCTATCAAACTACCATGGTCTACCCAACAATAGATGGCAAACATCCATCAGAATAACATCATAGAGAACTTCATCATGGTAACTCCCAATTTTGAATTTCACTAAACATTGTTCACTTACTAGGACCTTGTAAGGAAACTTGGCAATAAAGAATATAACCGTTTCCACATAACCCATAATAGATCTGAAATAAACATGGAATTAAAATCCACATGCAAGAGAATAGATAAAATACCCACAAAATTGTGACAAAAGATATACCCTGGGAAACCCTCATTGAGAGAAAAACCCAGCCTTTAAAAGCATCCATCACCATGTATTATTTAGCAAAAAATACCATTTCCATACAACTATGGAAGCCTTCATGGCCATAGCCACAACCAAGAAAACTATGTGAACAAGCATGAATCCACACATCCCATGCCATGCTTTCAACTTTCACAAATGCTCCCTTGGCTAACCTGTCAAGCCTTGTCCTGCTCGACTCTTTCCTTTTGTCTTCTCTTTGTCACTCTCTATATAACAACTACCCTTGTGGCTGCTTATATAGTAGCAAGTCCCACAAAACCACCAAGTGGTATTACATAAACCATGTGCTACCTAACCCACTGACCCCACATTTAATATTGGTAATTTAATTCTTTTCCCCAATATTAAATAATTACATGAAATATTATCACAATGTTACAATACAACTCATCAAGAATATTCCATGGGAATCTTTACATGTTGCATGTCCATCTAGGTACAACATTATATAATAAAATAAAATAATAAAATAACAATATTATGCAATGTGTGCAACACCCATTATCTCAACAGACCTTATGATCATCTTTTATCCAAGCAATCCGATAGGGCTGGGGATGTTTCTCCCTCTTGAGATTTAGTTGAGAGACCATCTCCTCTGATACCAAGTTATCAGTGCTACCACCATCAATGATCAGGTCACAACATTTATCCTCACACTTGCATCTAGTATGGAACAAACTCCTTCATTGTCCTAGTTCAATCTCACCACTTAGTAGGACTCTTTCATTTACCAAGGTCTCTCCTCTTTCTGCATCCTTTGAATGTGATGATTATGCATCCTCATCCACACGAGCAACCCTAGCTTGGTCCTCAGCTCTCCTATCTATCCTTCCTTATCATTGAGGGCATTCAAAGGCACGATGACCTTCTTCATTGCAATGGAAATAGGTACCATAGAAGCCTCCTCTTCCTTGTCCACGTCCTCTACCTCTTCCTCTCTGATTTCCAAAGTCTTGATCATGGAAGCGGTTGAAACCCTCATTCCTCTGGTTCTTGCTAGTACCCACATCTTCATTTTTCTTTTGGGTTTCATTGCGGCCTCCAGATGATCTACTGCTTCCCCTTCCTCCTTGACCACACCCTCTTTATCTTCCTTCAAACCTTTTATTCAACTTCTCTTCAACTCATAGGGAAAATTGGTATGCCTCTTCAATGCTGGTCACTCTTACTAGACTTAATTCCTCTTGGATGCTAGGTCGCAACCCATTGATATAATGAGCAACCTTCTCCTTATTTGCTTTTGCATGCCTCACTGTAATCAAGAGTCGATAAAATTCCTCTGTATATTCTTGGACCGATCTTCCTTCTTGCTTTAACCCATGAATCTTCTTAAACAAATCAATCTTGTAGTCCACAGGAATGAACTGCTTCTTCAATTTGTCCACCATGTGATCCCATCTTGTGATCTTCTCCTTTCCTCTTCTATTTCTTTCCAATTGAACCTCTTGCCACCAGATTTTGGCATAGCCTTTCAGTTTGGCCTTTTCAAACTTAACCCTATCTAGGTCCTTGCTATTGTCATACTCAAAGTATTCTTCCAGTTCATTGATCCAATCGATCAACTCATCTAGTTTCAGATTTCCTAAAAATACACCCACTTCAATTTTAGGTCTTTTCCCAAACTTAGTAATGGCCCTAAAAAGCCTTTCCTCTGCATGATTCAAAACTTCCCCATCAAATTCCCCTTCTGGTCCCATTTCTTTTTCTTCATTGTCATCCTCACTATCGTCACCTGCGGCAACATTTGCTCCTCTACGGAGCTCCTCTTGTAATGCTTGTACGTACCTTTGGAGGGCTCTAACCTCCTTAGGATTAATAGCTCTAGCCCTTCCACCACACTCTCTTCATGGGGGCATCTTCTAACTCGAACCCACAACCACACAGTCCTGGTGCAAACTGCCTCACAGTCGATGCTCTGTCTACACACTCAGGAAAACTAGCTCTGATACCACTTGATGGGGATACAACCCAAGAATAGAATGGACACAACAGAGAAAGAGAAATTGTATTAACTGAAAAATAAGCTAGTACATTCAGTATAGAGAAAATAAACTTCAAAACATGCCCTAAGGGCTTACAATAGCATAAATGTGGAGATAATTTCTCCGTTCAATACCTCCTCTCAAACTCCACTTTGAACTGCCTTTTATGATGGCAGGAATCTCCTTAAATAGATCCTAGAGGGTTAAGGACTAGAAATACATTCTAGAAAGTGCTAGTAGGCATCCACCACCCAAATAGAAGGCTCCAGAAGCTATGTTAGAAGTCAGAGAAAATTTAGAAGAATCTAGAAATGGTGACCGAACATTCGGGAGGCATAACTTTTGAATCGTAGCTCCGATTGACGAACCGTTTACATTTTTGAAAAGCTCTTGAAGTGCTCTATAGCCCTATGGACTAGCTTCACTCATCCCCCATTTTTGGCCCTTTTCAAGGTCATTTAATGCCCCTAACCTAACTTTGAAGCATTCTTAAGAGGTCTCCAAAACTTGAAAAACTGTAATAACTTTCAAATTGTGGGGCTTTTTGACCTAATTCTTTTTTTGGAATGCTCTAAATCACAATTACATTCATCTGGCCAATTCACACCTTCTAGTTTACCAAAATAATGGCCCAATTACATACTCCTATTTTTTCAAGATTTACTAGCACACTGATAGTGGAAGTGTGAGAGTTGGAACCTTTATTTGACCCAAATGGGTGTCCAAAAATGAAAACACATGAAACAGAAACTAAGTCTAAGTACATTTTTTTGGGTGACATAGGATTGCCCTTATACCTCTAGATGATCTTGCATCAAATAGAGTACCGAGAAGATAGAACCAAGGTTAGAGATCAAATTAGATATTGTAAAGTTGGGAGAAAGAACAACATATTTTAAGGAATCTCTAGCTAAGAGAGAAATTCATTTGAAGATCATATGAATCCTTACAAATGGAAACAAGTTTACTAGTTAATAAAGAATAACTTTTTGTGGATTGAGTAATTGCACAACTAATACAAAGATCTTCATGAAAATATATAAGTCATGCAAGAATGATCATGAGAATCACTCAACCATGTAAAGAGTTAAGGAGCAATCAAGAGTGATTTGATAGTAGAATTGAAGGTGATTTGAGGATTTTTCAAGTGCCAATAAGAGGAAGCCCTAGTTACACATTTTATCAAGGTATTTCACTTCTAATCAATGATCTAATCTAAGATTTGTATCAAGATTTGAGTCATAGAGATGATTAAGTCTTTAATTCATAATGTGGATGATGATGTCATGCCTGATCACTACTACTGTTTTCCACTTAATAGGATTTAGTGGTTAAAAGTTTCTTTCTGTTGATATGTTCGTATTACCTGTAGAACTTGGTTTTTATATTGTCCTTGGAACATGTGTTTTATATCAGAACTTATTGCAATCTCTAGTTTATCAAGTTTGATATCTCTGATGTTACGTTATTGTTGTGTATGCACAATATTTTATTGCATTGATATTAGAAATATTGTATTTCAATTCGATTTGAATTATCAGCTAAAAGATATTTATATTTAATTGTGATGTTATGCTTCGATTTGTGTTTTACTGATGCATAAATCATAAATGATTTGTTTGCTTCAAATACATATGTTTTATTTACAGACTTACATAGTTTTGATTTTAGAGCATTTAGTCATTTGTAGTGAATATGACTTGTGGTTTGTGATATTAGTAAGGTTATTTTTTTATTTATATGTTATGTAATTCCGATTTGATTGATTATCCTAACATAATATCTTTGTGTTTATAAGGACTAGAATATCCTTATGGTTCTAAAATATATAAGTATAATATCTATAGTCTATGATTATCTAATGTTGTGGTTTCGAAATGAGGAATTTTTTTAATAGTAAAACCCTTATGGGTTTCAAATGCATTTTAAAGGTGTTAATGTATTGTTCCTACCAAATACATGGCGGTGGAAGAGGGATGCTGTATTCACGGTTCTCTACAGAAGTTTACGTTCATTGAATGCATTTCATAGTGGGGTTTACAATGGCATTGAAGGTTTCATCACCATACTTTTTCAAGCTTGGCTCTATGGTAACAATACAGTTAATTTGGCATTTTTGTTCTGAGAATGTATATCACTTGTTTTTGAATGCTGTAAAGTCGGAAAAATGCAGGGGTTGTAGTTGGAAAGAGATTCTTTCATATGGGGATTGAGCAAGGTTTTATTGAATACAGCATGAATTATTATTTCCTTTTCTGCTATCATTTCTTACCTCTGTTGTGAACTTGTTGGTTGGTGTTCATTTGGGGAGTGTGGTTGGAGTTGTGCATTTGGGGCTTCAACACCGAGTTGTAGAGTAGAGCTAGTATGAGCATTCTTCATTTTGTGTATTACAAGTAGGGGCATTCTCTATCCCTACTCTTTCTTACTGTAATTTTTCTTTGGTATTATATAAAGTTGTTAATAGGTGTATAAGATTGAGCTATGTTTTGACCCTCGAGTTTGGAAGTGCGCAGGGCTCAACATAGGTTGTTGAGCGTTGTCAATTTTCATGCTTCAGAGTGGACTTGTAGTGTTTACTAGGCTCGGCCATTACTTAGACTATCGGCTGTTATAAAGATACACAGTTACTTCTATGAAATGGAAAATGGTGTAGCGTCAATTTTATGAACACATTTTTTATGATAACAGTCAGCAGTAGAAAATTGTCATTTACATTTTGTCAAATAGTTTATTAACACATAGATTTGATCATTGTGAGGTGGAAGAATATCAAATAGGGACAGGGTTTTAACATAGTTTTCAATAGATAGTAATTGATAAGGAATTATTGTTGATAAATCATAGTTTATAAGTGTGTTGAATGATGTATTAACACCATGTGTGGTTGTGCTGTGACAAACATAGCCTAGAGTTCGAACAGTTGTGTGAAAATTGTGGAATAAGCATTTGGTCATATGGTTATCATGAAACTTTAAAAGGGTTTGGCATCGACAGATTTGGTAATTAGTTAGTATGGAACTTTGAAATCATAGATTTTGTTTGAACAGCTGTTTGTTAAATTATTTGTGATGTTATAAAATGTTGTTATAGCTTAATCAGGGAATTATATATTGCAGGTAGACCTGAAAGCATCTGTGATTTAGTTGTATAGTTATCTTGAAGGGAAAATTTATTGTTAATCTCTGTTGAAACATTGATTGAGATTGTTTGGTACAAACTGACAATGGTGTTAAAATGGTATTTTGAAATATTCTAATACAGTCATTAAGTTTAAAATTAAATGGAATTCTTTTTACTTAAACAGTTATACTCTGTTTTCATTAAGAATCAGAATTGATTTCCAGATTTTATTGAAATGGAAAGTTGATTTCATATTAAGTTTCGGTTATGAAATATGTTGATGAAATTCATTTTTCATAATGAAAGTATCATCTGTACTTGATCTTACTATTTAGCCAATTCAAAGGATAAGTAAAGATTGTTATGACAGTAGGGATAAGTAGTATAGTACTAAGATCAGTAAATATCATTAAATTAAGATGTTAGTTTAATTGTATTTACGGGTTCTTATTATTATAGTATTTTTTTTTTTGTTATAATAGTCTTAATTTACCTTGGAAATAGGAAAAACTAAGATGTGTTCGAATAGATTAAAGGATGTAGTACCATGTTGAATTTTGAGTTGTATCTGTAGCATAAACATTCTTAGAAAATCTGTTTGATGTGTATTTTAAGAATAGCGATGATGAACGTATATCGGGGTGGCTGAATTTGGTTTGTCCTATTCAAATAATTAATTCAGTGATAATTATAAAATGATTTGGGGTGGGTTAATTACGTATAAAAGATAATTGGCCTTACCTATGACTACCTATATGGTTAAGTATGGAGAACAAGGCATATCTCTATTCTATCATTGATAAGTATAATAGAGAAACCCGCTATGTGTAGACTATGAGCATACCATACATGGATGCAGTATCTTAGTACCATAAAAATGACACCTCAATATATATATATATATATATATGTTTCATTTATGTGTTATTCTTAGTGCGAGTTTAATTTTTCAATAATGAGTAAAGATTTACTTCTTGCATATTAATTATGGAGTTGTACTATGTTTTAGTGAATCAGATATTTGTATTATGGATTTGTGCATGTTTGGTCTAACATGCATGCAGGTGGACTACACTTTTCAACTTAGTGTATACTGAGCCCTCTATTGTTTTGTGTTGCATTTTGTGTGTTTCCAGGTGTTTCGAGTTTACAAGTAGGTAAGGATGTTTATTGAAGTTCTTCCTAAATCATTATTTATTTTCTTGTAGGGTCCATATCTTGGACATAGGCATTTAAGGATGAGATTGTACTTCGTTATTGTACTAAACTCAATATGTATTAGAATCTTTATGGAATCATATTTGGATGATATTTACTTATTTTTTTTGAGATTTTCTGATTGAGAGTGTTTCAATCTGTGTACTTGTTCTTGAATTAAGTGCAATTATTTAAATAAATAAAAATATTGCATTCTTTGTACTTGTTTTTGGATTCAAATTTATTGGTTTTGTTGTGGTAGTGTTACATTTGGTATTAGAGCACTCAGTTAGTATAACCAAGACTCTTAGGTTATAGGGTTTAACCCATCATTGATGTGTATTTATAGTTTATTATTTGTAGGTTGTTATCATGCCTCCCATCACTAGAGGGACTCGAGGACGTGGTATTCCTGAGCATAACCTTGCTGGCAGAGGTCGAGGCAGGGGCAAGGGCCATGGTAGAGGTCCTAGGCACTAGAATTTTGATGGGAATGATCAGTTTGATCAAAATGCTAGGGTTGGAAACAACCAAAATAATCAAACAGATCAAGTTGTGGTACTTCAGAGGATACTGGAACACCTCGATAATATTGAGGCTAATAACCAAATTCCTGGTGGGGGAGTGAATGATAGAAGACCTCTTGTGCAAGGTATTAACCTTCCTGTGGAGGAAGATCCAGTGGAAAGAGCTCAGCTCAAGGATCTTTTCAAGATGAAAGGACCATTATTTTATGGTACAAAATAGGGTATAGTGGCAGAAGCTTGGCTGCTAAACATTGAGCGATGCTTTGTCTTACACTATTACTTGAGTAACATGAAGGTAAGATGGACAGTTATGCATTTGAGAGGATTTGGTTCCTTGTGGTGGGAGCAGGAGTTGGAGAAGCTAGGCATTGATATCTCTCTAGTTACTTTGGAACTCTTTGTTAAGGGTTTTAAGGAGAGGTTCATGTCAGAATATTAGAGTCAAGCCTGTGCAAAGGAATTCTTTTAGATTATGCAGTCTAGCTCTATAGTAGAAGCTTATGAACGTAAGTTCTACGAGCTTAAGAATTTTTCTGGGTGGGCTGAAAATGATAAGGCCATGATACAACACTTCATCAGAGGACTTATGCCTAAGATTGGGGAGGAAGTGAGAACTTTTCGACCTTTGACTATGCAAGAAGCTTCAGAGTGAGCAAGGTTGATTGAGATGAAGTTTGGATATCATGGGGCTTCATACAAAACTAGCATGAATCCACCAACTCCAGATGTCAGTAAGAACCAAAAGCCTCCTCAGGGTAGCTCGAAATCAGGATTTTCAAGTGGGAGATTCAAGAAGAGAAAGTTTGAAAAGAACTCCAAGGTTTCAGAACAGCCTAAACCATCTCAACCATCTCAAAGTGTGCAGATTAATAAGCCATTTCCCTATCCTTTGGGTCAGAACATGGGATTCAAGAAATCTATTGAGTTTTTTCATTGTGGTTAGTTGGGTCATTACCAATCTTAGTGCCCTAACTGGGACAAGCTAAAGGTTGGACCTAAGCTAGCTAGGTTTGAAGCAATAGTTGGTGATTCTACAAGGAACCACTGTATCTTTGCAACCCAAGATCAAAAGCAAGTCGAACACCAGAACATGGTTATTGAAGCTTAGGGTAATACTCAAGGTATGAAAGTATCTATTTTATTTGACTCTAGGGCTATAGACTCATTTATTGCTTTTTCTTTAGTTTCAAATAGTAGAATTCCTATGGTTAGGGCAGGGGACAGATGGAAAGTGGAGTTAGTGTCAGGATCCAAGGTGAACATTGATATTGTTGCTCCTAACTGTAAGATTCAAATGAAATCTTTCACTACTTCAGTAAACCTTAGGGTTATACCTTTAGGATCGTATGATATAGTTTTGGGTATGGATTGGTTAGAAAAACATCTAGCCATTTTGGATTGCAAGGATAAGTCAATTAGATTTGTAGATGATCTTGGAATAGCTAGAGTTATGGTGGGAATCAAGAGACCCATCTCTTTGCAAACGATTTCTGCCAAGCAATTGGAAAGGTGCACTTGAAAAGGCTACAATTTGTTTTCCATAATGGTAAACAACTTAAATAATTCCATGGATAAAGGTTCTTCTCACGATCATCTAGTTTTGTAGAGCTTTTCGAATGTATTTGTTGAAGAGATTCTGGGAATACCTCTGAGAAGAGAAATTGATTTTTGGATTGATTTAGTGCCAAGAAAAGAACCAATTTCTAAGACTCCTTATAGAATGATAGCTCAAGAGTTGGTTGAGCTTAAATTTTAGTTGGAAGAGCTTTTGGAGAAAGGTTTGATTTGTCCTAGTGTTTCACCTTGGGGTGCTCCAGTAATCTTTGTCAAGAAGAAAGACGGTTCTTTAAGACTTTGCATAGACTATAGACAATTGAACAAGGTCACTGTTAAGAACAAGTATCCTTTTCCTAGAATTGATGACTTGTTTGATCAGGTCAAGGGTGCTCGAGTCTTTTCAAAGATTGATTTGAAATCTGGGTATCATCAACTTAGAATCTAGGAAGCTGATATTCATAAGATAACTTTTCGCACTAGGTATGGACACTACAAATTCATAGTAGTACCTTTTGGGTTAACAAATGCACCTTTTGTCTTCATGAGCCTAATGAATGGTGTGTTTAGAACTTACCTTGACAAGTTCATAGTAGTATTTTTGGATGACATTTTAGTGTATTCTAACTCTGTTGAGGAGCATGAGCAGCATTCAGGGCAAGTTTTGGAATATCTTCATAGGAACAGATTGTATGCCAATCTTGAGAAGTGCAAATTCTTCAAATCAGAGATTTTCTACTTAGGAAATATCATTTTAGGTGATGGAATTTCTATAGATCCATCCAAAAATTGGGCTATTGTTGATTGGCTAGCACCTACGAGTGTGTCTGAGGTTTGAAGTTTCATGAGTTTAGCAAGCTATTACCGTAGATTTGTGTCAGACTTCTCCAAAATAGCACATCCTATCACATCTCTTCAGAGAAAAGGGAAGAAATTTGTGTGGACAGAGGAGTGCAAGGTAGCATTTTAGAAACTTAAGGAATGTTTGACCAGTGCACCAGTTTTGGCAGTCCCTGATTTAGCTAATGAATTTGTGGTTAGTACTGATGCATCCTTGGATGGCATTGGGGTAGTTTTGATGCAAGAGGGACATGTTATAGCTTATGAGTCCAGAAAGCTAAAGAGTCATGAGGTGAATTACCCTACTCATGATCTTGAACTTGCTGTGATTATGCATGCTTTGACTAAGTGGCAGCATTTTCTTTTGGGTCAATGATTTGAGTTACATTCTAATCATCGTAGCCTTCAGTATCTTTTCACACAACTAGACCTCAATGCTAGGCAGAGAAGATGGATGGAGTTCTTGTGTGAATATGACTTTGAGATTAAGTATGTGCAAGGGAAGGAGAACATGGTTGCTGATGTGCTTAGCAAAAGGCGACATGAATTATCTTCTTTGATCCTAACAGTGGATCTTAGGGATAAGATTCTTCAAAATCTTCCCACAGATCATTGGTTTCAAGATGTTAAGGTTGTTATTGATAGTGGGAGCATCTTAGAAGGGCATTTTGAGGGGTATTCAGTGAATTTTGAAGGTTTGTTGTTGTATAGAGGGAGTGTTTTCATTCCTAAGTTGGGTGATTTGAGAAATCTAGTTATGTTGGAGGCTCACAAAGCACCATATTTAGCTCATCTGGGTGTCAAGAAAATGCTTGGTGACCTTAAACAACATTACTATTGGCCTGGAATGAAAAGAGACATAGCAGATTTTGTGACTCGATGTTTGGAGTGTCAGTGAGTTAAAGCTGAACATCAACACCCTACAGGACTATTGTAGCCACATAGTATTCCAGAATGGAAATGGAACACCATTTCTATAGATTTTATAACTGGATTGGCTATTACAGCTCATAGGCATGATGCTATTATGGTGGTAGTAGATTGTTTTTTGAAGGTTGCTCATTTTATTCCTGTTAGATCATCCTATAATGCAGCAATGGTTGCCAAAGTTTATATGGAACAAATAGTTAAGTTACATGAAATTCCTAAAAGGATTATTTCTGATAGGGATCCAATGTTTATTTCATCTCTTTGGAAATCCTTGCAGTGAGAGTTAGGTACTCATCTGAATTTTAGTTTAGCTTATCACCTAGAGATAGACAGACAAACTAAACATGTCAATCAAATTCTGGAAGACATGCTTAGGATGTACATTATGGACAGACAGAATAAGTGGGAGGAGTATCTACATTTGGTAGAATTCACGTATAATAATGGATATCACAATTCCATAGGTATCACACCATTTCAAGCATTGTATGGTAGACCTTGTAGAACACCTCTCAGCTAGGACAATTTGGAAGACATGACTCTTTTAGGACCTGATATGTTACAAGATTTGGAGCAGTAGGTGAAGAGGATAAGAGAACACCTTATTATTTCTTAGGATAGACAAAAGAGATATGATGATAAGAAAAGGATTGATCGTCAATTCTTGGTTGGTGATAAAGTATTTCTCCAGGTAAGGATGCATAAGAATCCAATTCGATATGGAAAGGGATCCAAGTTAGCACCTCGATTTGTAGTTCCATTTGAAATTCTGGAACAGATTGGACTTGTTGCCTACAAACTTGCTTTGCCATCAAGTCTTTCATGCATTCATAATGTATTTCATGTTTTAGTTTTGGGTAAGTATATTCCTGATATTGCTCACGTACTTGACTAGAAAAATTTGCAGATTTTGGATGGACAAATTATGCTGGAACCAGTGCAGATCATGCAAAGCAGAACTCTAAGTTTAAGAGGAAGAGAAATATGGCAAGTAAAGGTCCTATGGGACTCCAATGATGAAATATTTGTTACCTAGGAGGGCTCTGAAATGATGAGAGCAACTCATCCGTACTTGTTTGCTGACTTCCAGGAGAAAGTCGAATCCTAGTGGGGGAGGGTGTCATGCTTGATCACTACTATTTTCCACTTAATAGGATTTAGTGGTTAAAAGTTTCTTTCTGTTGATATGTTTGTATTATCTGTAGAACTTGGTTTTTATATTGTCATTGGAACATGTGTTTTATATCAGAACTTATTGTAGTCTCTAGTTTATCAAGTTTGATATCTCTGATGTTACGTTATTGTTGTGTATGCACAATATTTTATTGGATTGATATTAGAAATATTGTATTTCAGTTCAATTTGAATTATCAGCTAAAAGATATTTATATTTAATTGCGATGTTATGCTTCAGTTTGTGTTTTACTGATGCATAAATGATAAATGATTTGTTTGCTTCAAATACATATGTTTTATTTACAGACTTACATAGTTTTGATTTCAGAGCATTCAGTCATATGTAGTGAATATGGAGAATATAACCCTAATTTAATTTACTTGTGGTTTGTGATATTAGTAAGGTTATTTTTTTATTTATATGTTATGTAAATCCAATTTGATTGATTATCCTAACATAATATCTTTGTGTTTATAAGGACTAGAATATCCTTATGGTTCTAAAATATATAAGTATAATATCTATAGTCTATGATTATCTAATGTTGTGGTTTTATAATGAGGAATTTTTTTAATGGTAAAACCCTTATGGGTTTCAAATGCATTTTAAAGGTGTTAATGTATTGTTTCTACCAAATAAATGGCGGTGGAAGAGGGCTGTCGTATTCGTGGTTCTCTGCAGAAGTTTACTTTCATTGAATGCATTTCATAGTGGAGTTTTCAATGGCATTGAAGGTTTCATCGCCATACTTTTTCAAGCTTGGCTCTATGGTAACAATGCCATTAATTAGGGATTTTTTTTCTGAGAATGTATACCACTTGTTTTTGAATGCTATAAAGTCGGCAAAATGCAGGCATTGTAGTTGGAAAGAGATTATTTCATATGGGGATTGAGCAAGGTTTTATTGCATATAGCATGAATTATTATTGCCTTTTCTGCTATCATTTCTTACCTCTGTTGTGAACTTGTTGGTTGGTGTTCATTTGGGGAGTGTGGTTGGAGTTGTGCATTTGGGGCTTCAACACCGAGCTGTAGAGTAGAGCTAGTGTGAGCATTCTTCATTTTGTGTATTACAAGTAGGGGCATTCTCTATCCCTACTCTTTCTTACTATAATTTTTCTTTGGTATTATATAAAGTTGTTAATAGGTGTATAAGATTGAGCTATGTTTCGACCCTCGAGTTTGGAAGTGCGCAGGGCTCAACATAGGTTGTTGAGTGTTGTCAATTTTCATGCTTCAGAGTGGACTTGTAGTGTTTACTGGGCTCGGCCATTACTTAGACTATCGGTTGTTATAAAGATACACAGTTACTTCTATGAAATGGAAAATGGTGTAGCATCAATTTTATGAACACATTTTTTATGATAACAGTCAGCAGTAGAAAATTGTCATTTACATTTGGTCGAATAGTTTATTAACACTTAGATTTGATCATTGTGAGGTGGAAGAATATCAAATAGGGATAGGGTTTTAACATAGTTTTCAATAGATAGTAATTGATAAGGAATTATTGTTGATAAATCATAGTTTATAAGTGTGTCGAATGATGTATTAACACCATGTGTGGTTGTGCTGTGACAAACATAGCCTAGAGGTCGAACAGCTGTGTGAAAATTGTGGAATAAGCATTTGGTCATATGGTTATCATGAAACTTTAAAAGGGTTTGGCATCGACAGATTTGGTAATTAGTTAGTATGGAACTTTGAATTCATAGATTTTTTTTGAACAACCATTTGTTAAATTATTTGTGATGTTATAAAATGTTGTTATAGCTTAATCAGGGAATTATATATTGTAGGTAGACCTGAAAGCATCTATGATTTAGTTGTATAGTTATCTTGAAGCGAAAAATTATTGTTGATCTCTGTTGAAACATTGATTGAGATTGTTTGTTACAAACTGACAATGGTGTTAAAATGGTATTTTGAAATATTCTAATATAGTCATTAAGTTTAAAATGAAATGGAATTCTTTTTACTTAAAGAGTTATACTCTGTATTCATTAAGAATCAAAACTGATTTCCGGATTTTATTGAAATGGAAAGTTGATTTCATATTAAGTTTTGGTTATGAAATATGTTGATGAAATTCATTTTTCAAAAGGAAAGTATCATCTGTACTTGATCTTACTATTTAGCCAATTCAAAGGATAAGTAAAGATTGTTATGATAGCAGGGATAAGTAGTATAGTACTAAGATCAGTAAATATCATTAAATTAAGATGTTAGTTTAATTGTATTTACAGGTTTTTATTATTATAGTATTTGTTTTTGTTGTTATAATAGTCTAAATTTACCTTGGAAATAGGCAAAATTAAGATGTGTTCGAATAGATTAAAGGATGTAGTATCATGTTGAATTCTGAGTTATATCTGTAGCATGAACATTCTTAGAAAATCTGTTTGATGTGTATTTTAAGAATAGGGGTGATGAACGTATATCGAGGTGGCTGAATTTGGTTTGTCCTATTCAGTTAATTAATCCAGTGATAATTATAAAATGATTTTGTGTGGGTTAATTACATATAAAAGATAATTGGCCTTACCTATGACTTAAACCTATATTGTTAAGTACGAAGAACAAGGCATATCTATATTCTATCATTGACAAGTATAATAGAGAAAGCCGCTATGTGTAGACTATGAGCATACCATACATGGATGCAATATCTTAGTACCATAATGATGACACCTTAGTATATATATGTTTCATTTATGTGTTATTCTTAGTGCGAGTTTAATTTTTCAATAATGAGTAAAGGTTTACTTATTGCATATTAATTATGGAGTTGTACTATGTTTTAGTGAATCAGATATCTATATTATGGATTTGTGCATGTTTGGTCTAACATGCATGCAGGTGGACTACACTTTTCAACTTAGTGTATACTGAGCCCTCTATTGTTTTGTGTTGCATTTTGTGTGTTTCCAGGTGTTTCAAGTTTACAAGTAGCTAATAATGTTTATTGAAGTTCTTCCTGAATCATTATTTATTTGCTTGTAGGGTCCATATCTTGGAAATAGGCATTTAAGGATGAGATTGTACTTCATTATTGTATTGAACTCAATATGTATTAGAATCTTTATGGAATCATTTTTGGATGATATTTACTTGTTTTTTTGAGATTTTCAGATTGAGAGTGTTTCAATCTGTGTACTTGTTCTTGAATTAAGTGCAATTATTTAATAAAATAAGAATATTGCATTCTTTGTACTTTTTTTTGGATTCAAATTTATTGGTTTTGTTGTGGTAGTGTTACAGATGAAGTAAATCTTAAATTGAATATTAACCTTGTTAAGTATGTAAGTGATGAATCTAGTTCTGCATTGTCAAGAACACCAAAAAATGTCATTCACTTAGAAGATGTGGGTAGTTATGTATCTTTAATCATAACCTCTTCCTCATTTTTAATTATCATTTATAAAAAAATCCATTTCTTGGCGACAAAACATTTTTCACCTTTCATAAAAATAACTTTAATATTTTTCTCTTTTCCCATCTATATTCAATGATGTTATATTTTCATCCCCCGTTTGAAATATTTTTAAAAAACCCCTTCTCACTTGCATTACAATAACTCTTTTAATTTGTATCTTCCTTTACTCATAGGAGATATGACCTCTTCTCTTTTGACTAAGTGTTTATTAGAGGATATATTCACTTGGAAGTCTTATTGGGAAATAAGATACTTGGGGGGTGGGCTATAGGTGAATAAGGATCTACAACAAAATAAACTTCTTTTAAAAAATAGCAAATCAAATGCATTCTACTCTAATCCATCTGATATCTAGATCATGAACCATATAACCATAAACTATAATGCTGAAATAGATCTAACTATTTATAGCATCTATGAAATTAAAGTAAATATGAACAAATGGCACATAAGATTTTGATAACTAGAAATCCTCCAAGGGGTATGTAAAATTGGGGTGTGGATGACACCTACAAATATTAACTACTGCAACAATAAAGTGTGTCTATTAAGGCTACAATGTTTGATCACTTATGGTGATCTACCTATGAGGGGTCTGGCCTTCTAAGAGCATACAAAATTTATACAATATACCTAATTAAAGCATTTGAAACTTACAACTAAGTAAGAACTCATCTAGGTGATTTAAATAGGCCTACTAGGACCACTATGTTAAGAGATTTACCTTCATTCACTTACTAGAATGTATTAGTAATTGATACTTCATTTAGCACTCTGATGCTAGATTGTGAATCTTCTCTTTCCAATTTCATCTCCTATCTAATAACTATATTTTTTCCTTCATTGATCTACTTGGTTTCACTATTTGGTCTCTATCAAACATAGTTTCCTGCACTATCACTATGTCTCTCTTCACATCTCTCACTCATTCATATCTAATTTAGGGTTTTACCCTTCCTTAAATAAATAATTGATGAACCTTCTAGATCAAGATCAATGATCTAAATTCATCCCTTTTTTCACTTAATTATTTCCTTTTTTTGATTGGATAATCACTTTTCATGTAGATCAATGATCTTTGACAAAATGCATGATTACCTCCTTAGTTGTCTCTACAATTATTAAATTGTGCAGGCAAGTCAGCCATGACTATTTACCTCATTTTTTGTGTTATTTCAAACATATACATCAAAACTAGTTTAGATAGCAGTTGAATATCTTGATGCTCAGTCATGACTAAAACTCATAGTGTCACTCAATTTCTAAATTCTTGGAACATACTATGTAACTCAAAATGAACTATCCATTTATCTTGATGTCCAATGGCTTCTATCTTACTTAGTATATGTTGGAGTACTTGAAAACCAAAGACTTTCTCACCCTTCTTCAGAGTGATGACCAACCAACTCTTCATATGAAATGACTAAGTGTTTAACACTAATTGGCAACACGACTTATAGATCAACAATCTCCCCCTTTGATATTACTATCAAAAACACTTTGTTAAGTCCTAGCATTACATCCAAAAATATAAAATTGTACTTCACCATTTACTATGACTTGATCTTCATAAAGACTTGACTATATACAACTAGATTTAATGCCACAAAACCTTCCTCCAACAACAAATGCACTTTTGGTAAAACCTATACAGGTGCCAACACAACTAGTAACTAATCCCAATAGAAAACCCTTGAAGCATTAATTTTATTCTTTCATATCTAAATCAACAAAAAAGATACACCACAAGGATTAATGATATCAATCTTAGATCAAAAAATACTATTCCAACCTGACCATCTAATCCTATAACCATAGAGATACCTTTACAGGAAATGGCCCAAGAGGAATCTATTGATCCACTAGCTAAAACAACTTCAAGACAATGACACTTCAATCTAGTTCATATATTTGAAGTATTAGGTGCTTAGAGGACCTCATAGTTGTTTCTTGGAACAGGCCCATGAATTTGAGATTCAATTAGCTATTTTTAGTTCTCCTTATTTGAGTCTTATGTGATGATGGATCGATTATGTAATATTTTTTTGTGCTAACCAATTGAACTATTGGGTACTCATATGTGTATCTCAAGATAGAAAGCTTCATGATTTTTATTTGTGCATGCTATTTTTATTTAAAGATAGATATTTCTATTTGATGTTCATGATGAATAGTGTAGAGTTTCTTTTGGATTATGAGATAGAGATGTTTTTTTTGTTGATGTGGTATTTCACAATACTTATTTATGTTTCTTAATTGTATCATGTTATTAATATGGGAAAACAATGAGAATTTAGTATTGGATTCAAAAGGTCTCTTGGAGTGTGTTGATGTATTATTGCCCAACTTAGTTAGTTTTCATGTTGCATTAGATCATGAGTATGATTGATAGATCGTGGCATACTAGAGATTATATATGTGGGTCCTAACTATGTCTTAGTTTACATATCTTGGGTAAAATTGATTATTGTAGTTCATTTTTTAATTAATATGATGGTTAAGATCAAATTTTTTTATGTTAATTGCATGTATATAAAGATAAAATTATTTTTTAATGTTACAAGAAAATGGTGATGTTATGAGTGCATGAGATATAAAGGTGTGTACGAATTCCATACTAAAGATTGATCTAAGAGGTATGACTAGAATATATTGAAATAGAGAGTTGATAGTTCTTATTTAGAGTTGTATTTACATATCATAGATGCTATCAGTCAGTTTATAATTCAATGGATTTTTGTCCATAATGGATTGTTGTTTGATTTAGGGTTGTTTACCTCAAAATTTTTTCCCTTTTGTATATTCAAGTAGCTAGATCAATTTTTATGTATACTTATTTTGTGACACTGGGGGGTTCTATTCACATTATGGATTATATGTTCATCTCAAGATCAAACAAAGTTTATTAATGTTTCCTTTGTTGGCTCGCAATCTTAGTAATGAATGGGTTAAAAAGGTTATAAAATCTAATAGAATCATACAAACTCATAGCTAAAGTTGTAATAAATGTATACTTCATTACAAGTTGAATGAGTAATGAAAATTATAAAATATACTTAATTTAATAGTTTGATAGAGGAAGTTTATAGTTGGTAGAGTTTTAGTGTCTCAAAATATATCAATGTACCAAGATCTAGTATTTAACTTAAGACAATTATATCTATTAAAAAGTTCTACATTAATAAATGAATTTTTATACACAATCCATTTCATTATTTAGAACTAATTATTAATAACATATATTCTCAAAATAATATTATTCATATTATCCATAATATTTCTTCAACTTAATTTATATTCATTAAATATAGTTTTTAAACTTACGATTAAGATTACTTTCCATTATACCTACTATTATGGTTACCTAGCTAGGGATCAAGTGTTAGGTTTAAGATTTGAAGTTACAATTAGAATTAGGGTTTAACATTTAGGATTAAGTTTATTGACATGATTAGGGTTAGGTTTAGAATTAAGTTTATCAATTTTAATTATATAATTTGGTTAAAATTTTAATTATTCTTAGGGTTAGGTTAGAATTATGGTGAGAGTGAGATTTTACATTAGGTTAATGTACTATGTTTATAGTTAGTGTGTAGTTTCACTAAAAAATATATGGTGTTAATTTGTACACTACCTAAGGGGGCCCACTTAAGTAGTTGCTGTCATTCATTTTTAGTATGTAGGCTAACTATCAATATTTTCAATTATTTTTTCTGTATTGTTTTCATAAGAAACTTAGTGTGATTGCTCCTCCAGCTGATAGAAACAAAAAGTTGTATGTTGTTCCTAGAGACACTAGGAACATAGTGATATTTGTTTTAAAAGTTGTGTAGGTTTTATTCTTAGCAATATAAATTAGAATAATTTCATTCTCAACATTTACATTCTAAGTATGATAGTTCTAGGTAGGATCTATGTTTGAAAGAGGAATGTATTGCATATGCTGTGGTAACTCATTTTAAGTTTAACATCCTTGGGTTGATGATTAAATAGTGTCTTGACTGCTAATTGAGATATACAATCCCTAAGTGAAAGAATATCCATTCCTAAGCATAAACCATATCTTGGCCACTACATTTTTTGGTGTTATTGACAGGGATGATCTTGAACTAAGAGACTCTCTCATTCATAATAGCTGCAATATTCTTCTTAGGTTTACCTATTTCAGTTTCTCTATTTTTAGTGTTTATCTATGTTTTTCCTAGTTGATGGTTGTTGATGGGTTGTATCTTTATGGTGGTGGTTTTTTAGATAGTTTCTAGTTCCCTTCAAAACATTATTTACACTTTTGACAAATAAATGGAATATTGTAGCTAGTGATGTTACAAAAAAACTCTTATCCAACTTCAATTGTTTTAGTGTACTCTTTCCCATCTCAACAATTGACATATTATTCCTTGTTTCATTCTTTTAGAGTGAAGATAGTAGTAAAATCTTTGGATTTCATTTTTTAACAAAAAACTTAAAAACACTCAATTTGCATGATATGACTACTTTTAGGTAGCCTTGATTTTTTAACTAAATATCCAAGTTTAACAAATTTTATCAAATATTTATTACCTAGTAGGAAAACAATATTCCAAGGTTTTGTGTAAGAAATCATTGATAAAAGGATGTATTTTGTCTTATCCAATGATATTACTCCCATCGCACTACACAAGTTGTAAAAAATACTTTAGGAGGTTGAATTTTTTTTAATGTAACAACTTAAATTTTTTATCTATATTACATGACAATATATTCTTTGTAGAACCTTATATTTTTTATAAAGGACAATTGCCAATATCTATTTTAATTTTTAAAATCTCTAAAATTAAAATGTCCTTATCTTTTTTTCCATTATCAATTTTCATTTGTTTTATTAACTTTTAAGGCTTGGTTTCTTTGAGTAAAATAAAGAAAAAATATTATCATGTTTGCATTTACACAACTACATTTTTTTGTGCTTTGCCTCCAATTATGCAAGCATCTTTATAACAAATACTTGATAATTTTCTTCTATAGATTTGTTTTAAACAAAAAAAACCTAGACTATTATACATATACTTTATCTCAACATGTTATTATGCTTCCATATAAATCTAATTCTAAGTTGATGTTATAATAAGAGCACCTTGAACCAATGAATCCCATGTTATCTTCACTAACATTTACATTAAAGCAAGAAATGGTCATTTTTTTGTATAAATTGCATTGTGAGAAACTTATTTATTTCAACACTTTGATTCATAGTGAGAAATTTATTGCAATGAAAAAAATTAAACACTTATTGTAGTTATTATCTCTATGATCTCTCCTATTATTCATTCTTCTTTGGTATTATAATCCCTTATTTGGTGTTAGGACGAAATGCATATCATTTAAAACAATTATATACTTATCCATTGTATTATAACTATTAGGATGATAAGTAGTGTTTCTTGAAGGAAAAGTAGTAGAGATATATCATAATAGAAAGCAAGTAATTTCCCATGATATTTATCTCTTATAAAAAGCTATTTCTATAAATTTAATTTATATGTTACAAAGTGACTCATTAGGTATGCCCCTATTAGAATGTATGTCCATTTAGAATTGAACTCCTACTTCAAGATTAAATGATCTCAAAAAAATGTTTTAAGAAATGTATACATTATATACCTAGAAATACATGTGTTTCCCCTAGTCTCATAGAAATACACGTGTCTCCCTGAGACATTATATATCTAGAAATGCATGTACCTCCATAACCATAACCAACCTTTTTTTCCACTACTATAAAAGGTCATTTGTCCAATTTTTTTTGTACAACACTCTTTTTGTCATTCAAATTACTAGTATATATTATGTTATCTTAGCCCTTCTTACCACATACCTCCAAATAGTAAAATATATTTATTGAATATCAAACTATCCCTACTACTAAAATCCCATAAGCATGGTTTCACTCCTCTAGAATCATTATCTCAATATCTAGTTTTCCATTCTATGTAAGAACAAGCTTAGAATTTTTTTAAATGAGTTTGATTGAGCACTACTTGATTCAAATTTCACATGTTACTTTGGAAAAATAATATTTGTATCATTGTCGTTGTTTCTTGCCTTGTTGAAACCCAAAAGATGTAATCCAAAATTCCACTATTGTTTTGGCATTTCTTTGTGCTGATCATTTTTAGTAATTCTACTTAATGCAAACTTTGTCACATCTCAAATATTATATACTATCATAAGCTAAATGAGTCTAGCAAATTTAATAGAGATATTCTTGCAAAAAAAAAAATTAATACAAACACAAAGGCTCTAAATTATAACATAATGAATAGCTAATACACTTGCTATACAAATTTGGCTTCTAGGAAATCCTAGTAAACATTGAGCAGGGAGATCTTACATCTTGTTAATGTTTGTGATTTTGAATGCCATAATAATATTAATAATGATTCACAGCATGGGCTATTCTTTTTGTTTCCAAGAGACCAAGCCGATAGTCGACACATCTAGAGATTTCATCCCAAAGGCCAAAGCTATATCTAAGTAATCAACTCCTTATTAATATCAAACCATATTAGTTAAGTGATCATACATCCACCTTTATTCCAAACCTCGCTAAATTAGGAGGCATGCATAGTTGCTACTCAAATTAGAAGACATATATAGTTGCTTCCTAACTAAATATTGAAACACATTATTTCACACATATGCATTCCCAATTAAAAAAGTCTCAATCTTAACAAATCATTGCCTGTTACTTAGTACTTTACTAAAAATGGTTCTTAACCTAGATGAACATTACCTTTGCAAATTGGAAACTTCACTACTGATATTTTTTAGCATATTAAATCTTTCAAATTTATATATATCAAAAGTTACAATGAATGAAATTTCAAATGTTTGTTACCTAACTATTAAAATATGCACATCAAAGGTCAAGCCTATCTTACAATGTCAATCCTAAGCCACTAGGGATTGATCCATATAATTTTTTATATCTATTATGATGATTGCATGATACATCAAGAGCATCACTTTTTAGGCTATAGTAAATTCATTATTTGCATATCTAGCATTCATGATCCTTTGTTTGATTGAGAATTAATTATGCCATTTTATTTTTTCAAATATTTATAGTATGATTTACCTAGTATCCTCAATAGAATTTGTGGCAAATGTGTTAAAAGTATTACTTGAATTGATCTAGATTTTATGTAAATAACACTTTATTCTTTTACCTTCAAATAAAATTACAATTTCATTTATTGATTTGTACAATAAAGTATAATATGAACCATTACATGTTGAAAAGTTTGACCAATTGAAAAGAGTTACAAGATGAAAGCTCAAAAAAAACTAATAATATTTATTATTTTCTTATACTAATAAATAATTTAAAATCCCTCAATGTAAAATGAATTTCATTGTACTTGTTATCAATATAAATAAAGAAAAATTAACTTAAATATACTAAATTATTATTAAAATTACCTTAAAAATTTGAACATTCACACAATTTAAATTCCACAATAAAACATACATGAAAACCTTGCCTACGAAAACTTTATATAGAGAAATATTATCTTATTAATAAATTTACATTCTTATAGACAAAAATAATTGTGGCACTGGAACATGCACATAATTTAATTTACCTTTATACAAGGAATTCCAAAAGAAATAATTGATAAAGATGCCAATGTATATTATGAACAAAAACTCTCTTAAACATAATAGAAATCATGAACATTCAGGAATATTCCAAATTAATAAACATATTCCAAATAGATAATCTCTGTGTCCTTCAAGTTTCTCACAATCATGATTTAGCTCTTGAGCCTTTTTGTACTCCAAAATTGTTGGAAATTAATGTCAACGCTAGCTGTTTGTCCTCGAGCCCCACACCCATCTACTCTATCAACACCACAGGCATCCATGGTCAGCAGGCATTTAATTTTTGGTAGGTAAGTTTTTTAAATTTGAATGTTAAGAGTGAAAATGGAATGTGACAAAAGGAATGGTATTCATTCATTCAGTAGAGAGTTTTGCAGATCAAGCAGATTAGAGAGAAGTTGCAGAGATGAGCAGAGAAGGAAGAAGGAAGAAGGAAGTTTGTGCCTGTAATTGCACGTGGTTCCTTGTTTACTCTGTAAGTTTGTTTGTGTTTGGATTTTTCCTAATGAAGCAGTGATTGCTCCGGGCACCATTGTATGCAACCATTAGAGTTACAGGTTTAAAGGTTTATTAAAATTTGAAGTATTATCAATTTAGGGTTATTTTAGGGTTTTTTGGTTGAAGCTGAACGCTCCCAAATTTTTTAATAGTTTAATACAAGATTGAATAGAAAGAAAACAACATACTTAATCCATTGTTCTTCATCTTCTATTCATTGCATTTGACAAGTTTGGTTGAAAGCTTAAAGCTTTGGCTCTCTAATTTTAATGGTGAATGCATTCACGTTGAAATATTTCCTAAATTATATTTCTTAAGTTTGGAATAGAACACTCGACATCCATTGGTGCCAAGAAATTATTGTGTGTCGAGCTCACTCGACACTTCTTGCCTATCACTCGGCATCAAGCAAGTGCCAAGCTATCTAGCACTCGACACCTTCATGTGCCGAGTAAAATTGGCACTTGGCACCTTCATGTGCCGAGCAATTTTTCAAAGTGCCGAGTATAATTTTTAGGTTTAGGGTTGTGAGTTTTAATTTTTAATTTTTATTTCTCACATGGTATCAGAGCTTTGAGGCCCCACATCCAAAGTGAGTTAGGGAATTTGTTTTTTCTTGGGATATTTGACATGGTAGGAGATGTAGGAAAGTTATGGCAGTAGCCACCATCATTTAATGGACAGAATTATGATATATTTGCAAAGAAGATGAAGACCATAATGGTTGCAAATTATTTGTGAGAGTTTGTGGTAAATAGATTCAATGATGTGACTGATCCAACTCAATATGTTACTCTCAGAAATGCACAAAAGACTCATTTGAAAGAGTCAAGGAGGAAGGACGCTAAGGCATTAAGTTTGATTGAAGCAACAATGGCAAAGATAGTATTCTCAAAGATTGCAACAGCAAATTATGCAAAGGAAGCATGGGATATCCTTGAGACAAATTTCAAGGGGACTGATAAAGTCCGTACAATAAAGCTGCAAAATATAAGGAGGGAGTTTGAGAACCTTCAGATGAATGAAAATGAATTAGTTGTAGACTTCAATTCAAGGACCTCCAATGTGATTAACCAATTGAAATCAAATGGAGAAGACTATCAAGAGAAAAGGATAGTGGAGAAGATATTGAGGAGTTTACCTCATAAATATGACCATTTGGTCATGATCATAGAAGAGGCAAAAGACCTCACTACTTTGACAATGGATGAGTTGATGGGTTCTCTTCAAACCCATGAGTATAGGATCAATAGATCCACATCTTCTTCTACCCAAGACCAAGCATTCAAGGCTCAGTTAAATCCAAGAGGAAGGGGGAGAGGAAGAAATGGCTCAGGAAAAAACTCCAGAGGTAGAGGCCGAGGTAATGGAGGACAAAGGAATGTTGTAGCAGAAAGCTCAGGAAGAGCAGATGGAGCAAGTAGCTCACAAAATACTTCAAGATGAGGTAAGAAAAACTAAAACTCAAATAAGAGTAATGTAGAATGCTACTACTATCATAAATATGGGCATTATGCAAATGAATGCTGGAAGAAGTAGAAAGATCAGTCAGGACAAGCAAATGTGGCTGATGTGAATATGGGAAGTGAAAACACTGCCATCATCATGTGTAATGTTGGTGAAGAAGGAAGCCCTAAGGTTTGGTACCTCGATAGTGGATGTAGCAACCACATGAGTGGTAATGAAACCTTATTTTCATTCATTGATAAGAGTTTCAAATCAGAAATTAAGATGGGTAACAATGGAACCCTACCAGTTGTGGGAAAAGGATCTATTATGGTCTGCACCAAGAAAGGTGAGAAAAGAGAAATACAAAATGTGTATTTTTCCCCTGGTATGAAGCATAATTTGATGAGCATTGGTCAGCTCATTCAAAATGGATACAAAGTGCTGATGGAGAATGACATGTGTATCATTCAAGAAAAGGATGGGAGCAAGAACCTACTTGCAGCAGTTCAAATGACAAAGAATAGAATGTTTCCCTTGAAGATTGAGACATGTTTCTCATCTCAAGTTAGCGCTGCACCTCCCACATAATCAGTTCTAAGGAGTGTGATTGAAGACCCCTCATGGCTATGGCACCTCAGGTATGGTCATCGTGGCTATGCTAGTTTAAATTTATTATCAAATAAAAGAATGGTAGAAGGTTTGCCACGTATAGGAAATTCTTGTGACAAGTGTGAGGCTTGTATTTTGGGTAAGCAACATAGGCTTCCCTTTAATTCTAGAAATTCTAGGAGGGCTAGATATCCATTAGAGTTAGTGCATACTGACCTAGTCGATCCTATGCAAGTTACTTCCATTGGGAAGAGTACATATTTAATGACATTTATTGATGATTTCAGTCATAGGACATGGGTGTATTTCTTAAAAAATAAATTTGAAGCATTTGATAAATTTGTAGAATGCAAAGCCCAAGATGAAAGACAATGTGGACACTATATCAAGGTCCTAAGATCAGATAGAGGAGGGGAGTATACCTCCAATTCTTTTGTAAATTTTTGCAGGAAACATGGCATTAAGAAAGAGCTCATAGCCAGCTATACACCATAGTAGAATGGAGTGGCTGAAAGAGAGAACAGGACCATTGTTGAAATGGCAAGGAGCATGATGAAAGAGAAAGGTCTCCCAACTGAATTTTGGGGAGAGGTTGTGGCAACAGTAGTTTACCTAATTAATAGGTGTCCTACAAAGGCAGTCTGTGACAAAATTCCAATGGAAGCATGGTCACGAATAAGATGGACAGTTGAACACCTAAGGGTGTTTGGATGTATAGCATATGCACATGTGCCTAAAGAGAAAAGGTAGAAATTTGATGAAAAAGGTGTGAAATGCATTTTCACAGGGTACAACCCAGAATCAAAGGCATACAGATTGTATGACCCATTAAACAACAAGATGATGCTTTCAAGAGTTGTGGAATTTCTTGAAAATCAATCTTGGTATGGACAAATTGATGAGTCACCAAGCACTTCAAGTAAAGTGCCAATTATGAGTGAAGAAGATGTTGATGAGTAGCAAGAAGAAGGAGCAGATAGAAGAAAAGGAAAGCAGATTCAGACAGTGTTGAGCTCCTCTAGGCATGACCGAGTGTCAGTGCTGAGTACCAGTGAAGACCGACCAAGTCACCAATACAGAAGCAATGAAGATTCTAATCCCACACTCTCCTCCCTATTACCAAGAAAGACCAAGATTCTTAGGGAGATATACCAAGATGAAAGGTATGAAGATTATGATGAGAGTGTTAATTTTGCATTATATTCTCATAGTGATCCATTATATTTTGAGGAAGCTATTAAAAAGAAGAAATGGTGTAATGCCATGGATGAGGAAATAGATGCCATAGAAAGGAATGAGACATGGGAGCTAATTGAATTGCCTCCAAAGAAGCGAGTGATTGGAGTGAAATGGGTCTATAAGACCAAATGCAATGCTGAAGGCAAGATTGATAGGCATAAGGCAAGGCTGGTAGTCAAGGGCTACAAATAGCAGTATGGAAGAGACTATGATGAAACCTATGCCCCAGTTGCAAGAATGGAAACCGTGCGTGCTATCATAGCAATTGCAGCTCAACACAAGTGGAAGGTATTTCAAATGGATGTGAAGTCCGCCTTCTTGAATGGTGTATTGAAGGAAGAAGTGTATGTGGAGCAACCACCTGGTTATGAAGTTGCAAGTGAAGAGAACAAAGTATATAGATTGAAGAGAGCTCTTTATGGGCTCAAGCAAGCTCCATGGGCATGGCACAGTAGGATTGACTCATATTTGATGAGCAATGGCTTTAGAAAAAGTAATGGTGAGCCCACTCTTTACATCAAGGCAGCAGGTGGTAATGTATTGATTGTTGTCTTGTATGTAGATGATTTAATTTTTACTGGTAATGATAAGGCTCTAATTGGTGAGTTTAAAGAGGCCATGAAAAGTGAATTTGAAATGACAGACCTAGGTCTCTTGAAATACTTTCTAGGCATAGAAGTAAAACAAATGCATGATAGCATTTTCATCTCTCAAGAAAAGTATGCAGGGTAGATCTTGGAGAGATTTAAAATGTAGAACAATAAAGCAACCCCCACACCAATAGTAGTAGGTCTGAAGTTGAGCAAGGAAGACTCTAGCAAGAGAGTGGATCCAACACTATACAAGAGTATGGTTAGAAGTCTAATGTATTTGACAGCAACTCAACCAGACCTAATGCATGCAGTAAGTCTGATTTTCAGATTTATGGAAACACCAAAGGATTCCCATTGGCAAGCAGGAAAAAGGATCCCAAGGTATGTGAAAGGTACCAAGGGATTTGGAATATTGTATACTACAAATAATGATTTCAAGTTGGTAGGGTACATTGATAGTGATTGGGCTAGAAGTTTAGATGATAGGAAGAGCACTTCCAGATACATGTTTCATATGGGATTGGGTACAATTTCATGGGCATCCAAGAAGCAACCTATTGTTGCTCAATCTATAGTAGAGGCTAAATACATTGCAGCAAACATAGCAGCATGTCAAGCAATTTGGCTAAGGAGGATCTTGACAGATTTGAATGAAAGGCAAGAGGATGGAACCACAATTTATTGTGACAACATCTCATCAATTGCATTGTCCAAGAATCCAATCTTCCATGGGAGAAGCAAACACATAGAAATCAGATTTCACTTCATCAGAGAGTTGATGGAGAATGGGGATATCAAAATGAATTTTTGTAAGTCAGAGCAGTAGCTAGCAGATATTTTTACCAAGCCATTAGGCATTGGAACTTTTGTGCACTTAAGATAGAGTCTTGGTGTAGTTGATTTGGATCAGTAGTGATCCTTGTTTGTGGGTCTCAGGACAAAGGGGGAGTGTTGGAAATTAACATCAATGCCGGCTGTTTGTCCTCGAGCCCCACACCCATCTACCCTATCAGCACTGCAGACATCCATGGTTGGCAGGCATTTAATTTTTGGTAGGTAAGTTTTTGAAATTTGAACATTAAGAGAGAAAATGGAATGTGACAAAAGGAATGTTATTCATTCATTTAGTAGAGAGTTTTGCAGATCAAGTAGATCAGAGAGAAGTTGCAGAGTTGAGCAGAGAAGGAAGAAGGAAGAAGGAAGTTTGTGCCTATAGTTGCACGTGGTTCCTTGTTCACTCTGTAAGTTTGTTTGTGTTTGGATTTGTCCTATTAAAGCAGTGATTGCTCCAGGCACCATTGTATGTAGCCATTAGAGTTGCAGGTTTAAAGGTTTATTAAAGTTTGAAGTATTATCAATTTAGGGTTATTTTAGGGTTTTCTGATTGAAGCCGAATGTTCCCAGATTTTGTAATAGTTTAATGAAAGATTGAATAGAAAGAAAACAACATGTACTTAACCCATTGTTCTTCATCTTCTATTCATTGCATTTGACAAGTTTGGTTGAAAGCTTAAAGCTTTGGCTCTCTAGTTTTAATGGTGAATGCATTCACATTGAAATATTTCCTAAATTATATTTCTTAAGTTTGGAACAGAACACTAGGCATCCATTGGTGCCAAGCAATTATTGTGTGCCAAGCTCTTCTTGTGCCGAGCTCACTCAGCACCTCTTGCCTATCACTTGGTACCTTCATGTGCCGAGTAAAACTAGCACTCAACACCTTCATGTGCCAAGTAGTTTTTCAAAGTGCCAAGTATAATTTTTAGGTTTAGGGTTGTGAGTTTAAATTTTTAATTTATATTTCTCACAAAAATACTATTAAGATTTTAGCATTCTTGTACACCAAAATATACCTGATATTGCACCATGTACATAACTAATATAGCTTTGATACAAGGAATACCATAGGTAGCAACTAATAAAGATGCCAATATATCTGATGAATATAAACTCTCTTCACCATAGTATAAATTATGAATGTTCAGGAAATATTGTAAATTACAAAAATTAATTAAGTGTTGAAATGGCCTTTTTTCCTGCGTACTATATTTCTATGGTTGAGACCTTTGAGTTTGCTCACAAACATGATTTAGTTTTTGAGTGTGATGCACGCTATGATGTTGAGTTCTACATCCATTTTCCACCAATAGTTCTCTCTTCAAGTTGCATCTGGAGGAAGCTCCTGAATGTTAAGAGTAATAAACATAGATCACAAAGATCCTTTTCATGCCCCTTGTTGGATTGAATATAAAAATAGCATTTGAATATCTCAATGTGAAAAAATACTCGAACAAAGAAAAATTCAGTCCGTCACTTACACTTTTTGGCACTAAGACTCGAACCTAGTGTAAACTATGAGCAATCACCGCTTTGGCACATGAACTATGTACACTTCAAGATATTAGAACATTAAATTTTCATAGCATCTCATAGTAGAAAACACGGATCCTTAGCTGGGCCATTATTTTGCAACTTTGTTTTCATCTTATGTACTTGAATTAGGATTTACGTCTCTTTTCACATTAAATAGGAGTGCTACATTTTATTTGATCATACTAATGCATATGAGCAATTTTGAAAAACATCAGCACATATGACATACACCAACATAAAGCTTTTCCAAACACATGAAAAGCTTACATTTTAGAATAATGGATATTGGACGCTATTGTTAGAAGTCTGGAGGTTTGGTATATTTTTTTTTGTTATTTCTTAACAGTAAAGTCTCTACTCCAAGGATTGAGTTTATTTTGTTAAAGCCCAAATCCTAACAGACATCTAATATGAATTTCTTATCTCTAAATTGTAACTCTCAGTCTTCTAAGTTGATTTCTAATGTGGATTTCTCAGTTGACTCTTGGTCTCTTCCATAGTAGTTTCTCATGTGGTTGCTCAAAAAGAACAAATCATATCATGGTCGTGTAAGAGCAAAGTTAATTAAACAATTAGAATAGCCAAGTACAAATCATATCATAGTCGTGCAAGAGAAAAGTTTATTAAAAAATTAGAATAGAGAAGTTTGCAGACTATTTCATCAAGTGATTAGAACCATACCCTTCTCCCTCTGTGCACATCATTTTTATATATACATATACTACACATTTGTTCAAGGTGCATGCATGCTCTTGAAATTATGTAAAGTAGATGTCATTAGAGTGAATGCTAAAAGGTGAAATATTTTTGCAACTTTTCAAAGTAAAACACATATTTATGCATATAAAATCAACAGGGACTTGAACTTATATGTTTTATTTTTTCAAATAGCTACATTAATTGTATGGTATATCCATAACAGCTGCTTGTAATTAAGTAGGAAAGACTAGAAAACCATGAATGCAATGAATAGAGTAGTGATGAACAATAAATGGGAATAATGCTCTGTGGATTCTCAACATAGCGCATAAAATGTGTAGGCCAAAAAATCTCTCTAGATAGATTGAGAGGAATGAGAAAGGAAATTTGTTTTTATAAGAATAGCTAAAATCTCAATGAGAAACTAACACCTTCAATGTAACTGAGGTGTCAAAGAGTTTCATGAGCAATAAGATATGAAGAAATCCTCATTAAAATAATAATGACCAACATAAGATGTGACACTAATATTGAAGAGAAATAAAAGACCAGTGATAAAAATGATACTCATACATAGATGATGAATGAATGATCAAAAGAACAAAACCAAGCATAAAATGGGTACATTAAAGACATGTTGGAGTCAATAATATAAGGAAAGGAATATATTGTTGGAATGACAGAGTACGGTGAGGAGACACACTGTACAATGAATGAATCTCACCGTATGGGAAAACCACCATATGATGGAGGTGAGTCACCATAGAGTGTTTTGTGTCATGTGGTACTAGATAGTACAGTGGTGCCAGACAGTATGGTGAAATCATGTTGTGTACGATAAAGCAATCTGTATTCATTAAGGCATCTGTGTGAGATAGACTATTTTGCCTATAACCATTTGTGGTATTCTATAACAAATTTGTAGGGTGTTTTAATGGCTGCAAGAATTCGTTCGAATATATCTTGATGAAATTAGATTGATTGTAAAGGTAGTCCAAGCATGTGAAAATCTAGAGTGTTGTATGTAAATTTCATTTATTGTAATACAAAAGCTTGCTCGGGGTTTTGGGTGGTGGGTTTTTCCTAGAAGGGTTTCCCATGTTAAATCTCTATTTTCTCTGTGTCTTGTGTCTAATATGTTTTTTGATAGTTTATTAATCTACATATCTCTATAAATTTTTTTATGCATATTTCCTTGTCATTTGCCATTTAGAAAGCATTTCCACACCATTTCTTTCCTAACAAGTGGTATCAGAGCCTAGCCAGTTTTGTTATCCTTGTCAAGTAGGGTTTGATTTTTTCTAGCAATTTATTTCAGTTAAAGTTTGCAAGTTTTTTGTCTATAAATTGAGATGGTGAGTACATCAGGATGAGCAAACATTGAAAAGTTCAATCACACAAACTTTGTGTTGTGAAAACTTAAAGTAGAAGATTTGCGAGTTGATTGAGACCTATCGAGTGTCATATCAAGCATTAAGCCTTCAAGCATGAAATAGGAAGATTGGAAAGTAATGGATTGGAAGGCTAGAGGATTGATAAGATTGAGCCTTGTAGACTTAGTTTTATTGAATTTCCATAAAGAGAAAACCACACATTCCTTGTGGGAAAAATTAGGAGATATTTATCAGGGAAAATCCTTGACAAACAAGATTTTCTTAAGAAAGAAACTATACTCCTTGAAGATAGATGGACAAACGACTATGGAAAATCACCTAAACTCATTTAATATGGTGACTACATTGTTAACATATGTTGGTGTATCCATTGATGAAGAAGATTGATGCATGTTACTATTATGCTCATTGCCTAATTCGTTATATCATTTGGTAACAACCATAAGAAGTATGACTACCAAGTTGAAAATGGAAAAAGTAGTTGTTGCACTTCTATTGGAGGAGATGTGAAAGAAGTCCTCTTAGGTATCCAAAGAAGCCTTGAGTGTTAGAGGGAGATCTAAGGAAAAAAGTTAAGTAAAAGGACATGAAGTCGAAGTCTAAGGAGTAATACGCCACTCCTAGAAAGAAGTCCAAGGTGAAGTATTAGGACTATGGGTAGAAAGGTCATATTTGAAAGGATTGTATGGAGGAGAAAAAGAAGAAGAATAAATTTACTTCTGACACTGAATCTTCCCAAAGTGATGCTGATGCCTTTGTAGAAGCCTTAGTAGTGCTTGCATTTGATGATGTAAGGTTCATGGATTCGCGAGCATCATTCCACATGACATCTCATGAAGAATGGTTCTAAAAATATGAACCATACAATGGTAGAAAGGTATTCTTGGTGAGCGATCCCTCACTAGAAATTTTTGGTAGAAGAAGAGTCAGAACTTAGTTTCCTAACAACAGAATAAAAGGAATTGATGGAGTCCTTCACATACTTGGTTTGGCTTGAAACTTGTTGTCTATAAGCAATCTGGGTTGTGTCAGAGTTTAGGTAATTTTTTTCCATGGTGGTTGCAAGATGACTAGGTTTTCTATTATTTTAGCTAAGGGTGAGTACATTGGAACACTATATAAGTTAGATGTCAAACCTGTGTGCTATAATAGTATCTCTATAAAGTCTAGTAGAAGTAATGACACAACCCATCATACAAATGTTATGGAAGTTAAACTTCCTGTAGAGAAAAAAATGCTATGGCATCATAGGCTTGGTTGTATTGGTGAGAAACGTTTAATAACCTTGAAGGAAAAAAACTTGGTTGAGGGGTTGGTTGATTTTAACCTTGAATTTGATTTTTGTGAACATTGCATCTATGGAAAAGAAAACTGTGTTTAATTTTATTTTGGTTCTCAAAAATCTTTTGGTATGTTGTACTATATTCATTCTGATGTGTTTGGTCTTGTGGATATTCCTTCTCTATCTAATTCAAGATATTAATCATTATTTATTGATAGATATTCAAGGAGAACATTTGTTTATTTTTTGAAGAACAAATCGGAAGTGTTTAGCTCATTTAAGGAATTTAATAGACTTTTGAAAATTAGATTGGAAGAAAGACTAAATGCCTAAGGATAGATAATGGTGGAGAATTTTGCAATCTATATTTTGACAAATTTTGTGTAGATCATGGCATTGAGAGGCATACAACAAAGCCTTATACTCTGCAATAAAAAAGATGAATTATTCATTGATGGAGAGAGCAAGGAGCATGTTGGGAGGTGTTGGTCTAGAAAAAAAGTTTTGGGATGAAGTAGTGGAAGGAAACAATATGTTACTTGTTGAACCATTCTCTATGGCAACACTAATTGATAAGATGCCTATGGAAGCATGGTCTGGTAAGAAGCGCTCATTAAGACATTTGTGTGTTTTTGGTTGTGAGGCATATGCTCATGTACTTGAAGTGAGTAAGTCAAAGTTGGATAAAAAAGTTGTGGTATTGGTGTGAAGGGATACAAATTGTGTAACCTCTCACTAAAGAGTTCTTGTATAGCAAGAGTGTTATCTTTCATAAAATGAAGCCTAACTCACTTGAACAACTAGAGAAAACTGGGAAGAGAAAGGAAGTAGTTCAAATCCCTTTAGGGCCTGTTTGGTAGCTGGAATTAGAATGGAATTGGCATTCAAAATTCTTTAAAAATTCTAATTCATTGTTTGGGTCCGCACAATTAGAATTGGAATTGGGAAAAAGTGGAATCCGGTATCCCCATTTGACCCCCAAAATAAGGATTCCAAATTCTTTCAAAATACTTGTTATTTGCAATTCCCGTTTTAATTCCCATTTTAATTCTCATTTTTTGAAAATGAAGATTTCAACTAAAGTAAAATTTAATTGGGTTTGACTTCTAGATGCCCATTTGGGGGCACTTTTTTTTGCACTAATTTTTGAAATTTAATTTTTTTAAATGGGGGGAAAAAATTTCGCTATTACTTGCTCATATATTTTCCATTGTTGAGTAATTTATTAGGCTTTTTCCACTTGATCCGCCTCAGTAGTTACTGCAAAAAAGTTTGGTGAAAAAACCTTTTCACATACATTGTTTCTCAGTTAAATGAATCATATGTAGGACAAAAACAATCTACTCTGTTGATTTTTTTCTGGCGTAAAAGTGTTTCCAAGTAAGATTTCCTAAAATTTTAATATAAAAATTTAGGCTTTGCACCTATGAGTTTGAATGTTGTGATGATCAAATTTTTTATTGAATCTCTACAAATATATATTTTTTAATGGGATGTTTCTGACTCTTATTTCATCAATTCTTGTGATTCTTATTCATTCAATGAGACTTGAACAATATACATATTTTATATCAGTAATTATGTGAATTATAATCAATGGTATTTTTTTTATAGAGCAAGAGTCATAAAAGTTTTAGTATCCATTAGTACAATCTCGTCCTCATCCAGTATGATAATGTTTACTTTCAACATGACTTAATCTTTTTATACTTGTTAAAAATGTTTGGACTTCAACAAAACAAATAAGTATTGAATTTTTTTGCATGATGATAATGCTACAACTGGATGATAATATTTTGCATGTTATTTTGGCTAGTATTCCAATTCCACAATGTGCAACCAAATGGAGAAAATCTGTATTCTCATAATGAATTCTTTGTCAACCAAATAGTCCCAAATTGGATTCCCTAATCATAATCTGGATTCCAAGTTCTAGAATCCCAAAGCCAGCATTCCGAATGCCAATGCTTAATTTATATTCCAGTGCCCTTAGCTTCTAGATAGGAAGTATTTCAGAATTCAAGTGGAATTGAGAATGAGAATCCAAAAATATGTGAGAATGAGAATGAAGAAAGCTCAAGCGATCATATAAGTGAAGAAGAACATGATCTTGAACCTCAGGATGAACCTCAGGAAGTTTTACCACAAGAAGTGAGGAGATCTACTTGAGAGAGGTGACAACCTAATAGGTATGGTTATTCACCAGAGAGATTTAATTATTTCTTGTTGAATGTTAATTGTTCCTATGCTTTGCTTACAGATGTTGATGAGCCTAGGACTATCAAAGAAGTAATTAATATGCTAGATTTAGATTCCTAGCTATCATACATGAAGAATGAAATGAAATCTTTGGAAAAGAACAAAACCTGGGATCTAGTACCTTTTCCTAATGGGAGGAAACTAGTAGAATGTAAATGGGTCTTTAAGAATAAGTATGGTCCAAACGGAAGGATTGACAAGTATAAGGAAAGATTAGTTGTGAAGGAGTATTCTTAGAAAGAAAGGATTGATGATGGAGAAATATTTTCTCTTGTAGCTAAGCTAACATCTATCAGACTTATGTTGTCACTTGCAGCTGCACATGAATTTGAAATTTGAGTAGATGGATGTGATGATGACATTTCTTCATGATGATCTTGAAGAAGAGATATACATGTCCCAACTAGAGTACTTTGCAGAAAAAGGTAAAGAACATTTGGTATGTAAATTAAAAAAATCTTTGTATGGTTTGAAACAATCACCCAGAATGTGGTACCAAAAATATGATACATATATTTTGTCTTTGGATTTTACGAGATCTAAATCGGATCACTGTATAAATTATAAAGCTAAAGGTGATCGGATAATTATTATTGCTCTATATGTAGATGATATGTTTTTTTATAAGCAATAGTAAGGAAATGATTTTGGAATTAAAATCTCAATTATCCCTAAAGTTTGAAATAAAAAATTTAGGGTCAACAAAATTTATTTTGGTGATGGAATTCATAAGGTACTAGGTAGGCAGTAAACTTTGTCTTAGCCAAAGGAAATATATTACCAATGTTTTGGAGTAGTTTAATATGACTCACTGCAAGCAATAGGTAGTTCTAGTGTTACATGGAACGAAGCTATCAGTCAATGACAGTCCAAAAACCCCTGATGAGATTGAAGAGATGAAGTGGATTCCTTATGCAAGTGTTGTTGGAAGCCTTATGTATGCAATGGTAAATACGAGACCAAACATTGCAAAAGCAGTGGGAGTATTGACTCAGTTTATGGCAAATCTAGGCAAGTCACATTGGGATGCTATGAAAAGAGTTATGTGATATTTGAAGGGTATGTCATAGTATAGGTTATGTTTTCAAGGTAATTTAGCGGTATCTAATAGGTCAATGAACATTCAAGGTTATGTTGATGTGGATTGGGCTGGGGACATTGATAGGAGAAGATCCACTAGTGGATATGTATTCATGGTGAATGGTGGTGCCATCAATTGGATGAGCAAATGACAAAGTGTAAATGTGTTGTTGACAACTGAGGCAGAGTACATGAAATCTACTCATGCATGTCAAGAGGCAATTTAGCTTAACCATTTGTGTTCAGATATTGGCCATGATGCAAGAAGAATTACAATTATCTATGATAGTCAAAATGCAATATGTTTAGTGAAAAATCCTACTTTCCATGCTAGAAGAAAGCATATTGATGTAGAATACCACTTTGTATGCAACATGGTCAAAGATGGAAAGGTAAATCTTGAAAAGGTTGATACTCAAGAGAATGTTGCAAATGCATTGACACAATCAATGAACACAACTAAGTTCAAATGGTGCACAAACTCCATGGGGCTTAATACCCCTAACTCTTGTTAGCCATGTTGAGTGAGTGACTCTTTACTTCATCAAGTGGGAGATTGTTGGAATGATGAGTATGGTGAGGACACACACCATATGGTCAATAAGCCTCACTATATAGGAAAACCACTATACAGTGGAGGTGAGTCACTGTACAGTGACAATATTTTTGGTGTAGAGTGTATGACATTTAATGTGTACAATGATAATATAATTTTGTGTCATGTGGTGTTGGACAATACGATGGTGCTGGACAATATGGTGAAGTCATGCTATGTATGATGAAGTAATCTGTGTTCATCAAAGGCATCTGTGTGTGACAAATGGTTGACAAACTATTTTTCTTATAACTGTGTGGTATTCTATAACAAATTTACAAGGTGTTTTAATTGTTGCAAGACTTCATTTGAATGTATCTTGATGAAATCAAGTTTATTGTAAAGGAAATTTGAGCTTATGAAAATCCAAAGTGTTGTATGTAAATTTCATTTACTATAATACAAAAGCTTGCTTAGGGTTTTGGGTGGTAGCTTTTTCTTAGAAGGGTTTTGCACGTTACATCTATGTTTTCTCTATGTCTTGTGTATGATATGACTTTTTATAGTTTATTAATCTATACATCTCTGTAATTTTGTTTATGTTTATTTCCATATCATTTGGCATTTGGAAAGCATTTCCACACTGTTACTTTCCTAACATATATGACTGATGTCAAGAGTTTCCATGCCGTTAAACACAAATAGAAATTGTGAAGTTATTTAAAAGAAAAATGATAATGATATATGGAGTTTAAAGAAACAAACATCCTAGACATGTTAGCATGGAAGAAATGATAGTGGTCAAATTAATGGTGGCTATGGTGAAGGTTTCAATAAGTGATAACAACTAATATAAAGCAATTAAAGGACATGTTCGATAGTGTAACTTATCCATGGGCAATCAAATGTCAAGAAAGACTATGCAGTGATATATATATATATATATATATATATATATATATATATATATATATATATATATATATATATATATATATATATATATATATATATATATATATATAGACAGAGATTTACAGTTATAATGAAGAAAAAATATATGTAGATAAGGAAAAAAAACTAAGTTCGAAGAATTGCCTAGAATAGAGTATCAAACGGCTTTGAGGGAATACACGGAGGTCAACAATATTAGTTTGGGAACTCATTGAAAAATAATCCATGATAATGATAAGAGTATGATGACAATCAATCAAATGTCAAGAAAGATTATGCAGTGATATATATCTATATATATATATATATATATAGACAAAGATTTACAGTTATAATGAAGAACAAATATATGTAGATAAGGAAAAAAACTAAGTTCAAAGAAATGTCTAGAATAGAGTATCAAATGGCTTTGAGGGAATACACGGAGGTCAACAATATTAGTTTGGGCACTCATTGAAAAATAATCCATGATAATGATAAGAGTATGATGGCAATGAAATTAACAGTTGACCAAGCAGCAATAAAAGATTAGAATACGTTGTGGTATGAAGGTTTGAAAAAAGTCACGATAATATGGTCAGCGGTAGACAATGACATCATAAATGGTTGATGCATCAATAGTCCATAGTGTTCAAAGTTTGATTAAATAATAATGTCCCAAGTCTAAAGAAGCCATATAGAATAATAACAAAGAAAAACATATCAATCACAGTCTTATTTTCATGAAACACAAAAGATTATAGAGGAAGGCAAATAGAAAGAAATAATTGCAAGGATTACACTACACTTGAATAGTACTCAGAGTAGTGATTACAAGCAGCCATGTTATATTGAAAAAGCTACATATGAGAAATTTTTTGTCATTGATAAGAACAATACAAAGGCAGTGGATATAATAGAAGGGTGTGATTATTTTAAGACCAAGGCACATGCTAGACCAAACTGTTGACTTATGCTTTTTGTGAAAAAGTTTGAAAGAACAAATGTGTCAAAATGTGGCATAGTTTATGAAGGCTATAGCATTTATGCTAATATTAAATGGCAACTAACAACTCTTCGATTGTTCCATGCAATATAGTGTGTACTCGATAAATAACTCACCAAGTGTCAAAAGTATATGGCAGATTTAAAAGGTTTATACAAAATGGTTTGATTTGTGGGTATTTTCAGAAATCATCAGACTAGTTTCTATTGTTTGCAATTTTTTTTTTGTTTCTTGAATGTTTTCAACAATGTATCCATTATGTTTTTCAAAAATACTTTTGCATGAAATTTTCATGAAAAGGAATACACCATGTTACTATAAATGTTTTGTTGAGGGTGGTAGTCAAAGACAACGCCAACATTGATTTGCTATCTTGGAGATAAGTTTAATGGTTTGAAGTGGTTTTGAAACCAGTATTGTTTTCTAGTTTGAAATTGTTTGGTAATAGACAAAATTTGAAATGTTTCTTCTAATTCATTTTCTCTCATTCAACATTTTTTCATTGCATGTCTAGAGGTACTATACAGGAAGAATGAGAAGGAAAGGGTTTTTATTTAAAGCATGTAAACTAGTATGGCTCTTCAATTTCTTTGAATAGAAAAGAAAAAAACTCTATTTATTTTTCTGGTTAAATAAGAGGGTTTGATGAATAAAGGAAGCCTATGTTTTCGTAGAACATTTTTCAAAATACAAAACCAAGATTTGAGATTTATAATTTTATGGCATATTTCTTAAAATTAGCATGGAATGACTATTTGAAGGAAAACCTAGTTTATATTAATTCATTCTATTGACAGGAAATTATGAAATTATTAGTTTCTTGAAAGTACATTACAACATGTGTGATTATCTTGAAGATCTTCATATTATTATTATTTTTTTAAAAAAGATGTCTTCATGTCAAAGACATGTATGTTGTTTTCAAAAAGATCCATGTCAAAATTTTTTTCAAAAAGATCTCTTCTCTATTTAAGAGCATGGAGATGTATCATCTGGAATATGTGTGTAAAAAGTGAAATTTTGAAAAGAGATACAAATGCTTTTAGGAAAGTAAATTTAAGTTGATCTTTGGAAATATTTATTGTAAACTTACATATATAAGTGTATAAAATGTACAGTTATATGTGTATGTGAGACTGTAGTTCAAATTCAAAAAGGAAGAAAAGGGGTTTAAGCCTTGAGCAGTTGTAACTCTGAATGTAAGAAGGAGTTGAAAATCAATAAAATAGTAGGTTCATGGAGTAGTTTTTCTCCCTACAATGAAACTATAAGGTTTATGAGGGTTTCCCACTAGGCACAAATCTCGTGTCTCTATCTTTTGTGAGTTATTATTTTCTTACTCTATCATCTTGCATGACTAACTATTGAAAGACAATTTTATGTATTCATTTCTTGTGGAATGTTAAATTAAAATTTCTCACTTGTCATTAAAAGCACTAGTTTTGATTCACCACCCCCCCCCCAAAACCACAATTACTTCCAACAAGTGGTATCAGAGCATAGGGTTCCTTTTGAAGTCTATCTATAGGAATTGTTCTAGGGATTTTTGGAAGTAAAATGGCACAAGCTGAAGGAGCTTCCCCTAACTGGGCTCTATTATTCGATGGAAATGACTATGTGTTTTGGAAAGTTATGATGGAAGCTTTTATACACTCTTTAGATGTTAGAATGTGGGATGTTGTCATTGCAAAGTATACTATTCCACAAATAATGCCTACTAATCCAAGTGATAAACTTACATATGAGTTGGATAAAAAGCCAAGATATGCTCTTTTGTGTGGGCTTACTAAAGATGTGTTTGCAAAAGTTGTCTACTATAAATCTAAAAATGATATTTGGGTAAAATTAGAAACTGTTTATCAGGGAGATGAAAAGTTTAAAGAGTCAAAATTGTTAACTCTTAAAACATAATTTGATAACCTAAAGATGAGTGAAGATGAAAACATATCTGCTTATTTTTTGAGAGTTGATGAAGTAGTAAATGCTAGAAAAGGTTTAGGAGAGAAAATTAAAGAATATGATGTGGTCTCTAAAGTTATACTATTAGTTTTCCCAAAATTTGAAACTAAGATTTCTACATTAGAAGAATTTTTTTGTTTCTTAACTGACTTTACATCAGCTAAAAGGAACCTTAACTACTTATGAAATGAGAATTAGCATTCAAGCTGGTTCTACATCAAAAGAGACAACATTTAAGGATGAAAAACAAGAAGAAAGTGATTTAGATCTAACAGATGCTTTAGAAGCATTATGAGTTAGAAGAATGAAAAAGAAGTACAAAGGAAAACAAAAATCTTTTAGTTGTGGTCAATTAGTATATTTTGTAGCAAAATGTCCAAATATAGATCAAGATGATAATGATGAGAAAACTAAAAAGTTTTCAAAATGAAAATCTTGGAATCAAAACAAAAGATTCAAGGATTTCAAAAAGAAAAGTCTTTTTTCAAAAAAGGACTCAAATGAAGAGTCAAATCATCTTGATGAAGAAAGAGAAAGGTTGTTTATGGCCAAAATAGTCAATGCTCCAAAATCTGAATCGAGTAGAAGAAGTTGATCTTAAAGAACTTCTTAAATCTTTGCAATGACTAAAGAGGTTAAAGAAATTGATTTCAAATAATGAAAATTTCAATAAAATTTTGATTTCCTTAAAAAATTTATCTAATGAGCTTCCAAAATAGAGAACCAAATCTTTCTTTAAAGGTCACTGTTTTAATTGTAATGTCTTTGGGCATAAGGTATCTCATTATGATATAAATAGTACTAGTCATAGTTTGAAGAAAATTATTAGATGTTTCAAATGTTTTCATTATAGTCATTTTGCAAATCAATGCAAATTAAATTTAAAGCCTAAAAATGTATGGAACCTATTGCCAAGGCATTTGAAAAAACTTTAATTGTACAAACAACTTTATTTGCCCAAAAATCTGTAACCTGGGTTCTAGATAGCCACTCTTCACACCACATGACTAGATGTAAAAGTAAATTCAAAAATCTAGAAGATTTTGATGGAGGATTTTTTTATTTTGGTGATAATTCAGGGGCTTATATGACAAGAGATGGATCAATTATTTTTAAAAAAGATACACCTATTCATGATGTGTATTTTGTAGAAGGTTTGAAGCATAATATTCTTAGTGTTAGTCAAATCTTTGACAGTGGATATTCAATCTCCTTTAATGCTAAAGGATGTTCCATCAAAAATGAAAGGAATAAGGTTATTGCTAGTGGCTTGAGGACAAGAGATAATATCTATAATCTAATTGATTCTATAGTTCAAGAATCATCACTAATTAATACTTTTTTTATGAGTCAAGTAGAAGAAAATTGGTTGTGGCATAAAAGGTTGGGGCATCTCAATTTTGATAATCTTGCTAGAATTAGTAAGAATAAAAAGGTTAGAGGACTATTCAAAATCAAAAAACCTACAAACATATGTGAAGAATGTGTTAAAGGAAAAAAAAAAAGAGTATCTTTCAAAAAATCAAATTAGTCAAATAGGTTGCAAATTAGTCAAAGATGGTGATTCACCTTCAGTCAATCAAATTTTATACAAGTCCATGATTGGAAATCTATTATATCTTACAGCATCTAGACCCGATATAATGCAAGCAATTTGTATGGTTTCTCAATTTCAATCTGATCCAAAATAGTCACATCTTAATGCAGTAAATCAAATTCTAGAGTAAATTCAAGGTAGTCTTGATTTTGGCTTGTGATATCTTCACAATGATGATTTTACACTTTTTGGTTATACTGATGTAGATTGGGGTGGCTCTAATGATAAGAAAAGCACTAGTTGTGCTACATTTAATCTTAGTGATCATTTGGTTGCTTGGCATAGTAAGAAACAAGATTGTGTTACCTTATCTACTTGTGAATCTGAATATGTTTTAGCTATTGCTTGTTGTACTTAGTTAATTTGGATGAATTATTAGCTATCTAATTTAGTTATTCAAGCTTCAAAACCTATTCCTATCATGTGTGATAATATGAGTGCTATCCAATTGAGTAAAAATCTAGTAATGCACTCTTGTACTAAGCATGTGGTTATCAAGCTACATTTTTTATGTGATAAAGTTCTTAACAATAAATTTAAACTAGTTTATGTTCCAAATCAAGGATAGGTAGCATATATTTTCACTAAAGCTCTACCTAGGGATTCTTTTGAAAGGTTAAGAACATGGTTGGGAGTTTTCTCTCAATCAATGTTGACATAGACAATTTTTTAAAATAATACTCCGTGTTAGGTTTCTGCTCCTATTCATAGACATTTTTAATAGACAACAAAAGTAGAACTAGTATTTTCTTTGATGCAAACAATTTTGGGGGAGATCAATATTTTCCTAGCATATTCTCCTAACATATTGGCATATCCTACAGTATAATTCAGAAATATATTTTTCTACATATTCTCTTGGCATATTGGCATATCATATAGTATAATTCATAAATATATCATTCTTTTGATAGTTAGGCTTTTAGGCTTTGTTCATCATTTTATTTTTTGAATCAGACATTGGTCAGTCATCACTCTTAAATTAGATCAAGCATTATGTTAAATAATAGGAAAGGAGGATAAATTTAAATTCTTTGCCTCAAAGAAAATGGGGCAGATTGTTGACTTATTTTTTTTGTGAAAAAGTTTGAAAGAAAAAATATGGTAAAATGTGGTAAAATGTGGCATATTTTTTGAAGGTTATGGCATTTATGTTAATATTAAATAGCAACTAACAATTGTTCTTTTTGACATTAAGTTATTATAGCCATTAGTGACAACACTTATCTATGTCAATATAGCTACCGAGCTTAGCACTTAGTTTCCTACACTCACCAAGCATTCCAGTATTAACCCAGCTTTGAAGTGTTCATCAATTTACATTGAGTAGAACAGTAGCTACCAAGTGAATATAGGAAATGTGAAGAACAATAGTATCTACCAAGCCTCTTATTGTCTACCATGCTTCACAGTGTCTACCAAGCAGTAAGTTTGTGTCATGGAAATTCAGTGTAAACCGAGCATTAGAAGAAGTAATGCTTACTGAGTGAAGTAAGGTAAACTCATTGTGCAGTATCTACTAAGTGACACTACATCTACTGAGTCACTAGTAGTTATCGAGTTCAAAATTACATCAAGTGATTAGTATGGACCGAGCCTTCAATTCTACCCAGTGCATGATGATGTCATGTAGTTTAGTGGACACCAAGTATCAAAGGGTCACTAATTTAGTTCAGTGAACCCAAGTTATTTACTATTGGGTCGACTTTGTAATGTGTTGTTCACTTGTATTTTGGATGACATTGTAGTTTTGTTAATTGGAAAGGTATATATGTAAGATTTATTGTAAGATATCATTGTACTGAAATATTTTTGAAGTAATTTTTGAGAAGTACAAGTGAAGAATTATCAGAAATAGTTTAAGGAATGCAACAAGATCAATACAGAAGTAGAAAAGTCATATTTGTCACATAAGGTGATCACTGCATAAAGGATCTTATCAGCAATTAGTTGTAAGTAGATCCACTACTTCATCCTAACAGGTGAATCAATTTCCAAATCCTTTAACAAGGTAGACTTAATTGTCTTTGTAAAAATCTCTTAACCAAGTGCATACTTCATTATATGTTTGTAAATCCTCTAACAAGGTAGACCTAGCAGTCTTTTGTGCTCCTAACAAGGCAAATCACTAGTAGTGGTCAATGTAAGCCTTAACAAGCCAACTTTGTGCTATAGTATTGAAGTTTTGTGGGTACCATCTCCACCCTAGTTTTACTTTCTATTGGGAAGGTTTCTGGGTCACCAAAACATTGTGTTCTTTTGTATGATGAATATTTTATCTTTCAGTACTAATGTATGTAGTAGTATAGATGGATTTATGATGAATTTAAAGAAAAGTTTTGAAGTTACTGATTCACCCCTGCCCTCTCAATAACTTATCATATCTTGAATATTTCCAACAATTGGTATCAAAGCGGTGTGGTTCTTAGGATAAAGTTTAACAACTTGAGCAAAGATCTAAGCATAAATGGAGATATTCAAAATTCACAAAGAAATTGAAAATGAAAAGCTAGATTTGGAGATAGCCATAGCTCAACTCAAGGAAGAAAAAGAACATCTTTCGTAATCCCTAAAAAGAAGGAAGGAACTTGTAAGAAAAATGGATGATCATCAATATGTTGAAGAAAATATTGAAGGTTTTTTCTCATCAAATAGTTTAGATGAAGCTAATGAGGTAGTCAAAGAACTCCTAGCAAGGAAGAGCTCTCTCCAAGAAGAGGTAAGAAAATTGAAAAGAGAACAAGAAGTTCAATCAATAAGAATTTGTGAAATCTTGGAACAAATGAATAAGGAAAATGAAGACTTGGAGGCAAGAAACAATGAAGAACAAAATCATTTCAAGTAGCATGAAGAAATTAGGATTCTCAAATCACAGAATGAAAGAAAAAGAAATTATCTAAATTTTGAAAGAGAAATTAATGAAAGAACAATGAGAGAGCTGAGATTTGAAAAGAAAATCATTGAAAAACTGAAGAACGACCTAAATGCTGAAAAACAAATCAATGAGAGAATGATGAAATCTCAAGAAGACATGAAACAATTGAATTAGAAAATGAGCAGAATCTTCATAGGCAAAAAGGTAAAGTAGGACTTGGATACAATGAAGAAGAAGGCGAATCTTCCAACCAAGGTGCAAAAAGGAATAAAAAAACCTCATGCAATCATTGTGGGAAAATTGGTCATACATCAAACAAATGCTAGAGCAATGGAAAAGTGAAATTCAATGGAAAATGCTACAACTACAATTAGCATGGTCACAAAGCTAATGAATGGAAGGAGAAACCAAAATTTGAAGGTAAATGTCACAAATGCAAAAAGCATGGTCACAAGGCATCTCAATGTAGATCCAAATCATTCAATCTAGCATAACAACTTGTAAAGGCACTATTTGGATGAGACTACAATACGTAATGCATATGTTATTATTATGGAGAATATGGACACACTGGCATAAATTGTACAAGACATCACCTAAAAAAGAAGGATACTACTATAAGGTGTTACACATGTACTGAACTCGGTTATATAGCTAAAAACTACATGAATATAAGCAAAGTTGAAGATGAAAAGAAAGAAAGGGCTAACAACATAAGAAAACAAATGAGGTAGCAATGGATTCCTAAATCTACTAAGAATACAAGCTCAAATCATGGAAGTGTAGTCACTCAAGAAGTGGGTGACTCCATCCTCTCAAACTAAACTCCTAAGAATGTATTGGAGCTGTACTAAGCAAGAAAATCATAAGCAGTTCCAACTAATATGAAGAAAGCAAATGATCTAATCAGTATTTTAGATACACAAGGATCACAAAAAGGTTATCTTTCACTGAGTTACATTAGACTTCACCAAGTAAAGTTGGTTGAAGACCTTATCAAGCGAGGTTAGGAGTAAAGGATATTTGGTTTATTTGTTGAGTTGATACTCTTGCTAAGTTAGGTTAGTGGATGATAGTCTAGCACACACTATGTCATAATGGCACCAAGAATTTATGAAAATTTATCAACAAAAAGGGGTAATTTCAACTTCATTTTTCACCACATTCACAGCATTCGAAGAGCAAAGCAATTTGAAAAAGCATTATAGTATTTTTGAGCAATTTAGCAATAAGATCTTCATGAACTCTATCATCTATTGAGAAATGATGGCATCTACTAGTGGAAGCAACACTAAACCAAAGAAAAGTTTCAAAATGTTGGTTAAGGGCATCAAATGGAAAGCACCAAATTTCAAAATCATTCTAACCATTGCTAAATCACTTGATCCTTATGGTGCTTAGTCACAAATAACATAAAAGGTATTCCTGATTAACGATATAAGAACTCATTTTAAATGCATTGTTCAAGAATTAGGGACATTAGAAATGGATTATTCCCTAGCTAAAATGTGTGTTGATAGAGTTTTGAAACCTGAGCATAAGTACTTGGAAACAAAAAGATTAACTCATATCCCTCACATGCTGCAAAATTTTTTAGCAAAATGGATAAGGTACATATTGAGTTAGCTTCACAATCGGAAATTTTGGTTAGAGAAACCCATTATGATTAAAAAGAAGATGATACACAAGGTTACAAGTTTTCCAATGCTAAGAAAAGCTAAGACAACCAAAACCCTAGGTCGAGAGGAACTACAAAAGAAAACCCTAGCTAAGTGAGATGGTAGAGGTTTGAAAATAAATAATGTCACTAACATTGACCTTAAGTTTTTCATCCACATCATTGCACATAAAATCTATAGCTTGAGTCAATCAAAAAATGTTCCTTGTGAGGCAGTTGACCTAGCATACAAGGTTATAAAGAAGAACCTTGAATATGATCTGTCAGATGTGTTACTGAAGCAATTGAACAAAAAAATTGAAAGTATGAAGACTTCCAAGAAAAATTCCTTCAAGTTTGGTTCATTTCTTATTTTCTTATTCTTTTATGTTTAAATTTTTTTTCAATCTAAGGTCACAGTCTTGTGGAGGAAAGTCACCCCTATTCTTTATCAGATAAATGAATTTATTGAAGAAATGGGTGAAATTTTTCAAAGGGTGTTGGATAACTATTTTGAGGCATTCAAGGACAAAATGAACAATAGATTTCATTTCCCACCCAAACTTGTAGAAGACTACAAGGATGATATATGTTTCATGGTGGAATGTGATAAAGTGTACATTCAAGTAGTCATATCGAGAGTGGCATGGGTAAAACCATTGCCTTATGAAATTAACATTGATGAAGCTAGAGACATCATTGAGGCATTAGTAAATGAGCCAGCCAATCCTAATCTTCCTACATTTGGCACATATGATGAAGCCAAGAAGAAGATAGAGCTTAGCATTAAGATTCCTCAAGCTCTTAGTAGAGGCAAGAAAAGAATTGCTAAATTAAAGACAGCTAAAGGTCCTCTAATGCTTACCAAGGGCAAGGGTGAGGATGAAGAGGAGGACTATGAAGAAGAAGAAGAAGAAGAAGAATCAAAGAAAGAGGAACTGGCAAGGAAGAAAGGTAGAGTGATTATCACCATACCTTAGAAGTAAACAACTATAGTATTCACCAGGAGAACTAGGAAAGGTAAAAATAAACCAATATTTATCCACTTTGCAGATACATTTGAGGAAAGGATGAAATAGCTAAGAGTTGGAGTGGGAATTTACTACTTTAAAGTTCTCAAAAATGAGACTCAGACTCTAGTTGAGGAAAAAATGATTGAGGAATTAGTTGTGGAAAAGATGGGTTTTTGGAAATACTCCCCTGGACAAATTCAACCTCAAATCCATGCAAATCTTTTTGCTAAAATCAATTTTAGATGGTAGAGGATGGTACAAATGGTAAATGATATCTTTGAACAATAGTTGAGACAGTTGCTATCAAATATAACTAATGCAAAAGTGAAGAAGGCATTAAAAGAACATGAACATAGAATGATTCTAAAGTTTAACACATGCTTCGTATTAATGCAGAATATAGAGTCAGTGGTTAAGCATGTCTCAGATGTTTGGAGAGATATATATCATCTCAACAAGCCATCAAAAGAAACTATTGAAATTAAAGATCATGATAGTAGTGACCAAAAAGATGATGATGATGGTACTCCTTAAATCATAGTTATAGTAGGAGGCTTGCATGCTCTAATAGAGGAGAAGTAAGAAGAAGAAAAGGAGGAAGAAGCAGTAGAGGAAGAAAAGGATGAAGATGATCTAGTCAGAATAACAGCTGAAGAAATTGTATCTCTTCCTCATAGTCCACCACATATTGTCACATCTATGGAAAAAACTTCTACTAGTGAGATTGTGAGCACAATAGTAACATCAATTGCTCAATCTTCACTAGCCACCTCCTAGCTCTAGGTATTTGCAATGGAAGTGTCAAGCACTTCATCCACCAAGTTGACTATTACTTCTTCAACTATCGATTTAGGTCCCTCTACTCCTGCATTATAAGTAAGTGCAACAGTTAGTTCTACAATTTTGTCTTCATCAATTCTAGTTAGCTCTATAGTTTTATTTTCATCAGCATTATCTTCATCCACTTCAATTCTAATTAGTTCAAATATTTCTATGGGTATTCTACAGAGTGTGGCACCATTCTTGGGAAGTGTTTCAGTATTTGATTTAGTTTATACTTCTATTAGAATTCAATCCTTAAGCCCTATTCCATTTTTCACTGTTAGCCCTTCTATCTCCACTATTGTGTCTATTCCAAAGGTCAAACCAGTAATCAGAGAAGTAGAACAAGGGAAAACATTGAAACTTCTGATCACTAGAAAGGGAATTAAAGAAGATATTGACTTAGACACAGAGATAGTAATACCCAAGATTGACTTTGACACTACTACTATTGAAGAGATGAGGTTAGTAAGTCAATTCATAGAGAAGAAAGCTACACAGAAGCAGTTGAGGTCTGAAAGGGACAAGGAGTATAGAATAATTTAGAATGCCAAGAATATAATTATAGATGCTATAGGTGTTGAAGTGGATTCCACTCAACACATTTTGATTTAGTTAGAAGAGGTTGTATAGAAATATAATGAGGACTCTTCCGGAAAAGAGAAACTAATTGAAAAGGCTGAAAATAAGTATGATAACAAGGTGCCAAAGCATATTGTTAGCAGATTGCAATCAAACAAGTTGAGTTGTCTACATGTTTGGGTAATTTTGAAAATTCTTTTAATAGTCCAGCATCACTTTTTGCCAAACTTTGTGTTGCCTCCAATTTTACTAAAGAAATAAAGGAAAAGCGAAATAAGATTGATGTTGATATGCAATCAAGTGCATCAAAGTTGCAGACTAATCCCTCATCCAGCTCCTCTCTTCACACCAAGGTGAAATATCTGGCAGACATGTAGGCAGAACTTCTAAGAGAAGAAGCTAGAATAAGAGAAAATGTGATTGATATTCAGAACATGGTCTTGCCAATAAGGGATACAATGCAAAAATATATTTCTCATTGCAAAACATTGGTCTAGGATTAGAACTTCTTAGTGGCTAATCACATGATCCAATTATCAGTAGAAGTTCATATTGCTCTCTCCACCTATCAAATTTTGCAATAGAATTGGGATAATTCATTTGCCCTCATCCTCAAGGTACATCAAGAATTCTTATCTCATTTTGGTGTAACTATATAGATAGTATATGTAGCCCTTTGGCATTGTTGTCAAAAAGGGGGAGTGATATAAGTATACACGGAAAAAACTTTGTATATAAGGAGAAATATTAGTATAAGTGATGATGGTCTTATTTTTGCAAAGATATTTTTCCCATTTTAAAAAAATCAGAATTTGATTTTGTCAAGTGGAGACTAGGGTTTTTGTTTTAATCTTGCAAAATCTTGGTAGCTTTTGAATTTTCTTGTCAAAGCCCTAGGTCTCGTTTCCTTTTAAATTTTATCCTAGAGAAAAAGTTTTAAAAAAGGGATAAGTGAATATTCCTCCCACTTTCTTTGAGGTCTTTTTTGAGTCCTTTTGAAGAGGTTTTTATCCTGTCATTGGATCATATTTGAATCGATGATTGCCACATACTCGCTATAGCAAGATGCTCAAATATTACGCATAGCGAGGTAGCGACCATCGGAGAACTAATGTGTAATATTGAAAAGTGAAGTCTGGCACTGAGAAATGTGTTAACATGAAGACATTATGACCATGTGATGTATCCCAAGCTTATCAATATTAAGAAAAATACACATGAAAAAAATTGCAAATGGTGTCACCAGAGTTGAAGTTTCTCTGGCAACTCGCTAAGTCACTATCCAAAAATCCATGCAAATTGTCAGTGGTTATATAGTGAGTGCCCAAATTTTGCAGAAGGTAGTGTTCTTTTAAAAGTTGATGTGACCATAGAAATTCCCACGTAGTCTTATAAATGTGCACGACTCCTTTCTCTGACACCAATATTAATGGGTAAAATTTCAATCAATGTATTTTTGCTTTCTATCACTGGAATTGAGAATTCGTCAAAGGTCACTATATTGCTAGCCAAGATAATACCAATTTTTCTATAGTGACATAGCAAGGGCCCGATCATTGCAAAAGATGATGTTCTTCTAAAATAAGGAATGATTTTGAGGATCCCAAGGAAAATATTGTGCCAGCTTTGTTTTTATTTTTGTGCAAGTTGTGTAGTTCATAGTTTTATTTATGGGCATTGGTTTTGATGGTTACTAGGAGGTTGCTATATCGCTAGCCAGATAATTGGTAATTTTGTTGGTAGCAATGTAGCAACTGGTCAAAAGGTGGTGATGTAATAGGAAATCCTCAAAAGTGGGCCCCGAATGAGTGACTTGATAAAGCTGAGTTGTGCAGATCAAATGACATAGTGACATCCTACTATGCATCTATAAGCCAAAATTTTTGGATTAATCGGAACTCACTATATTGCTAGCGGTGAAAGTTAGTAATTTTGCTAGTAGAGATCTAGGGACCCACCTAAAAATAATAAATACAACAAGGCTAAGGACATGAGGTGTCACTAAAGGTTTAAAGAAATGTATATATGTGTGCTAGCATGTTAAGCCAGCTTAGTGATAGCAATATCTTGGACCCATTCCCCATGTATAAAACTTATGAAGAATTCTGATCAAATTAGATCAAACTAGGATCAATGGCAATCACTATCTCACTATGGAAAAGTGCTCGAAAGGTTATGTATAGTGAGGTAGTGAATAAGGCCCCACCACTATTGCAGTAATGTGTCATCCACAAGATCAAGTATGGATCAACAATACTCGTTAACTCACTATAGAAAGATGTGCAAAGGTTATGTATAGTGAGCTAGCAAGTGAGGGCCCCACCATTGTTCCCTTAAAAGTTGTTTCAAATATCTACCACACGATCAAAGCAAAATTAGTGGTTGTTGCATACTTGCTATGGAAAGATGCTCGAAAGTTATGTATAACAAGTTAGCAGTTTGGTGACATGTGTCCCCAGTCATCAATGGGCCCAATTTGAAATGCCAGCATTAGAGGAAAGGTATAGATGGAGGCAATTTATTAGTTTGACTACTAGCATGTTAAGAAGAAAAGTGAGTCAGCCTAGTTTTCATTCCTGGATCGTAGGATTTTTCAAGGATCAATAGGGCAAATTTAAAAGGAAGTGTGATCCCACTCTATTTTTCTATTCTGTGCATTTATGATGAATGAAAGTTTCATGTGTGCAAGAAATAGAGCATAATACAGGAGATTTCATTAGTTCTAGTCCCACAATAAAAAAATTTCATGATTTCTGAGCACAGGAGCCTATTGATCATATTGTTTTTAGCCTGGTATGAACGTGAACTAATTCTTCATCTGTTCGAGAGCAACTGCAGAGGTTCAAGGAAAGATAAGTCTGGAAAGTCAAGTAAGTACTCGTATATAATCTCTGTAACTTTCTAGTTCCTATTATTATGACCAAGATGCCTCCAAAGAAATCATTTTCCAGGCAAGTTAATTATATGGGTAGGAATGTTCATGATGATTTGTTAGAATTACTCCTAGCATCCACCATTGAACTTGCACAAGTTAAAAATTTGATTTCCTTAAACCCTAGGCTCAAAATTTTTGATGGCTTAGATGACAAGGGGGACTAGGTTAGGGATGCAACAACTACCCAAACTAGTCTTTTCTTGTTTAAAAAGTGGTTTTCAGAAAGGAATTTGTTTGCCCTGCATGCTAATATCTGGAATTTTGATTTGGGAAAGCTAGTAGTTCCAAGTGTTTTCATGGATTATGATTTTCTTGAAGCCATTGCCAAGAATTATGACCAAGCTATTAGGGTGGTGAGAAGAAATGATGGTGTTCCTCTGATCTCAATTAGTCCTGAAGAAATTAGAGAAGTTTTTCACATGGAACCATTGTCAAATTACCATGTGCCAATCAATCTGCCAGAATTAGAGAATGAATACAAAGAAAAGAAGGATGTAATTAGGGGAGGTGCATTGAGGGCACACATTGGTAGAATAGGAAATCTGCAAGTAATTACTACAGCATCTAGAGAACCTTTTAAGAAGAGTCTTTTCACCTCTCAGGTTGTAGAAATATACAGGACCCTGTGCCATGTTTTTAATGAAGATGAATAGGATTTCATGCCCATTGGCCTTATGTATATGATGGTTAAAATTACTTCTTTTAGCGTAGATTTTATCTTTGATTTTTCTTCCTATTTGGCTGAAGAAATTCATATTGGTTTAGTTGAAATTGCAAAAGGGAAGGTGGAGAAAACTTTTGGCCACTATTCTCTATTGATGCACATGTTCTTGTTCAAAGGGGTGACTTATTTTGGTGAAGAGATGGATTTGAATAGGGAAGAAAATGGGGAAGCATTGCTAGTCTAGTTGTGGAGCATAGATATGACCTGGGATGCAAATGATGCCAGTTTTGTCAATTTTGATAGATATTTTTCTTCTAAATTAAGATGTGTCATATTAAGAGACAATCCCAGAATCGCTAAGGTATTAATGGACCTCCTCAGACCTATGAACAAACCCCATAACTTGAAATTTTCACAAAATTGGGGATATGTCATTCCTTACCTTGTTTCTACAATTTTTAGAATCTATGGTTTTAAAGGGAGTCCTCATGTCTTGTCTTACCAAGTACCTTTGAAGGTAGGAATGGCTGAATTTTTATGGCAATTAGGAGGAGTAGAAGAAATCTTTCTATTGAAAAGGCAACTAGGGTCAATTTTCCCTACCTACATAGTGGCCCATCAGTTTGTGATCACCAAAGGGAGTTGGATCTTTTTGCATAAAATTTTGGATCAGTATATGATGGCTATCTCCCATCCCCATTTTTGTGATTTTGAGGTTTTTTTTTATTAGACCTTGAGGCATAGAATTAAGCTAGGATAGGTCAAACATGATTCATATTATCCAAAGGATATTATAAGGAATGAATTCTCATTACAGGAGCAGGAAACTAAAAATGAAAAATAGAGAGTTTACTCCCGAGTCCTAGAATTCATTCATTGTTTTGAACAAAAATATAATCCTTTAGATAATGCTAACATAGAGGCTGATAGAATAAATAAGCTCATGAGTAACTTCCTTGAAATAATGGAAGTTATGAATGAGAAGAAACAATTTTTTATTGATTCTTATCCTGATAAAGCCAGAGAAGTCATGAGGAGGTTGGCTTTCACTCCTAAAATAGGAGCTGGTCCAATAGTTGTATAAAAGAAGCCTGGTTACACTATAATTCAAAATAAAAGGGCTCTTGTAGATAAAGGCAAGAAAATAATAGGATCCACTAGTACAACCCTAGAGGAGAAACCTGATGAGCCTAGTCCCAAGAGGTAGAAGGTAATGAAAGAGGAGAGGCCTCAAGTTGAGGAATATTCACCCACTCAATCCCCTTTGAGGGTTGGAGAAGAATAGCTCACATGTGAGAAAATTGAGGAGATGGGATTACAGGGAGGTATTTTTATTACTCAAGAAGAACTGGATTAAAGTAACCCTCTAGAGCATCCCCTACCAAGTTTGGACTTAACAATAGTTGAGTATAGAGGTAGGGAATTGGACCCTGTGTTAGAACAAGCGAGTCATCAATTTTTGGCTAATGATAATTTTGTGAAATCTAGGGCTTTTCAGTAGTTTGCCTGGAGGGAAAACATGAATATTTTTGAGGAAAAATGTAAAAGGTTGAAAATATAGCATCAAAAAATGGATGAAGCTTCCATCCAGAACCAAACAAAAGAAGAAATGATAAAAGAATTTTAGAATATAAGCCCTGAGGATGGAAGGCAAATGGCAAAGGCATCTAACATTTTATTGTTGCCCAATTGGGATATTGCGGATGCATTGATTTTCACTTCTGTTTCTAATAAATTGGAGTTGCGAGACCCAAATAAAAGGGACTTCCAAGGCACTGTATTTATTGAAGATCAAGCTACATTGGTCAGTTGGTCATTGAGAAGAGGATCTAGAGCCACATCATTGCAACCAGATGAGTCTAGATTGATGGGAAACATACTTGTAAGAAGGGTTGCTGATACCTCACATGTGTAGGTAGCACATTGGAATGTGGATTCTTCCAAGTTTCTTTTGGCCACTACTAAGAAGGAGGAATAGGCTATGTTTGAGTTACAAAATAAATATGAGGTAGTTGTGGATGCCTACAATAAAGAGGTAAAAAAGAGAATTGAGCTTGAGAACAAGCTATTGGGAAAAACCACTAGGCCTCGAATAACATACCCTCATCCCCCAGTTGAACCCTTTAAATCCACCCCCCTCATAGAAATACCAGATACACCCCAAAGGCCACAGTACTCCACTGGTGAGGATTTTGAAGAAGAAAAGGGTAAACTATGGGCCTTACATGTAGAGTTGGAGACAAAGTATGAAGATAAATTAAGAAAAGCTCTCACATATTTGGGGGACAAAGTTGAATGGCCACTAATCCATGATCAATTGGCCATGGTGATCAGTATCAGGGAGGAGTTGAAAGCCAATGATGAGGCTTTAAAGCCTATCATAAATAAATGGGTGAGAAGGGAGAAAGAAATGACATTTCTGTGTTTCTCTATCATAAATAATTCTTATGATCAAATTGAAAAAACCTTTGATATTGTTTTTGATCTTGCTGATTTTGACAATAAAAGGATTCATTTACAGAGAATAATAGTAGGCTACTTGAAAAAGTACAAGAGCAAAAAATTTAGTTTGTTTCCTCATGCCCTAGATAAAAGAAATAATTTGGAAAAAAAAGATGAATGGGTGAAGGAACTTGATGGCATTTTTTGTTTAAGAATGAATAGAATTGTAAATGAAATAGGGCATGCATGGTGGGCTACCACAACAAAAGAAATGGTGAAGGCCCAAATATCCTTTGATTCTTTAAAATAGGAATTTGTTGTTATTGATAATGAGGCTAAGTATGTGTTAAAAATACAGAGAGATATTTTGCAATTCAATTGGCCATATGACACACTATTTGACAAGTGGATGGCAGAAATAGCTCCTGGTGAACATTTTGATGAAACTGATAGTGACGAGGTGTAGGGTGAGGAAATCCAAATCATTGACACTGTCACTACACAAGCCCGACTAGAAGAAGAAGACAAGAATAATCAATCACTTTTAGTTGTAGGCTCGGGCCCACAGGATGCTAATACAACTAAAGAAGAGAAAAAAGTGGAAGTTACTCCCACCATACAAGATAAAGATGGCAAAAACCCACAAGTGGAGACTAACGAACAATCTTCATCATTGGCTAGCTTGGTAGTTGCATACAAAGAGAGATCAGAATAGCAACCAAATCAACAACAATAGAGGATGTAATAGAAAGGGGCCTACAGAAGGAATTTTTGATGTATAAGTCTTTCTGTTACTCATATTTTTGCCATTTTGTGATAGGTGTATGTAAATATTTCTTGTAAAGGACACCTATCATTTTCTCTTAGCCTAAAGCTTGTTGCATCTCAGATTATATAAGTTGGGCACCCACTGCCATCGAATCAGTAACTATAGTTCGGCGCCATACCATAGAATTGTAGGGCAGCCTGCTACTAGAAGAGCCTATAGATAGTAGGCACTAATTGAGTGCTATCGAGGGTTGGTTCTATAGTTGCTGATTCGATGGCAGTGGGGGGCCCTACTATTCTAAGGCTAGTGAGGTGATTCCAGGGCTAGAGAATGGTCTAATTTTCTTAGGCTGAAGGGATATAGTTAGTTTTTTTTTATCCAATTGTTTGGAGCAAGTTTATGATGTATTTTCTCTATTAGTTCCTAAGAATACATGAATATATAATGATCTTTATGCTTATTCTTAAGTTCATTCTGAGTTTACTACAAATGTATACAATTTTCAAAGAAAATGAATACAAATTATGAGTTGTCCCCATATCAATTCTTGCTAAATTTTGTCTCCTTTTGAATACTTGGTTATCTTGATATTATATGAGTAAAGGCTTATGCAATTGAATGCAATCCAATTAGATTGTATATCTATTCATTACTGCTATTAGTTCAATGGATTAAGTAAAAAATTTGATGAATTTGATAAGGTTGCTGTAGTAGTGTAAAGGATTTTTGAATGATGAATTCTGATAAGAATTGTTGATAATATTTGTTGTAAGGCAACAAATTAGATCTAAGAATTTGTAGTACACTCTAAACCCCAATGGATTAGGCACTAGTCAAATTGATTCAACTACAGGAGAAATGTGTCATAAATGGTTTTCAAATGCAAAATTATAATCAATTTTACTTTTATTTCTTGATGATCTTCAAAGTTGGCCAATACTTGTTTGCATGGAATGTTTTAGCTTCAGTTAGCCACTATTGCTGAGAACATGTGCAGACCTATAGAAGAATTTTGGCCAGATTTGTTATATGGGATGTGTTTATCAAATTATCATGAATTATGCATGTATTTGAGGATTTGAGATGAGAATCAGAATGAAACTAAAATAATCCTCATATAGTGTTTCCCAATCTTGAATCATCCCTGGGTATACCCACCCTGGTTTTGTAGAGCCTAAAGAGCAAAAAACCACCTTTGGTTTTGTTGAAGTGGGTCCAAATGGTTGGCATATATAATTGTTAATAGGAATTGGCTAGTCCTTAGATTGTATGAGTGATGTCATTTTGGTATTGTGCATTTTGTTGCTTAATAGTTTTAAAACACCAACAAGTGAAAGGGGGAGATAGCACTCAATAGAGTCAACATGTATATGTGTATAGCTATGTACATAAGTATCTTTGTATATACATTATGTGTCATCAAGGAGATCTATGTAGGAATGTATATCCAACAACTTTACAAAGATCAATTTTGAAAAATCAAAATTCAGTAAGTAAGATTGTGTCCATATGTTTTGGTTTATAAGTGTTTTGTTACTAATGCGAAAAGGGGAGATTGTTGAGAGTAAGTTATTATTTCCATTAGTGACAACACTTATCTATATCAATATAGCTACTGAGCTCAACACTTAGTTTCCTATGCTCACTGAACATTCTAGTATTAACCTAACTTTGAAGTGTTCAGTAGTTTACACTGAGCAGAATAGTGGCTACTGAGTGAATATAGGCAATGTGAAGAACAACAGTGTCTATTGAGCCTCTCGATGTCTATTGTGTTTCATAGTGTCTACCGAGTAGTAAGTTTGTGTCATGGAAATTTAGTGTAAATTGAGCATTGGAAGAAGTAATGTTTACTAAGTGAAGCAAGGTAAACTTAGCCTGCAGTATCTACTGAGTGACACTACATCTACTGAGTCACTAGTGGTCACCAAGTTTAGAAATACATCGAGTGATTAGTATCAACTGAGTCTTCACTTCTACCAAGTGCATGATGATGCTATGTAATGTAGTGGATGCTGAGTATCAAAAAGTCACCAAGTCAGTTTAGTGAACCCAAGTTATTTACTATTGGGCTGACTTTGTAATGTCTTGTTCACTTGTATTTTGGCTGACCTTGTAGTTTGTTAATTAGAAAGGTATATATGTAAGATGTATTGTAAGATATCATTGTATTGAAATATTTTTGAAGTAATTTTTGAGAAGTACATGTGAACAATTATCAATAGCAGTTTAAGGAATGTAGCAAGGTCAATATAGAAGCAAAAAAGTCATATCTATCACATAAAGTGATTAGTGCATAAAGGATCTTATCAGCAATCGGTTGTAAATAGATCCACTGATTCATCCTAATAGGTGAATCATTTTCCAAATAATTTAACAAGGTAGACTTAACAGTTTTTGTAAAAATCTCGTAACTGAGTGCATACTTCATTGTATGTTTGTAAATCCTGTAAGAAGGTGGACCCAGAAGTCCTTTGTGCTCCTAATAGGGTAGATCACTAGAAGTGGTCAATGTAAGCCTTAACAGGCCAACTTTGTGCTACAGTAGTGAAGTTTTGTGGGTACCATCCCCACCCTAGTTTTACTTTCTATTTGGAAGGTTTCTACGTCACCAAAACATTGTGTTCTTTTGTATGATGAATGTTTTATCTTTCAGTACCAATGTATGTAGTATTATAGATGGATTTATGATGAATTTAAATAAAAGTTTTGAAGTTACTGATTAACCCCTCCCCTCTTAGTAACTTATCATATCTTGAATATTTCCAACAGTTTTTTCATTGCATGCAATATAGTGTGTACTTGGTAAATAACTCACCAAGTATCAAAATTATTGGTGGATTTCAAAGGTTTATACAAAACGGTTTGTTTTGTGGGTATTTTTGGCAATTATCAAACTAGTTTCTATTGTTTGCAATTTTTTTTTTCTTGAGTGTTTTTGACACTGTATCCATTATGTTCTACAAAAATACATTTGCATGACTTTTTCATGGAAAGGAATATAGGATGCTAATATGAATGTTTTATTGAGGATAGTAGTTGAAGATGATGCCAACATTGATAATTTGTCTTGGAGATAAGTTTAATGGTATGAAAGTGGTTTGAAACTAGTATTGTTTTTTGGCTTGAAGCTATTTGGTAATAGACAAAATGTGAAATGTTTCTTCTAATTCATTTTCTCTCGTTCAACATTTTTTTGTTGCATGTCCAAGGTACTATACAAGAAGAATGAGAAGCAAATGGTTTTTATTTAAAGCATGTAAACATGTATGGATCTTCAATTTCTTTGAATAGAAATGAAAAGAACTTGGTCTATTTTTCTAGTTAAATAAGAGGTTTTAATGAATAAAGGAAGCCTATGTTTTTCTAGAACATTTTTCAAAATACAAAACTAGGATTTGGGTTTCATAATTTTATGGCATATTTCTTAAAATTAGCATGGAATGACTATTTGAAGGAAAACCCAATTTATCTTAATCATTCTATTGAGAGGTAGTTATGCAGTTATCAATTTCTTGAAAGTACATGGCAACATGTGTGACAATCTTGAGGGTCTTCATATATTTTTTTATTTTTGTTTTAAAACAAGATCTCTTCATGTCAGAGACATGTATGTCATTTTCAAAAAGATCTATATCAGCTTTTTTGAAAATAAAATATTTTTCTTTAGTTGTGTAATAGATTCTGAGATAGTTATTAAATAACTTAAAATCTCTTCTCTAGTTAAGAGAATGGAGATGTATGTTCTGGAATATGTGTGTAAAAACTGAAATTTTGAAAAGAGATAGAAAATATTTTAGGAAAAATATTTTATGTTGATCTTTGAAAGATTTATTGTAAACTTACTTACATATATGAGTGTGTAAAACATATAGTTATATGTGTATGTGAGACTATAGTTTAGATTCCAAAAAGAAGAAAAGGGGTTGAAGCCTTGAGTAGTAGTAACTGTGAATGTAAGAAGGAGTTGAAACTCAATAAAATAGTAGGTTCATGGAGTGGTTTTTCTCCCTATGAAGAAACCATAAGGTTTCTAAGGGTTTCCCACTTGGCAAAAATCTCAAGTCTCTATCTTTTGTGAGTTATTATTTTCTTACTTTATCATCTTGCATGACTAATTATTGAAAGAAAATTTTATGCATTCATTTCTTGTGGAATGTTAAATTAAAATTTCTCACTTATCATTAAAAGCACTAATTCTCATTCACACCCCCCCCCCCCCCGGCAATCAGAACCACAATTACTTCCATCAGAAACAACATTATAGACAAATTAGTTAATAAAGGTTGTGATTATCTTTTAGAATAGTGAAATGTTTCATATTTGGAAGGTTGTGTTCCCTTTATGAAGGGTGAAATGGATGATATAAAATTGAAAAAGTCAATTTTCAAAATATGAGTAGAGATGTGTGAATGATAAGAAAAAAAGTCAAAAGTGTTGAGCAGAGGAAAGAATATATATATATATATATATATATATATACATACATATATATATATATATATGTGTGTATATATATGTATATATATATGTATATGTATATATATATATATATGTGTGTATATATATGTATATGTATATGTATATGTATATGTATATATATATATATATATATGTATATGTATATATATATATATATGTATATATATATATAAAGAAGAACAAATAAAAGAAGAGGGTGAAGTACTGAGAATTATCAAGTGGAGAAAAAAGAAAAGTTACAATAAAAGAAAATATACTAGAATATTTAGTTGAAATATATAAACAAAGAGAATTAAGTTGTGAATAAAAATTAGATAAGGAAAGGTGTGAATGTGGAAAGAAGAATAGATATAAGGAAAATTATTCAACAATTGAATTACACTGATTTACTATATATAGATATTGGAGCATTGACATATTAAAAAGGAAGGTTATTGCTTTTTTGTGAAAGATATAAAGGAAGATAGTTATTTTTCTATTTTGTTGACACTGATATAAGCACGTGCACACACACACACACACGTGTATGTATATATATATATATATATATATATATATATATATATATATATATATATATATATATATATATATATATATATATATATATATATATATATATATATATATATATATATATATATATATATATATATATATATATATATATATATATATATATATATATATATATATATATATATATATATATATATATATATATACTGAAGAAAAGTAAAAAAGACATTAAAAGTGGAGAAGAATAGTTGTGCTAAAAGAAATCCATCATTTGTTGAAGAAAGAAACACTGTCAAGGTGGAAGAACAGATCAAGTCTAGTGGGTTGGTGCTGAAAACAATGGAAGTGGGAGTTGGAGTTTCCAATAGGTCAGAGCCTACAAAGTGTAGGAGTTGGATCTTCTAGTGAGTTTGTGCTCATAAACATAGTTTAGGTCAAAGCCTACAATTCATTGTAAAAGAATAAATTTTATATAAAAGTATTTATTGTCGTGGTTTTCTCCTGCATTTGGTTTCCACATAAATCTTTGTGTCATTGTGTTCATGTGCACTATTGTTCCCTTCAGCATTTGAAGTTAATTGTTTGGATAAAAGGTTGTTATTATACTAATTCACCCCACCCCCATCCCCTTAGTATAATTGGGAGCCCTTCATTAACTGTCAACTAACAACAAACTATTAAGTATAAGAAAAAAATTAAACCACCCCATAATGAACATTGGGAAGAATTTTTAAAAAATCTTCAAATTTCTTAAAACCAATCACAATGTCAATGTAAATGCCTTTGTGAAAATATTGACTCTGATAATTTGAAAGACATTAAACAATTTGAGAAAATTCTAGTTAAACTAACTCTTTGATATAGTGATGCCAAATTTCCATATGCTGAGCCCTACTACAAAACATTGGTTTCCTATTAATATGTATAGTACTTTGGGTATCACCATATAATTTCCTTAGCAATATTGCCCAATTGACAATTTCCTTAGTCATACTACCCAATAGGGACCATTAGGCATTTAGTTCTAGTTTTGATGAAATATTCAAGGTTCTCTTATAGTTGATTTAGATTGGTGTGGTTCTTGACTAAGATACTGGGTTTGCTGATCCTAGCCACTAGTAGTAGTTCCATTCACACTATGTCTACATCTTGGACCGATCTGCCTATAGGTATAGCCAAGATCCATTCTGAGGGGAAGTAGTTCATCTTATACAAACTTGGGTTGGACCCAATCAAATCCAAGTGGACCAACAATGAATCAAGAAAAAAAAGTCAATTGATAATTTTTTGGCAATTTAAGTGATTTTAGGAGTCTAAATCCCTACAAAGATTATGCTAAAAGACTAAAGTTTAGTTTTATTTTGGCTCATTTTTTGTGCAAAATGATTTTTTTCTCTTGAGGTGGAGTAAAAATTTCTTTTCATTGGTGTTTGGCAAAAGGGAGTTAGAAGATCAATTTTTGAAGCTTGATAACTATTTGAGCTTCAATCTCACTCTTTTCCAAGCTTCTATTGACTGAAATAGGTAAGTTTCTTTTTATTTTTTATTTTTTTTTGTTTAAGTTTGTTTTCATTTCTTTTTAATTGTCCATAATACCTACCTATTTTACTTTTTATCCATTTTCTTTTTTTTCTTTTAGTGTGTATAGAATTTCTTGCCATAAGAACTCAAATGGCATCAACCTCTTCCTACCTAGAAAAAGTGAACAATGCAAAACAAATCTAAATTTTGATTCTCCTCCATCAAAAAAATGCTGATAGTATAAAGTGATCCCATGAGAAGGAGGTTTCCATTGGAAATTTTCAAAATGTGATGTAGAATAGAATAGTTCATATTGGGTTGTAAGCCATTTGTGTGGACTTCTAGGATGAGAAGTCAAAAAATGCCCTACAAAGAAAATTGCTCGCATAGCAAATGATATATTTTAAAAAATATTATGGAGCATGAAGAGGCTAGAGAGAGAAAAGCACATAAAATATTTTTTCTGATGAATATCATTTGAAGGAAATGAAAGCCCCTTCTTTGAATATTGTGGTAGAAGAACACCAAATTTTACTACCACAATTGAGCTAGAAACTATAGGTGAACCACCCATTCTATGCAAAAGAAAGATACCTTTGGAAAATTCATTTCAAATGATAGTAGAGACATTTTCAACCTAAATATAGAAACATGCATATATGCAAATTGGTTGTCTTTCAATGTTGTTCCCTCCCCAAACTAGAAAAAGATGTTGAAAAGTGTCAATGAAGCTCCAAGGGGGTATAAGGCCCCAATTATGGAAAATTCACTTTAAAATGATAGTAAAGGCATTGCCAACTTGGATATAGAAACATGCATAGATAAAAATTGGTTGTCTTTAAATGGGATGTTGAAAAAAATCAATAAAGCTCCAAGAGGGTATAAGGCCTCAATTATGGGAAAACAGTCAACACCAAGGTGGAGGATGCATTTCAGTCCATAAGGGATTCATGGATTGAGACATGCATATCCATTGTTTCAAATAAGTGAAAAGATTCAAGAAATCATCCCTTGATCAATGTCATAGTGATGTCCCCTAAAGGAACAATTTTTATAAAAGCCATTGATTGTGAGAAGCAAGTAAAAGATGGGTAATTTATGTTGATTTTCTCAAATGTGTAATACATATATTTAAAAGGAAGATTTGATCTTCCTTTAAATATATTGGTGGTTGCCCTTTACCAAGGACACCACTCCTATCTATTAATTAATTTAATTATTATAATAAATATATTATTATAAAAATAATTATTATAAGTATAATTATGTCACAGTAATATTATAATTATATTATCTTCATGATTATATTATTAATATATAATACTTATAATATAACATAACCTTTATGTTAACTATGTTGGCCTAAAGGAATCTAACCATAACTAAAATAACATTGCGACTCCCCCTTAGCTAGGAAAGCTTTCATATTAGGTTGAGTCATAATGAATGTATCATTATGATTCACCATAAACATCAAAATAAATTTTAGATATCTCCATATAACATATCATCAGATATCGCCTCATGTGATAAGATCAATTTGGATATATGCATAATATGGTATGTCCTTAGATATCACCTTATTTTTGGTCCTAATTGCTACTAAAGGGGGGGGTGAATCAATTTGCACTTCTCGACTAGTTACAATAGCAACCTTCTCTACAAACCTTATTACAAGTCCTTTATTAATCAACCCAATAATCAATGCAGTAAAGTAGAACCATGAAAGATCACATAGAAAAGCATACATCAATATCAAAGATATTACTATGTGGAAACCCCTAGTGTGAGAGTGAAAACCATAGTGGGAGTAATAAACCCACTAGCCTTTCCTTGCAAGTAAAAGGGTACCCTATTAAAGGCTTGCATTCGTTCCTTCTAAGAATCATCTTGTTGGGAGTGAACATAATTTCTTAAGATTACAATAGCCTATTAAGGAAACCTTGTTAGAGAATTTTAATTCCTTTCTGAGAGATACCTTGTTAGAGGATTTTAAGAGCCTTGCTAAAGGGTTACAATAGTTGTAATGGTATGAAAGAAAACTAAAGATTAAATCTGAAGACATGGCACAACTTTCCTTGTAGATCCACTATGATACTCCATGAAGATTCTTCAATCTCCTTCCTCTATTCTAGATTTGTTCACTAAACAACCTCTGTTCACTACTTATTTCAAGTGCTTGAGCACTAGTCTGCTTTTACTTAGTATTCTCTTTGATCTTGACTAACTCCCATAGATCTCTAACCATAAAATAGTAATAACAACAACTTCAAAATGAAGGAGTGTCCTTAAATCCACTTAAAAAATCTTGGTGTCAAAATCCTAAAATTATCCCACTCAAATCATCTATTCAAAATTTGAAATGTGTAAGTGAGCATAGTCACAAAATATGTGTGACTCGCTATATGTAGTTGCTTATAGGCTTATTTGTCTACTTGTAAGTCTACATCTATACTTGTTGAATGAATCTCCATTTCTCTTATTATTCTCCCCCTTATACTATTCTTTGTTGCATGACTCTCCCCCTTTACATTACTCTCCCTTTTTATTATTATTCTCCACCTTCTTGTCATCAAGGAAAAAATGTATGTAACAAATGGATTTTCATATCTAAATCAAAGATGGTTTAAACTAAAGTCTATAATGATCCCATCTTTTGGCCTTCACATGCTCCAAATTCTAAGTGAAGGATAAAAAGAAATTAAATTAATTTTTTATAAAGTCATTCAATTTAAAGGTGACTTTGTATTTAATTAATTTAGTTATTGCAAGGGAGTAGCTTCTAGGGTATGTATTAATTATTGGAAGCATAGAAGCCTCTTGTGATTTAATTAATTATTACCAGGGAGGAATTTCTAGGGTATGCATTAATTATTGGAAGCAGAACCTTCTAGCTCCTACAATTAATTAATGTTTTAGTTCTGTCCAGAAGGATGAAGAAAAGGATAAATAGGGCTGAAAGTCTCATTGCCGAGGAGGGGATGATTATAACTTGCTTTTGATAAGAGCTTGGATGTATGAATCACACTCCTTTTTGAGCAATAGAGGATGTTCATTCTCTATTGTAACATTCTAGAAGTCATTCCCTTAGGGTTTGGCCTTTGGAATACATCTCTTTGTACTTGATTGTAGCATTTTTAGAATTAATATAATTTTAGCCTTAGAAGATGATTATAACTTGCATGTGATAAGAGCTTGGATGTGTGAATCACACTCCTTTTTGGGCAATAGAGGACGTTCATTCTCTGTTGTAACATTCTAGACGTCATTCCCTTAGGGTTTGGCCTTTGGAATACATCTCTTTGTAATTGATTGTAGCATTCTTAGCATTAATATAATTTTAGCCTTGGTTCAGCTTTTGGGCATTCTTGGGTGTCCATTACAGTGGTATCAGAGCTCATTACAAGGGTCCATTATAGTGGTATTAGAGCTATTAGTCCTGCCATCCTATGGAGTTCTTATAGGGAATTTGGAACAGCAAGATAAAGGGAAAGAGTTTGACGAAATGTATACCAGTCCAGATCAAGAAAATGCAATGCTTAGGTTACTGAGTTCATTAGAGGAGCATAATAGGAAAATGGATATGATGTTGCAACTTATGGATAGATAGATGGGCATCAATATTGACAATCTATATGTTGCTCTAGTGCAAAAAGAAGTTGTTTCCTTATATGGGATCGAGACATGTACAGAGCCACCCATCTATGATGTTGGTGATATGGGTGTTTCAACAGAATTAGTAGAGACATGCATGCAAATTTAGGAGACCACATATGAAGCTTTTTTAGGAGATGGTGTTGCAGTAATAGTGGGATTAGGAGAACATGAGGATACTGTCATATCAATAGCCACTTCTATGTCAGTTGAACCATCCAACAAGGAGTTTGGTAGTATGTATGATATTGTAGATGTGTGCTATGATGATAGTACACTTGTTATTGCTAATGAGGTGAGAAATATAGTGACAGAGTCATATTATACTATCGACCAACAAAGTGTTGATGTTCACTTCTATGATAGTACTATGTTCAACATGGATGCCACATTGTCTTATGACAATTTGATGTTTGAGGTTGATATTGATCACTCTCCTAAGTAGAGTTGGGCTTTTCTTTTACCATCTACAAAGATTCAGTTTTGTGTTGCAACAGTTGGGAAGAAGAGATTTCATAGATATTTTATGGAGTTTCCTTATGGTGACATTCTGACTTCATCAGCAGAAGTTTTGAATGCTAGGCTATAGGGGTTGGTCCTGATGATGTGGGTTTGCAGTTGGTTTAACTTCCATATGGATGTCACATATTGGGATCTAGGTGGAGGTTGGAGTCCATTCTATTACTTAATTGCTTGAGGACAAGAAATTTCAAGGAGGGCGAATTTGTAATAATACCATCTTGTGGCCTTCACGTTCTCCAAAGTCTAAGTGGAGGATAAGAAGAAATTAAATTAATTTTTTATAAAGTCATTCAATTTAAAGGTGACTTTGTATTTAATTAATTTAGTTATTACAAGGGAGTAGCTTCTAGGGTATGTATTAATTATTGGAAGCATAGAAGCCTCTCATGATTTAATTAATTATTGCCAAGGAGGAATTTCTAGGGTATGCATTAATTATTGGAAGGAGCAGCTTCTAGCTCTTGCAATTAATTAATGTTTTAGTTCCTTCCACAAGGATGAAGAAAAGGATAAATAGGGCTGAAAGTCTCATCGCTACGAAGGGGATGATTATAACTTGCATGTTATAAGAGCTTGGATGTGTGAATCACACTCCTTTTTGGTCAATAAAGGATGTTCATTCTCTATTGTAACATTCTAGATGTCATTCCCTTAGGGTTTGGCCTTTGGAATACATCTCTATGTAATTGATTGTAGCATTCTCAGCATTAATATAATTTCAGCCTTGGTTCAGCTTTTGGGCATTCCTGGGTGTCCATTACAAAGTCTCCTAGCATTTATATAGATAACTAAATCCTTTTCACATGACATTAACTACTTTTAAAAATTAACAGAAAATAACTAAAATCACATTCAATTGAAATAATTAGATCAACAATTAACTATTCACAACTATATTCATGTTCAGCTAAAATAAATAGATTAATGACTAATTAGCATAATTGTATTCATGATCAACTGTAATAACTAGATTAATGATCAACTATTCATAACTGTATTCATGATCCACTAAAATAACTAAATTAACAATTAATGAATCATAACTGTATGCAAGTAAAATAAATGCTTAACAAGAAAAGAAGGAATGGAAAATAGAAGTATCATCAAAGGATCTTTAGTTGGTTTTGCAAGCCTCAACTTTGGTAAGAGAAGAAGAATTGACATTGGCTTAACCTCCCAACCTCAAACCATACTTATCTGCACACATTCTATCAAATTTGAATGGCCCTCCCTACCCCAGGATCTAGCTTGGGATGTTCTTCAATCTAGCCACCTAAGCATTTTGATGTTTTGATTGTTTGCTTAGTTATGAAATGAACATGCTTACATAGCTAGTACTACTAACATCAAGTGATCATTAGATGGCACACATTCCTATAAACTACCTTGTTCAAGGATCTTTGATGGGTTTAATGACTCGATCACCACTGCTCATCTTGACAACAAGATTCATTATAGGGATGAGCATGAGCTATTAAGTATATTTCATTTAACGTATTCTTGTCTGATTTCTCTTTTGTTTTCTTAAAAATTTATTCCACTAGTTCACCATACTTGACTACATAGTTGGTGATTCCTAGGTGTATTAAAATTATTACCATTCTACCCTTTTACACCTCTTCACCATATCATGCCTATATTGCTAGTGAATCCTAGGTGTTTTGGAAAGGTTAAGAGCAATCTGATCTTAATATCTTTTATCATAATTTGAGATCGCATTAAAATTTTTATTGATATTAGTAACTTCATGCAGGTTTTTATGACATTTTGAGATTCATTTTTAAGAGATACTACTTGACTTCTTTTAAGATGGTTCTAGATACAATGAAATAAAAAAGAAAAGCTCAATATATATCACAGGGAATATTCAACAAGTTAAATAGTATTAATGAAATATGTATTCAAAAACATTGAAAGGTAAATCATGACCTAATATGTATTGCTTGAGGAACTAGAAAACTGATTGGTTCCATCGCATTACTTAAAACATCACTTCTAGCACTTATATCTCTGTATTCCAGCCAAAATACTTGCTCAACTATGGTGAAATTGCACTATGCAAATAAGGTTGTAACAATGGCATATTGCAGATGTAACAATGGTAGATTACAGATATATCAATGGTAGATTGTAGACATAACAATGCTATATTGCAGACATGTCAATGGAAAATTGCAAATGTAATAATGTAGGGTCGAATTTGCCAAAAAAAAAAAAAAAAAAAAATGTAGGGTTGAATAGGTTAATGAGACAAGGAAAAAATTGAAACTTTGCAAGGTAGAAAGAAGTTCAGGCACCAAGGAAAAGGTGATCCTATCTCTCCCTCACAACTTCCATAAATGGAGAGTGATCATGACTCCTTGGCTTCCATCAGTTTCAAAAGATTATAGCCAATTCAAAATTCCAAGTATTAAATCGATTATAAAAAGAGAGGGAAAGAAAAATAAAAAGTTGAAAAGACAAGTTGGAAAGATTGTAAGTTCAATTGTTATTATAATATATACTTATATATGTTCATGTAAGTATATCAATGGGGTGACATCGTTAAAGTACATTAGTAAAATTTATTGGTGCCATTTCATTTTTATATTTCTATGTAGGTATGTAAATATTTATCATAATAATATGATAAAGATCAGTTAAAAATATCTCGAGGTATGTTTTATATTTTAAATTATATTATTTTATGTTTTCTTAGATTATTTTCTTACTAGCTCATGCGGGTCCCAAAAATGTATCCTGTGATCAAGTCATCGCATCCTTTCCAAAGAAGTTTAAGGTCATACCTACCGATCCTAATGACTAAACTAAGTGAACATCCCATTATGATGACCCCATTTAGAAATGCTTCTCCACTTTTCATCTTCTCCTACAATCACCCATAAAACACTTCTGTCATAATAATAATTCTATAATAATTCATAAAAACATAATAATTTTTATTTTAAATCAAACAATTGCTAATCATTTAATAATAGTTAATGGTTAACGACCATCTTCATTCATAATTAATACAATGTATATAAATAACTACCTATTTCACATGATCACGAAGGATAATCCATTACATCTAATGGTTATGAAATTTTTTAAACTTAAGTCAAAATTTTGGGATGTAATAGTGTATATAGGACTTATTCTCAATGTTTTACATTGATCTCCCCCTTTAAACACATTAAGCTAACCAAGGATATGGGGATTAAGGGGCTTACAACTTCTCAAAGATGTATCAGTAATGCTTCCTTTTTGTTTTCAATTGAACCTCCATGACTCCTATAGGTGAATGAAAATGAGTGTTTCACTCTTGAGCTCTACTAGTTGCTTGTCAATACCTTCTTCTATTTTTGTAGGTGGCTTGGCTATTTGAGATTCAAAATCCTTTAGATGTTCATTGATGATCCCTACCAATGGGGATAAGAGACATTGAAGTTTGATCAGTCAATTTTCTCTTTTATCTTCTTCTTCTCTTGGTTGATGTATCGAGTACATGGCATTCTGAATCTTTGTTTTGTTTTCAAATGAGTCTCCATGAATCCTTTAGGTGAATGAAAGTGTGTGCTTTACTCATGGGCTCTGTCAATTTCCTATTAATACCTTAATTTGTTTCTACTGGTGGCTTGGATATTTGACCTTCTGCAACCTTTAGATGTTCATAGATTATCCCTTCCAATGGGGATAAGAGATATTGAAGTTCCATCAATAGATTTTCTCTTCTCTTCTTCTCCTCTTAGCTAATATACCAAGTACATGGTATTTTGAATCTTCATTGTATACTCTGAGGCTAGTCCTATTAATAGATTGTAAGCCTAGGAAACTTCATCAAGCTCTTGTTGAGTTTTCTCTCTTCTCTAGTCTAAATCTCTTATTATGATGTGTGATGTGCATGGCTTCTAAAATACAATGGTTATTTCTTTTAATGTTTTTGACATTTCATCCTTTAGAGATGCCAGTTCCCCTTTCTTATCTTGAACAAGACTTATTTTATTTTCTATGTTTGTCACTAAAACTCATTGCTCCAAGGCTTTTGTTATGTTGTATACCTTATTATAGAGATGATCTACAAAAACATTGATCTAGCTTATCAGATCATCTTCCTTATTTTATGCAACTTCTACTACTAGTTCCTTCACCAGTGTGCTCACCATTTCATGTCTCTTGCTATATAATTTTGTTATCTTGTATTTTTCCATGAGCTTGGTATATTTTGATAATTCTTTATTACTGAGTTTATTGAGGTGCTTTCCCATCACATCTACCTTTTAAAAGAGAATTTTCATTTTCTTTGCTTCTTCTACATTGCATTGTATTATTCTCCCTCATCCTCTAATATGGATGATAAGATTGGTTCTAGGGATTCATATCTCCCTTTACTCTCCTTCTTCTTTCCTGATTATTCTAAATCTTTCTATATTTTCTCTTCCCCTTTCTCTAGCTTCCCTACACTCCTTTGTCCTTTGGATGGTGTCGCAAATAGTCATGTTTCTATAGGAGTCTTGTCTTTCTAAGATGATGGAAAATTAGGTTGCCTCTATTCTTGTTCAGTTTCTCTTGCCAATTTGTCCACTTTTATGGCATGTTCCATTGTGTTTTCGAGGATCTCTATTATAGACATTTTTTGTTCTTCATCTACAACATTAGTCTCCTTCTATTTGGCCTTCTCTCCTTCCTTCTCACCTTTGTATACTCTCTCTGAAGCACAAGTCACATCGTGAGCTTTCTCCTTTTTTGAATATTTTGAACTTGATTCCATCATAGTGACATCAATGATTTATGGTTGATTTCCATCTATATGTGGGCTATCTTTATGCTACACTTCCACCTCTGGTGGTGTTGTTCTAATTTGTTCATGTTGAACTTCATAGCTTTACTTGGGTTCCTTATTTAAGTCTTGAATCATTTGAGTCCTTTTCTTGGCTAGTGCAATGGGTTGTCCTATTGAAATCTTCTTCAGACCTTGTGGTTCTATAGTCTTGGCTACTTCTTTCTTCTTTGCTTTCTCCTATGGTGCTTATTTTGGGTCAAGCTTCTATTTCAAGATAGATTCCTCTTGACTATACATTTTTTACCAAAATTTATTTGCATTAAAAAATGCTTTTCTTTTCAAACCTATTAATATTAGTGCTACATTTGTTGGCATATCAAAATGGTTTTTGCATGAGTCAACTAGTTCAACTCTTTAATCATGATTCAGGTCAGGTCTTATTTTGGCAAGAGCATCATCTAGCATTTTCTTGCACTCAAGTATACCTTTCATCTATATTTCTCTAGTCATTGTATAAAGATTACTCGGTACCAATGCTTTGATGGATGCTAGTGTTCTATTGAACAGTCTTAGACTTACTAACACAATATTTACAATTTTATCCTTTTTTTCCTTAGTGAACTTTGAAAATCTATTCTTTAATATATTGTAGTTACCATTTATTTTAATATCATTAAGAATATTCTTAAAAGTAAGTTTCTCACCATCTTTCGATGATTTGAGACTCTCTGTCTATGTTTCCTCTTTAGATTATTCTTCCTTTGATGGAGTTGGAGACTTTTTCTTGTCCTTCTCTAAGGGTTTCTTTTTATACATTTCTATTGTTGGAGGTTTTATGGTCATGTGGATCTTCTTAATTGTGAACTTTGAAAGTCTATTCTTTAATGCATTGAAATCCACACAAAGTTTGATTTTGCCATTTTTCTTTCTTATTGGGACCAAATTAGAGACCCAACTAGTCTATTTAATCTCATAAATAATACCTCCTTCAATTAACTTGGTCAATTCCTTAAACATCAAAGGTTCTAACTTTGGGTTAATAGGTCTCTATTTTTTCTTTATGGGCATAGCATTTGGAAATAGCTAAATAGTATGTTGAGCTATATTTGGATCAAAACCTTTAAGATCTAAATACTCCCAAAAAAATACATCAGGAACCTCTTTGTATAACTCAATAAATTTAGATTTTTCTCTTGCTGAATAGACTTTACCAACCTTCAAAAAGCCTCCTTCAACCACTTCAACATTGTCATAGTGTTCATTTACCTTTGTACTAGTTTTTCTCTTCCTTAATATGTCATCTCTACTAAAAATAAATTCCAAAGTGACTGAACCCTTTGGAAGCTTATTAGACTTAAGCTAGATTATTTGATCATCATAATATTGTTTCAACTTATCCTAATTTGAAACAGAAAAAATATGTTATTCCAACAAAAAACTATGTATTTGTTCATCACTATCAAAAACTTGCCAATTAGTGCTATTATCAAGAATAGAGGGTCTTACTACAACTTTGACATTGCTGATTTCTGTAGGTATGTCAAATTGGGCACCAACTATAGCAAGTCTATCAACTTGTTGATTTTGACTTCTTGGAATAGAGAGAATATTGAAGGCAAAAAAATCCTCAATGATATCCCAAACTCGATGTTTATACAACTTCAAAACATCATTTTTTGCTACATTTAAACCTCTAACTTGGTTCACAATTAGTTCACTATCCCCATATACCTTAATAAATTTAACTCTTATCTTTGGCCATTCCAAACCTTGAATCAAACTTTTGTATTCTACAACATTATTTGAGGATACAAAAGAGAAACAAAAAGCAACATAGTATTTTTCAACTATGTCACAAGGTTCAGCAAATATCAAGCTTGATATTCAGATATTACCAAAAGTGAAACTTGCCAAAAAAATTCATTTAAATCTGGTATTCATTTGGTTACCAAAAATAGACTTCCTATTTAGACTCAAATAAATTTAGAAATTTCCATTTATAGAGTTTTTAGGGTTTTGTCAAGCAGAAAAATCTATAAAACATTGTTGGAACCCTCAAAGAATCTATTGCAAATGAGAAAATTTTGAGGTTGCATTTTTTGAGATGTTTTTCCTAAGCAAAGCTTATTGAGGCAACATTTCTCTTAACTCCTCTCTACGTCATTCCTTCCTTGTCATTTCCAATCTCTCCTTTTTCGTGCCCTCTTGTGCCTACTTGTGTGAATGCAATGTAACACAATGACTATTTGAACCCAACACAAGGAAGTACCTATCTGATATATTTATTTTTTCCAATTTGTATAGTTGTAACATTGTAATATATGTATAATTTTAACTTCTCATATAGGTATTAATTTTATATATAGTTTTTTTTTTAATTGATAAATAGCCAAGGGCATGAAATTTTTTATTAATTAAATGAAAAATTACAAAAGCTTACTCCATTCAAATAGGCACTAGTAGGAAAGAAAAGAGAAGAAAACCTTCAGTCTTGCCTAAGATAGATGTCCTATATTATTACAATTTTAAAAGGGGCATACCTCCATGACTTGATGACCTATATTATATCCATTTAAATATAATCAATAAATGGGCATACCCCTAATAATAACCTCTTCATTTGATAGTCCAAAACTGCTTCCATATGATATTAGGCCAGAATCTGATAAATCAGTCTTCTGAGAGAAGGATCTATCATATAGAAGAGCCTTCCAACTAGCTAATAATTTAAAAGGGTTAGATAACATAGAACCAAAAGAAAGATAATCCATCCAAGGGATTAGGATGATCGATGTCATCCTTGACTAGTATCCATGTGAATAATTAACCAGAGCTATGGAAGTTGCTTAGAGATGTAAGAAACCAAGAGAACATTAAGAAGAAAGGATAAAAACAAAATGCTATAATATACACCCTACTCTACCATATAAAAATGATAGAAATATTAAGAGAATAAGCCTAACTTACCAATGCCTATTTAATAAGGATTGCAGTCAATCTATATACTATCAAGATTCTATTAACAAAGCAGTATAATATTAAATTTATACTGACAAAGCTAGAATATAAAAGAATAGAGTAATGCAAATTTGGAGATGCTTTAGAGGATCAGTGAGAGATGTCAAATAGTAGTAATTTATATTTCTTAGTGAGCATTACCACTAAAGACAATATAAAGTTGGAATTAAAGCAAACAGATTTCCACAATCCATGAATATTGAAATGATTTCTGGGGAAGATTGTGTGAGAGTTTTTTATCAACGTTTTGGATCATACTGTATGATCCATCATCAGGATGCCACTGAGTCACTGAGAGCAAAAAATGGAGTGCAGATCTAGGAGAGGGGATAAAAAGAGGATGGAGAGGAGGGAAGGGGCACGGAGACCGAGGAGGCATGGATGACGGAGGGGGAGAGAAGTCAAAAGAAGAGAATGTAAGGAAGAAAGGATGAGAAAAGAAAATGATGAGGAAACAGGAAGAATATAAAAACGAGAATAAGTATATATATATATATATATATATATATAATCAAAAATTCCAAAACAGAAAAATAAGGACAAGCAATCAATAAATTAAAGTAATAAATAACAAAAAATAATAATTAAAAACCTGAGCCAGTAACCACGCAAAAACCAAGAAACAAAAAATTATATAAATAACAACGGGGATAAATGAGCAACTATACGAAAATAAATATCTATGAGAATATATGTAAAACAATATATAAATATGAAAGAAAGTCTAAATGAATGAATAAATCAAGGCGAATAAATTCGTATAGATATATATACGAATATATATCTATATGAATGAAAATGTCAATGAGAATATATATATATATATAAAAGCCAAAATACCAGAAGCGATAGAATACGAACGCAAGAAATTAAAAAACTAAAAAATGAAACGAACAAGAGAAACAACAAATAAAAAAGAAAAAAAGAAAATGGAGCGAGGCAATAAAAAACAAAAGAGTTTGAATAAAAATAAAATAAAAATAAAACAAACAAAAATAAAAGAAAATAAATAAATGGAAGCGAATAACAAGAAAAAATAATAAATAAACAAGTGTAAAAAGACAGAAAAACGAAAAAATATCCCAAGTGTATAAGAATATAAGTAAAAAGACCAAAAATAAGCAAAACGAAAGAAAAATAAAAATAAATGTAAAAAACAAAAACTAATCAGATAAAATCGGAAAGAAGAAAAGAAAGAAAAGAAAAGAAATCAATCCAAAATAAATTACTAACTGAAAGAAAGATAACAAGGAAAGAGAACAACGAAGCGAACAAAAAGAAAAAATAAAAATTGGAAAAGAGAAATAAGAAAAGAGAAATAATATAAAAATACAATAAAATAAAAATAAAGAATAATAAAAATAGAAAAATAAAATAAAGAAAATAAAAATAAAAATAAAGAAGAGAGATTAAGAAGAAAAAGAAAAAAGGAAATAGAAAAGAATCCAAAAACTAAAAAAATGGGAAGGAATACACACATAAATAACTGTAAAGAAAAGTGCAGACCGCAGCAAGACCGAGGGTGACAAAGAGGGAGTGAGAGGGAGAAGGGGGGGGGAGAGAGCACGAGAGTGGAGGAGACGAGGACAAGCATCAGAGCTGGAAAGCGAGGGGGAAGGGGGAGAGACAGAGGGGAGCAACGAAGAGCCAGGAAAGAGAAAAGAGGATGAAAAAGGGGGAGGGGAGAAACCCGAGCTAGGAGGGAAGAACACGAGGCGAAAGAGGGGGGAGGGAAGACAACAGAGGATGCCAAGAGGTGCTCAGGTTCCAGCCGTCATTGCGGTTGAGGTTGGCCGGGTTGTTGAAGATTTCAACAGCCTCTTTGAGTTTCCTCTTGAAGAAGTTGTCTTCCCTGCACACGACAAGAGCGTTTTCTAGGGAGACATGATGCTTAGTGGTGGCGGAGTGTTCTGCCAAGGCTGATTTGGCCACTCGTTCATGCCTAATGTCAGCAGCATGTTCTTTGATCCTCATGTGGATAGAGCGGCCAGTTTCACCTATATAAGGAGTGCCACATGAGCACTGGATCTTATAGACGCCCGATTCCAAGAAGACATCCCTGGGGTCTTTAAGCGAGGGGATGCAATTTTTTAAGGTGGTCAAGGGTCTGAAAGCCACCCGCACACCCTGCTTGGTAAGAATTTTGGCGATCTTGTGAGAGATGTCGGCAACAAAAGGAAGAGAGACAAAAGAAGGGGGGTCTGGGGGAGAGGAGGAAGGGAGCGAGGAGGCGCGCGAGAAAGACCTAGCGAGCTTGAAAGCCCGAGAGATTTGTTTGTTCGAGTAGCCATTCCAAAGGAAGACTTGGCGGAGGTGGGAAAGCTCAAGGTCTAAGTTGTCCACATCGCAAATACGGAAGGCTCTCAAGGCAAGGGTTTTGATAATGCCCACTTTTTGGCTAGGGTGGTGATGCGAGGCAGCATGAAGATAGCGGTCGGTATGAGTGGCTTTGCGGAAGACCTTGCGACCTAAGGAACCATCAGGTTTCCTGATGATCAAGATGTCAAGAAAAGGTAAGCACTTGGTAGATTCAACCTCTTTGGTAAAAGAAATGCAAGAAGCCACATTGTTGAGATGCGCATGAAACTCTTCAAGCTTTTCAAGGCCATGGGGCCAACAGACGTTGGTGTCATCAACATAACGTTTCCACCATTTAGGCAAGTATTACATGACACTTTGTAGTGACATGAGCACATGGGAAAGGCTCATAGTCAGAACTGGGATGAGAGTTCCACACCATGGGGCCAAACCAAACCCATAAATTATTAAAATTAGCAAGATCATGCTGAACATATAGAATTCTAATTAGAGACGTATAACATATGAGCTTTGTTCTATATCCAATGATGATTAAATATCGAGGCTTAGTAACCAGACCTAGGGTTGCATTTAACATAGTCTTAAATTACATACTTCATTTCCATAAGCACACAATTTGATGGTCATTCTATTCCTACCCTTTGTAATGAAGGATTAGGGGGGAATCTCCACAAGCATTAGACTCCTTCATAGCTGCACAAGCATTTGGTTCGTCAATTCGTGCTCCTCAATGGAATACCTATGACTATCAAACAAAAACACGCAACACTACGTGAGATGTTAGTCCATACATATGCATTCTATTTACATACAACATACATCTCATGTACATCAAAGTAAAGAAAAATAGACAATGACATGTACATAGGAATACTCAGCTCAAGATCTCATATATATATCAAAAGAATGGGTCAGTACAAAAATGGGCACTACTCGAGTGCAATCGATCAAAAATGATACATGTGGTGCTGGCACACCAATCGATACATAGCTAGAGATCAAAATTAGAGATCAAGCACAGAGCATCTAATTCTGTCCCATACCCTCACCTCCAAGAGGAGTAGGAGCAATAGGTGGCAGAGGTGGCAGTGGCATATCTGGTCTCACAAGAGGTCGTGTGCCCCCAGACTCTCGCACATACTGAGAATAGTGTTGCACTTGGAGTGTCTCATCTAGCACGGTGTTGTTATATAAAACATAGTAATATGCTACCCAAGCTGACTAAAATTGAATCTCATCCTGTTCTAGCTCTAATCTCTACTTTGTAGTCTCGACATGCTCTCTCCAAAGATCTGTGACCTGCTGTCACTCCACTAGCTGCGCATCCTGAACTGCCACTGCAATTTGTAACTCTCCCAACTATTGGGAGGCCTGACGAACCCACTCTTGGTACCACTGTACGGTGTCCTGCACCCCACCTATCAGCTGATCTGGCATGTCCTCATGTAGCATCTCTGGTGCTTGCTACTATGGAGGTGCCTGCAGCTATGGTGGCACCTGCTGCTATGGAGCCTCCTACTGAGGGGCCTCTTCCTTTGTCCTCTGCCTATGGTGCTGACGCTATCCAGTCCCATTTCCCTTAGCACTTGGGTCTGATCCCATCTGACATGGAGGAATTTGCATCTGCTAAACCTGGTGCCAAACTCGTGACTACTATTGTGGTTAAACTAGTGATTGTGGCTATGCTTGTTGCTACTGGGGCACCTGTCTCTCTACCTACCCTGCCATCCCCACTAGATTTGTAAAATGTGGGAATGGATGGCTAATAAAAAATGCCTGATATGCAAGCATCATCTCGGCATGTACTACCTCTGGTAGGTAGTCCCACTAAACTATAGCTAAGTTACAAATGTCTATCATGGATCACCTTGGATCCATTCATGCTGGCCAGCCCCACTCAACATCCTTTTGTAACCTGGAATAGGCACAATACTCAGTAGAAATATCCTATGGTTGGCCATACTATCGCCATACCTATGATATCACAAATCTCTCAATAACTGATGTTGTCCTGCCCGCCAGAGGTCAAGAACTAAACATCCATGATAACTTTTTGGGAGCATCATCCTAGTCCTTTATCTCTTGTCAAGGTCGCCATACAACAGACACCAGGTCATCAAGATGTATTCTCCACTGCTTTGTCTTATCTAGGTTGGCTTGGGTAATATGCCCTTGATATCTGCAAATATAGGGCTCCATGGGCTCTGGGCATCCTCAAAGATTGGCCTACATATGGGAAGATGCTCCCAGGCCTAGATCTGTAACAAATATACTCTAGCTTCCATAGTCTTCTTCTCATTGAAGATGACCTCATGCATCTCATGGAAGAGGTGAGCCAGCATGCACTGACCCCACCCAAAAATCTCAAGTGCCTCTAGCATCCTGCAGAGCATGACTCCCCACCCACATGCTAAATGATGTTGTCCTTTGTCAAGACATAGAAAGCAGCTCAAAAATATAGCCAGCATTGATGCTAGCTTGTGCATGGGTCCATAAGTATGCATCAACTCATCCCAGCTGATAGCCCTGCCTCTCGGTAGCTCTATCCCAAATACAATGGATAGTGCCTCTATCCTTGCTTGGGGCACTGTATCATAGACAACCTGGGCATCATGGAAAGGAATCTACAAAATCCTCCATATATCCTTGAGAGTGATAGTCATCTCACCCATCGGCAAGTGGAAGGTGTTTGTCTCTGAATGGAAATGGTCAACCAATGCAGTGAGAAGGTCATGATTCACCATCATGGTTGGAATTTGGCACAAAGAAGACAAACCCAATTGAGCAATGTGTGCCCGATCTGTGTCATCAAGACTGCACAATAACTCCCCATATGGTCGGTAATGTGACCTGAATGCTTAATCACCAAAGACCTCCTACACACACAATAAGAAACAATAAAAAGAACTAATCTTTCTGATACTTTGTGATTCTTGGCATCCTTTCATCTCTACATTCTTCATATTTTCAATATAGTCAACTCAAGTCAACCATGGCTAAATTTGATCAACTTTTGGTCAAACTTGGTCTTTGCGACTTTGTGAAAATTTCAAATCAACTCTTCTCTTTTCTTTAGATCATTTTGATCTCTTCTACATTCTGCTGCAACTCAAATTTCTTCTGTATCTATTGCTATATTATTTCACATCTATTTCTGGTGTGTCATCTTTCGATTTTGCTCCCAAGGGGGCAGGATGATTACATCATTGAATACTTACTAGGGCATCTCGTTCCCATCTCATGTCCTCATCACTTGGGGCATCTCATCACTCAAGGCATCTTGTTCCCTTCTATCTGGCATCCTTGCCATCTATCTTATCTTTTCATCAATTGATCAACCTTATAACAACTCTTCTCAGAGTTCAATGGATAGGTATTGGGATAGTCTAAATCCCTTCTCCTGAGGATCAAGCCTCGTTCTAGGGATGATTCTATGACTCATGATTGGACCTTGTTATCTTTTATCAATCTCGGGTATCTAGGTGTTCTACCTGGATCCTTGAAGGTTAAGCTCCATTCTAGAGAGAATCTTCTAAATGCTTTCAATCTCAGGTATCTAGGTGTTCTATCTGGGTCCTTGAAGATTACACTCTATTCTGGAGATAGTCTTCTAAATGCTATTACTCTTGGGTATCTAGGTGTTCTATCTAGATCCTTAAAGGTTAAACTTCATTTTGAAGAAGCCATTTAAATGCTTATCAATTTCATGTATCTAGACATTTTGTTTGGATCCTTAAAGATTATGCTCTATTCTAGAGATAGTCTTTTAAATGCTACCAATTTAGGTATCTAGGTGCTCTACTTGTATTCCTTGGGATTAAGCTCTATTCTAGAGATAGTCCTTAAAAGCTTATCAATTGGTCTTCATATCATCAATTTCAGAACCAATCTCATTTCTTGATCCTCACATCATGCTTTTTTATTTTCTTTGAATTGAACGTGTTGCTCACACATTCATTCAAAGAGGGGCAAAATGTAATACCTCAAAATTGGCTCATTGCCATGATACCAATTTTGGTCTATTTCTGACCAAACCTAAAGGCCTATTCCATTAGAAAAATTCTTATTTAGCTACTCACTACTTGACTTAATTGTCAGATGCAGAAAACCCTAATCTGCATTCATCATGCTTATTATTTAATTCTTATAGTATTTACTCATATTAGTCACATTGAACCTATTGATTAATATTTAATTTAATTACTAAGTATTTATACTTTAATTAAATTAAATTATATCCTAAGGTTAATGTACTATGGAATTAAATTTGTTTAATTTAATAAATGTGCCTATTTTAATTAATTAAATGAAATTATTTAATTAAATGGGAAGCCATTCCTAATTAATTAAATGAAGTTATTTAATTAAATAAGAAAAGTGTCTATAACTAATTAAATAGAATTATTTAATTAAATAGAAAAGGTAATTATGAGAGCATATCTCATTTTATTAAATTAAATATCTCACCAAAATCTCTCTTCAGTTCAAAAAAGGAAATTCCCAGTTCACTATTGATAAAAAAGGAATTGAATTAGTTAACTCCTTATTCTACTCAAATTGAATTAGTTAACTCCTTATTTTACTCAAATTAAATTAGTTAACTCTCTTTAATTTGGGAATCTTCCTTTATGACTGAACTTCACCTTTAATCCTAACAGTTGATTAAAATCGATCTCAACCATTGATGGATTCCAGGAAAGTCTATTTAAGAGACCCCCATCTCTTCATTTTGAGAGAGGATGAAATTGGAATTTGCATCAAATTGCTGCTGGATTTCATACTCACATTTGCTCACATTTTCTCATATTTTTACATACATTTGCATCCTTAGCTTAATTTCATTTAGCATAATATACATATGATTAATCTAGTTTCCTTTACTTGTTCTTAGATTAGAATGCATTTCTCATTCTAGATTAATCTGCATAATCATATAGATTAATTTCATTTCTTAAATCCTTCATTCTTAGAGGGTCTGGTTGCTTAACACCTCAAATTTGAGGATATCTAACAAGCAAAATCCCTTTAGATAGAAGGCAACAGGTCGCCTTGCCAGCTAATTTTCAAATGAAAAATCCAATGTTCATTCTGGAATGAATGTGTGAATTGTGGCCTCTACTAACACACACACACACACTTCAACACAGTCTTTATTTGTGGAGTAAAATAAGGAGTTAACTGATTCAATTCCTTTTTGATCAACAGTGAACTAGGAATTTCCTTTTTTGAACTGAAGAGAGATTTTGGTGAGATATTTAATTTAATAAAATGAGATATGCTCTCATAATTACTTTTTCTATTTAATTAAATATTCCTATTTAATTAGTTAGAGACACTTTTCTTATTTAATTAAATAACTTCATTTAATTAATTAGGAATGGCTTCCCATTTAATTAAATAATTTTTTTTAATTAATTAGAAGTAAGTTCTCCATTTAATTAAATAATTTTATTTAACTAATCAAAATAGGCACATTTATTAAATTAAATAAATTTAATTCCATAGTGCATTAGCCTTAGGATATAATTTAATTTAATTAAAGTCTAAATACTTAGTAATTAAATTAAATATTAATCAATAGGTTTAATGTGACTAATATGAGTAAATACTGTAAGAATTAAATAATAAGCATGATGAATGCAGATTAGGGTTTTCTACATCTGACAATTAAGTCAAGTAGCAAGTAGCCGAATAAGAATTTGCCTAATGGAATAGGTCTTTAGGATTGGTCAAAAATAGACCAGAATTGGTATCATGGCAATGAGCCAATTTTGGGGTATTAATAGAGGCACACCAAGCATCACTAATTTGCAGATACACAATAAGCTAAGTCGACATCTAATTTGAATGCAACCATAATGAATCAATAGTGTAGCCATTAGATAAAATAGGAAACAAGGAAAATATTAGATCAGTAGAATTAGCCATAGTAGATAGCCTTTAAACTAGAGAAGTGACCATTTCAGCTAAGTAGATCACTTCCAAACATTTCGAAGCCTTCATAATACCTTCTAAGTCATTATCAAAAAAACCAAATAGTATCCTAAAGAATGAGAGTCGCAACTAGATATGATTAAAATGAAGTAAAACTAAACTCCCCATGCTGACATCCATTTCCTCAAACAGTGATAAGTAACCTATTGATAAAAATAGATTATTCATAAAAATATATTCTATATATCTAAGAGTCTTAGGATGTCTATTTATTGAAGGAAATTACATATATTGATCATATGCAATAGCCATATCAGAATGAGTTCTACAAAGCAAGTCAAATAACATCCCATATTAAGAGATAAAACAAAACCAAACATACATAAATTTCAAACTTGGTCATATCTTGAGAGAAACTATCTATAGTAAGAAACACTAAATTAGGAACCTTAGAATAACAAACCCTCAAAATAAAGCTTTATCCAACGAAAACCATAATTAGGAAAGATCATAGTCGGATGCCATATATTATAATTGTATATCAAATTGTCCACATAATCAAAAGGATAAGTCTTGGAGATTTAACATAGAGCTATACAAAAGTTATACATATATCTCAAGCTTAAAATATAAGCCAGAGTATTATTAAGCGTACTAACAAAATTGCTATGAATGTATAAACCAAGAAGCACTAAGCTATTAAGACTGACCTGAAGAGACTATCACATTCAAGCCAGGCCTCTACCTTCCTTCCAGTAGACCATAATTACATCCATTGTATCACTGGGCTACTCCACCTGGTAATTGGGAGGGAATTCAAAGTTGAATTTCCCTCTGCTTGTCTTTTCCACATTTGGGGTATAGAAATCTAGATCCTCCATATTATCGGATGACACTCCTAGGTGAATATAGGCATTGAAGAGGCCAAGATAATTGATAAGCCATACTGCATTATCTTTAGCTATGTTTCCCCTCCAACAAAGAAGAAAATGCAAGATGGCCTCCATTATAGGCCATTCATGATAGAATGCTATGTTCTCTCAAATGACCAGAGATTGATGACGAGGAGCGGTGTCTAAATCTAGGTGGCCCAAAGGAAGATTCATGTATTTTTTAGGAAAGGGAATTTGGAATTTTCTATCTATGCTATATACTGCTTGCTCTAAACCCTTCCTCTTTTTTATATAGTTTTTACATATAATTTGTATATAGTTTTTGACGAATATAATTTGTATAAAAAAATGATTTCATTTTATATAGTTTTTGTAATCAATTTAATTTTTTTTTAAATTCTTTGTAATCTATTTTGTAATAGTTAATTTAATATTTGATTTATTTTTTAAAATTGACTTAAAATAGTGATATATTAATTTTTAATTAACATAGTTCAAAAAACTTTTAAAATATTAGAGCTTAGAGTTGATTAGATATATATTAATATGTTTACTTTATTTTTCTTTGTAAGTTTATCATTTTTATTATAGTTTAATAAATAAATAGATATATTATATTATGATTAATAACTGAATATTTCAATTTTTAAATAATATAATTATTAGTGTAAAAAGTTGAATGTCATGTTTAATTTTAAATTAACATTTTAAAATTATTTATGGAATTATTTTGTTTTAAAGTTTGAAATAATAATATATTATTTTGTTTCTAATTCTATAGATTGTAATATGGCTCCCCATAAAACAACTTCAAAGGTGTGGAAACATGTGACTCAAAATGGTCCTAATAAAGCTTAGTGTAACTTGTGTCCAAAAGTTATTTTTGGAAGTTTAACAAGGGTCATGGATCATTTTCTTGGTATTATGAAAGGTAAAGGTGGAGGTGTTACTGCATGTCTAGGTGTGACCCAAGAGCTCAGGGAAATTTTAGAGAAAGAGCATTCACCTTCTATTGCTCAAAAGATGACAAAGAGACACAAGAAACAAAGGGTTGAAGATGTGTCTAGATTCACATCCACTATACCATCATCTTCATATCTACCTCACGTTATAAAGGAAAAGAGAGCAAAACTCTGAATAACTTTTGGAAACCATGTGAGAAACAAGTAGTTCATGATTTTCTAGCTAATTTATTCTATACTAGTGCAATTCCATTCAATGTAACTAGAAATCCACTTTATCGTGTTCTATTTCAAAAGGCTAGAGAGTTTGGAAAAGGGTATATACCTCCTTCTGAGGCTTTGAGAACAACTCTCTTAGAGAGGTCAAAAGATAGAGTGACTGATAAATTAGCTATGGTCAAAGCCTCTTGGAAGGCAATAGGGTGCACTATATTGAATGATGGATGGTCAGATATCTATCAAAGATGATTGATTAATGTTTTATTGGCTTGTATAGAAGGTGTTGTATTCTTGAAGGTTATTGACACTATGAATCATAAAAAAAAATTCAGAATATATTTCAAATATTAGGGGAAGCAATTCTTGAAGTAGGGGTTGCAAATGTGGTTCAACTACTTACTGATAGTGCAAAAAATTGTGTGGGAGTTGGCAAGATGATTGTAGAGAATTACCCAAAAATTTAATGGAGTCCATGTATAGCTCATCGTTTGGATTTTTTGCTTCATGATTTGGTAAAATTCCCTTGGATACATGAAGTAATTCATAGAGGAAGAGAAGTTGTGAATTTCATATAAAATCATTGTCTCACATTGAGCCTTTACATGCAACATGCAGCTAGAGAGTTGTTGAGGCCTTATGATACAAGATTTGCTTCATTTTATATCACTTTGAGAAGAATGGTTGAAGAGAAAGCGACTTTAAGATCTATAATTTGTTACAATGAGTGGGAGAATTCAACTCTCTCAAAAAATGGTAAGGGGAAGATCAAAAAGTGGCAAGAGGAAGATCATAGAGAATTTTTTTTTAAATAGTAGCTTTTGGGAAAGTGGGGAAAAGGTTTTAAATATATGCGGTCCAATTTTTGATGTACTCCGCATGGTTGATGGTGACACTCCTTGCCTTGGAATGCTTTATGAAAGCATGGACTATTGCAAGGAAGCTATTCAGAGAGCACTAAACAATGTGGAAGTAGATTACATAGAGATATGGGAGACTATTGATTCAAGATGGAAAATGATGTGCACTCCTAAGTTACATGCAATAACTTGCTATTTGGAGCCTAAACTATTTCACATTGATAGACAAGGTGATGCTAAAATTATGGCAGGGTTTTATGAAGCCATTAGCAGATTTGAACCAGATCAAACAATTGCATCTCCAATTAGAGAATAAAATTGGAAATACAAAAAAGCGAAAGGGATGTTTGGAATAGGGGCAGCCAAATATGATATGACATGAGATGAGGTACCTAGTTATAGATGGTGGATGAGCTATGGGGTAGAAACTCCTAAAATTTAGAGATTTTCCATTCAAATTTTGAGTCAAGGATCAAGTTCATCAACTTGTGAGAGAAATTGGAGTTTCTTTGACCACATCTATTCCAAAAAGAGGAACAAGTTTTTGGTTGGAAAGTTGAGAGATCTTGTCTATGTTCCTAGAAATTTAAAATTTCTTATGAACAAATCAACAAATGAGTTATCTTCACAACAACAGACTTTGGAAGACATAGCAATACCAAACACAGATGAGCCTGACTTTTTTGAGGAAGAATTGCGTAGTGATACTGATGATGATGCTACACCATCTAAGTCAAGTGCTCTTGATGACTTCAAACTTTCTTGAAGCTATGAAGTCTTGACTTTTGATTGTACTTTCGCAACAAAAAAATATCTTTGCTATTGTGATTTCACATGTTTCTTATTTTTATACTTAATAAATGTCTCATCAAGCTTATGAAGTTGTGAGATCTACTTAGAAATTTTAATTATTTTGATAATTGATAAGATATATTACATACATAGAGAAAATAATTAAATTTGTATAAGGAAAATTTAATTTAAATTGTTCCTCCAATTTTTACTCTTTCCTAAATTTCATTCAAATTTTATAGTTGCCGAACTCAAATTCAAATTCGAACCTTGTGACATAGCTTTTTAGCACTAGGTGATACTAACACAATGTTACCACCAACACCATTTTTTTCTCTAAGATCCATCAAAGAACATCTCCCATAATTGATTTTGTGCCTCCTCCATCTGACTTTTTCACTTGATTAAGTTTGGAATGCCTGCATCTTGCTCATGAATAACATAGTTACCTAAACCAACATGACAAAAGTCTAAATGATGATTTTTAGCAGCATGACTTGTTGCCCATTCATCAAGGAGGATATCTATAATATCATCTAGATGAGTTTTATCTTCAAAATCATTATCATGGTCTTCTTTATCAAAGGAAACTAAATTTGCATTTAAATCACTAGGTATGTATGGCTCTATGTGATCTCTTGCAAGAAATTTAGACTTAATTATTACTTTGGTACTATACCTAGTCCTAAAAAGCATGTGAGACTAGTCAGATGATAAATAGCCCCCAATCTTAGCAATGAAATCCCTAGATAGACAAATGGAAAAATAAGGTGGTAAATCTATCACATAGACATCCTGCTGAATAGAAAAACTAGGACATGCATGGAGGGTAGGGCTAGCATCTTTGATAAGGACCATAATACCAATAGATATTCCATCAAGTTGGATTACTCCTTTTTCAACTGGCTGGTATTTCAGTCCTAACTGATTTGCTACTTTTTTTGGCATAATAAAGCCTGTAGCTCCGCTATCAACCATATAGTTATGGAGTAATTTATCACCAATAATTAATGAAAGATAGAAAGATGGAGGCTTAACACCCTTGATTCATTATTGATTCCCATGTTGCTATCTTTTCTTTCATCATTATGATTGGCATTTATCAAAACAACCTTTCATGGTTCATTTACAACTTCTTTAGAAGTCATTTCATTAGATAGAGCTTGCCTTAGCATATCAGTCTACCTCAGAATAGCCAATTGTATCCCACATTGACATAGTCATGTTCATTCTCTTCATATTGTCAACTATACTAAATAGAATAGTAGAATGTGGCCTTTGATGTGAAGGAACAACAACATGGTCTACTTGTTTCAAATTGCTATATTTGGCTACTGGGATAGGAGTATTGGTTGCAGCCTCTCTACTAGGTATTGATTTATTAGTAGTAGGTCCTTTACCTTTATTTTCCATTTGCTCCATTTCTAGAGCTCTCTTCTTTGCTCTAGTGTTGGTTGATACTGGTGAGTTAGTATTTAATACACATAATTCCTCTCTCTACTAGTTAAGGAATGTAGTCTCATGAGCATGTATATTATGTTGTTGTTCAAGTACATCATTAGTGGTATTTTACTAATCCATGACCATATTTTTCACTACTAAATCTTGATTTATCATTCCATTTGTGCAAGTATACCGATTATGTGCTTCATTGCAAGGATAACACCACTATAAATTTGCAATTAGATTATTTTGCATAGGTACAATATCTTTCACTAGATTAGTAGCATCCAAGGGTATCAAGTTATAAGGTCAAAAAGGTATTTGATTAATATTTGGCCTATAACTAGTTGTATTAGCCTGATATGGTTACCTATTTGCTTGCATTTGGCCTTGGTTTTTCTGCTAGTAAGGTGAAGTCATAGCTTGATTTTGTTGTTGGTAAGCTTGTCTACCCTAAAATTGTTTCTTTTTAGATTTACCATCTCATTGCTAAAGGTTTGCATCAAGTTCTCAATCTTGAATTGACTATTCTTAATCTCTTGAAGCTCTTGTGAAGGGCCTACCACAACAACTTCTTGACTCAAAACAATAGGTAAGGCATTAAAAGGTAGGATTTCCAATGGCATATTTTGTTGAATATCTAGAAAAATAGGCATTAAACGCCTAGGGGCTATTTTTCCTACTTCGATCAGGCTATTTTCATCTCTAATAGAAATATCATATGCTTGAGGTAGTGAAATACCTTCCATTGATTGAATCATCATAGAAATATCACTATTTAAACTCCTCAAAAAATATAGAAATGCATGATTTGTTGAAGGTCTTACCGAGATAGGTATTTTGGTCCAAGTCCTCTAAAATTGATTGTTGAAGTCCATCATTTTCTCTTGGGGAGCACACTTTATTATTGTGATCTATTCAACCAAAGATAAGTGATCTAATTTATCTTTAAAATGCCTTGTCAGTGCATCTCCTAAAACATCCCATGAACTAATGGAGCCAACAGCTAAGCTTATAAAGCATTGAAGTGCCTTTCCTTTCAATGAAGATACAAGTAAATTGATAGCAACATCCTCCTTTATGATATAATGAACATTGCAAAAATTTTTAACCTCTCTAATATGCTCATATGCTATAGTTTGAGTTTCTACAGTGAAATCTAGTAAACTCTTCAAGGCAGCTAAAGGTGTGTCATGATGCTGTGCAAAATTCAAGGGGCTTCTCTAATTGAAAGGCATAAATGTAAATCTTCTTGCTATTGGAGGCAATAATGGCAGTTGTTGTTATTATGCTAATATCTGGGTAGGAACAACTTGCGTAATAAGGGCACTAGTACTTGCTGAAGAAAAACTTGTACTTGTTGTAGTTACAGTTGAAACATTAGGGATATTTGGTTTAAATGATTCAGCTCTCAAAGCTGGACCTTCTAATCACCTAACCTCTCTTTGTCTTGATTGATGTCTTTTGTTGTACACATGAATTTCAGGAGCTAAAAGTTTTCTCCTTTTTACTAGCTTAGTCCTAACAAGAGCTCTTCCATGCCTTTTGGGAGTTTCTAGCTGCAAATAATTGAAAGAAGAAGAACTCCTTGTCTAAGTCTTTCTCATAATTTTTTTAAAAATACTATTGAGCCTTTCAACTGGTTGAAAACTTGTTATCTATTGTATAGTACAACAAATATTCAAATAATTAGGGTCATGTCCCACCAGGCATGCCAAAATTGTTAAGGCTAAAATTTGCACCCTACTAAACTAAACAAGTTTAACAATCTTGCCTAACATGGGATTCATTTTTGCATGTGGGAAATGTGTAACTAGAAATAAAACCTCTAGATTCTAGGCCAGTTCCTATTGGATAATCACTAATAACTCTAGAAAACTTACTTGAACTTATGGGTAAAGGGATAGAAACTATTGAAATAAACCTAAGATCTTAAACTCTAAACTAGAGAACCAAGTGATACACCAAAATATGGATACAAAATATATGGATAGCTTTACTTTGGAATATTTTATCTATGGCTTAAACACTTCTACTTTGTAAAGGTTTTCATAAATATTTCACAATGAGGTTTTTTGAAAGAAAAGTTGAGGAAATGATAATATCTTGCTTAACAGTCCTAAGAAATGACACACAATGTAACCTACAAGAAAACTTACACTCTTGCAATTTGGTTAGAGTTGAGATAGAAACAAAGGAGTTCTGAAACTCAAATTTATCTTATCGATCAGACTTTTACACAAAAATTGTAGAGAAAAGAAAAGGTTTGAAATCAATTCCCAAAAAATTGCTCCAAAATGCTTCAATTCATATATCTTGTTTAGAAAATTGAGTTACAAAAGACACAAACATATCTTAAGGACATTAACAAAATTGTCACAAAATACCTTTTTTGCATAATCAGAACTCTCTCCAAAATCAGAGTTCAAAATTATAAATACAAACCCCTTAGGGTTGAATCCATGAAAAATGCCTCTGAAAAAGGAGTCATAATCAATAAAAATGATGATTCACCTTTGAAAAAGGTCCACTAAGCCATAAATAGACTTCTAACTCACTAAAACTACCCTCAAAAGACTCAAAATGTCAATCAATGGCCTCAAACTACCAAGATAAAGTTAAAATCCAACCCACAATCCTAAAATGACTCAAAATCCTTAAGATACTCTCTCCATGACTTGAAATGATATTAAAAATGCCTAGTCAAGGTTGAAATTCAACCCCACATTTAGCTCCTATAATTCCTTCTCATGATTTAGTCTTGCCTAATATTTCTCCTCCTTTCCCTCTTTAAGCACAAGTCATTTTATAACATAATAACCATGGCATATGAAAAAGTCTATCAACCTTTATTTTTGCATGAAGAATAGAAAATATTAAATGATTTATAATGATATCATTAATATTTTATTTTTACAACAAAGACTTATACCAAAAATAAAGAGAAGGTTCATTAAAATAATTAATAAACTTACACATATGCCATAATATCTAAGTTGACATAAAATTTGGTAAATAAACTCCAACCAATAATCATCAGCTTGTAAAAGGGTTTGAAGGAAGTGGACTTCAAAACTTATGAAAAATAATAAAGGGATGAATTATATCATTTCTCAAAACCCTAAAGTTTCTCATTTTCACATTTGCATTTTCTTGGAGAGGAGGACTTGTGGTTGGGGTTTGACAATCCCCTTGGGAACTCCATTTGCGGCTGCCATGAGATTTTTCTACATTTTTCTTCATTTTTAGGCATGTTTTTAATGAAGCCACCATGTTTGAGGATATCAAAGTGATTACTTCTTGCTAGAGTCACCATATCTAAGGGTTTTTCTCTAAAAATTTTTGATGATATGATTGTATCCATGGTTCCTCTTTTGCATCTCTTGAAGTAAGAGGTAATATATCTGATTTTTTCTACTTTTCTAGTCACTATTTTGAAGCCATGACTGGTTTTTAAAAAAACTCTAAATCCACCATATGATAGATAATGGTATTTTTTTGATGAGGTTGGGCATAGTTATTTTCTTTTCATATTTGAAACCATGGCTATTGGAAGTCATACTATGTTGATTTTCCTTGCTGAAAATGTGTGATTACAAGTTTTCAAAGCTATTTGAAGCCATCATCTACTATTATTATGAGATTTAAATGTGGGTTTTCTCTCGTAAAGGTTGCCATGCTATAGGTTCCTGTGCATTTCTATGAGGTTTCCATGCTTGGTTGTTTTGTTGTTTCTTTATGCATGTTGGACATATTTATTTGCTTGAGCCATCATATATGAGGGTTTTTCTTCATTTTTTAACTTGATGGGTGAATTTATTTGAGCTACCATGCTTACTATTGTGTCCATGCCTGGATTTAATGTTTGAATTTTTTTTATAGATGCAAGGATTTTTGCATGTGATTTCAGTTCTGCTAAAACTATTCATTTAAGCTACCATTATTTGAGAAAGGTTTGGAAAGAGATGAAGTTTGAACAACTATGTTTTCAATTTAGTTTAATCTAGACTTCATGAGCTCTTGCTTGGAGATTCTTTCAAATTTAGAGCTAGCAAGATCTCCTGTTAAGTTGTCTTTTGTATTTGTAATTACAAAAACATTTTTTGTAGCTTAAATCATTGAAAAACTTTCATTTTCAAACTTTCTTCTATGGTATAAATATGGTATACAAACCTAATGTTTTTGCTGCAAATTTGAAGCTTATTCTTGTGTATATAGAAATCTAAAAGCTCTTTTGTTGATTTCACTAATTTTGGGACTTGCTGAGTACATCATCATGGCAATAAGAGTCAACATCATTCCTTGGGGCTATAGCATTAACATTTCTTTCCTATATTTTTAAAATAAAATGTCTATGCATTTTCCATCTACAAATTTCCACATGTTATAAAAAATTTCCCCATATTTTCTTGGAAACATTTACTTACAAGAAGCTGCTATATGAAGTCTCTATTCCACTTGTTTTATGAAGAAATGCTTATGTCTACCGTTGAAAACACAAACTCCATTTATTTGCTTGCCATTTTAGCTTACACCATCTTCTAGTATCAAATTTGATATTTTTTTGTGAGAAGGCATTCAAGTTGCAAATTAATTCTATACTGCTATAGTATTTGTCTCGTGATCATAGTTTTCACCAGTAGGTAAAATGGCACTCAAAGGTGCATTTTTAGCATCTTCCTTACAATTATCATTAGTTGTAGTCACTTCAACTTGTGGAGTTTGACTAGATTTTATGTAGGCATTTGAATCCTTCCTTGTGTCTTCATTCACAACTACAACATTAGCATTAGAATTCTTACCCTCTTTATGAGCATAAGTGTCCTTCACATTAATGAATGGTAATTTTGTCCCATAATTTAAAGATTTCTTGTTATTATCATTTACCTTCACATCTTTTAAAAGAAAGAGGGATCATCTTTTGTTACAAAACTTGTCTTATTTGAATTTCATTAATCTTTTTACCATAAATAGTTATTTATGAGGTTCAAGCATGGGCTTGTGACACCTGTAAACCACTATATATGACTTTCATCCATAGTTTTAAGCACCTATTCCCGCAAGCTTTGTTTGATTATAATGAAAGGTTTTTTTTTTTTTTTTTAAAATAATATATCCCTTTAACATTATATTTTTCTATACTATCCTTGCTATGTATTCAGAATAGGGAAAGATAGTACACATATAGGATATTTGGTTATAGATATTTAGTTATTTCTTAGATCTTTTTATATCTAACCCCCCTCGTTTCCTTATGTAGGGAAATGAAAAATAGATCTTGATGGATCAAGAGCTGGATCAGGAGCAACATCATGGATTGCTCAACCAGTCAAAAGCTGAAAAGGCAATGACTGGGTAAATCTAACCCTACCTTCATGTCTTATTTTTCATATTCTAAATATGTATGAAAGGTAGTAGAGTTAAACTCATGGTTTGTGTGAGATGTTTCACTTTCAACATTTCAATTCATCTCATTCTTTTGTAAAATATTAGTTGTATATTCGAGATATGAATAATACAAGGATATTTATATTCTTTTGTAAATATAAAATGAAAAGTATTCTTGAACAAATAAAAATTTGATTTTTAGAACTGAATTTTAACATGAGTTAAAATTAAGTAATAGGTGTCATAAGACATCTTATAATCTTTGGTGTTGTGTAAATGAAGCTACGAGTAGCACTCATGCACCAAACATTGTCTTAGCCCATTTCCAATCACTCCTAAGGTCTTATTCTAGGATTTTCATATAGTCTCATAATTAGATAGAAAATATAGGACCCCATGTAGAATTGCTTTTGAATTTATATTGTCCTTGGTTGTAACTCTAAATTTTCACTTACAATTCTAGCCCAATCAAATTTTCTCTTTCCATTTCCAATTTCATCAATAAAATAGTACATCCAATTCTTGAATTGCATACCTTGAGCCATGCCCATAATTCTATTGAGAAGCACAATAAGGTCATCATATTTTGATTTGAAAACTAACTTGGTGAGCTTTGATGATTTGGTAACTCCATTCTTGCCTTCATGTAACCAATTCTTCTTTTGATGAATGAAGTAGGCCTCCTAATTATCCTAAAAGAACTTGATTGTTTGATCCATCATTAACACTATCATGTGTTTATGCTAGGGAATATTGAATACTTCTTCGACCACTTGTCCATTGATATTAGCCAACACTCTCTTCTCTTCATAAAAAATGATGGACTTGGTCAAAATATCAAACCAAGATGCACACTCCATTACCAATTCTGTACAAGTCAAGGTAGGGGGGAAAGTTGTCGTATGGACAATTCTGCTCTTGTAGATTTTTGTCATCAGGGATTGTCCTTCTTTAAATCTATCCTTCAATTGTATAATGTTCATAGTGCCAATATTGGTGTCACTTATTCGCTTCACTTTTGACAAGAAGGTGGTCTTAGGAATCATATCTTCCTTATCATTTTTGGTATCCGTTCCCTTTGAGTTCTTGCTTGTACTAACATCCACCATCCTAAACACTTATTTTTGCCTCTTCATTCTAAATGATATGGAGTACACTTATCAATCTCTAAACTTCTTTCTATTGATAGAATCTAGCTTATTTTTTCCTTTCTAAATCCTATCTCTACACTTATCAATCTCCAAAATTCTATCCTAGGCTGGGACTACCACTTATTTCTACCTTTTTATTACCTTATGATGAACTACACTTATATCTCCTAACTTCAATCCTAGGGTGATCTAGCTTATTTCTGCCTCTCCAAGTGTCCTATCATAAAATCTACACTTATATCTCCTAACTTCATCCTACCAATGAAAATGATGAAGTGGTGGATGAAAAGTGCTAGGAGAAGATAGGGGAAACAAACCAAGCAAGAACAAGGAATAAAATTTGCCTCTAAAACCAATCTTCACCCCTAAAGATAAACAAAAATCTGACCTTAAATCTGCCTTCTACCAACAATAGGGCCCCTTCAAATTCAAATCTAATCTCAAAAATTTTAGTCCTCCAAAATGTGATGCCATGGCAAATGAATTACTTGCAAAAATTTACTCCTTTCACCAAATTTCAATCTCCTTACCAAAATCACCCAACTTGAAGGAAAATTGCTACCCTAGGGCAAAAGAGTCTACCCCAAATCTGAATTTTGACCTAGCAACTTTTCCCACAATTGCAAAAAAATTAGACCTCAAATCACGTTGCCTCTCCACCAAAAAAAATCACCATAGCTGGAGAAAAAAATTGCTGCCCTAGGAGGAAAATCATGTTAGGATTAAACCACAGACAGAAATAACAATTACATGTAGATATAACCAACAACTGAAAATAATAGATCACACAAAAAAGAACACAAGACACCAAGATTTAACATGGTTCACCCAATCCCTGGGATATGTCCACCAAATAGAAAGTCCAATATTATTATGATCTAGTGATTATAACCTGATTACAATCTGTAATCCCTTATAGCTCAATACCACTGCAAGAACCTATTTCGCATCACAACAATGAAACAATACCTAACCCTAAGCTCTTTTATACAATTATTTTTATCACTTTATGGTTATAATTAATAATTTCATGTTAGCCCAAAATCTTGCAAAAAATTTATGAAGTATGTACAATACTTTCCTGATCAGTCACCACAATCTAATAAATCAGTCCTCCAAAATCGCTTAATTCTTGCAAAAATCAGATCTTCACCTCCAAATTTTCCCTAGGGAAAAAATCATCCATGATTTTAGGAAGAAATTGCTATCTTAGGAGGAAAATTAGACCCTCAAAACTTGTTGCCAAGGAGAAAATTGCCCAGCTAGAGGAAATAATTGCTCAACCAAGCAAGAGGAGTGGAAATGAATGAAGAAATAAGAGGGGGCAAAGCCCCTTCTTATATCCTCTTGTTGACCTCCAAAGTGGACCGACATGCCTGGAGGGAAACAAAAACTTAAGTTAAAGCCCCAAAGATGGCCCAGTTTTAAATAAAACAAGAAAACAACTAAGCCTCATAGCAAAATTGACCCTTTTAATTGCCAGTTTGACCTGAAATTGCAAAATAGAAATAAGGTAAGCCTATGAGATGTCAAAAATTTCATCTAACAATATTTTGACAATTAAAATATCATTAAAATCAAATCTAGAATACCAAAATCAATTTTCAATTCCAAATTACCAATTTCCTTTAACATTTCTAAAATCTTTTAGGTAAAATTTCAACCAAATTAATGGGATTTTGCAATATAATCCAATTTCAATTTTGCAATACACTTTCAATCTTTTAACAGAATAAATCCTTTTCTTGGCAATCAAAATTTAAACTCTAAATTTAATTTCACTATCAAAATTTATTTTCACCAAATTTTTTTCAAGATTTTCCAAAATGACTAAGTCCACAAATTCATTTTGAAAATTCTCAAGCTTATACAATTATATCAAATCTTCAAAAATCTATTTAAGTCCAAAATTTTTCCTACTAGATATTATTTTAAGCATAAAAAAGAATGTTGTTGAATCGTACTTGGCCTAAGGATGAAATATATGCTCCAAAAAATCAATTTTTGCACCTGGTTAAAACAAGCCAAATTCCCTCTTGGCTTGAAGGCATCCAAGGTGTAAAATTGCCAATTGAAAAACCTCTGGGAAACTCCAAATTTTGCTAAGACAATCAAAAATTTTCCAAAATCTATGAAAATTTCCAAGGCTTGGCCAAAAACGGGGGTCCCCAAAATTTTTGGGGTGATGGTGTGCAAACCTCACAACAATATGTCCCATATCCAACAACTCCTTAATAGCCTTTGCTATTTCATCTCTAAATGTCTTAGGAAATCTATATGGAGTAGTGAAAACTAGCTTTGCCCCTTCTTCTAGTTCAATAGTATGTTCAAACCCTCTATCCAGAGGTATTGGAGGAGGTATATGATTGAAAACCAAGCTATGTGAATCTAAAATCTACAAAAAATAATCTTGATAATGTTTAGATTCAAAACATGTTTCATTAATGGAGATACAACATTGTGTTGACCAAATAGCATCACCATGGCAAAAAAAGCCTCCATCTTGTTAATAGAGACAATCTTGGGTCCACCATTTGACATGCCCCTAAGAATTACCTTTTAACATCAAGCTTGAAAGAAAACTCCATTTTCTTAAAACTTTGCAAATATTTATCCAAAGCCTCCATTCATTGAATTCCCAAAATAACATTAGTATTAGCCAAATAAACAACATAAAAATAATCTCTTACTATATAATTATTAAGAGTAATACTTAATTAAGGAACCTTAGGTGTGCTTACAAAATTAATGTCAGCTACTACTTGGACATCAAATCCTTTATGTTTCTCTGTATGTAAGCCACATTTTTTAACAAGAGCAAAATCAATGAAATTATGTGTAGCTCTACTATCTACCATAACAATAACCCATTTTCCCTATAGAACCCCTCTTAGTCTAAAAATATAAACTATATTATTAGATTTTGAAGGTCATGATTTAAGATGCCTTTATTCGCGTCATTGAGGAATATATCACTTTAGAATCTCTACACAAAACATAATTACTTGTGAAGTGGTTGATATAAGGGAAGATCTATAAGTTTACAATTGACCAGATTTTGACAGCTCTCATCAACTTTATAATAACAAAGTGATTGGGTAGGAAAGGATTCCAAAGCCTATGATACTAATCTCTAATTCCTAAAGACAATTCCATGCTCTATTTTTTTCTAAGATAGTCCTTTTATGTTACTGTGCATAGCCATGTCAATTTAATGTGTAAATGAGTAATGTCACAAAAGAAAATTGGGGGTCTTTTGGTACAATAGGGATGACTTCAAAATCAATTTTAGAGCATATTTATGCACCAATATGCACCCTGATAGGAAGTGTAAGTTGTATTCTGCCTATTTCCATTGCCATGATGACTATAGTTTCTTTCTATGTTCCAAGGGGATGCATACATAGAGGTTTTTGACCTTCTATCCCTGGTACACTATGAGGACATAGGGACATCAATTTTTCATCCCCACCATAGCCTTTTTAGCAAAATTTGGAGATAGTCCCTATTGCGAGATTTATACACCATCGCCCCAAAATCCTTGGGGACCTCCTTTTTCGAGAAAGCCTTGGTAGTTTTCAAGGGTGTTGGGAATTTTTTGGTTGCCTTAGCAAAATTTGGAGTTGTCCAAAAGTTTTTGAATTGTTTATTTTACACCTTGGATGCCTTTGAGCCAGGAGGGGATTTTCTTTGTTTTCACTTGATGCAAAACTAGATTTTCAAGAACATGTAATTTCATCCTTATACCTAACATCTTTTAACAATTTTTTTTTTTAATGACTAAACTAATATCCAATAGGATAAAATTGTAAAATTTTGGACTAAGATGGATTTTGAAAAATTGATTTAATTGAACAAGCTTGAACATTTTCAAAATGAATTTTAGATTTAGTCATTTTTGAAAATCTTGAATTTTTTTGGTAAAAAGAATTTTTGATAGTGAAACTAAATTTAGTGTTTGAGTTATGATTGCCAGGAAAAGGATTTATTTTGTTTTAAAAAAAAATTGAAATTGTATTGCAAAATTGAAATTGGATTAAATTGCAAAATCTCATTAATTTGGTTGAAATTTTGCCTAAAGAATTTTAGAAATTTTAAAGGAAATTGATAATGTGGAATTTAAAATTGGGCCATTTTGGGGGGTTTAAATTAAGTTTTTGCTCCAAGAAGGTCGGCCCACTCTAGAGGTCAACAAGAGGATATAAGAAGGGGTTTCCCCCCTCTTATTTCCTCATCCCATTTCCACTCCTCTTACTTGGTGTTGAGTGATTTCTTCTAGTAGGGTGAATTTTTCATTTAGTAGTGATTTCAGCTTGAGGATTTCCATTTTTGAGCAATGATTTTGGCTTGAGAATTTTCATTTATGGGCAGTGAATTTCTTCCTAGAGGCTCAAGGATTTCTACCCTAAGGAAAAATTTGAGGGAAGATTTGATTTTAGGCAAGATTGGACAATTTCTTATGTCTAATCTTCCTCCTAGGGCAACAATTTTTTTCCTTCAACTAGAGAGATTTTGTTTGGTGGAGAGATAAAGTACTTTGAGGTCTAATTTTTGCATGTGTGGGTGAATTTAGAAGGGCAAAATTCTAATTTGGAGTAGACTTTTCTGCCCTAGGGTAGTGATTTTCCTTTTAGTTGGGAAATTTTGGCAAGGAAGTCGATATTTGGTGAAAGCAACATATTTTTGCAAGTAATCCATTTGCTATGGCATCACATTTTGGAGGGGGACTGAAATTTTTGATATTAGATATGAATTTGAAGAGGCCCAATTATTGATAGAAGGTAGATTTAAGGTAAGATTTTCATTCATCTTTAGAAGTGAAGATTGGTTTTAAAGGTGGATTTTATCCTTGTTCTTGCTTGGTTTTTTTTCCTTATCTTCTTCTTGCACTATTCATCCACCACTTCATCATCTCCATTGATAGGTTAAAGTTGGGAGATATAAGTGTAGATTTTATGATATGACACTTGGAGATGCAAAAATAAGATAGACCACCCTAGGATTGAAGTTGGGAAATATAAGTGTAGTCCATCCTAACATAAAAAAGAGGCAAAAATAAGTGGTAGCCCACCCCTAGGTTGGAGAGGCGATTATAAGTGTAGAGATAGGATTTCAAGAGACAAAAATAAGCTAGATTCCATCAATAGAAATAATTTGGAAGATTTATAACTGTAGTCCATATCATTTAGAATGAAGAGGTAGAAATAAGTGTTTAGGATGGTGGATATTAGTATAAGAAAGAACCCAAAGGGAACATATACCAAAAAAGACAAGGAAGACATAATACCTAAGATCACCTTCTTCTCAAAATTGAGGTGAATAAGTAACACCAATATCAACATGGTGAACACAGAACAATTGAAGGATAGATTGAAGGAAGGACAATTACCCCATGGAAAAGGAGATCTACAAGAGTGAAGTTATACATGCAATGGCTTTCCCTCCTAGCTTGGCTTGTCCATAATAGGTGATAGAATGTGCATCACAGCTTGATATTGTGACCAAATCCATCATTTTTTATTAGCTAACATTAGTGGACAAGTGGTTGAAGAAGTATTCAATATTCCCCAACATAAAGGCATGATAGTGGTAATGATGGATCAAACAACCAAGTTCTTTTAGGATAATAGGGATGCCTACTTCATAGATCTAAAGCAAAATTGGTTACAGAAGGGCAAGAAATGAGTTACAAGTTGTCAAAGCTCACAAGGTTAGATTTCCAATCAAAGTATGGTGACCTTATTGTGCTTCTTAGCTGAATCATGGACATAACTCAAAGTATACAATTTGAGAACTAGATGTACTATTTTATTGATGAAATTGAAAATCGAAAGAGAAAGTTTGATTGAGCTAGAATTATAAGTGAGAATTTAGAGTTGCAGCTAAGGACAATACAAATTCAAAAGTAATTCTACATGGAGTCCTACCTTTTCTATTTGATTGCAAGACTGCACAAACATCCTGGACCTGAGGCCTTAGGAGTGATTAGCAATGGACTGGGGCAATGTCTGGTGTATGAGTGTTATCCACATATTCATTTGGATAGCACCAAAGATTATATTGTGTTTTATGATGCCTTTTCCATGAAGATTGCAAGAATATTACAAGGGACACCTACTAGGAGGCTTTCAACAGAGGTAAAAGAAAAAGTTAAGAAGTATGGGAGTTGGTTCATCCAATTTTTGCAATTCACATATATCAAAGTAGTAGGAAGTATAGTTTGTCACAAGAGACTACCAAGGTACCCACCCGACATAATACTTTTGAAGGAGTTGGTCAAGAAACTTGAGCATTATGACAAGATGATGAAACTTGAAGGTGATATAGGGATTACCTTCTCATTTAGAATAGGCAATGATACTTGCTCCAATCATGTTTCCTTTGTAGCTATAGAAGAGTTAGAATGATATCATCTAGGATGGTATAGGGAAAGACAATGATTCAGTCCTAATGGTCTTATCAAGGCATCCCACTAGAACACATTTAAACATATTCCTACTATAGAGGATTCTAGGCCAATGGATAGGATGACTTTCATGTGAGGAAGCTAGCTTTCTCAAAATTGTTAGTGGGTATGATGAGGGCAATCAAATGGAGAGGCCTTGATATTCCCAATGAGCTAGAAGATGATAAAAATTTGCTAAGAGAAGATTATGATATAGTGGATGGAATAGAATTGGGTCCAGTGGATTGGGATGATCACAAGGATCCTTCCTTAGAGGCAGTTACAAGGAAAATTGATCTACACACTGAGTAATAGTACAATGAGAAGTTAAGGCAATTATAAAGTTGGAAGGTATGTCTTACTTATGAGATGATGCAACTAGATAAAGAAGGTCTAGCAGAGTCATTTGGATAGAAACGTAGGGCAGTAGCTAGCAACAAAGAGCAATTAAGAGCAAGAAGAAAAATTTGGAGGTTGAGAAAAGTAAAGAGCATCATGAGCCTCCAATAAAGAGATAGAATGAAAAACCATCAAGGGAGAGCATAATTGAGGCTAGGAGCTAAGATGTTAATATAAGTGGACAAATAGTCTCAATAAAGGTGAGCTCTAATTCATAATAAATTAGTTACAGTGAAATTATCGAATACTCTACTCTCTTAGAGAACCAACATGGAGATGATATGATAGTCAACAGTGAAGAAGAGGACATTCCAATTGATATTGAGGAAATTAGCCAACACCTAAGACTATTGGTGATGCTTTGTTAGTCAAACTAAATCTAGATTTGGAGAAATGCATTGTGCCACTTATTAGATTGTGGTGACTAATCAGGAAAGTACTGTACATACTTCATAAATAGTGGGGTTTGGGGCATCGCCTCAAAAAAAAAATTTTGGGCCGTGGCCAACATGGTAGCCGACATATTATGGCTGACATATGGCTGACATGTTATATCCCTAAAGTGGTTTAATAATTGTATAAAAGGGCTTAGGGTTGGGTATTTTTCATTATGTTGTGATACAAAATTGGTTCTTGCGACAGTATTGAGCTGTAAGGGATTACAGATTGTAATTAGGTTGTAATCACTGGATTGTAATAAGATCAGACTTGATGTTTGGTGGACGTAGCCCAGGGATTGGGTGAACCACGTTAAATCTTGATGCCTTGTGTTTATTTCTGTGTGATCTATTATTTTTCTGTTATTGGTTATATTTGCATGTAGTTTTTTATTTCTGTCCATAGTTTATCCTAACAAGTGGTATTACAGCAAGGTTGTCTTTCAGTTATCCTCTGTAGGAAAGTCTCACGGTTAAGTGGGAGTCTCACAGTTGAGTGGGAGCGATGGCAGATGAGGGTAAGTTGAGGGTTGACAGGTTTAATGGGCAGAACTTCTAGTTATGGAAGATGCAAATGGAAGACTATTTATATTAGAAGGATTTATGGAAGCTGTTGGAAGGAAAAGCCAAGAATCAGGGAACTATGTCAGAGGCTGAATGGGATCTTTTGGACAGAAAGGCACTCGGAAGCATTCGGTTATGCTTGGCACCATTGGTGGCATTTAATATTACAAAAGCAAAGACAACAGAAGATTTGATGAAAACCCTAGTGACATTGTATGAAAAGCCCTCTGCTTCAAACAAGGTGTTTCTCATGAAGCATTTATTTAATATGAAAATGGAAAAAGGTGGATCTGTTGCAGATCATTTAAATGAGTTTAATACTATTACTAGTCAATTATCTTCTGTGGGTATCAATTTTGATGAAGAAATTAGGGCTCTCTTGATTTTTTGTTCTTTGCCTGAAAGATGGAATGGCTTGGTAATGGTGGTGAGTAATTCTGTTCCTGGATCTAGTACCCTAAAATATGATGATGTGATCGGTGTTATTTTAAGTGAGGAAACTCGTAGAAAATCCTCAAGCGGATCTACATCAGGAAGTTCTTTAAATGCACAAAGCAGGGGCAGAACGACTGAAAGAGGAAGAAACTCTGGAAAACATGGGAAATCAAGAGGAAAGTCAAAGGGGAGGAGGTCTCAATCGAGAGGACCAAATGATTGCTGGTACTATGGGAAATTAGGGCACAAAAAGAAAGATTGTTGGAATTGAAAGAAAAATGAAGGAGATAAATTAGATGGAGACAAGGAGGCAAATGTGATAAGTAACAAATCCGAAGAGGATGCTTTGCTTATATCTTTAGAGAGTGTTGATGATTCATGGGTTTTAGATTCTGGTGTTTCATTTCATGCTACACCTCATAGAGGTTATCTCATTGATTATGTCCAAGGGGATTTTGGGCTTATTTATTTGGGGGATAATGAACCCTGTCAGATTGTTGGAAAGGGAAAAATTAAGATTAAGTTGCAGAGTGGGAATCATTGGCTACTACATGAGGTAAGACATGTTCCAAAACTAAGTAGAAATTTAATTTCAGCAGGGCAACTCGGTGATGAGCGTTGTGTAGTTACTTTTAATGATAAAAATTGGAAGGTTTCAAAAGGTTCCCTTGTAGTAGCAGAAGGTGTGAAAGTAGGCACCTTATATCTTTATACAGGTCATATTGTTCCTTCTACTTTGATTGTTTTAGAGAAAAATGAATATTCAGGAACAATTACTGCAGTTGAGCAAGGAGAAAAAATAGCTGTTGTAGATTCTGATACAACACTGTGGCACAATAGGCTTGGGCACATGAGTGAGAAAGGTATGAAAGTACTTCATTCAAGTAAAGTTTTACCAGGTCTAAAATGTGCGAATATGGATTTCTATGAAAGTTGTGTGTATGGAAAACAAAAGAGAGTGAGTTTTGTAAAGACAGGGAAGGAAAACAAAAAGGAGAAATTAGAGCTTGTGCATACAGATGTATGGGGACCAGCCTAGGTATCTTCCCTTGGTGGCTCTCATTATTATGTTACATTTATTGATGATGCAACAAGAAAAGTATGGGTTTATTTTCTTAGACAAAAATTTGATGTATTTCAAACTTTTAAGAAATGGAAATGCTTGGTTGAAAATGAGACTGGTAAGAATTTAAAATGTCTCAGATCTGATAATGGTGGTGAGTATTGCAGTCATGAATTTGAAGATTATTGCTCCACTAATGGTATTCATAGACAAAAAACTATTCCAAGGACTCCACAGGAAAATGGAGTGGTTGAACGCATGAACGGGACTATAATGGAGCGTGCAAGGAGAATGAGGTTGCATGCTAGGTTTCCCTTGCACATGTGGGAAGAGGCTGTTAATACTGCAATATATTTGATTAATAGAGGTCCCTCTACTCCTTTGGGCTGTGGTATTCTAGAGGAAGCATGGACTGGTAAGAAGGTGAGTTATTCTTTTCTCAAGACCTTCGGTTGTGAAGCTTTTGCTCATATAGACTCTGAAAATAGAACCAAGCTAGAAGCTAAATCAAAGAAATGTGTCTTTGTTGGATATGGCATTAATGAATTTGTCTATAGGCTTTGGGATTTTGAAAATCTTAAAATTGTTAGAAGTCAGGATGTCATATTCAATGAGAAAGTGTTGTACAAAGATCTGTTGCAGCAACATGAGAAGAAAGAAGATGATTATGTAGTGCTGGATGATACTCCAAAAGTTGATGTTCCAGCCATTCCTCATGATGTGCAACAACTGCAACAACAAATACCACACACACCAGTGAATGTTAGACGGTCAACAAGGCAAATTAGACCTCCACAAAGGTTTTCTCCCTCTTTGTACTCTATTTTACTTACTGATGCTAATGAACCTGAAAGTTATGATGAAGCTGTGCAGGTGGATACTAAGATTCAGTGGGAGTCTACAATGAAAGATGAAATGGACTCTTTGCTGAAAAATAAGACATGGGATTTGTGCAAGTTTCCTGCAGGTAAAAAGGCTTTACAGAATAAATGGGTTTATAGGTTGAAAGAAGAGGAAGGAGGTAAGAAAAGATTTAAGGCCAGGATAGTTGTAAAAGGATTTGCACAAAAAAAGGGAATTGATTTTGATGAGATATTTTCTCCTATTGTTAAAATGACTTCTATTCATACTGTTTTAAGTCTTGTGGCTACTAAAGATTTGCATTTAGAGTAGATGGATGTTAAAATAGCCTTTCTTCATGGTGATTTGCATGAAGAAATATATATGGCTCAGCCACAGGGTTTTGAGGTCAAAGGTAAGGAGAACTTAGTGTGCAAATTGAAGAAAAGTTTATATGGCTTGAAGCAAGCACCTTGGCAATGGTATCTGAAATTTGATAGTTTTATGCATAAGCATGGATATAATAGGTGTCATTCAAATTATTGTGTTTATTTTAAGAGGTTGGATGATGATAGCTACATTATTTTATGTTTATATGTTGATGATATGCTTGTAGCTGGGTCTAACATGGATCATATTAAGGGGCTGAAACACCAATTAGCACATGCATTTGCTATGAAGGATTTTGGGGCAGAAAAAAAAATCCTTGGTATGAAGATTTGCAGAGATAGGAAGAACAAAATATTGATGCTATCTCAAGTTGATTATGTTGAGAAGGTGTTGCAATGTTTCTCTATGGAGAATGCTAAAGCTGTCAGCACACCTTTACCCAATCATTTGAAATTGACTAAGGAAATGTGTCCCAAGACACAAGAAGAGGAGGATAAGATGTCCAAGGTAACCTATGCTTTAGCTATAGGAAGCTTGATGTATGCTATGGTATGCACTAGGCTAGATATTGCACATGCAATGGGAGTCGTTAGCAGGTATATGAGTCATCCAGGATTTGAGCATTGGAATGTTGTCAAGTGGATTCTCAAATATTTGAGAGGAACATACAATAAGTGTTTACACTTTGGGGGCTCTACTATTGATTTACAGGGCTATGTTGACTTAGATTTGGCTAGAGATATTGATACCAGGTGGAGTACTACAGGTTATGTCTTTACTATTGGTGGGGCAGCCATGAGCTGGGTTTCTAGGTTACAGAAGATTAATGCTCTCTCCACTACAGAGGCAGAGTATGTTGCTGCTACAGAGGTAGCCAAGGAGATGATATGGCTTCAATTCTTCTTGGAAGAATTGGGACATCCTCAGAAGGATAATACTTTGTTCACAGATAGTCAGAGTGCCATTCATCTTGCTAAGAATTCAGCTCTACATTCTAAAACCAAACACATACAGTTGCGATACCATTTCATTCGGTCAATTTTGGAGGATGGATAGTTAAAGCTAGAGAAGATACATACCAATGACAATCCAGCAGATATGTTGACAAAGGTTGTAACAAGGGAGAAGCTGAACTCCTCTTCAACTTCGGTTGGTCTTTTAGACTGAACATGAATAAAAGAACAGTAGAGTCCATGATGGTTTGATCCAATGGGAGCCCTATGTGGTAGTGGTATTACTATAGGATCAGTCTCCAAGTGGGAGATTGTTGTTTAGTGTGGAGCCTGATCAGTCCCTAAGTGGGAGATTTTTAGATTGTGGTGACTGATCAGGAAAGTACTGTACATACTTCATAAATAGTGGGGTTCGGGGCATCGCCTCAAAAAAAAAATTTTGGGTCGTGGCCGACATGGTAGCTGACATATTATGGCCGACATATGACCAACATGTTATAACCCTAAAGCAGTTTAATACTTGTATAAAAGGGCTTAGGGTTGGGTATTTTTCATTATGTTGTGATACAAAATTGGTTCTTGTGGTGATATTGAGCTGTAAGGGATTACGGATTGTAATCAGGTTGTAATCATTGGATTGTAATAAGATCAGACTCGCTGTTTGGTGGATGTAGCCCAGGGATTGGGTGAACCACGTTAAATCTTGGGGCCTTGTGTTCATTTCTGTGTGATCTATTATTTTTCTATTATTGGTTATATTTGCATGTAGTTTTTTATTTTTGTCCATAGTTTATCCTAACACCACTATGGTTAAGGAAAATGCTTATGCCTCGGTGGTGACTATCAGAATAGTTGAAGATATTCAAGGGCTAATGGAAAAGGAAGATAGTGAGAAATATAAAAAAGTTAAGGAAATGGTGACAAAGATAATTAGGAGCAATGATGAGGGTTGCCAAAAAATTTAGATCGCTATACCAAAGGTTACCAAGGTAGTGGATGATATTGTAGCCCAAGATTATGAGATAGTACAACATAACTTGGGAAGAATCACATATGACATGGAGCATGAGAAGATCTAGGAAGGCATGGTTTCAATTAGAGAAAGGTTGAGGAAGGAAAACAAGAGATTTGTAAAGTTGGAGGCCAAAAACATGTATTGAAGAAATTGCCAACCTATCCAATAGTTGCATTAGGCAGTCCTTCTACAGGACAAAAGGAGCAACATAGAAGAGATATCGACTCAGTTGCATGAAATCAAAGATTGGATCATTGATATAATTCAAGATGGTCAAAATTTATTTCCTTCCTTTATCTTGGCAATTAGGTCATTAGTGGCTATTAGAGACAAATTCAAAACATTTGAAGGGGGGTGGAAGGGTTTCCTTCCAGTCAAGGTCTTAGCCATTCCCAAGCTATGGGTAGTTATTGGGCTACTAGGGAGACGTTTGGAGAGAACCAAGTTGGGGGATGGAGGAGGAATGAGTATTGTGGAGTCTTTGTATGTTGCCTTGACCATTAGATTGAGGATACTTGAAGAGATACAGAATGAGATTGTACAACACAACCTAGGCATCGACACTTCCATTTCAACCATGATGAGCAATGTTGAGGTTGCACTTAATTTTGAACATATCAAAGAGGAGAATTTCAATGAGAGGAGAATGTTAATAAGATAGAGTTTGGATAAAGATTGGATAAATTGGTGAAGGTATCCCTCAAGAAGAAACATTTGAGTACCCTTGCCTCCCTCAATGTTTTTATTTGACATGCAAAAGAATATGAAAAGGATCATGAGAAGACACTACAAGCAGTGAGTAACATGATGAATTCAACTGAGCTTAAGATGAAGCACACATCTTTCCCTCCCATGAAGGAAGTCAAAGGCAAGCTAGAAAAGTTCATTTCCTTGGCTCTAGAAGATCAAATAAAAGGCTAGAATTATATTAGACAATCATTTGATGTAAGCCCAAGTGGAAAATTCTCCTTTCCTTTTAGGTAAGAATAGTGTTTGATTTTGATTGGCTATGATTTTGGTTCCTTCTCATTGGTTGTCACTTTTCTTTTCCTTTTTCATTGGTCCATTAATGAGGTGGCATCTTCTCATTGGTTAATGGGGTGGCAACCCTAGTTACAATTTCTGAGATTTAATCTAGATCATTGATTTTTCCTCTTAATATCTATTATTCATTGTATTTTTGGCTCCTCTATAAGGCCATTTACCCTCATTTGTAAAGGGTTGAAGAAAATTGTTGCTTACATAATAACAAAATTGCTTCTCTTATCATTATTGTTTCTTGCATGGTGATTAAGAACACTTGGTGTTATTGCATGGTTTCTACTTCCAATAGTTAAAGTTAAATTCTGTTGAAGTTTTTCAAGTAAATTTTATTCCAAGAAATTTGTTAAGAAAGAGTAAGAATAGATGGATATTTGTATGGTGATATTAGTGGATATTTGATAGGGATCCATAAATTAGGCCACTAGCAACCTAGCAACTTGTTAGAAAACCTCGTGTGGTAATCTAGTCTTTTTCCCCTTGAATCATTACATGTATGGAGGTAGTGCAATTGGTGAGCTTTCATCATATTTGATCCCCATCCATCTACTAATATTTCCATTCATAGGAGTAGAAGTAAAGCCCACTACTTCTCTTCTAGTTTCCCAACACATTTGGGAGGACTGCAAGAATGATGCACATTTTGGGTCCTAATGGAAGACATGAAAAGTGGAGTACAAATGATTATAGATGTGGTAGCCCTTGTAGTTGCCTTGATCCACTATGAAAAAATAGGGTGTGAAACCTATGAATCAACAAGATTTGACTCCAGTGAAATTGTTCTCAACATTGCAAGGGTGAGGTTTGTGCTCCTATTTGGATAGGAGGAACAAAAACAACAACAACATATGTCTTATTGGGAGCTGAAGAATCCTTTCCTTTGAGCCCAATAGTGGTCCATTCATCCTTTTGTTTTCCTTTCACTAGTTTAGTAGGAGCATCCTTGGGTGGGGATTTAACCCTAGGTAATGCCAAAGAGCAATCTCTAAACTTATTTTTGGCTAACTGACACCTATAACAGGTGTTGGGAAGGTTCAAATAGAGCACCTTCTAAGAGAAGGTGTGGGAACCAACTTGAATCTCTATAGAATGTTGAGATCCTTGGGGAAATCAACCTCAACAAAAATTCATCTCTAAGGATGAGCATTGAAAAACTTCTCGTGTTCCTTAGTAACAACTTTGCCAAGAGTGTTGGCAATTAACTCAACAAATGGCTAGCAATGCAAGGGTGGACTAGGAAACTCAAACCAAATAGGCACCCTAAGCATTTTTTCATGAGAGGCTATAAAGTCTTGTGACCATCATTGGAACATGAGCAAGGAGGAACAAACTGACCAAAGGCCATTGCTAAAAATTGCATTAGCCTAGGAAGAGTTAGTGAAGTGAAATAAAAAAACCTTTGGTATAGTTTTGCATAGCATCAAGGTAGACTCCATGAGGATTCTAGCTATTGTTATCCCATTCTTGAAGCATGGCTTCAAAATGAGTCCTACCCAAAAAAATACGCTATCAAAGTATGTTGTTCTAACCATTCACATGCAAAGTCAAATTCATGTAGAGGAAGGATAATATTAGGATCACCTCATGAAAAAAATTTGGGACAATCTTTTGAGGATGTTTGTTCAATGGAAGTGTCATGGCTTTCCAAAGAATTCCTACACTAAATTTGGTATGATAGATGGAGAACATAGAAGGAAAGCTTAGATAGAGAGTCATATACAATGAACCTCAAGTGACACATGAAATCCTCACAGAGCAAAAAACCCACCAACTCTATTACCTAAACTTTAGATAATCTCATTAATATAATAAATAACATATGTGTCTATTTTTTTATTCACTTGATCAATTGAGGGGAAGTAGTTTTACATGTATAAGAAATTGCATACAATAATGAATGAAATGTTCATTTATTTTACCTTGCAACCTTGATTGTCGTCATGTTCTTGGAAATTACCTTATCTGTAACTTGGCTAAGTCATATTTATGAAAATAAATTCACAATTTTATATCCCAAAACAACTGCTAGACATGATACACTATTGGGTCTGCTTAATTGGAAAAACACGTATGGAATGACAAATAATCCTAATTTTGTTTCCAAGTCTTGTATTGGGTAAATCTTCAAACTACATTCATCCTACTTATCTTTGGTGTTATTTTCAATCTCATTATTTGAAGTCATTCATATAGATTTCACCTTCTTAGTAATAGTGCAACATATGACCATGTGAATTACATCCTTTGTGATTTTAACTAGTTCATCTAGCCACATTTTCATGTTGTGGAATCTTCTCAACATAATACAAATCTTTTTCACCTTAGAATATTTCTAGAAATGAAGGGCATGGGAAAGACCTTTTATCTCTAGATGTTTGTGTTTTCAATTTTATATCACTGCATAATTTATCATATACCTCTTGTAATTCATGATCCCCAACTTCACCAATTTTGTAATGATAAAATAAATGGATGTCATTTATCAATAAAATATTAGGTGGAATAGATAATAATGCACCTACCTTATTTTTTTGCATAGCCACTTTAGGATACTTGTATTCCAACTCCTCATAATCTTAATTTCAAACCACTCTTATAGTGCTTACCTTGATCTTTCTCTTCATTGTTATAGAACTTGATGCCATTGTTGCAAGTTAGGGTTTCAATAAATAAATGTTCATGCTTCACTTTTTTTACTCCAAATTCACCTTCCCACTAAGATTCTCAAACAAATTTGCACTCACAAGATTTTAAAATTCAATCATTCACACAAATAGCTCAAGTTTTCTCTTTCACTCTCAAGAATTTAGGGAAAACAAATGAACAATTCTTTCCCTATTTAATACAAGCAAGTATATTTTAATTCTCATTATGACATATTAAGTTCTTCATACCTCATAACCAGTTCCCATAGATAACTCGATCATACTCACTTCCATCACTTTCTCAATTATCTTGGTAGTGTCATCTCATGCTCGGTTAACATACCAACTCTACTAACAACTTTAGTTACCTAGTTAATATTGTGCCTTCAGTTTCTAATCATCTCCATGTAACTTATAAAATTTGCAAATCTCAAGACTTTATGATTTTTCATTGTGCATCATTTATTAACAGATATGGACTTCCTTCCATTGTGTATTAGGAACTGATGTAAGATACATCAATGGTAGTGCAATTCCATACCTTCTTATAAGGTTTAGTTTGAAGTAGAGGTTTCACCTAATCCATTGGATGATGTGCTACCATCTATTTCATTTGATGTATCATTCTCTTTTTTCTTCCTTATTCAATTCATTTTTATATGTTCAAAAACTTCATCCACATTGACTTTCCATTTACCATTTGGATCTTCCTCTTTAGGTGTTCATAGTTGGTACCTGTAGTTCTTTCTTAAGTGACCGATCCTATGACAATGATAAGATCCCATTCCAAGATCTCTCTAGTTTTGATATCTTCCTCCAAAGTGTAATCTCATGCAATTAGAAGAAATGTGAGCATATTTTCTATATACAATACAAGAATGCCATGTATTTTAGTCCCAATTGGTTGTATTACCTTTCTTTCTTGGTGAACAATTAAATTTCTTCTATGATTTGCAGTCTTGAGACTTCTGTCCAAATTTTTTGAAAGTATAGAAATAACCATTGAATGCATAATTCTTAGAGACTAACTGAACTTGGATCTATCTTTATATGCTTGATGACCATACTTATTGTGATGATAACAATAACCATAAAATTTAGGAGTGGCACTTGGACTTATTATTTTTTCTCTTGTAGACATTTGTTGTGTGCCCAAGATTTCTACAGTGATAGCATGAAGATTTCTTTGTCTTTGGATTTGTATAGATATTCCTTTATTCAACTTTCTTACATGATTATCCTTGCTTGGTAGTAGGATTCTTGGTACAGCCTAGTCCATATGTGTCACTCAATTTCCTCTTTCATCTAAGTTTTTCATCCAATATTTTTATGATTTCCTTTTATCTCTTCAATCTTTCATTAGTTTAGTTCTCATATGTCAGTTCACTCTTCAAAATTTTATTCTCTATTCTCAATTTCATTGTCTCTTACATATTTATTGGAATCTCATGATTTTTAGTAAGTAGATGATTTACCAAATTACAATGAACCTTAGTCAATCTTGTGATTTCTTCATCCTTAGCATCTAGTCCTGTAGTGATTTATCCTTGGTCTTCTTTAAAAATTCATGTATCATCTTTAGCATTCCTCTTTTGTTCTATAACTTTACACAACCTAGTATATTGTAGTTCTTGTTCTCTTTTTAGTGATTTCATCTTCTTAGTAAGACTATATTTTTCTCTAGCGGATCAACCATGGAAGCATTAGATTATTCAAACATATTTTTGTCATATGGTTCTTCAATCACCTCTTCCTAATATGTAGTTTCATTGTTTTTTTTTGTGAAATTTCCTTCCTTCTATTAAGTGACTTCTTTAGTTTGTATTTCATCTAATTGATTTTATTTATGCACATCCTTAACTCCAGCTTTTGATTCTCAATGGTTTTATCAAGCTTATACCTCTCCATATCTAGAATCTTTTCTCTTAGGTGGTAAAACCTTCACCAAGAGAATTGTGCTTTGATACCAATTGCTAGAATAATATGAAAGGTAGGATGTTGGGGGGCAGGGGGGCGGTAGGGGGTGGAGGGTGTGAATCAACATCCTCTAAAACCTTGACCTTGAACAAATTCAATGATTCCCTTATTCTTTTTGAAACTCAAAAATAAAATATCACTATATTTTTCACAAATTTATCTAGGAAATCCAAAGAATCATATTTTTTCCTTTCTTTATATTTAATGCATCTTATCTTGATATTTACATACCTAGAATCTTGGGTCTCCTAAACTTATGCAAAAAAATTGACAGTTCAAAAAGATTGTAAAGAATAAATACCAAATGGAGGGCATTATTCCTAGTTGGTCCAACATGAGTTTTGAAGGATCTGCAAAGCATTTTTAGGATGATGTTACTATAGATGGATAATTAAAATAAAAACTAGTAACTTAGAGGTCATCTACAATAGAGAACTATTGAACTACATGAATAATAAAGTTAAAGGACTAAGAATCCTTTGGGAATATGAGAGATTTATCAAAAGAAGTGTTAACTGTTAGGGTTGTCATTACACCAAAATATTGAATTTTTAATGCCCAATACTACCAAAAGAAGACACAAGAGAAAATTAAACCATGTTGTGAATAGTTTGAAAAATATTTTCCCATTGTCAAAAATCCCCCTTTTAGCATCACATATCATGGTCTTCATGGATTTAAACCTATGACTAAGCTTTGATATCACGTGTTAATTTCTATGTTTGTCATTACGTAGAAAGTCCAGCTTGTTAATGCCTAATAGAAGCACTAGACTTATAAAAGACACAAGGCCTAGCTAAAACATGTAGAAAATTCTACAAGGGATATTGAACCACTGTAAATAGGAAGGATATTTGAATCTTACCAAATATGTGGTTAACATTTTTTCCAAGGTAAATTAATTGATAGATGGAATTTTTGAGTGATGTTTATAGGTTTCTTCTCATTATTGACTCCTTTGAATTCAATAATGTTTAAAGAGATGGAAACATACTATAAAACTCACTTAAGCAGGTAAAAGCACAAAGTTATGTCACCTTTTAGGCCCTAACTCGTCAAACGAATTGAATTTGAGTATTTCTAACTTCAAATCAATTTTGGTCAAAATATGATCCAACTAGATTCATTTTAGCTAAGTTATACAAGTAGTCCAACTTTTCCAATTGGAAATATCTAGTAAATACAATTTTAATACCAATTTATGTCTACTAATAAAGAAAAAAAATATTTCAAATTAGTGATATTTGATTAACTCTTACTCTTTATAATGATTTTTTTTTTAATAATATAAACATACCATTTTATAGATCTCAAAGTCAAGAATATGCTTATATAGAAGTTATAGTGTTTTAATTAGACATAAGATATTATAATTGAAAAATACAAAAAAGTACATATTTTAATAGACAAGAAGATATTGATTTTGAAAAACAAAAAGGTAGTAAATCATATCATTTTTTCTTCAAAAGTATATAGTGGGCTAGAGGGGAGAGTCCTCTTTGAGAATGCATTATTTTTTTTAGTTGGAATATATTTGTTATCATAAAAAACATGGGGGATGAAAACTATCAATTTCAATGGATTTGGATTTGGAATTGTTAAATAAAAGAGAAGTATAGGTCAAAAACCATTTTTTATTTTTTATTCTACTAGTTATATATGTCATCTATAACATATTTTGATATCAAAGGGGGAAAACATTATTTACATATAGTTTTTTAGTGGGAACTAAAACCTTGATATTCAACATTTTTCAGTAGCTAAAAAGTCATCATAAAAAATTAGAAACATATATCAATTATTACTCCAAATAATTATTAAAAACAAAAATCCTAAACTTTGTCCATTTTTACACATTTTAGAAGTTTACTTTATTTTCAATTACTAAAGAATAATGTCACTTTAATTTCATTAAAGTTAGATAGTTTTACTTTTGTTAGCATTTTCCTTTATAAAAGGGTAACCAATTGTAACAATATAACTTGTTACAACTTGAAGGGGCTAGAAAGATTTCCATTCTCTCTAGGAAGGCATTCACACTCCCATAAGGGGAGGATGCCCAAATTCTAGTAGGTATGATAAACAATATCTTCTGAACATGGATATGCTACCTCTTTCCTTGAACTTTATTATTTTGGGTCTTCTACGGTCATATTCTATTTATTTCTAACCAAGAGAAATAAATGATGAATTTGTAATAATTTTCTCGAGGAAAAGAATGAAAATTTCTAGATCTAGAAGTTCAAGTGTTAGCAACAAGAGCAAAAAAATGATCTGATCAAATGATTTGTTCAATTTTTATCAAATAACAATGTATACTCAAATCAATATTTTGATGTGAACAATATATATTCCCTAAATATATAGGCAAAGTGTGATAACTAGGAGTGATAAAAGCAATAATCTATCAACTAAAAATAGGTATAACCACGTGTCCACCAAATGTGGATCTCCTCCATTATACATCAAATTATGTGTGACAATGAGAGGATGATAATGTGATAGGAGAAATAAGTGGATCTCATACAAAAAGAGGGACAATATGACAAAGCTAACTCCAACTAAAGTGAATTTCTCCAACACTATGCATCAAAATCATATGCTAACTCCTACATGTCTACATGACAACTAATATGCAAATGCATTATCCTAAATAAATTTAATTATAGCACAACTAGTAATATGTAATCACACCAACATAATATTATTTTTAATTGGAGTATATAACTGATGACATAGCATTTTGACATGGGCATGTTGAATTTCCTTGACCAATATGACTAAATGACCCCTAAGGTGCATTACTCTTGCCAACTAGCCTTTGTGAATCGTAAAAATTATGTACACTCAAAGGAAGACCACCAAATAATGATATGGCATGTTAAATGGATCTTAGATACCCATTTGAATATTTATTATTACTTCCCTTGTGAAAGATCATGCTCCTTGTACTTTATGATGAAAAGACCCTCACTTGCAGGAAAACATTAATAATATGAGATTATTATATTGGGAGGGTAGCATAATGATTATACCTAAAAAAAATAATGGTATTTATCATTCTTTAAATCACTATATTATTGAAAATATAAATGGAGTAACTGAGACGGGGGGTGAATCAGTTGCCACAAAAACAAATCCATAGATCTCTTAGATGTCTTATAAACTAGTTACTACTGTCATTCGGTAAACATATATAAAAATGTTGTAACTCAATAGATACAGTGTATGTTAACTTATTAATGATCTTTAAGCATTCACTATGATTAATAGGCATGCATACAAGAAATAACATGAACACATGAGACACCATATTTAACATGAAAACCCAATATGGGAAAAATCACCAAGTAACTAGCTACTAATTTTCACTCTTCTAAAGTGATCCCTGCTAGGAACCAACCCTATTAAATGTTATAAAACACACTGGTAATGTGACCTTGTTAGAGGATTTAATCACCCTATTAGGAGTGGATTTGATAGAGGACTTTAGAACAATTTAATAGAATTGTCACCTTGTTAGAGGATTTACAAAATGACTATTAAACCAAATCTGTTAAGAGATTTAGAAATCACTACTACAATGGTGAGAAAGTAATAATGACTTGACCTGAATGAGATGCAACTAAATTGCTGATATAGATCTCTATTTTTCTTCACTAGATCCTCTCTGATCAAATAAATCTTTGCTACTCCTCAAGGAAATCTAATCCTTCTTCAAAATTTTCTCACACTTTCCTCTTCACATAATAAACACACTTGCATGTTCACTCATTACACTTTAGAATTCACAACTTGACCTTTCATTTATACCATATAAATTGTCAAGTCAGCTCATTTAAAAGTTATATTTATCAATAATCATTACCTTAATTGGCTACAATTATCGCATAAAACAATTAAGCTTTATTTCCAAAGACAATGAAATCCTTCATTTGCTGACCTTGCTCGGTAAACACTATTCCAAAATTGATTTCCAATGTTAACCAGTTGAAGCTCGATGAACACTAAAAACTCTATAAAATCCTTTGGAGACCAAGTTAACTTGGTAAACACTGACTTTTCTTTAATAATCTTGTGAGATAGGTTTCCACTCACTTCTACCACAAAATCCTTCAATGCTCGAGTGAGCTCAATAGACACAGTTTCCATAGAGTAAATTTCAAGAATGCTTAGTAGACTTTGGAATTTTCTTTTCTAACCAACTAAGCTTGGTAGACTATGTCTAACAACTGATATGACATTTGTGTAACATCAAAGACAACACACAATTGAATAATTGTATCCAACAATCTCCCTCTTTGGAATTGGTGGCAACACAACATGTCATAGCACAATGAAATTTGAAAACAAGTCTTTTCTTGATAGAACTTTTTTGCCTCTTAGATCTTATGCCACAAACTTCTCTAATGTAGTAATCTCCCTCTGTGAAGGAATTACATAGCTTCTTTTCAAACAACAAACTCTCCACAAACAAAATCAAAATTTAGAAAGATATTATAGTACACTCTGCCTCTTTGACAACACATGCCAAAGACAACACATACCAAATGAGTAGTAATGTACCTTAAATATTGATTCATATGCAATGTTTCCATGACTATTTTGCATCAATTGATAGATCTTCAACTTGGTTCCTATTGATGCATCACTAAAACTTTATTTTAGTGAGCTTTAGATAGGGGAATGACCCCTATCTTACCTCTTAGATACAAGAATGCATCCTTAGGTAATGACTTGGTGAATATGTCAGTAATTTGTTCTTTTGTATGGACATATTCCAATCCAACCTTCTTATCTTACACCAATTCTCTAACAAAGTGATACTTTATTGCAATGTCCTTGGTTTTGGAATGCATTACTAGATTCTTTGATATATTGATTGCACTTGTATTATCACAAAACATAACAATTGGTTCTTTGATCTCAACCTTCATGACTTTCAACAACTATTTGAACCAAATAATATTAGAATCGTTTACTGCTACTGCAAAATACTCTATTTTTGCTATAGATTGGGATGTGCAATTTTTATTTTTTCTTGTCCAAGAAACCAACCTCTTTCCAAGAAAGAATATTCCACCACTTGTACTCTTTCTATCATCAATGTTTCCTGCCCAATCAACATCAACAAAAACTTTCAAGTCTAGATTTCCTCCAAATTTATACCACAACCCATAATCTTTAGTGCCTTTCAAGTATCTCAAGATCCTTTTGATTGCCATCATGTGATTTTCTCTAGGTTTTTCTAGAAATCTTGCTACTATACCAACTACAAGAGCAATATCAGGTCTTATATGAACTACATACTACAATTTTCTAATCATTGATCAATATAAAGTTTGATCTACCTCTTTTGATTCATCATCCTTTGCTAAGCTTTAATCTAGTACACATGGGAGTTCCAACTAGTTTACATTCTTCCATACCAAACTTCTTGAGTATCTCCTTGATTTATTTAGACTAAGTAATGTAGATACCATTCTTGCTCTACTGAATCTAAATACTAACAAACAATTTGATCTCACCAAACATAGAAATTTCAAATTCTTTGTTCATTTGCTCTAAAAATCCTTTGCATAGATCATCATTCCTTATAAACAAAGTATCATCCACAAAAATTTCTAAAAAAGCAATCTTGTTATTTGGTCCTTCTTTGATAGATAAGCTATTGTTATCATTAGTTCTCTAAAAACCAATGTGAATAAGATAGTTATGCAATCTTTCATACCATGCTCTAGGGGATTTTTTTAGACCATACAATGCTTTGTGTAATTTGCAAACCATGTCCTCTTTGTCAGGATCAACAAAACCTTCATGTTGCTCAATGTAGACTTATTCATCTAGAATATCATTAAGAAATGCAGATTTAACATCCATTTGATATACCTTAAATCCTTTGTTTGCAACATATACAAGTAAGGTCTTGACATCTTCTAGTCTTGCAACAGGAGAAAAAGTCTCTCCATAATCAATTCCTTCTTCTTGAGAGCAGCCTTTACATACCAGTCTAGCTTTTTTTCTTGATACCTTACCATCTTCATTCAACTTATTCCTAAATACCCAGTTAGTTCCAATCACACTTTTGTCTTTAGGCCTAGGTACAAGAGTCCATGTGTTGTTCTTCTCTATTTTCTCTATCTCTTTGTTCATATCCTCAATCCAACTTTCATTTTCCAATGCATCTTTGACATTTCTAGGTTCAAAATCAACAAGTAAACAAGTACCTTTTAGCTTACCTCTTGTCATAGTACATTCAGATTTGTCTCCAATAATTTGATTTAGTGCATGTGTCTCCTGACATACTTGGCCAATATAGGTTCCTTGCCTTTTGAATGAATTTCATTAACATCCTCTTGAACTTCAACTTCAGGTTCTGGCTGTTCTAGCTCAGTAGCATCTGAATGTGACTTGGGTTCCTGCAACTCAATTTGAACTTCTTGCAACTCGGTGACTAAAGACTCAGGAGTAGAAATATCCTAACTGATAGGTGTATCTGGCACTATATCAGGTTCAATGAAAAAAAAATCTCCTGTAATCTTCTAGTTCATTTTTTCTTTCTTCTTAAATCCTTTTTGCAAACTCATCAACTTTCACATGTGCACTTTCTACAATTTTGTGAGTAGACAAATTCAAAGATCTATATGCCTTACTTTTGTAAGAATATCACAGAAATATGCCTTCATAACCCTTCACATTAAATTTTCCTTTTCTAGATTCTTTCAAAAAGTAACATTTACTTCCAAATACTTTTAGGTAACTTACATTAAGTTTATAGCCATACCATAACTCATAGGGGTTTTTGAATGAGTCCTTCTTCAACTGTACTCAATTCAAGGTATGATCCTTGAAAGAAGAAAGGGTTTTTTAAAAAAAAAAAATTCTAGGTTAAAAGTGAGAAAGAGAAAACATGTACCAAAATTTTCTAATGCTATGCTTAAATTTTTAGGTAAAAGGAGATCTTCAAGAGCTAGCACTGTAAAGGGTACTAATACTTCCTCAATATGAAAAAACCATTCCAAAATAAAAGATAAAATGTCAACATTAGCAAGGTCTAATAAAGAAATCTAGGTTGATAGTCAACTTGATAAAGAACAAGGTGGTGAACTTATTGATAATTTCTAGAAAATTTAGATGATGGTGGGCACATCCCTTCAGAGGATTGGAGTTATGAGTACCCAACCAAGAATTAAGAAGCTCAAAAATTTGCTTCCACTCCAAATTGGCTAGTTTCTTTAGTGAATAAAAAGTGAGTCCTTGTACTTGTTTGTTTCCTGATAGACGATATTGTGAGTAAATGCAGTACTAGAACTCTGAAGCCTAAGATAACTAAGAGCACAACTAGAATAGTTTTTGGCAATGCAATGGGTAAAAGAATTGCTACTACATGCATCTCTTTAACCATTGAAAAAGAAGCACAAAATTGTTTCCATTCTTTATTTCTTTCTTAATTCTATAAAAGATTCTATATTTGATGAAAAGGGGAGGGTTCACAACTAGTGTAATAAAAAAATCCCCTTGCATCAAGGCCTCATTTTTAGACTTTACCATTTTCATCTATAATTCTAACCCCCAAGACTATTATGTTCTATAAGACCCCTATTTATTAGTCTCCATTTCTTGATATGGCATTGACATGCTAGGGCCATGTAAGAAGAATTATGTTTCCAAGTTCCATTGTGATTGAATATTGTAAAGAAACCTTATATTTGTTAAATTTTGATGTCTAGCTCCCTAAGACAAGTAACTTGAAAATAAGAAAATTCTCTACCCCAAATAAGAAAAACAAAATTTATATCTAGGAGGTGAACAATGAAGAGGAAGATGAAGAGAAAGAGGATCAAAATGATCCATGTAGATCAATTAGGTAGCCACTAGGTCTCCAAATAAAGGAAATTGCTTTTTGGGATGATTAAGATTTGAAGGAAAATACTAAATAGGGGAATGAGAACACTAAGAAGCAAGATAGGGAAAATAAGGATATTGAGTGTGATGAGAAAGATGTTGATTATTCTATGAGTAGGCCAAAAAAACCAATTACTACTACTTCTAACCACTTCTTTTATAGTGAAAAGAGAAGCAAATTAACCTCAAAGTGGACATAATGCTTGGAGTGGTTAACGGTCTCCCTACCAACCCAAATGTGGTTTTTGCACTAGAGTTGGTCTATTTGAAATGTAAGGCAAGATTTTTTTTAAAAAAAATGTTTGAGATGGAACAAAAGATGGGAAGCATTTTTAGATTCAATCTTTAGATTATCAACAACTATGGGACTTCACTATGTCTTTTGTGTGAAATATTCTTGACAAGGATGGATAGGATGATGACTAATAAAATCATTTAAGTTTCTTATATATTATTGGAGCCATATTATATACCTCTTGGGCTGAAACCTCAAATCCCCTTGCAATGCTTAACTCTTGGATGGTTGTGGTTACTATCAACTCCCTCACTATGAGGCATTTAAAAATAATTCTTTTATAAAAAAAATAAAAAATTAGGAGGAATAATCTCTTCAGCTACATGGTTTTGTAATGTTTGATTTAGGTGTATGGTTTCACTAATTTCTAATAATATGTGGTATTTGATGTATAGTAATGGTAATCTTAATACTTTTAGGCCAACTGGTCATTGTCTCTAGTCATGTTTTGGTGGTTTTACTCAACCATTTTTTATGTATTTCTATATTTATTCTTGAGTCGATTGTCTAGAGAAGATTTTTTATATCAAATATATCAACACTATGATAACATTTCTAAGGATAATTCTAAAAATGATGAAAATAATAGCATATGTGGATAAATATATTCAGAGGAAGGGTCATTTTTCAATCCATTTTATGATCAATATTTGCATTTAAAATGTGAAGATGAGATGGAATCAAATATACATAATAAGGAGGATGTGTCAAAAGTTAGTCCTAAATTTTTTTCAAATATCTCAAATGATCAGATTTTTGATAAAAGAGAAGTAATAGTTGCTGATTATGAGTAGTCTTCAAAGGATTTTTTTTATGAGGAACAACATCTAGTGTATGGAGATCAAGCAAGTTGTGTAGAAAAAAAAAATTTGGATGCTTGTATGACTGATCAAGAGCACGATTGAAGGGATCTTTTGTATAATGAGCAACACAATGCACATGTGGATCTCTCAAAGGTTAAACAAGAGTCATATGCCAAGGATTGTGTTAATGAAAAAGAGTTTTTAAGTATTGCTCATAAGGATAATGTATTTGATACAGGTACAAAGTATGAGCAACATACTAAGGTAGATATCCTTGAAGACTCTATGATAATATTTTTTAATAATATGCTTAAAGAATTGCTTTCAAGTTTTCATCATCCTTCTTTTGAGGATTTTTTTTAATGTATACTAATCAAATCAATGAAGTAAGAAATCACATGCTTGAAAAAAATATTTCTTATTTTTTTAAACATCCAATTGATAAAGAAAATGTAAATTCTAATCCTGAATGAGAGATGAAAGGTGAGCACATGTCATGTGATGATTGTTTTATATGTACTAACAGATCAGATTTTACTAATGGGTGATATGATATAATTTTCAAGAAATATAGAGTGTTAAATGACTAGAATAAGGTGTTTAATAGAGGAAAGAAGTGATGTTAAATTTTTCAAGGGCCTGGAGTCACCCAATTTCACCATGCACCATGTTAAGCATGGATGTTTAGTCTGCTCCTCTAGAGATAGGTTCTCACTATGCCCACAAGGGTCATATGTCCCTAATAAGAACCACTAATGGAGCCTAAAAAATTAGGTCTCCATTTGTGAAATGATGTTGAAAAGTTCATGAAGTATTCCTATATGAAGAATATAAAAATATATACTTAGTTGTACTTGATTGGTATATTTTTAATGAGAAGTTAGTGAAGGTCTTCTTGCAAACTAAGTCTAAGAAAGAATGATATCTTTCAAACAAGGACCTACAAGTGGAAGCTTTCATATCCATTACAATAGGATCCCAATGAAGACTATGATTGAATGATATTACTATAACAAGGTACAGTCAATATTTTTCTTCTATTTTTAATCACTTTGAAGTTGTAGTATAATGAAAGGTTGTAACTGAATTTATAATGCTTCTCTAATCAACAAAGGCAACCTACTGAAGTGTCCTAAATCTAAGACATTCACAATATTGTTTAAGTGGCCATTGTCATTTTGAATTTACTCTTATTTTATAATAATTTTGAAGATTGTAATGTATGCTCATTGTTCCAACATTATTCCCAACCATTGGGCAAGATTTCCAAGTTGATGTCTTATGTTCAATTATCAAAGCATTATTTAAAGTATCATGACAATAACTATTAGAAGTTGTTCATTCATTGGAATTTTGTTATCACTTGCAGCCATCTAGAAGTCTTGAGCTCACAATGTAGCCATAGTCCTCATTTCAAAGAAAGGAATTTTGAGGCAAAATGCATATTACACCTAGAAATGATGGAAAGTTTCCAAACCAGTATCAAAGATGCAAAAAGAATGTTTTCCAAATAGATGAATGCATTCAAAATAATACATAATACATATTAGTAGAGAGCAATAAATAAGATATAATCAGATTATGCAACTAAAAAACTTTGGTACTTGAAGAACTTGATAAGGAAGTATGAACAATGGACATTCCTCATGTGTACTGAAAAAAATAAAATGTGTATAGACCTAAGGAGCATAATAATTTTTAAACTCTTCTTTGATTACTAGAGAGAAGTTGTCAATACAGACAAGTTTTTGCTTCAAGGGATTGCCCTCAGCATGAGAAAATCAAGTATTCATTTTGTAATTATATGCTTGAACTTGTAGGAATTCAAAGTGTTGGGCTCCTCATTGTTGAGATGTAAAGGATCTTATCATCCAACTCTATATGTTGGCTTTCTTCTTATGAAACCACCAAAACTACCTTGGAGTTTGACAAGTGAACATGTTAACATAGGCCTACTAATGTCTTTAGCTAATCATGATTAGCTTCAACATCTCCACCATAGTGCCAATATATATACAACTAAATAGTTAAGGAAGCCACAAAGAAATGGATAGCATCTAGAGTACAGGAGCATCATTGATAAATAAAAAAAAACGATCAAGTGTAATCAAATATGACATCATCTCTAATTTTACCAATCCCAGAAAGCTGGACAAATCATATTTCATGCTATATATCATCTTGGTTGGGATATTGTCTAGTTGAATACCTTGCAAGTTGATAAGGTTGGAGATCATGAATATTCTAGTAGACTAAATATCTTTGTCACATCCTTTTTATGATGAGAAGTGATGAAGAATGGGAATCATAGGCCATGCTTTTGTTTCCGTTATCTATCTAGTGATGTTCTATCACAACTCTAGATAAAATCAAGCACCCTATTCTAGGAGTGTCATGAAGCATATCAACATCATTTGGACTGCCATTCAGAATAGGATTCATGATTTTGAAGAGTTTTGTCACCTATTATCTCACTACACTTTCACAGGCATAGGATTATTAATCTTCATAATTGTAACTCACCCATGAATCATAGGTGTGCCAAATATAGAATGGTTATTAAAGACCAGTGGCTAGCTAAAGACATCAAATATTTATTGATGGTATCTTGCATGGAGAATGGAGAAGTTGGGCACCAAGAGTTCATGTTTTTATTTATAACTAACCATATTTTGTATTTTTTTAGGCTAGGAGACATCTACTGATGCAAAAGAGGGATGAATAAATGTACATAATTAAAATACTCAACAAATAGAAATTGTGCACTTTAATGGTATATTGGAAGCATAGATTAGTCACCAGGGGTGAAAAATCACCATGGGAGGAAGAAGTTTTGAACCAAGACATCAGATATCAATAGTGGACTCATTTCATGGTTAAGGAGAAAGGAGAATGATGTGTTGTGATCTCTAGGTGCCCTTTTCATTCTATGGTGTCATCAAGTCTGGAGACACATATAGGAGAGGAGAAACTCAGTTGCTTATCCAACCTTATCAATTTTAGGCAAAGATATGATGGAATGATAATGTCTTTGTGTAGAACATGGAACACAATCCACCATTGCATCCAAAAATTCATAATTCAATTTCTTGTTCAAATAGCCAGAGGTTGGATATATATGGAGAAATAAAATATAAAATCTTCTATGTTGGGATACTACTTGGAAGACACTAGTCAAATCATGGATCAATTATTTAATTCATCAAATAGTCCTAGAAGACCCATTATAATTTTCAAAGTTGCCTCCTTTGATTATCATTATTTTTTTTAAATTCATTAACAAACAATTGTAATTAGGTATCATGAAGGGGTATGCCTATATGATTACAATTTTTCATTATTTATAAATATAGGAGATGTAAAATAACAAGGACAATTCATATACAATTCCCTAAATTTTATATTCCCAAATATACTATATTCCATTTGGTGTATTATATTATTTCATTGGAAAATAAATGAAAATTTTCAATTGAGTCCATGGATTATGGATTATTGAATAAATTCTTATGTGATTTTGGAGTTAGATTATATTGGATAGATCATTCATAAGGAGTGTCTCTATTGCAATTTTATTTCTAGTTTGATCAGTAAGAAACATTTATTTTATTTTTGCATGAAGCTTTAGAGTTAAAATATTATATAGTTTTGTCCTTTAAAATTATTATTTTTAATTTTATAAATATTTTATATGATAGATAAGTGGACATGATCATTTATAGCATTTTAAAATTGAATATCATAGAGGTATTGAGAAATATTTAATTGTTTCTGAATCTATGTCTAGTTTGTCTTTGAACCACAAGAGTTAAAGTTCATTTCAGACTATTTTAAACTTGCACGCATATATTGATCTATTGCATCTTGATTACTAAATTATTTATAATTGATGTGCATAGAATTTTATAAAGTTGTATATTTTACACTTATAATATTGACTCCATTGCCCTTTCACATTTGTCTTTATATTTTTCATAATTTGCAATCCATAAGCTAGAAATTATTTCGTATCTTTTCTTTGAAGAATTAATATATTCATTTGTTGCATTAATCTACACTTATTTTTTAAAAACATTCATACAATCATTTACTTTTGTTCTAAGTTCACAATCTACAAGTTTAAAGTTTTTTTATAATTCTTGTCATTAGGAAAAATTTTAATACATATGTGTTCTAATCAATTTACTATATAAGCATCTTGGATCTAAGTATTTTTTTACGATTAGGTACACCCAACTCAGTTTTATAGAGCTAGAAGCATAAGGGATTTGGATCACATAAATCAATATTGTCAAGTTGGCCTTAACTAGTTGGATATCTCAGCATCGAGCAGGCAAGGCTCGTAGGATTCCAATCTACAATTTCGGGTACCAAGATTGGGTAAGACTAGTTAGGCCAAGGATTATTCTATTGCTATTAGTTAGGCTTGGGTTTATTCCAATTTGGAGCTTGGAAATCATAATTCTAGGGAAATTATTTTTCCCATTGATTACTATTGTAAGAACCATAATTTTAATGGATCTTGGGGCATACCTTGATGTTTAGACCATGGCCTTCATGTAGAAATGTAGAGAACCTCACCATTCTCATCAATAGCTTTGAACTCCTCAGGAACTGGTTGGGTCTCTATGGTAGCTATTTGTTGGCATTAAGTTATTATTTCCATTAGTGACAACACTTACCCACATCAATATAGCCACCGAGCATTCTAGTGTTAACCGAGCTTCGTAGTTCACACCAAGCATTCTAGTGTTAACCGAGCTTGGTAGTTTACACTGAGTGTCTATAGTGTATACCGAGAATTCAGTGGTTACCTTGTAAGTTCATCACTTACCGAGAATTCATGAAGCTATCGAGTGAATGAGAAATCTAGCAATGTATACCGAGTTTATAGTGTTCACCGAGCTTCATAGCATTTACCAAGTGATGAGAGTACAATGTTTATCAAGTAACAGAAGTATAGTGTTTACCGAGTGAAAACAAGGTAAATAAAGGATCTAGTTTTTACCAAGTAACACTATATCTACAGAGTCCCCAATGGTTACTAAGTTCCAAGCTATGTTCTGTGGTTAGTATGGATCGAGCCTCTACTTCTACCAAGTGCATGCTGATGCCGAGTAATGCAGTGGATGCTAAGTATCAGAAGGTCACCAAGTCAGCTTGAAGAACCCAAGTTTTCTACTATTTGGCCAACTTAGTAATGTTTTGTCCACTTGTGTTTTAACTGACCTTGCAATTGTAATTATTGGAATGGTATATATATAATGTATTATATCATTTACAAAGATGAATAAGAGTATCAAGACATACATGTAATGTTTTGAGAAGTGTAAATGTGAATTAGCAGAAGAGCAGAGTATTCAGAAAGGTCTTCATGGAGTAGTAAAGATTCATCATTCACAAGAGGTGATCTATATTTCAAGGATCTAATCAACAATCAAGTTGTAAGTAGATCCATTGTTTCATCCTAACATGTGAATCAATTTTGTAAATCCTTTAACAGGGTAGACTTAACAGTCTTTGTATAAATCTCCTAATAGAGTGCATACTTCAGTGTATGGTTGTAAATCCTCTAACAAGGTGGACCTAGCAGTTCTTTGTGCTCCTAACAAGGCAGATCACTAGAAGTGGTAAATGTAAGCCTTAATAGGCCATCTTCATACTATAGTAACAAAGTTTTGTGGGTATCATCCCCACCCCAGTTTTACTTTCTATTTGGAAGGTTTCTGGGTCACCAAATCATCTGTGTACATGTGTTATAGATATTTTTTCTCTCATATATGTAGTAGATTAGATGAATGAATGGTGAATAGTATATATGGTTAAAGTGTTGAATTGTTTTAAACTTTTTACATTACTGATTCACCCCTCCCCTCTCAGTAACCTATCATATCTTGAATATTTCCAACAATTGGTATCAGAGCATTTGGTTCTCATGAAAAAGCTTGATAGCTTGAGCAAAGATAAAGGTTAATTGAAATATTCAAACTTGACAAAGCTATTGAAAATGAAAAGCTAGATCTAGAAATGGCCATGGCTCAACTCAAAGAAGCTAAGGAGCATATTTCTCAATCCCTGAAGAGAAGGAAAGAACTTGCAAGACAAATGAATGACTGTCAGTATGTTGAAGAGAAGAATGAATAACTTTTACCATCAAGTAGCTCAAATGAAGAAAATGAGGCTATCAAGGAACTCCTAGCAAAGAATGGCTCTCTACACAAAGAGGTAAGAAACCTTAAAAGAGAACAAGAAATACAATCAATCAGGCTATGTGAAGTCTTAGAATAGAGAAACAAGGGAAATGAAGACTTAGAGGCAAGAAATAATCAATCCCTTCAGCATGAAGATCTTGTAGATCAACTATCTAATGCAAATGAAGAAATTATGAATCTGAGATTTGAGAATGAAAGCCTGAGGAATGATTTAATCACTGAAAGACAAATCAATGAAAGCTTACAAAGTGACTTAAGATCTGAAAGATAAATCAATGAAAGTTTGGAAAATGACCTAAGTGCTAAAAAAAAAAATCAATGAGAGAATGATGAAATCTCAAGCAGACATGACTCAATTAAATCAACAAAGTGGGAAAAATCTTCATAGACAAAAAGGTAAAGCTGGACTTGGTTATAACGAAGAAGGTGAAACCTCCAAACAAGGTGCCTAAAGGAATGAAAGACCTACTTGCAATCACTATGGTAAGTAGGGTCATACATCAAACAAATGTTGGAGTAATGGAAAAGTTAAATTCAATGGTAAATGCTACAATTGCAGTCAGCATGGTCACAAAGCTAATGAATGCAAGGAGAAACCACAATTTTAAGGAAATTGTCACAAATGCAAAAAGCATGGTCACAAGGCATTCCAATGCAGATCCAAATCATTCAATCTAGCTGAACAACTTGTTAAAGAAATATTTGGATGGGACTACAATACCTGGTGTAGATGTCATTATTGTGGAGAATATGGACATATTGGTATAAATTGTGCAAAAAATCACCTAAGGAAGAAGGACACTACTGTAAGATGTTATACAGGCACTAAACTCGGTCATATAACTAAAAACTACATGAACTTAGGAAGAGTCAAAGATGAAAAGAAAACTAAACTGATAAAATTTGAAAGCAGATGAGGCAATAGTGGATTTAAAAATCTACCGAGCAAGATAGTTCAAATGATGGTAATGTCACTCAAGAAGTGGGTGACTCCACCATTTCTAGTTAGATTCATAAAGGAGAAGATGGAACTACTAGTGATATCTCAAGTAGTTCCAAAATAAAAGAAAGAAAAATGATCAAATTAGTATTCTAGATACACAAGGATCAAAGAAAGTGTATCTTTTGTTGAGTTACATCTACTAAGGAAAATTGGTTGAAGACCTTGCTGAGCTAGGTTGGGAGCAACAAAATTTTTATTCAATCACCAAGTTGCAAGCTTCTACCGAGCAAGTGAATGATAGCCTGTCAAGCACTATGTCATCTTAGCTACCTTTGTACCAAGCATTGATGGCAAAAAAATTGTCAAAAGGGTAGAATTTGATTTCATTTTTCACCATGATTACAGAGCTAAGAAATTCCTAGCAATTCCAAGAAAATTCCAAAGCGATTTCAAGAAATTTTTAAGTGGGGAATTTGTTTAGAATTTTCTTAAACCTATCGACCAGCAATGGAATTCAGGAATAGCAGCAACACCAAGGCAAAATGAGGTTCAGAAATGCTAGTTAAAGGTGTGGAGTGGAAGGCACTGAATTTCAAACTAGTTCCAGCAATTGCAGAATCACTCGACCCCAATGGAGCTCAATCAAAAACTCCACCAAAGGTACTTCTCATAAATGACATTTGTACTCATTTTAAATGTTTTGTTCAAGAGATTGGAAAACTAGAGATGGATAATGCCTTAGGAGAAATGAGTGTTAATGGTTCTTTGAAACCCAAGCATAAACATCTGAAGACCAAAGGGTTAACCCACATTTTGCACATGCCAAGAAGTTTTCAAACTAAGTGGATCAGGTACATACTCAGTCGTGTTCACAATTTGCAGCTATGGTTAGAACAGCTAGTGTTAATCACCAAGAAGATGATTAACAAGATTACCAGTCTTCCCATACTAAGTAAAGCAAAAAATACCACAACCCTAGGTTGGGAGGAGTTACAGAAGCTAACCCTAGCTGAATGGGATGGTATATGTTTAAAGGTTAGCACTATTTCTGACATTGAATTAAGGTTTGGCCTTCACGTCATTTCCCACAAAATCTATAGCTCTAGTTCTCTAAACAATGTGCCCTGTGAGGCTGTGGATTTGAATTTTAAAGTTGTGAAGAAGAACCTTGAATTTGACCTATCAAAATTATTGTTGAAACAATTGAAAAAAAACATGGACATCATAAGGACTTCAAAGAATAATCCTTACAAATTTGGTTCCTTATTGACTTGTTTATTTTTCTATGTACAAAAATTATTTCCTTCAAAAGGAACTGTAGTGTGGAGAAAAGACATTCCTATTCTATATCAGATAAATGAGTTTGTAGTAGAAATTGGTGAATAGCATCATGGATAATTATTTTGAAGATTTCAAGGAAATGATGAATAATAGGTTTCAAATTCCACCAAAACTTGTTCAAGATTACAAAGATGATGTATGCTTCATGGTTGCATGGGTAAAACCTCTTCCCTATGAGGTGAATATTGATGAGGCTAGGGACATCATTGAAGCACTAGTGAATGAGCTAGTAGACCCAAAGCAACCAATTTTTGAAACATATGATGAGGCAAATGCCAGAATTGAGCTTGAAATCAAGCTACCCTAGGCCATAAGCAAAGGAAAAAGAAAGATAGCCAAGTTGAAAACTGAAACTGGCCCTATTATGCTTACCGAAGGAAAAGGTGAAGATGAAGAAGAGAAGTAGGAAACAGAAGATAGAGAGGAAGAAATAGAGAAGGAGGTGGAGCCAGTCAGAAAGAAAGGAAAGGTAATCATTACCAAGCCACCCAAAACCTCCACAGTTGTTTTCACTAGGTGAGAAAAAGGTAAGAACAAAGGTGAAGTGGTGTTCAACAAGCCCCAACTGACCTTCCAAGAAAGGTTGAAACAATTGGAAGAGGGAGCTAGCATCACAAATTTCAAGGCATTGAAATTTGAAACAAGGACAAATGCAGAGAAAATAAAAATTGAGGAACTGGTACTCAATAAGATGGGAAAATGGAAATATGACCTAGACTAGCTTGCCCCTCAAATCTCCAGAGAACTATTGGAGAGACTGCAACCTAGGTGGGAGTCACCCACCCAATTGGCTAAAGATATATATGAGAAATCCTTAAAGAATCTTCTATTGAGTCTTAATAGACCTAACATTAAGAATCCTTACTCGACCTAACATTAAGGCAGCAATGAAGAACCATTAAAGTACAACAATGATTAGATTTCACACATGTTTGATTTTAACTAAGGACATTGAGCATGTTGTAAGTGATGCAACAAACATGTGGAAGAACATCTATCATCTGCACAAGCATAGTAATGACCCTGTGGAAATCAAGGATGATGATAGCAATGATAGTGATGATTTTGATAGCACTCTATCCATCACAGTTACTCTAGGAGAGCTACATGCACTAATGGAAGAAAAGGAGGAAGAAGCACATGAGGAAGAAATAGATGAAGAAGATCTAGTAAAAATTGCAGCAAAAGTTATTGCATCCCTTCCTCACTCTCCACCAAAGAAAGTTACATCTACTTTGGAGATAGCTTCTGCAAGTGAGATTGTGAGCACAATAGTCACATCAATTGCTCAATCTTCACCAACCTCCTCCCAGCTCTAGGTATCTAAAACAGATGTGCCAAGTACTTCATCTACTGAGCTGTCTGTCACTTCTTCAGCCACCAAGTCAGCCTCCTTAACTCCTTCATCATCAATGAGTGTAATAGTAAACTCTACAATTTTGTTATCATTAGTTCCAGTAAGTTCCATAGTTTTGTTTCCATTTGCATCATCTATATCCACTTCCACTCCAATCAGTTCAGATACTACTATGGGCACTCTACCAAGTGTGATACCATTTTTGGGAAGTGTGTCAATTTTTGATTCAGTTAGTACTTCTATTGGCATTCAATCCTCAAGTCCTATCCAAATTTTCACTACTAGCCCTTCTATCTCCACTATTGTGTCTATTCCTAAGGTCAAACCAGTCATCACAGAAGTCAAAAAAAAGCATCCATTAAAACTTCTAATCACTAGAAATGAAATTGCAGAAGGCATTGACTTAGACATAGAGATAGTGATTCCAAAGATTGACTATGACAATGCTACCATTGAAGAGATGAGCTTAGCTAGTAAACTCATAGAGATGAAAGCTGCAAAGAAATAGTTAAGATCAGAAAGGGATAAGGAATATAGAATAATTGAAAATGCCAAGAATATAATTATAGATGCTATGAATGTTGAAGTAGATTCTACTCCACACATTTGATTCAGTTAGAAGAGGTTGTACAGAAATTTAATGAAGATTCTTCCAAACAAGAGAAACTTATTAAGAAAGCTGAAAATAAATTTGATAATAAGGTGCTAGAGCATATTGCTCAAAGGATAGCAATCAAGCAAGTTGAATTGTCAACATTTTTGGGAAATTTTGAAAATTCTTTTAATAATGCAGCATCACTTTTTGCCAAACTTTTTGATGTTTCTAGTTTTACAAAAGAGATAAAGGATAAGTTAAATAAGATTGACATTGATATGCAATCAAGTGCTTCCAAGCTAAAGGTGGACTCCTCCTCCACAACCTCCCATCACACCAAAATCAGATATTTGGCAAATGTATAGGTAGAACTATTGAGAGAGAAAGCAAGGATCCGATCTACACTCATAGACATCCAAAACATGATCCTTTCTATCATGGACACAATTCAAAAACATATTACTCATTGCAAAACATTGGTCCAAGATCAGAACTTCTCAGTGGTTGATCACTTGATCCAATTATCACTAGAAGTTCAAATTGCTCTCTCCACCTATCAAATCTTGCAGCAGACTTGGGATAATATGTTTGCCACCATCCTCAAGGTACATCAATAATTTCTATCTCACTTTGGTGTAGTCATATAAACTATATATATGTAGTCCTTTGGCATTATTGTCAAAAAGGAGGAGAGATTGATTCAACATAATAAGTGAGGAAAGTTATCACTATGAGTGATTGGGGGAGTTAGCACTCAATAGAGTTAGCATGTGCACATAAGAATCTTTACATATACATTATAAGTCATCAAGAAGATATATAGAAAGGTATATGCAGTAGTTCTACAAAAATCAATTTTGAAAAAGCAAAATTCATTGAGTCAAGTTATGTACATATGTTTTGGCTTATAAGTGTTTTTGTCACTAATGCAAAAGGGGGAGATTGTTGGCATTAAGTTATTATTTCCATTAGTGACAACACTTATCTACATCAATATAGCCGCTGAGCATTCTAGTGTTAACTAAGCTTTGTAGTTCACACCTAGCATTCTAGTGTTAATCAAGCTTCACAGTTTACACCAAGCCTCTACAATGTATACCAAGAATTCACTAGTTACCTTGTAGGTTCATCACTTACCAAGCATTCATGAAGCTACTGAGTGAATGAGCAATCTAGTAGTGTCTACCAAGTTTATAGTGTTCACCAAGCTTCGCAGCATTTACTGAGTAATGATAGTATAGTGTTTATCGAGTAATGAAAGTATAGTGTTTACCAAGTGAAATCAAGGTAAACAAAGGATCCAAGTTTTACCAAGTGACACTATATCTACCAAGTCTCCAATGGTTACCAAGTTCCAAGCTATGTTGTGTTGTTAGTATGGAATGAGCCTCTACTTCTACCAAGTTCATGATGATGCTGAGTAATGCAGTGGATGCTGAGTATCAGAAGGTCACCAAGTCAACTTGAAGAACTCGAGTTTTCTACTATTTGGCCAACTCAGTAATGTTTTTTTCACTTGTGTTTTAGCTGACCTTGCAATTGTAATTATTAGAATGGTATATATGTAATGTATTATATCATTTACAAAGATGAATAAGAGTATCAAGAGAGACATGTAATGTTTTGAGAAGTGTAAATGCGAATCAACAGAAGAGTAGAGTATTTAACAAGGTCTACAAGGAGTAGTAAAGATTCATCAGTCACAAGAGGTGATCTATATTTTAAGGATCTAATCAAAAATAAAGTTGTAAGTAGATCCGTTGTTTCATCCTAATAGGTGAATAAGTTTTGTAAATCTTTTAACAGGGTAGACTTAACAGTCTTTGTATAAATCTCGTAATAGAGTGCATACTTCAGTGTATGTTTGTAAATCCTCTAACAAGGTGGACCTAGCAGTCTTTTGTGCTCCTAATAGGGAAGATCACCAGAAGTGGTCAATGTAAGCCTTAATAGGAAAACTTCATACTGCAGTAACAAATTTTTGTGGGTATCATCCCCACCCCAGTTTTACTTTCTATTTGGAAGGTTTCTGGGTCACCAAATCACTGTGTACATGTGTTATAGATGTTTGTTCTCTCATATATGCAGTAGATTAGATGAATAAATGGTGAATAGTCTATATGGTTAAATTGCTGAATTGTTTTAAATTTTTGACCTTACTGATTCACCCCTCCCCTCTCAGTAACCTATCATATCTTGAATATTTCCAATAGTTATTAACTTGCATCCACAGTCCTTGTTCTTTTGTATATAGTGTGAGATATACTTATCTAAGATTGCATCAATATCCTCTTATTTTTTCTTAGCATTCATCATATCTAGTTAGGTAGAAACATTGTTTATGATGTATTTTTTGAAGTTTTATATGAGATTGGAAAACTCCTTTTTTTATTCCTAAGACCACTTGCCCTTTTGAGAGAATGCCTGAATCTCTTCCCTTCTTCACCATTTCTCTTGAGTAGTTTAGAAAAATATTTTTGATATCATTCTAGCTACTTTGAGAAATGTCATCACTCATCATAAGATATAGATATTCTATATAGGTATCATTAAGGATTTTTAAGAAAAGATGTTTCGTTATTATTAATTCATCTCATGTTGTGTACTTTTCTATAGACTAAATAAAAATTATTAGACATAGTATTCTAGAGTTTTATATTCCCATTGAGACATATTAAAGATGTCATCACCTTTCATATGACTTCCCTAATAATACTCTTTATATTTTTATAGGAAAAAGTATTTCAAAAAATGCCAATTTGGAGAGAAATTCTCTCATAATCCCATGAACTACCTCAAAGCTGACTCCTTTAGAGTTGATGGAAACAAATTTAGTTTATGGGAATTCATTGTATAATCATAACTTCTATAGAGAATGTGAAATTCAAAGAGGATGGTATCAGGGTCTTTAGTAAGCAAGCCATAAAACTTTTGGAGTACATAAGTAGGGATATTATTAAAATTATTGTTGTCATGTAGGTCACGAATAGGAAAGGGAAAAGTAGGTTGTGCCATTCTTGGTGGTGGTCATATTTGTTGTCCAAGTTGATAAATATAAAGAGCTAAATTATCTTCATGTATTCCGGTTCATCAAAAAGTTCATTCATGTTGGAAATGATTGAAATGATCATAAGAAAAGTTCTTGGAATGATATATGGAACTGGTAAAGAATGTTCTCAATCATTGTTTTGTCATTGATGTCAAACTTGGTACTTACAGGAATGATAATTGCTTTAGTGATCCAAATACTATCAATTAGTTGATTGTCAAGGAGGAGGAAATCAATAAGATGTAAGTAGAACACCTAGAGAAAGGTTGAAGTTATGATGTTGTAATGAAGTACAAGGATCAACTAAGCCATTGATGAAAAAGTGTATTTGATGACATACTATAAGATACAGAGAATGGGCACACTGAAACATATCAAAGATGTAAGGTTTTAGCTAAGACATTTGTAAAGCTCAACTAAGTTCATTAGAGAGAAGGAGCCAAGCAAGCTAGTTTGTGCCAAGAAAATTTCTAGTAAGTGTCGAGTAAACTTCAAGTGCCGAGCAAGTTCAAGTGCCGAGTAAACTTCAAGTGCCGAGCAAGTTCAAGTGCCAAGTGATATCGAGTGCCAAGCAGAGATAGGTGCTGAGTAACACAGAGATGTCGAGCACTAGTAAAACCAATAGTGTCGAGTAACACAGAGATGCCGAGAACTAGTAAATCAATAATGCCAAGTTGCTGCATTATTTTGAAAATTGAAGATTCACCAAATCTAAGCTGACAAGCTTGTTATCTAGAAGTTTGTGAATTAAAATGGAAGATAAGAATGATGAGTTGGTGGCACAGAAAACCATTTAAAATGTTTTTAAGAATACAACCGACGAAGTTTGAAGATAAGAACAAGATATGAGGTAGATACATTGTATCCTACCTAATCCATTCGAAACCCTAAAATTGGAAAGGGAGAAATGAGTGGCAAAGGAAAATCAGATTTCTATTTAAGGAGTCATAAGTTAATAAAAAAAAGAGAGAGGCAGTCAAGCATGAAAGCATGAAATGCTGAAGGAGGTGCTAAGGAGATAAGAGAGCATAGTGACTCTGTTTTAGTAAGAAGACCCCTGATATGGATGCATTGGTATAATGAGTTAGAAGACTCAAGGAGATGAAGCTTGAGAAGAAGTCAAGCAGTTAGTGCTGAAGTGATTGAAGCCAAGCATTAGGATTGAACTGAAAGTATGATCTGAAATATGCAAAGTATGTTGTAAGTTATATCAGATCACAAGACCATTATCATTACTTTCTAGCAATTGTAACAGTAAAGTGTAAATCCCATAGACTTAGGTTGGTTTAATAGCCATGAGATAAATCCTTTAACAGGGTGACATTCCAAGTGAATGTTCTAAAGTCCTTTAACCAAACCCATTCCTAACAGTTTGGTGAAATCCTCTAACAAGGTCACATTTAACAGTGTCTTGTAAGCCTTTAACAGGGCAGGCTTTTAACAGGGCATCACTTCAGAAGAGTGAGAATCAAGTAGCATGTTATTGGTGGTTTTTTCCAAATTGGGTTTTCACGTAAATTATTGTGTCATGTATTGATCTTGCATGTTGATTTACTGTAACTTGCTAATATAGTTGATTTAAAAGTTTGGATGGATGAAAAGTGTATGGATTCATTAAAAGTAGTGAAAAAGTATTAATAGGGCATTTGGACCTTGGATTACTGATTCACCCCCCCCCCCCCCCCCCTTTCAGTTATTTTAAAGAATTCTAACAATTGGTATTAGAGCCTTACTGCTGACTCAGTTTAAAGGAACTATAAGCAAAAAAGATCAAAATGCCTAAGAGAGAAGTTCCCAAGCTCAATAAAGACAACTTTGTTGCATGGCAAAGCTTGATGAAGCTACATCTTGGACCCATAGGAGATTATGCCCAAAATTCAATTGTCACTAAACATGTAGATCCAACAGGTGCTCCTACTGCAGAAGATATGAAAAATAAGCAAGAACACAATCAGACAATGCTGGAAATTGCCTCTGCACTCAGCTATGCTAAATTTGATGATATCAAACGATGTGATACTGCATTCAAAATGTGGAAAGCCCTATCAGACATCTATGGAGGAGATCAGAATGCACAAAGAGAAAAAAGAGAAATTCTTAGAGGAAAGTTTGATGACATGAAAATGGAGAAAAATGAGAATGCTGCTTAGTATGGTGCAAGAATAAAGGAAGTGGTAAGTGCAATAAGATGCTTGAGTGGTCAATTGGATGAAGATACTGTTAATAGTAAGTTCTTAAGAACCTTGCTTCCTATCTATGCTATTAGAGTATCAGCAATACAAGAATTAAGATGTATACCAGGAAACAATCTAAGTTTTGAAGGAATAATAGGTAGACTCACTACATTTGAGTTATCTAATTTTGACAACTACAAACCAAAGAATGTTGAATCTACCTTTAAGGCCAAGTTATCACTGAAAGATGTTGAATAGGTGAAATCAAAGAAAGGAAGAAAAATGAATTATGTATCCAGTGATAGCAGCACTAATGAGGAAGATGTGGAACAATTGGAAGCATTGCTTGCTAGAAGATTTCATAGAGGTAAAGGAAAATTCAAAGGTAAGATGCCTATCATTTGTTTCAATTGCAATGAAGTAGGTCATATTGCTGCCAGGTGTATACAGAAAAAAGATTACAAGGAAGGAAACAAAAACAAATTTAGAAGAGATGATGACAAAAGATATTATGAAGAAAAAGGTAAGAAGTGTTACCTTGTTGAAGAAAATTCTAATGAAAATGATGATGAAGTTGTTTATGTAGCCATGAAGGATCAAGCTAATGAAGAAGAACGCATAGCACTGGTAACATGTATTAACAAGAATGACAGGTGGATCATAGACAGTGGATGCTCACATCACATGATAGGAGATAAAAGTAAGTTTGTTAACTTTACTCAATATGATGGAAATAGTGTTAGATTTGGTAATGATGCTCTATGTCAAATCAAAGGAAAAGGTTCTATTAAGGTCAAAGAACAAATTTCATGTGATAATACATACTATGTTGAAGGATTAAACTACAATTTACTAAGTGTCTCACAGTTAGGCAATATAGGATGCAAAGTGGAATTTGGAAACAAAACTACAAAAATCTATGATACTGATGGTAAACTGATAGGAAAAGGAGATCAAACAAAGAGTAATCTATTTTACCTTGATATGGATGATGTTTCTTGTTTTATTGCAAAATTTGATGATGAATGGTTATGGCATAGAAGATTATGTCATGTCAACTTTGACAATCTGGTCAACAACAGTAAAATGAAGAAAGTCAGAGGTTTATCAAAATTGAAGAAGCCTGATAATATCATGTGCAAACAATGTTAGCTAGGAAGGATGACTAAGTCAAGTTTCAAGAGCAAAAACTATACATCTAAAGAAGTACTTGAATTACTTCATACTAACTTATGTGGTCCAATGGAAGTACAAAGCTATAGAGGAGATAAATACATAATGTTGTTTGTTGATGACTATTCTAGGATGATGACTGTTATGTTTTTAAAACAAAAATCTGATGCTTTTCAAATGTTTAAGTGGTATGTGGCTAGAGTTGAAAAGGAAATAGGAAAAATCTTGAAATGTCGAAGATCAGACAGAGGTGGTGAATTCACATCAAATGAATTTGAGATATTCTGTAATGATAAAGGAATCAAAAGACAAATGTCAGCTCCTAGAACTCCCCCACAGAATGGAATTGCTGAAAGAAGAAATAGATATTTGATTGACTGTGCTAGAACACTAATGATGGAAAAGATTGTTCCTCTAAAATACTGGAGAGAAGTTGTAAGTGTAGATGTTTATACACTAAACCAAGTACAAGTCAAGAAAGGTACATATACAACACCTTTTGAATTATGGTATGGTCACTCACCCAATGTAAAACATTTTAAAGTGTTTGGTTGCAAATGCTTTATCCTTAAAGATGCTAGCAATAGAAAATTTGATGCAAAAAGTGATGAAGGTATATTTCTTGGTTACTCCACTAGAAGTAAGACATATAAGTGTTTGAATATTAACACTAACAAAATTGTGGAAAATGCAAATGTAAATTTTGATGAGCACACAGAAGTCCAAGCTAAAGTACCAAAGAAAATGGAAGAGTACAGAACCTTTGTGTATTCTTATGAAGGAATGAATTTTGATGAGGATGATGTCAATCAAATTGAAAATCAACAACAAGTATCAGTTTCAGCCGAGTCACAACTAGTGAATGTCGAGTTGCAATCAAAAGCCGAATTGCAGAATGAAGAAAATGCACAATCTGATTCTGAAGACAGTACACATGATGAAGAACAACCTGAAAATGAAGTGCATAGTGATCCTGAATCTAAAAGATAAAACATGGAAAAAATGATAGAGCCAGGATTATCCAAATATGTAAAAAGACATCATCCTGCTGAACAGATAATTGGTGACAAAAATGCAAAACCAATGACAAGGAACAGACTAAGACATGAATCATGTTTGATCAGCAAATTTGAACCCGCGACAGTATATGGTGCATTACAAGATGATAATTGGTGTAAAGCTATGGAAGAAGAAATTGATCAAATAAAGAAAAACAAAAATTGGAGTTTGGTTCTTAGACCAACTGACAAGAATGTGATTGGCACCAAGTGGGTATTCAGAAACAAGCTAGATGAGAATGGTGAGATTACCAAAAACAAAGTTAGACTAGTATGCAAGGGTTATGCTCAAGAAGAAGGAATAGACTATGGGGAAACATTTGCCCCTGTTGCTAGAATGGAAGGAGTAAGAACTTTACTTGCATATGCTGCCTACAAAGATTTTAAAGTCTATTAGATGGATGTAAAATCTACTTTCTTAAATGGTATACTAGATGAAGAAGTCTACATTGAACAACTAGAAGGATTTGTTGATGAAAACAATAGGGATATGGTGTGTAAGCTACATAAAGCACTCTATGGTTTGAAACAAGCACCTAGAGCATGGTATGAGAGACGTCACAAGTATCTAGTGCAAATTGGATTCGAAAGAACTGATGATAATAGCAACATGTACATCAAAGCAAAAGAAGGTAAAGACATTATTGTATCTAAAATCTTTTTGGATGACATAGTATTTGGTGGAAAGGAAGTACTTTCCAAAGGCTTTTCTGACAAAATGAAACATGAATTTGAGATGTCTATGTTTGGAGAAATCAAATTCTTTGTTGGATTTCAAGTACATCAACTCAAACATGGTATATTTGTGACACAATCAAAGTACATCAAAGAGATTCTTAAAATGTTTGGATTGGAGGAATCCAAACCAATCAGCACACCAATGGCAACAGGAAATAAGTTGTCCAAAAATGATGAATCAACTGAAGTCAATCAAACAATGTATAGATCCATGATTGGAAAACTATAATATGTTGTACATAGTAGACCAGACATAGCATTAGCAGTTGGAATAGTAGCCAGATTCTCTGCTAATCTCAAAGAAAATCATCTCATAGCAGTAAAAAGAATAATGAGATATCTTAAAGGAATTGACAACTTTGGTCTATACGACAAAAAGAATGAAAAATTTGAGCTCAATGCATATACAAACGCAAACTAGGGAGGCAACATTGATGATAGAAAAAGCACAAGTGGAGGTGTATTATTTCTAGGCAAAAGGCTAGTTACCTTGACTAGTAAGAAACAAACATGTACATCCCAGTCCACTGCAGAGTCAGAATATGTAGCAGCTATAGTCAATTGCACAAACATTGTATGGCTCACACATCTATTCAAAGGAATGAAAGAAGAGGTTACAAAACCTGTGATATTATATTGTGATAATACAAGTGCTATAAACATATCCAAAAATCCAGTGATGCATTCAAAAACCAAGCATATCGCAATCAAGTATCATTATGTTAGAGAATTGGTAGAAGACAAACAAGTGAAGTTGGAATACATTCACACAAAGGAACAAACTAAAAATATCTTCACCAAACCATTGCCCAAGGATGCTTATGAATATCTTAGAGGAAAGTTGGGGGTAATACCCCTAACTCAAGCAGTTTAAACCAACAAGGATGCTGCCCTGCATCAATAGAAACAAATCATTGAAATATCAGAAGAGTGATGCAGAGGATGACAGCAGGAGCAGAAACTCCAAAATAGTCACAAGCATGGTGACAGAGGGAGAAAACAACAAGAAGCCGAAGCTCATATTTAGCATGATAAAGATGCTACATATTTGGAATTTATGTCAAAGAGGGAGAAATGTGTAGAAACACGACCAATATATAAGAAAGAGGGAGATATATATGAAAGAGAGAGATATATGAGATTAGTAGTAAAGGATACAGCAACAAAGAAATATAGCAGACAACATATACAATCTTGGTGGTAACTAAGTTGATCAATTGATCAGTTTGGTTTGCCATCAATGCCAAAGAGGGAGATTGTTGGAAATGATTGAAATGATCATAAGAAAATTTGTTGGAATGATATATGGAATTGGTAAAGAATTTTCTCAATCATTGTTTTTTCATTGATGTCAAACTTGCTACTTGCAAGAATGACAATTGCTTTAGTGATCCAAATACTATCAATTAGTTGATTGTCAAGGAGGAGACAATCAATAAGATGTAAGTGGAACACCTAGAGAAAGGTTGAAGTTATGATGTTGTAATGAAGTACAAGGATCAACTAAGCCATTGATGAAAAAGTGTATTTGATGACATACTATAAGATACAGAGAATGGGCACACTGAAACATATCAAAGATGTAAGGTTTTAGCTAAGACATTTGTAAAGCTCAACTAAGTTCATTATAGAGAAGGAGCCGAGCAAGCTAGTATGTGCCGAGCAAATTCCTAGTAAGTGTCAAGCAAGTTCAAGTGCCGATTAAACTTCAAGTGCCGAGGGAGTTCAAGTGCTGAGTAAACTTCAAGTGCCAAGAAAGTTCAAGTGCTGAGTGATATTGAGTGTCGAGTAACATAGAGAAGCCAAGCACTAGTAAAACCAATAGTGTTGAGTAACATAGAGATGCTGAGCACTAGTAAATCAATAATGCCGAGTTGCTGCATTATTTTGAAAATCGAAGATTTGCCAAATCTAAGCCAACAAGGTTGTTATCTAGAAGTTTTTGAATTAAAATGGAAGATAAGAATGATGAGCTAGTGGCATAGAACACCATGTAAAACATTTTTAAGAATACAACTAACAAAGTTTGAAGATAAGAACAAGATATGAGGTAGATACATTATATCCTACCTAATCCATTCGAAACCCTAAAATTGGAAAGGGAGAAATGAGCGGCAAAGGCAAATTAGATTTCTATTTAAGGATTCATAAGTTAATAAAAAAGAGAGAGAGGCGGTCAAGCATGAAAGCATGATGAAGACAATTCTTCTTGTGTGTCAACAAATGGATTTTCTAGAACAATTTTTATTTTTCTTGTGGAATTTCTATCTCAAGTCCAAGAATTTCTTTTATTTCAAAGGGGTCACTTTGTGGAATAAATCTCCCAAGGTGGTCCGTTCTTCTATGCATGAAGGTAAGGCTAATCTCATCATAGGAATTCTAAATCCTCTTGAAAGATGGAAATTGAAATTATAACTATTATGTATGAGAGAGGCTCTTAGTTCGAGACCACCCCTGACAATAATAATTTAAAATGTAGTGGCCAAGATATGGTTTATGACTAGGAATGGATATTCCTTCACTCAGGGGTTCTAAATCTCAATTGGTAGTCAAATTACAACCTAAGACACTGTTTAATCATCAACCAAAGAATGTTAAACTTAAAATTAGCTAGCATGATATATGCAATAAATTCTTCTTTCAAACATAGATCCTACCTATATCTATCATACTTGGAATATAAATGTTGAGAATGAGCATATTATAATTTCTATTGCTAAGAATAAAACCTACACAACTTTTAAAACAAATATCACTATGTTCCTAGTGTCTCCAGGAACAATAGATAACTTTTTTGTTTCTACCAACTACAAGAGTAGTCACACTTTAAATTTCTTATGAAGACAATACAAAAAGCATAACTAAAAATATTGATAGTTAACCTACTTACTAAAAATGAATGAAGACAACTCCCTAAGTGGGACCCCTTAGGTAGTGTTCAAATTCACACAACATATTTAGGAGAAAAGCTTCATAACTTTAGTGATAATAAATTTAACAATGCATCAACTTGGTCATAAAATTAACTATAAATACAATTCATATTAATCTATCATCATTTTTCTTCTAAGAATGAACATGACCATTTTATTCATAAAATCTAACTAACTAACTCTTCCCAAGCAAAGAGGAGTAATTAAATAGTTTTATTTATTTATAATGAAGAATGATAAAATTGAGAAGGAGAAGAAATCAAAGCAGTTGGAGGGGTTGATGAACCATCATCCTAGATTGACAAACCATAAAGGAGCACTACTTCTAGATCAGTGGTTAACTACAAGTCTTCCTTACCAACATTAATGCATCCCACCAAGTGTCACCCAATCTATCAACTACTCTATTATGCATTTTTGAAGAGTCCTTATTTGACATGATCATGTACAATTATTTAAATAACAACTATATCTTCTCATTTTCTAGTACCTACACAATCTAACTGATAAACCGACAATTGTTGGTTAGCTCAAAATAAAACCTTAAACATAATTCATTATTCTATCCACATATTTATTCAACATTAAATAGAGTTAAAGAAGTAATTCACATAGTGGTTTTAGGACTCATAATAACAATGGCTACATGAAATACTTAGGCACATAATTTCAAAACATATTCCATACTATCATTAAAATAACATGCATTCAACCATGGTATACTAGAAAGACATATTCATATTAAAATACAATATTTAATTATAAAAGTCCACATATTTTCCATAATAAATACTTAAAGTGTGCTTGATAGCACAAAAGGTCTTAAAAAGGTTCTTGAAATTATATGAAAAGTGTCCTATCTATAAGCCTAACTATGTTGAAACTGGGGCTCCTCAATCATAAACAAGACATGAAATATAGCTCCATGCTGGTATGTCTATTTTTTAATGTACAAAATGTTTTTTATGACATAGGTCAAGTAGTCTAGAATATGAATAGACTTGCATTTAGGGTAAACTTTAAGAAACCCCCCCTCAAGGACAAAAAAATATTGGCGAAACTTTTATTATTTTGAAAGACCAAATTATTTTTATTGGTGAATTTCTCAATTATTTTAATGTAAATATAACTTACATTGGCAATTATTTTGGAATCATAATTTTCAAGTAGAAAATATTGGCAAATTTGAATAATAATAGGAAGTTCACTAATCATCATGCAATATTACAAATCAAAATTAAACATGTTTTATCTCATAGAAATTATGAGGATAATTATATTATATTTTAAATCAATAGTGAAAATTAAATATTGGTGATATATGCCTAAAATAACTAATAATTATGATAATTATTGGTGAATTAATTTTAATTTCTCCTACACTGTATAATATTTAGGTGAATCAAATCTAGTCATGTATCGAATATTGTGGCAAAATAGATTAAAACTCATCCTTCCAAAGATCATATATGAAGAACAAAAAAGCTTCATACATGGATATTAGCAAATAGATATTAGCAAGAAACTATCCTTCAAGATATTAGCAAACAAATTACAAATAGGCTTTGTACCTAGATATTAGCAAACATATATTAGCAAGAAACTATCCTTCAAGATATTAGCAAATAGATTAAAACTCATCCTTCCAAAGATCATATCTGAAGAACAACAAGCTTCATACCTAGTAGATCCATTCTTGATGGCATTGTTATTATCCAAGAAACTATACACTCTACCTATAAGAATAAAGAGGCTTGCATGTTCATGAAGCTAGACATCCAGAAAGATTATGATATGGTTAATTGGCGGTTCCTTTGTAAAAGTCTAGAAGATTTTGTTTCTTCTCACCAATGGATTCACCTTATTTTTAATTGCATCTCCTCTACAAAATTTCCAGTTCTTACTAATGGTACTCCCAAAGGATATTTCAAAACCTCTAGAGGAATTAGACAAGGAGTTCCTCTATCTCCATCTCTTTATATAATTATGGCTAAAGCCTTTGGGAGATCTCTCACTAAGGCTTATAACAACTAGGAGATTAAAGGTATAACTATTAAAAGGAATATTCCCAATATTACTCATCAATAATATGTAAATGATATGATTTTGCCAAGCAAAAGCATAGTGAAAGAGGTGCTAGTTTTAAAATCCATCATAGAGCAATACATAAATGCATCTAGTCAAAAAGTGAATGATTTGAAATCAAAGATTTATTTTATTAATATAAAACCAAAGGTGGAAAAATAGATCTACCATATTATAGGATATAAAAAAGGTTTATTCCCATTCAAGTATCTTGGCATTGAGTTAGAGAAAGGTGTGATGTCCAGTAAGGTATGGAATAGTACTCTAGAGAAATTGGAGGGTAGGATTGGTAGCTGGAAAGATAAATGGCTCTCAAAAGCTAGAAAGATCATCAAGGTAAGTTCTATTTTATCGGCCATCCTAACTTACCTTCTATCTTGCCTCTCTTTACCCAAGCATCTCCATCATAATTTTGAGGCAAAACTCAAAAATTTTCTTTGGAATTATTGTGAGGAATCCAAAAAATTGGCTCTCATAAAATGGGAAAATATTTGTAAACCTAAGGATATGGGAGGATTAGGAATTAGGAATTTACATTGGCAAAATGAAGCATTAGGGGCTAAATTAATATGGCACCTTTTTATGGAAAGAGAACATAAATGGGCTAAGATTATGTATTGTTTCCACCTCATTAGAAAATACCTAACTTGGGATGTTGGTAAGGGTGATGAAGCCCTATTTTGGGAAGACTCTTGGGATGAGCACCCCCTGATAGATAGTAGTCAAATCCCCAGGGACCTCAAAGAAAAATTAGTCAATTGCTGGGTTAGTAAAGTCAGTAACTACAAAAAAAAGATCATTATGGAAGGAATCTCTCGATGGATATAGAAACCTCTAAAAGTCATAGAGGTGGATCTAGCTACAATAAAGGTGTACAAAATGATCACACAAGATAGGAAAGTTAAGAAACTCAAGAGGAATGAAAGGCTCATTTGGGTGGCATCAAATGATGGCAAGTATAGTGTGAAAAATGGATAAAAAGATTTGATACACTCACAAAGATGGGATAAAGTGGAAATTCCACTTAAACTATGCTTCAACCCCATTTGTCTACCAAAGGTAGGATTTTTCTTATGGCTGGCATTTCAAAATAGGATTTTGATGGCAGACAGATTCTATAAATTAGGTTTTGAAGGCTCTTCAAGGTGTGTGCTATGCAAACAAAATGGTGGGGATGTTGATCATCTATTATACAACTTTCCTTACTCTCAAGTTTGTTGGGACTGGCTTAGACATATGTTAGGTTCTTCTTCCCTATTGCCTAAATCATTAACTAATCTTCTCAAAGGCTAGCCCACCAGCTTGTGTAAGGGTATCTTTAGTAAATTTTGGAACATTTTTCTTTTATGGAAAGTTTGGAAAGAAAGGAATAGAAGAGTTTTCTATGATATAGAGATTAAGCAAGAAGAGTTAGTCAATAAAATAGAAGCTAGCATACTTGAAACAATTAATTCCCATCTCAGGAATTTTAGAAAAGAAGAAGGCTCCTTTTTTTAATTGGGATGGTCAAATCAAAAAGAAATGGCCTAACTTGATTAATTCTTCACTTGTCTATTTTAAGAAGAGCAAGGAGGCAAGGGAAAGGTGAAAATGGACTCCACCTTTGAAGGGCTAGGCAAAGATTAAATTTGATGGGGAAATTAGAGGCAACCTAGGGATAATAGGTATTGGTTGCATAATTAATGATGATATAGGTAAGTGGATTGCTAAAAAAGATAATTCTATTAATCCTACTTCCAATAATCTAGCAGAGCTCGAAGCACTAGAAGAAGGTCTATAGCTATGTCAAAATTTAAGATTATCGAATATCATCATCGAAGGTGATTCTCAAATTGTCTTAAATGTGACAAGAAAAAGAGTAACTCCCAACTGGGTCCTCAATTATAAGTTAGAAGAAGTTCTTAGACTTCTAGATTAGTTTTTAGAAATTAGGATTTGTCAAATCTTTCAAGAAGGTAACCGAAAGGTAGACCATTTGGAAAATAAGGGAGCTAATGGTGAAAACTTCTTAGTATACAAAAATGTGTTATGATTATTTCTAGTCATAGTTTTTATTTTAAGCTTTAAGTCTCTCCTCTATTTGGGGTGATCCTTTTAATATGCTATAGATTTAATACAGGATAGTGAGATTGCATAGTTCCTATCTAAGGTTAGTTGTAATAAAGGGGAATGTGTAGCTCATATTACATATTTTAGTTGTAATAAAGGGGAATAAGTAGCTCATAATTCATCTTACATTATAAGTTCCCAGTGGTTGTATAGCAATTAGGCAAGTGGGTAGAGGTTTAGGGCCTGTCTCTTCAAAGATACATCTTCATGTAATCTAACTTTCTAGGACTCTTTAATTCAATATCGGTATCGAAGTGATAGATATTATGGTAAGCTTTTTAGAGTATATTTAAGTTTTTTTCATCATTCTTTTTAATTATGTATGCATGTCCCTTAGCTAGGGTTTGTCTACATCATGATAGCTTCTAGCTGATGTCAAGCTTCTAAGATAATGCAAGCATTTTTAGATTTTTTTGGAGCCTTCATAGAGTTTATTTAATTGCCCCATCTTTTTCATTATGTACATAATCTTTTAAACATGGACATGTTCATCTATATTTTTCATACATCAGAGGTCTGCACAATGGCCTTATGTGGCAACATATAGCCAAAAAAGGTGGAATTAGGTACTTAGGCTAGTCGATGGGATGGCTCACATAATGGTTAGCATGGCTATAGGTGAGGGCTTATTCAATTATGAATTCACCTAGATGATGAACAACAACATCATAGGTACATTTATTGGGTGTATGACTAGAGCCAAGATTAACAAATGGGACATGGTGAGACTTTGTTTGAACATTTTTTATCCCATTTGGTGTCAAGGCTTGGTAGAAGATCTAATGAACTTGGATGAGATGTTTAGTGTTCCCCTCACTGAGATGTACATGGACCATCCACCAGGGAGCTTTGACTTGGAAATTGTACCTAGGCAACCTACTTTGGTAATAAGGGATTTGGTAGCCTTCGGTAAAGTATGGCAAAGAATGGAATCTTGTTTTCACTTCCTCCTTAGATAGAGATAGATTACAATCGATAATGGACATGAATGACTCAAAAATTACTTTGACCTTTTTAATACTTATATCCACCTAGGCATAGGATTTGGCAATCTGGATGCAATGGATTTCTATACACCCAATATAGAGAAGTCTAGTAGGGAAAGGTTCTCCTTTGAATTCCCTCCCCATTTTTAGTTGGAGAACCCTAATAACATTGCATAAGTCATTATGGATTTTTGGAAGAAGTAAGGTGCACCAGGTGTTATATTATTCTGTTCCATTTTTTGTAAGGCATCTTTGTTTGCCCTATTTAGATATGTTGGCTGGGTTGGGGTTACTTGTCTCCCTCTTTGGCTGAGAGTTTTTGGTTGGTTTTTACTATATTTATAAGTTCCATAGTCCCAATAAATTCATAAGTATCATTAGTTCATTAGTTATAATTGTTCAAGTTAGCTATCTGTTAGCCCTTAATAGGGATTTTGTTCCAAATGTAATGTTCTATATTCCTATATCATAATGTACCTAGAGGATGAGTAGACTATTTTCTTTTTTTTCTAAAGATGCATTTTCATATATGTAATTAATTGTACTCATTATATGTATGTTGATATTAATGAATAATTTTTTATACTTTCAACTTTTATAATATGTCATATGGTCATTACAAATCATTTAAGAAATGTTTTTCATGATCTCCATTAGGATTTTGTGTTTTCTAAGCACAATATCTATCTTTGATTGATTGGAGTTTCATTGATAATTAAGAAGTAGCACTTTGATTTTTAGATGAGTAGATTAATTATCTATATCTAAGATTTTAAACAACCACTGTTAACCAGAGCAAGGTGAAATTTCTACACTCAAAAGAGTACTTTGATATTAAAACCCTAAATCATATGGTTTGTTTTCATGTAATCCTTCTTCATTTCAATTCAACTATTTGTTGAATTACCTTATCCATCTTAGATTATTATGTCTTAAGTTTCATGAGATCGTAATATGGGTAATCAATTAAATTTTTAGATTAGGTCTTCCCTTTCGAATTAAGCCTATCTCACCTTATTCTGTTTGGCCTTCTTGAACATTTAATGCTTTGTATATAGCTTGAGGTCTTAGTTATGTTTCTCTGGTAGCTTGGTAGGAAGAGATTAATAAATTGTGTTCTTTAGAGGAAGGTGGGGTTTACCTTTAGTCTTTGGACAATAATGGAATCAAAATGTAGTAATAGGATAATTTAGATACTTCTCAATATACTTGGAAAGTTTATTTAAGAAAGTATTGAATTCAATAATAGCTTTAAATTGTAATTATTTTTTGGAAGGCATTGCCTATTAATAATTTGTTGAGGATCTTTAAGAACTCGTTAAATGAGGAATAGTAAGATAATTAATACTTAGTGAGGTAGATGGCTTTGTTTAAACTACTATAGGATGAAGTAACTAATAAGTCTAATAGCATAGGTACATAATTGTTAATTCCTTCTAGGTTATCTTATTTTTCATATTTAATCAAGAAGTTAATATATTTTCTATTACTAACCACTTTGATTGTCAAGGTAGTAAGGCATTGGTGAGTTTAGCTTTTAGCAATGGATGGGTGCACAATGCATTAGCTATTATGTGTAATGCCGTGCCAAATCATTAATTAAATTGCATATTCTTTCTTTAATAATTTAGAACAATTAATTAAATCTTATAATTAAATTATAATATTATAAAATAACTCGTCGTTATAAAAGATGAACCTTTGATATATATATCTTTATCAAATAATAATAATTTAAATTTATTAATTAACATATTCACATACTTACATATATACACATATATATATTTATATTTAAATATATATATATATACATATATATATAAATATATATAATTGTTGCATTTTATATTAAAAAAATGAAATATAAAATCGAATTACAAAATTTTGATTGATTTCATATTAAAACTTTAATCACATACTACTGTTTAATAATAGTCACCACCGGCTATAAAAGCTGTGCGGCCACCATGCTTGTAGTCGCAGGCCCGCGACAGCAGTCGCAGTACCTACGACCACAGGTATGATGTTTTTGCCCGACGTACAGGGTACAGGTCATATACCTACCCAAAGACATGTTTAATATTTTTTTTCAATAGCATTTTTAAAATGCTTTTCTCAGAGATGAATCGTGATGAGATTTTTAAAACATTCGCTCGCTGCGAAATATATGTCATTCGACTTTTAATTAAATATATATGTATATATACATACGTATGTATGTATATATATATATATAAGTATATATGTATATATGTGTGTGTGTGTGTGTGTGTCTATATATATATATATATATATATATATATATATATATATATATATATACATACAAAGTTTAATCAAAAATTATAGCACACACACACACACACACACATATATATATATATGCATATATGTATGCAGATTTAAAAATATAAACATTTATATACACAAAATATAAATTCCAATTCTCAAAATTTTCCTATAATCCTTGATCTCAAACTTTTTCCATTAATTAATCTAATGGGTTTGACTATGAAATTAAACCCTAATCTCATGTTCTTTTCAGATCTATGCATATAAAATTCTCAAATAAATTTAACTACCCATATTGAGAATGCATACAATTAAAATAGGAAAATTCTTAGAAGACATATGGAAGACACGAAGAAGACAGGGAATGCAAGATGCGGAAATAGCATAAGTAAAATCACAAGAATCTACCCGGATTCTAATGCTAATTCGCTCTTCCTCAGAAAAACCACAGAGCAAGCTCCTCCCTTCTTCAGAGTTCTCAAGTCCTCCAATGCTCCAATTTTTCTCCAACGCTATGTCTAAGCTTCTAGGAATGCCTGAATATAAAGAGCTCTCAGAAAACATCTAGAATGCTTCTAGAAACAGCTAGAAGGTGTCACCAACTAAGCATGGGTCTTTTCCAACCTTCTAGATGAGCCATAGGGTTGTAGACACCATGTGCTTAATTGATGCACTAACCCCCGTGTTGTTGACATATAAGAAATGAAAAAGATGCATTAATTCCCATGCAAGCTTATAACTCCAATTTACTTTTTATTTAATTTCTATTTAAATATTTATAACTTTCATTTTAAATTTTTATAACTTTTATTATTATTATTTATTTATTACTTTATTATTATTAATAATTTTAATTTCTAATTTTCTTTTGTTTAATTCTTTTTCCTCAATTAATTCACATTTAATTAATTATAATCAAAATATCAAAGATCATGATATTTTATATTAATTTTTTCAAATAATTAATTTATTAATTAAATCTATTTATTAAGACTTAATTAATAAAAAATTCACCATAGACCTCCAAGATAAAATGTGAAAACGCATCATAGAGAAATTCACACAAAATCAGTCTAAAGGGTTAAAAATCATGAATTATGTCATCCGACACATTCGGTGGGTAAAATATTCAGATACTTGTCCTACCTTACTAGGACAATTGGTTTAAGGGTTTGGGATTTGGACTTGAGAATTTATCTCCCTTCTCTTATCATTGAGATAGTATAATAGGGTACGCTCATCCTGGCAAATTCAGGGAAGTCGATACCCGGTACTTAAAACCTGTAGAAAAAACCATGCATGTACATACAATATATATAATGCTAAGCTAAACAGACAATGGCAGGAAGTGGTGCATCGTGTAGATCTTGACTAAGAAAGTGACTACGACTCCCTTCTTTAACCATATCAGAAATGCCATACAATAAGAAAACACGCACACCATACACATGCAAGTATGGGGTAAGTATCCATAATAAAGCACATGAAATAATAAACCATCTGACTAATCATCAACAATAACTGAAAGCAATGTAATGATCATCATGCATACATGAAATGAAAAGTCTAAATGATCTCATCATATATCCATTGAATCCATAACATAATGTTTGATAGTCTCAAAACAATACCACTAATCCATCAACATAAAACTAATCTATCATAGTCTAATAATAACAACAACAATGTCCAGAAAAGATGTGAACGAGGGTAGGCACTACATCCACCCCCCCTTGGATTAGGCTTACTCTTCGAAGCCTACAAACAAGTAGGGATATAACTCCCATAATCTAGCTGCATCCTCCCAAGTAGCTAAAGAATCATCAGTAGGGTCCCATTGGACCCTTACTTGGTCGATGGTTTGACCCCTAAGGGTCAACTCCCACTACTCCAGACTACAAACTGGCTCCAAAGCCAGTTGCCCATCCTCTACCTGCAATGCATTCCAATCAAGAACATGTACAATATCAGGAATATACTGCCAAAGAACTGAAACATGGAAAACATCATGAATGTGAGCTAGGCTAGGCAGTAGAGCAAGGTGGTAAGCAACCAGGCCAATCCTCTCCAAAATCTCAAATGGTCCCACAAAGCAAGGTGCTAGCTTAGAACCCTTTCCATATCGGATCAGACTCTTTCGCGGATGCACTCTCAAGAAAACCTTATCACCCATAGCAAACTACATATTAGTCCTATGAGCATCAGCATACTTCTTCTGTCTATCCTGTACCATAGTCAGGTGCTCACAGATACGCACTACTTGTTGCTCCATATGACAAAGCATCTTAGGACCCAACATGATGCAATCCTCAAGGCTATCCCAACTCAATGGTGTACAACAAGGACATCCATATAATGCCTAAAACGGTCCCATGCCAATAGAACTATGATACTTGTTGTTGTAAGCAAACTCCACTAGGTAGAGATAGTCCTCCCAATGTGTCTACCTATCCATCACATACATCCATAACATATCCTCCAAAACCTGATTCACCCTCTCTATCTAACCATCAGTCTCTAGATGATATGCTAAACTGAAGTTTAACTGCGCTCCAAGCTCATGCTGCAGCGATGTCCAGAATGCAGATGTGAATATAGGATCCCTGTCAGAAATGATCTTTCTAGGAATACCATGTAATCTCACAATGTCACGCATGAAGATATTAGCTACAAAAGCTACTATGTAGGAAGACCTGATTGGTGAGAAATGCGCCACCTTAGTCAACTGATCAATGGTGACCATGATAGCATCATGACGATGAACAATAATAGGTAATCCTACAATGAAATCCATGGAGATGATATCCCACTTCCAAGAAGGAATGAGATTTGGTTGCAAAATTCCAGCTAGGTGCTGATGTTCTACCTTAACTCTCTAACACTCAAGGCACCTAGCCACAAAATTAGCAATATCTCACTTCATCCCCAACCAAAAGAACAAACGTCTCAAATCAGCATGCATCTTCTTGACACCTGGATGTGCTGAGTAAGGTGTACGATGGGCTTCTGCTAGAATCAAGGTGCAAAGCTCATCCAGTAATGGCACATAAATCCTCCCATAATGTCTTAAAAGACCATCTAATTCTTGAATGTAACCTACAAACTTACCTTCCAAAGGTCTTCCTGAATCAATCTCTCTGCACACTTCCTGATACCAAGAATCTGAAGGAAGTGCCTGAAGAATCCGACTCCTCAAATCCACACTAAGAGTCATAGATGATACCACATGTCTCTTGCAACTCAAAGCATCTGCCACCACATTCTCCTTCCCCTGAATGTACTTAACCTCAAAATCATACTCGCATATAAATTCCATCCATCGCCTCTGGCAAGCATTCAAATTAGGCTAAGTGAAAATGTATTGAAGACTACGATGATTGCTATGTAGCTCAAATCTGTGCCCCAACAAGAAATGTCTCCACCTCGTCAAAGCATGAACTACTGCTACTAACTCAAGATCATTTGTAGGATAATTTAACTCATGATCCTTGAGCTTGTGTGATTCATACGCAATCACTCGTCCATTCTGCATCAACACTGCCCCAATCCCTTCAAGAGAAGCATCTATACACACCATGAAATCACCTTTTGGATTAGGTACAGCTAAAATCTGTGCACTGGTCAAAAGCTCCTTAAGCTTTTGGAAAGCTTCCTCACATTTCTCTATCCATATGAACTTCTTCCCTTTCCTTTGAAGAGAAGTGATAGGATGTGCTATCCTAGAGAAGTTCTGGACAAATCTGTAATAATAACCAGCTAAACCCATGAAACTATGAATCTCTGATACATTAGTCAGTGTTAACCAATCTATTATCGCCTGAATCTTTGCAGGATCCACTAAAATACCATCGCCTAAAATAACATGTCCTAAATACTGAATCTCTAACTTGAAGAATTCACACTTAGCTGCATTGGCATAAAGTTGATTGTCTCTCAAACACTGCAACACCAACCGCAGGTGTTCCTCATGCTCCTTCTGAGTCTTAGAATATATCAATATGTCATCAAGAAACACAAGTACAAACCTATATAGATAATATTGGAACACACCATTCATCAAACTCATGAAAACCAATGGAGCATTAGTCAACCCAAAAGGTACCACTGTGAACTCATAATGCCCATAGCGAGTTCGAAAAGCGATCTTGTAAATATCTGCTTCCTTGATGCGAAGCTGGTGGTATCCTGACTTAAGGTCAATCTTGGAGAATATTGTAGCTCCCTTGATCTGATCAAATAAGTCATCAATCCTGGGAAAAGGATACCTATTCTTAATAGTCACCTTAATTCAACTATCTATAATCAATACAAAGGTGCAAAGATCCGTCTTTCTTCTTCACAAAGAGCACTGGAGCTCCCCGTGGTGATACACTAGGTCAAATGCTCCCTTTGGCCAGAAGTTCCTCAAGCTGAAGACGTAGCTCACCCAATTCCTGTGTAGTCATGTGATAAGGAGCTTTAGAGATAAGCTCCACTCCAGGAATCAGATCAATGCTAAAGTCAATGTCCCTCTTTGGAGGCATGCCTGGAACCTCACTTGGAAAGACATCTGCGTACTCCTAAAAAAATGAGTGATCTAAAGTCTTCCTCACAAGATCTTCCTCATCAAGATCATTTACCATAACAACAAATATTTGACATCCCTTATGAAAACTACGCTTCAATTGTGTAGCAAAAATCATCTATAGAGATATAGGCCTTGGTATCCCAACTATCTTCACTTCATTCCCTTGGTCATCTTGGCACATAATAGTCTTCTTCCTACAATCTATACTAGCTCTATGAGATCCAAGCCAATCCATGCCTAAAACCACATCATAGGAACCAAGGGGTATGACTTGAAGATCCACTACAGTATCAAAGCTTCCTAAGTTAAGCCCACACTTATGAACTATAGAATATGTGGAGACCTTAATGCGTAAGGCTAGTTCCACTTGCCAACCATGATCTTGCTTCACCACATCCAACTTACACTTAGAAACTATAAATGGTGAAATAAATGAATTTTTAGCTCCAAAATCAAACAATACTGAAAGAGATATACCTCTAATAGCACCTGTGGTCTCAACCACTGTTCCCTAATGATCTGCCTGACGGTGATCAATTGCTGCAAAAAACTCTATGAGCTCTACCTACACCACCAAATGTAGGCTCTGAAACTATAGGTCTAGGTCTTAAAAACTGAGGTGCTTGTTGTGGACACTGAGCTGCATAATGTCCAATCTGACCACATTAAAAACATTCTGTATTTCTGCCAGATCCTCTACCCATAGGTGGTACATTTGATTGATGACGATTGTTCCTGCTAACAAAAGACTGGCTACTCTGAGCTGGCTGATTGGGCTGATTTTGTTTATTGCATTGAGAATTGAGGTTGCTCTTGGAATTAGAACCTTTGCCACCACCTTGAGCCTGAGAATTTGATCCCTTCTGTTGCTGTGTCTACTGAGATTGCTATTGATATTATTTCTCCTTAGAGAAAGAAAACTTCTTGTTACCACCTAAATTGTAGTTGCCTTTAGATCCTGATGCTGCTAGCACTCCTACAAAACCTCCTTGACCAAGGTTGACACTTTTCTCAACAAGGATTGCTCGATTTACTGCATCCTTGAGGGTTTTTGGCTCAAATACCTTAACACCCCCAATTATACGATTATTCAAACCCCTAATAAAATGTTGTGTCAACTGAGCTGAATTTTTACTGAACCTTGAAAAAGACATGAGCTCATAAAACTTACACTCATACTCGGTCACTTACAAAGTCTACTATCTGAGGTTATGAAATTCATCTGCCCTTTGTTGTTTCCATTCCTCTAGTAGGAGTCGTTCATGAAAACTTTCCCAGAATAGTTCCCACATAGCACTGCTCATATTGATTCCCATCTTCTTCTCCTCAATTGTCCACCAAGTGGCCCCAAAATTCTCTAAATTAGTGATCGCAAATCTTGCCTTAACATTGCTATCAAAATCTTGCATGGAAAAAATCTTATCAAGGGAAATAAGCCACTACTCCGCCACATAACCAGAACCTTGCCCATTGAAAGGCTTAACCTTGGATCTTGAAAGATCCTTCATCTAAGTGGACACAATGGACCTCTGACGATCCTTTCGAGGACTCCTAGACCTGGGCCTATGCTCTTGTTCTGTCTGATGCACTTTGGGCTATTCTTGAATAGGAGGTAGACGTTCTAGAATAGTCTGCATCATCTGTCTCAAACTAACCTCTTTAGACTTATCTTGGTCCTCTCTACGACTCTCTTCCTACTACCTACTAGTGTGCTCTTCCCTGCTCTCTACATGAGCCAATCCCTCATGGGAAGACTCATGGACACTAATAGCTCTGCCATGACCATGGCCTCTAACAGAAGACCTAGTCCTAGATACCATCCTACAATAGTACAAAGTACTATTACAATCACACGTTTTAATAGACTAAGTTTAGTTACTATGTTTAGGTTTAAGTAAAATTTCTAGTTTTGAAAACTAAGTGTTGAAGTATGAAAAATATTCAAGTAACAGTTCAAGTTCTATTTTAGTTCACCTAGTTTCAAGTTTGAAAAAAAATACACTTTAGTTCAAAGTTCTAATTGTTCCAAAATACCCAGAGCTCCCAATGTAGAAACTCGGGCTCTGATACCAAATGTAATGCCTCGCCAAATTATTAATTAAATTGCATATTCTTTTTTTAATAATTTAGAATGATTAATTAAATCTTATAATTAAATTATAATATTATAAAATAACTCATCGTTATAAAAGATGAACCTTTAATATATATATATATATATATCTTTATCAAATAATAATAATTTAAATTTATTAATTAACATATTTACATACTCACATATATACACATATATATATATATATATATATATGTATATTTAAATATATATATATATATACATATATATAAATATATATAATTGTTGCATTTTATATAAAAAAATGAAATATAAAATCGAATTACAAAATTTCAATTGATGTCATATTAAAACTTTAATCACATACTACTATTTAATAACAATCACCATCGACTATAAAAGTCGTGCGGCCACCATGGCTGCCGTCGCAGGCCTGTGACAGCAGTCGCAGTACTTGCGACCACAGGTATGATATCGCTGCCTGATGTATAGGGTATGGGTCATATACCCACCCAAAGACATGTTTAATATTGTTTTTCAATAGCATTTTTAAAATGCTTTTCTCAAAGATGAATCGCGATGCGATTTTTAAAACATTCGCTCGCTGCGAAATATATGTCATTCGACTTTTAATTAAATATATATGTATATATACATATGTATGTATATATATATATATATATACAGATATATATAAGTATATATATGTATATATATATGTGTGTGTGTGTATATATACATAAAGAGTTTAATCAAATATCACAACATATAGACACACACACACACACACACACACACACACACACACACACACACACACACACACACACATGTATGCAGATTTAAAAATATAAACATTTATATACACAAAATATAAATTCCAATTCTCAAAATTTTCCTATAATCCTTGATCTCAAACTTTTTCCATTAATTAATCTAATGGGTTTGACTATGAAACTAAACATTAACCTCGTGTTCTTTTCAGATCTATGCATATAAAATTCTCAAATACATTTAACTACCCATATTGAGAATGCATACAATTAAAATAGGAAAATCTTCAGAAGACATATGGAAGACACGAAGAAGATAGGGAATGCAAGATGTGGAAATAACATAAGTAAAATCACAAGAATCTACCAGAATTCTGATGCTAATTCGCTCTTCCTCAGAAAACCCGCAGAGCAAGCTCCTCCCTTCTTTAGAGTTCTCGAGTCCTCCAATGCTCCAATTGCTCTCCAACGCTATGTCTAAGCTTCTAGGAATGCCTGAATATAAAGAGCTATCAGGAAACATCTAGAATGCTCCTAGAAACAACTAGAAGGTGTCATCAACTAAGCATGGATCTTTTCCAACCTTCTAGATGAGCCATAGGGTTGTAGACACCATGTGCTTAATTGATGCACTAACCCCCGTGTTGTTGACATATAAGAAATGAAAAAGGTGTGTTAATTTCCATGCAAGCTTATAACTCCAAATTACTTTTTATTTAATTTCTATTTAAATATTTATAACTTTCATTTTAATTTTTTATAACTTTTATTATTATTATTTATTTATTACTTTATTATTATTATTAATTTTAATTTCTAATTTTCTTTTGTTTAATTCTTTTTCCTCAATTAATTCACATTTAATTAATTATAATCAAAATATCAAAGATCATGACATTTTATATTAATTTTCTCAAATAATTAATTTATTAATTAAATCTATGTATTAAGACTTAATTAATAGAAAATTCACCATAGACCTCCAAGATAAAATATGAAAACTCATCATAGAGCAATTCACACAAAATCAATCTAAAGGGTTAAAAATCATGAATTATGTCATTCGACACATTGAGTGGGTAAAATATCCAGATACTTGTCCTACCTTACTAGGACAATTGGTTTAAGGGTTTAGGATTTGGACTTGAGAATTTATCTCCCTTCTCTTATCATTGAGATAGTATAATAGGGTATGCTCATCCTGGAAAATTTAGAGAAGTCGATACCCGGTACTTAAAACCTGCAGAAAAAACCATGCATGTACATACAATATATATAATGCTAAGCTAAACAGACAATGGCAGGAAGTGGTGCATCATGTAGATCCTAACTAAGCAAGTGACTACGACTCCCTTCCTTAACCATATCAGAAATGCCATACAATAAGAAAACACACACACCATACACATGCAAGTATGGGGTAAGTATCCATAATAAAGCACATGAAATAATAAACCATCTAACTAATAATCAACAATAACTAAAACCAATGTTATGATCATCATGCATACATGAAATGTAAAGTCTAAATGATCTCATCATATATCCAGTGAATCCATAACATAATGTTTGATAGTCTCAAAACAATACCACTAATCCATCAACATAAAACTAATCTATCATAGTCTAATAATAACAACAACAATGTCCAGAAAAGATGTGAATGAGGGTAGGCACTACATTATGTTTCTCCAACAATAGGTTTCTATTTGGTATAAGAGTCAATAGATTAATCACATTCATTAGATCATGATCCATTGTATTGTAATAATAAATTTTGTTGTAATTTAACTGGGGTATGCCCCTTTTATGTTGTAATAATAAAGGACCATGGTCCCGGGCTAGACTGGAGGTTTCCTTCTTCATTCTTTTCCACCAGTGCCCATTTGAACATAGGTACTCTGATGTGTGCTATTTATTTTAATTAATATAATCAAGGCTTAGGGCATTTACCAATAAAAAAAACTTTTAGTTTAATTTTTTTTAAAAAATAAATTATTAAATGATTTTCAATATCTTACAACTAAAGTTAATAAAAATGTGGTGATTTAGGTTGCATTAGATCTTAAATTATTAGCTAAATTACTAGCAATTTTTAAAAAAAAATAGTCAATTTACAAATATTAGCCACTAAAATTTACCTTGCTTGCATTGTACCAGATTAATGAATTCATTGAACATATAGGAGAAGAGTTCAACATAATTATGTGGGGTTATTTCAGGTAATATCAAGTTAGAATGCATAACATGTTTAGGATTCCCTCATCTATGGTTAAAAAATGTACAAAGACAAAATGTAGAGCCTAGAACCTCATGGGAACATTCAATAGGTTATGAAGTAGGAGAACATGTAATAATCATGAACGTTGATTACCAATTAAGGTTTCCTAATGATAAATATGCTAAGAGATTTGGAAATTTTGAAGAAGAAAATGTGAAAGAATCACCCTAGACAATAAGAATCCAAAGATACAAAGGAGAAAGAGGAAAACTATGTCAGATTTGGAAGTGATGAAAGAAGAAAATCAAATTCTTGAGTTAAATCAATGGAACTCACTCCCACACTAATCATAAAAAAGGATTGGGATAAGTGATAAGTAACTTGAGACACCTTCCATACATGTTATTACTGAACATGATGAAAGTGAAGAACATGTTGAGAGTGAGAAAATAATTGAGAAACCACCTAGATGTAATAAAAAATTAAATGCTCCATTTATTCTCATAGAAACATCACAATTTGACTTCCTATTGAAAAAATCTCCCACTTATCAATTGATGAGCTTAAGAGGGTTTCTATTGAGTTGTTTGTAAGGAATAACACTTGTTGTAGGTATTGTGAATGAGGTTGCAACTAGAGTGGGTCTAATCATGGAGGAAACTCCATAGTTAAGTGCACTCAAGTTGGAGTAGTATTGGGATGGGTGACCTCTCAAGAAGTCCTAATGCTTCACCTCTGAGCATCACCTAGATGCAAATGAATGCTAAGTGTCCCATTTATTCTCATGAGACAAAGGTTCATTTGAACCATTACTTATGAAACATGGGTCAATGAGTTTGACTCGAAACACCACACAATTGACTCTTGATAGTAATATCACAAAAGTTAACTTGTGAAAAATATCTCATAATTTATATATGTTATGTGTGATACTATAAAAAATAAGTTTTCTTTAACATTTTGACTGTATCATGAAAATTTAAAACATCTCATACTTAATTTATTTTTTGTTTATAGATGTTTGAATTATTTATATCAATAAGCCTAATAGGTTTTTCACTAATATGAGTATTTTTTAACAATCACAACTATTTATAATTAAATATATTATTAATAAAAAATTTGAATGCAAAATACATTTTATTGAATTTTTTTAGTATTAAAATTCAAATTCTCAATTCTACAAAGAACTAATTTTTTAGATCTAAAATTACTTTGGAAAATACAACAATATTAAATTTCAAATTCTCAAAGCCCAAAAGGAACTAATTTGTAAATCTAAATATATTCTTAGAAAAATGAATAATATTATTATTTAACCAAAAATAAATAAATATATGGGTATGTGCAAGATCATGGTCAACCAAACTATGGTGTTAAATGACAATGAAAAACTAATAAATCAAGGTTATGTAAATTTGACACATAATTTTAAAGTGGTTCTAGACTTTATATCAAAAAATTGTAAGAAAATAATCTATAGGAAATTGAATGTAGTTTCTAAACTACTAGGGCTTATCTAAAGAAAAAAATATTTGATTAGTCAAAAATTGGATTTTAATGTAGTACTACAAAAATTTCAAGGTGAAAATAAAAAGTAGGTGTATGTCTGACCACCTTAATCAAAATCATATATATATATATACATATACATATATATATATATATATGTATATATGTATATATGTATATATGTATATATATGTATATATGTATATATATATAGATGTATATACATGTATATACATGTATATACATATATACATATATACATATATATATACATATACATATATCCATATATATATATATATGTATATGTATATATACATGTATATACATGTATATACATCTATATATATATATACATATATACATATATATACATATATACATATATACATATACATATATATATATATATATATATATATATATATATATATATATAAAGTAGATTCATGCTAGGATGTTATGCATATTTTTGGGTATTTTTATTCCAAATAAATAATTAAATATGAATTTTCTACTAAAATTTTTTTGGAAAAAAAAAACTCCAGTGTCTGGCCACCTTAACTGATTGAAAATTTTACCAAATTAATTTTTTTTCCTTATACTAGGCAAAGTATAGAATGTGATGCAATGTTTGGATTTTAAAAATGTTATACCATTTGAAAGTTAAAGCTATTTTTCAATCAATATGTCAATCAACACTTTATAATCATCTTCATTGAAAATTAACTAATAAATACTCATCAAACTCAGAATTTGATAGCAATTATATTGATGGAATCTTGTGAGTGTTATGAGAAAACCCTTTTCCTTTCATTCAATTGTGATGAAAATAACACTGTCAAATGGCTACCCGAAGTTTGAGTGTCAATAAAACCCTTCTCAAACACACTTTATGGGTTGACCAAATAGGTTTGCTAAATTTTAGAGGGAAATCACCCATATTGCAAATTTTAGAGGGAAACTTTAGATAGTGTGGGCATTAATATTACTATTACATATGATTATGATTATGATTATTAACTATTATTATATATGATTACAATTATTATTACATATAGTAATATGTATGATTATTATGATTATTATTATTAAATATATAATCTAGTAATATATATGATTATTATTGTCATATAATCTAATAATATATTATTATATTAAAATATACAATATTATATATTTATTAAATATAATATTGTCATGAAATGCATTGAAAGGGGTCATAAGTTAACCTATCACCACTCTCAATGCATTTCATGACAAAATATATCCCTTGGGCCCCTAGTGACCCTTTACGATGCATTCTCAATGGGTCCTTAGGGGTCCTAGGGTCCCTAGGGACATTTCATGAAATGCATCGAGAAGACTTATAGGTTTATGACCCCTCTTGATGCATTCAAACCAACCAAATGGGACCCTAGGGGCCCTAGGGCCCCTAGGCACATATGTTGTCATGAAATACATTGAGACGGGTCATAAGTTAACCTATGACCCCTCTCTATGCATTTGAACCAACCAAATGCATTCCTAGGTGCCCAAGGGCCCTTAGGAACATATGTTGTCATAAAATGCATCGATAGGGGACATAGGTTAACCTATGACCCTTCTCAATGCATTACAACCAACCAAATGCATCCCTAGGGGTCCTAAGGCCCCTAGGGACATATGTTGTCATAAAATGCATTGATAGGGCTCATAGGTTAACCTATGACCCCTTTCAATGCATTTGAACCAATGAAATGCATCCCTAGGGGCCCTAGGGAAATATGTTGTCATGAAATGCATCGATAGGGGTCATAGGTTAACTTGTGACCCCTCTCAACATATTTCAGCCAACCGGATGCATCCCTAGGGTCCCTAGGGCCCTTGGGGACATATGTTGTCAAGAAATGCATTGATAGGGGTCATAGGTTAAGTGCATTAGAACTAACCAAATGTGTCCCTAGGTTTCCTAGGGCTCCTAGGGACATATGTTGCCATGAAATGTGTCGACAGGGGTCACAAGTTAATCTATGACCCCTATCGATGCATTGGAACCAACCAAATGCATCCCTAGGGGTTCTTGGGGCCATAGTTACATATGTTGTCATGAAATGCATTGAGAGGGGTCATATGTCAACCTATGACCCCTATCAATGCATTAGAACCAACCAAATGTGTCCCTAGGGGTCATAGGTCCCCTAGGGACATATGTTCTCATGAAATGCATCAATAGCCTATGACCCCTCTCAATGCATTAGAACCAACCAAATGCTTCCCTAGGGGCCCTAGGTCTACTAAGGACATACGTTGTGATGAAATTCATTAAGAGGGGTCATAGGTTAACCTATACCCCCACTTGATGCATTAAAACCAACCAAATACATCTCTTGGGGTCCTAGGATCTCTAGGGAAATATATTGTCATGAAATGCATCAATAGGGGTCATAGGTTAACCTATGACCCTTATCGATGCATTTCATGACAACATATTTCCCTAGGGCCCCTAGTGATCCCTTTCAATGCATTCCCAATGGGTTCCTAGGGGTCCTATGGCCCCTAAGGACATATGTTGTCATGAAATGCATCGAGAGGGGTCATAGGTTAACCTATGACCCCTCTCAACACATTTTATGACAACATATGTCCTTAGGGCCCCTAGTGACCCCTTTTAATGCATTCCCAATGGGTCCCTAAGGTCCTAGGGCCCCTAGGGACACATGTTGTCATGAAATGCATTGAGAGGGGTCATAGGTTATGACCCCTCTCGATGCATTTCATGACATGTGTTCCTAGGGCCCCTAGTGACCCTTTTTGATGCATTCCCAATGGGTCCCTAGGGGTCCTAGGGCCTCGAGGGACATATGTTGTGATGAAATTCATCAAGAGGGGTCTTAGATTAACCTATGACCCCTCTCGATGCATTCAAACCAACTAAATGGTTCCTTAGGGGTCCTAGGGCCCGTAGGGACATGTTGTCATGAAATGCATCGAGAGGAGTCATAGGGTAACCTATTACCCTTCTTGACACATTGAAACCAACCAAATGGATCATAGGTCATAATAATAATAATAATAATATATGCTATCTATTTTATAATTAATAATTATAGTAAAAATATAATAATATAATATTATAATCATCTATATATATATATATATGTATATATATATATATATTAATATATTATATTTATAGGACATAATAATAATAAAAACATATATTATGTTATTATATTTAATAATAATAGTAAAAATCATAATAATATAATATAGTAATCATATATAATAATTATAAATAAGTTATATATAATAATAATCATATATATATATTAATCATACAGAACTTAATGAAATTTATTCACATTGCTCATAATTCTCTCCAAAATTTTGGAATCAATATCAGATATCTGATTTGAAATTAGATATTCGATTTAATATCAGGTATCCAATCTAAGATCAAATACCTGATTAAATTGGCATGATTTTTCCAACATATTCCCTCTTACTGCAAACCCAACAACATCACTTTTTGTGGGCAATTTTCACAGATTTTGGGAAAGTTAACTTTTTGGGGCCCAAATGATTGAAAAAAGTTTCATAATATATCATTAGGTGTCTGAAATTGTCATCTTAATGGGGAACGGTAGTTGTCAAAAGGCTAAATGCAAAAGGAAGGTATCCAATGAAGACATTGTGGCATATAGAGAAAGGGAAAAGGTAAATAACTAAAAGAAAAAAGAAGGTATGTTAAATGTGAGTTAAGTTGACGATGTATTGGTCAAAGGTGAAATCATAGAGTCAGATAATGAATATGTGTAGTTGGGGAATGAAAATGTGCCAATTAATAACCACAATGCCAGAATAGAAAATTTAGAGAATGAAATGCTACCAGGTCATAATGTAAATTGCATGATTGACCATGCTGAACATGACAATGCATGGGAACCTTATATATCTCCTAATTATAATCGACATGAAGCTTCTAGAACACCAAAATGGATAATTAAAATTGATGAAATGATTATTACCAATTTGGAAGGGAAATAATAAAAAATAACCATTCGATTATGGGCTTCAAGACTATATAAGATTTTTTTTAGCAACAAGACAGTGATGGAGCAATGTTAGCTTTTTATGCAGTTATTACAGATGAAAAATATGAGACCTATGCTTTCCAAATTGAAAATTCATGTCAATAAATGTCATTATTGTGAAGAATCTTTTTAGTGCTCTCAATAGCATTGGAAAAAAATAGCAGGGAGAAGGATAAGAGAGCTGCTCGAAGGGTTATTACAACTTGTTTGTTAAGTCATCATTTGAGAAAGGGTTGATATATGAGACAAACTTGTATTGACTTGAACCTAAATCATACTACTTTGAGAAGAGCACTTAGTAGACGAGAGAGAATTGATGTTCCTCTTCCAAATGAAACATGGGCTTTTGGTGGGAGACTTCCACATTTTGATAAGAAGCTATCTGATGATGTGAAGGAAGAAATTATACAATTTTGATACTCTAGCTCAAGAGAATCACCCAATGCTAAAGATGTGTTAAAGTTGATAATTGGCATTAGAGACCCACACCACATTCTAAACATTATTTGGAGGTAAGTTAAACTATGTTGTTCAAACAATTTAGAGAGAGTCATCCAAGTCTTCATATATCACAAAGGGATTTGGAATATTTGAAGCCATTTTATTGTGTTCCAATTAAAATTTGAAATACATGTTGCAAATATCATGTCAATTTTTCTATGCACCATGAACTATTACGCTCCATCTATTCTACTTTGCATAGTAAAGAAATGTTGGAGAACTGTGGTGCTAGTGGTCTTCCAAAATCATCAAGAGACTTGCTAGATCAATTTTTATGTTGTAGAGTTGATAGTTGTTTCTTTTATATAAATTCTTGCTCAAATGAGAAGTGTTCAGAATGTGATGGCTTATCTAGTTTTGAAACATGTTTCCATGAGGGGTGTGAATAAGATCAAGGAAGACAATAGTTAAAAAAAGGTATATGAAATGGTGAAATACACATTGAAGAGTTGGGGGTGAGAGCTCTAGATGTGAATTGGTTGTAAAAGAAATTAGTGTGGCTAGTTTTATTTCAAATTTTAAGAGAAATCTTTTCTACAAGTATGCAATACATAGTCACAGGTCCTAGTGGTTAGATCAACAATTTAGAATGTGTAAGGATACTTTTCCCATTGGCACTATTATATTAGTTGTTGACTTTGCCAAGAACTACACATTGCAACCTAGAAATGAGACACAATCTCAGTATTACAACTCCATTTAGATTGCTATTTTCATCCACATAACATATAGACATGCCCCTGATAGTGTGGAAGAAAATTGAAAGATTATTAGAAAGTATCATTTTTATATGAGTGATGATAGATCTCATTCTCATGAGTTTGTGCAACATTGTTTTGAGAATTATTTTGATTTCTTATATGGGCATGTAATTGCTATGGATAGACATATCATTTGGTCAGATAACTATACAGGTCAATTCAAGAATGCTCACATATTTTATTGGTTGTGTAGGATGCATCTAGAGAGGGGGTTGCCTCATATTTTGATTTTTTTGAGTCTAGCCATGGGAAAGGGTAACATGATGGAGTAGGGGCATGTGTGAAGAGAGCTCTAGTTAAGGAGCAATTGAAGATTTTAGGAGTAGAGCTTCTTGATGCTCATAGCATTGTTGATTGGTGTAGTTCAACATTATCACAAGAGGGGACTCTTGATTCAGTAGTACACAAGTTCTTATGGTTGGTTGAGAAAGGATCCATAGGTGATATATTAGATTGTGCTACAATAAGAGACTCATAAAAAATGCATTCATTATTGAGGTCTAATTCTAGTACATGGACCATTTGGACACAACAACTAGTTTTCTTTTGTCCTAGATGGTTTTAGTGTGATTGGGATCACTATGAGTCAAGTGAGTGGGTGGACACATGGGCTCTACATTATCTTACTTCACTGTCTATCATACTCTCTATCAAAAATGATGACATGGAAAGTTCACTTGAGCATAACCATCTATCAGATCTTCTTCATCCAGGACATGTCTTTGCATTGGTTGCACCATAGGGGAATGATGAAAAATCAAATTATTGGTTAGCATGTTGTGTAAGAGGTAAACAGAAGCTTGTACAACTGATCATAGATGATGGTGGATTCACATATTCTATTGGTTCAATGGTTGTCATTGGAACATGGCTACACAAATACATGCTTAGAAGGAATGGAATTCCTACATTCAAAGACTATCAGAAGCACAAAATAATTCTCATATATTCCCATCTTATTATAGCAACAAATGTAAAGTTATTGAAGCATCAAGAAAAACCAAAAGTAAAAGAACCTTTTACTATTACTAATGCTGATCATGAAGCCTTGTTGGAGACCCTAAAATAGAGAGAGGGCCCTACTAGAACACTCGATTTGGTATAATTACTTCTTTTGTTATTTTCTTCATAATTATTTAGTGAACCGATGATTACCTTGTTTAATACAATAAGTTACTAATATTTTTTATGATATTGGAATGTAGGTACATCATGAAGAGTAGCCATGCATGAAGATAAAAAACTAAATAAGGAGTAGAATGAAGAAAAATCTATTCTATTTTTGACACTATGATTTTTGAGAATACTTTTATTGACACTACAATTTTTGACACTACTATTTTTGACACTACGATTTTTGTAGTTGTGTATTGATGTAATAATGATGAAACACTTGATATATTGTAAATGTAAATTTGTTGATTTAATGTAAGAAACAAAGATGGTTTTACTTAATGCAATTTATGTGGAGGGACCTTAAAAATGATGATTTTAATACATACTAACACCAAACTTACAATTTTCCCAATGCCAAAAACTTGAGAGAGGTTAAAAATAATGTTTTTTCTTTCAATACTAACAATAGTGACACCCTTGTTCCATCTACGAAGAGCCTCCATCATCTGTGGTCACCTTGTACTAAGGAGACTCCAAGGTGTTCTAAGTGCATGTCAAGGTTGATCTTGTGAGGGTGGTAACTTAGAGCTCATGAGGGCTACCAATGAAACATTGAGTGATATAGGATGGTCATGTCAAGGCCCAGAATAACCTATCTCATTTTTGAGATATCACATTCTGTTTGGATTCGGCACAATGATTTTGTTTGATGCCAAAACTCATAGTGTGCTTTAGTTCATAGGTACATCATAGAATAAATTTGAAACCATTGATCTTGGCATCAAATCATTAGTGCGATTAGCTAAAAATAGGTGGGTGAACCCTAGTGACACCCTTGTTCCAAATATAGAGAGCCTCCATTATCTGTGGCCACCCTATACCGAGGAGTCTCCAAGGTGCTCTAAGTGTGTGTCAAGGTCAATCTTCTAAGGGTCATAACTCAGAACTCATGTAGGCTAATGATGAAAAGTTAAATACTATAGGATGGTCATGCTGAGGCCCAAAATAACCTATCTCATTTTCAAGAGATCACATTCCATTTGCATTCGGGACAATGATCTCACTTGATGCCAAAACTTGTAGCGTGCCTTAGTTCATAAGTACACCACAATGTAACTTTGAAACCACTAATATTGGCATCAAATAGTAAGCACCATTAGCTCTAGATGGGTAGGTGAACCCTAGTGACACCATTGTTCTAGTTGTAGAGAGCCTCCATTATCCATAGCCACCCCATATCGAGGTCAATCTTTTGAGGGTCATAACTCAGAACTCATGAGGGTTATCAATGAAACATCAAATACTAGAGGACAATCATGTTGAGGCCTAAAAAAACCTATCTCATTTTTGAGAGATCACATTCTATTTGGATTTGGCACAATGATCTTGCTCGATGCCAAAACTCGTAGTGTGCCTCAATTCATAGGTGCACCACATTGTAATTTTGAAACTGTTGATCTTGGCATCAAATTGTTAGTGCCATTAGCTCAAAATGGGTGGATGAACCCTAGTGACACCCTTTTTCTAGTCATAGAGAGCCTCTATCATTCACATCCACCCCATATCGAGGAGTCTTCAAGGAGCTCTAAGTGCATATCGAGGTCAATCTTCCATGGGTTGTAACTATGAGCTTGTGAGGGCTATCGATGAAATTTTGAATGCTAGAGGATAATCATGATGAGGCTTAAAATAACCTATCTCATTTTCAAGAAATCACATTCTATTTGGATTTAGCACAAAAATCTTGCTCAATGCCAAAACTCATAGTGTACCTTAGTTCATAGGTGCACAACAACATAACTTTGAAACCATTGATCTTGGCATCAAATTATTAGTGATGTTAGCTCCAAATGGGTTGGTGAACCCTAGTGAAACCCTTGTTTTGGCCACAGAGAGCCTCCATCATGGGTGGCTACCCCATACTAAGGAGTCCCCAAGGTGTTTTAAGTGCGTGTTGAGGTCAATCTTCTAAGGGTCATTACTCAGATGTTGTGTGGGCTATCAATGAAATGTTGAATGCTATAGGATGGTCATGTTGAAGCCCAAAATAACTTATCTCATTTTCAAGAGATAATATTTCATTTGGATTTGGCATAACGATCTCGCTTGATGCCAAAACTCATAGTGTACCTCAGTTCATAGGTGTACCATAGTATAACTTTGACACCATTGATCTTGACATCATATTGTCAATGCCATTAGTTCTGGATGGGTAGGTGAACCCTAGTGACACCCTTGTTCTAGCTATAGAGAGCCTCCATTGTTTGCAAACACCTCATACCGAGGAGTCTCCAAAGTGCTCTAAGTGCATATCTAGGTCAATCTTCTGAGGGTCATAAATCAGTGCTCATGAGGGCTATTGATAACTCATTACCAAGTTTGGTGAACTCATCTAATTAAGAATTCAAAGTTATAGCAAAAATTGCTTAAAATTTAGAAAGTTGCAAAATTTTAATTTTTAACTTTTGCAACTTTTTCGTGGAAAGTGAAAATGAGCGTAAAGAGTTAGTTATGGGTTTGGGCATGACCATATAAGGTTGGAAACACCTATATAAGGTGTTCAATGATATAATGCATTAATGAAGCCAGTTTACATAAAAGTTGCATTATAGGAAGAATATGGCCTAGAAGAATAATCATGGGAATGTAAGAGATTATAGGGTGTGTACTGCTATATAAGGTGGAAAATGTCTTATTAGGGCCTTTATATGTTGATTAGATCAATAGTGGAGAAACAATGTAATGAAAATTTAAATGATTGTGTTTGGGTCTATACAAAGGACAATAAGAAAGTATCTTTTGGATGATTCAGTTCCTAACTTTTGTTCAGTGGATCAATTTGGGTAATCTAATCAATGTGATAAATGTATAGATGTTATTCATATGGATATGGTATTAGGGAACCAAGTTAAAAAGGTTTGATCCAATCAAATCTCTTAAGTTGGGATATTTTGAGGTTATGTTGAAATTAAAAAGTTGCAGTATGAGGATAGTAACAAAGTGAAGGGCATGATAGCAAAGTTTCTTTCCCTTTCTATTTGTTGAACTCTATGAGCAAGGTGGTGTCAAGCTTCAAAAAGAAACTCTCTGCTAACCTTTCTTTGCATGAGGGGTTGTTACTACTCATCTATGAGCACTTCAAGGCTCAAATGATAAGTAACATCCCTTTGTAGGCTGGGAATGAGGAAATTGAAAGCTCTAGCTATTCCTTTTACTTGAATGATATATAGAGCATTAGTTCTGAGGAAGGAGGGCTTACCTTCTTTGGTAAAAAAGCTACGTCTAATATTAAGAAGTTTCCCTCCCCCATTATCCCTAGAAGAAAAATCCCTAGAGATCATGGTCATGGGAAGCTTGAGAAGGAGGAGTAGCACACATGTGACGAAGAGGAAGCTATGGAGTCTGAAGATGAGGAAAAGGAGAGGCAAGACGAAAAAAAGGAATCCCATGGTGGGAAGAAATGAAAGAGGGTGGACATGGAGGGTGAGAGGTTGTAGTAGGACCCAGATTCTTCTCTACTCTCTCTCTCCCCTATCCATCCCCAAGCCCACCCGGAGGAGTAGATACATGATAGTTTTGGAGCTGAGAGTGGTGAGGTGTTGGCCAAAGATAGGAGGAAAGCTTGGAGAAATTTTAATGTAAGGACTTTGAAAATGGGTATTTTTAAGGAAGTGATGAACCCCCAGATCCTGGTGGACAATAAGGAGGAATTGCATCTTGAAGAGCTCATCAACCCTATGATTATGGCTATCTTTGATAATGCTAGGGAATCTGGGATTAACCTCTTGAATAATTCCTGCAACATCATGATTGACAATTACAGGTTATTCAAGTGGCTTTTTCATAAGCTAGAGTAGGTTAAGGAGAAGGTGGTTCAAATGGAAGGAGCCAAGAATCTTAAGGGCCTGGAGAAAGGAATAGATTATGATGATAGGTATAGCCTAGTAGAAAGGAGGATCCACAATATGGAAAATTATAATTACAATCTATCAAGCCAGATGATCTCATTGCTCAACTCAATCAATAACAACATTCTATCTTTAACTAATTGGCTTAAAGATAGAGGCATGCAGGGGGATGTGGAGGAAAAAGATAGGGGTAAAGCCAAATTTGATGAAGATAATACCACTAGTATCACTTTTTCTACTCTAGACTAGGAAAAACACAAGACTCACCAGTAGGAGGCCGAGGAGAACTAGATGGCATAGGAAGCTGCCCAGGTCATGCAGGAGTTGGAAAGAAAGATCGAGGATTAGTTCTTGTCTTTTTCCTTTTTGGTTGGCTTTTCATTCTAGCTTTTGACTGTTTTGTTTCTCTTGTCTTTTCTATTTGGCCTTATCTTTGGCCTTTGTTTATTTGGCTGGGTCTTGTGCTTATTATCAACCTTTAAACTTGTCACTTTTGTGGTTGGGCTTGTAAAACTTATTTTTAGCCTATTTTGTTTTAACCCTTGGATTTCAAGGTCCTTGTAAAACTTGTTTATCTAATCAAAAACATTGTGAAGGGCTAGTTATCAAAGATTATGATTCTAGGAATGAATTCATGGTTGGGAATAGAATCCATGGTTGAGGAGTGGAGTCCTTAAGTGTGTTGAGATTAGATTTGAATCCAAGAGTTAGTTTCAAGGTTGAAGGTGGAGTTTAAAATTAGAATTGAGGTTATGTGAACCTTGTGTAGAAGGTTAAAAAGTGTGTTGATGTTATTGTCTAAAATACCATGGATTTTTGTTGAAGCCTTTGAGTTCACCCAATTCCTTGATGGACTATCATCCTTTTACAAATCCCTTTACTTAAATTATTGTTTATTAAAGGTGTACTAAAGGGCTCTACATCATTTTTCAAAGGAATAAATCCAATCTAAAACTAAAACAACAAAGAAAATAATGGTTTTGCATATGTCACTCATTTCTATGGTTTCTCTCTATAAATAAGGTATCCCTATTTTGCTTACTCTGAATCACATGATAGAAAGTGAGCTCTCATATACTAAGTTCTATAGAATTTTTTATAGTAAAAATATATAGCTCACGATAGCATTTCAAATTAAACATTGCATCCAAAATTGATATTCCATAGACATAAACAATACACATGATCCATAATAAATTGAACAATACTAGATACTAAATTAATATGTATATCATTGTGCACATAAATGACAAAAATATATATCAAAATACATGTATCCATAGAAAAATTACACAAATATATATATATATATATATATATATATATATATATATATATATATATATATATATATATATATATATATATATCAAATTTCATGTATTCCTAGACAAATTACACAAATATATATCAAAATACATAGATCCATATACAAAATGTGGCTGATCATGCCATCGGAATGTGTATAATATCAATGTTTCTACAAACAATGTGGCATACACCATCTCAAAATGTCTTATCATGCATCCTCTAACAACTATACTATCCTAGGCTACTAGTGGATGATCAAAATGTAGCCTCTCCATTGTACTAGGTGGATTAGATGCCTCCTACATAAATAAAAAAGAAAAACCCAAAGTTAGACTACTAAATTTATATGATTCTTTGTATCTAACATTGAATTACTCAAATACATCATGATCTTTTTTTAATGAAGATTTATGCTATTAAAATTTCATCATAAATACCTTTCTCATTGACCTCATATGTTGGTTAGGGGTCTTCTCATATGTCCTTATTAATGCTTGTACCTCACTGATTGTGGCATTTGTATGTTCAAATATGTTTGTTAGATGAATCTACAACTTAAACTATAACATTATAATTTATAGCATGCTAAATTTATAACATATAATCAAGAATTTAAACTACAACTTACCTATGTTGGCTCCTCCTTAAGATATAGTGACTATGTCAAAAAAGATACAAAACACTTTTGTCCAACCTCATGTGCACTAGGAGTTTCCTATGAGATACAAAATACTAGTTGTTAATATCATGAAAATAAATTTTGAATTAATTAATGAAAATAAGGAAAATAAAAAATAAATGATACCTATACATACAATGGGGCTCTCAGTGCGAATGGAAATACCAAAGCATCTACAATGTAGAATCTGCATGGGCTCATCACTAGTAGCCACACCCTATACAATAAAGAATGTAATTAAATTTCATTACCACAAACATTTTAAAAGAATGCATCAATACTTAATCAAATAGAAAGCATCTAATTACCTTTCCCTTGTCAATGGGTCCTAGCTCATCCCCCACACTTTTTCCACCAAGGATAGGTGATACCTACAAGAAAAATGAATGATTAGAAACCATATATGCTACAATATCAAATAGAAAAATAATGAGTACACAACATAATGTACCCTAGATGTCTCAAGGCCAAATGAAATAGCTGAGAGTGTGACATCACCAACCTATCTCAGCTCCTCCTCAGTCATCAAATAAACATGAATGAAGATCTCATACATGTATAAGTTAGTATGGCTTAAAAATAAAATTACTCTATTATAAAGATTAACTTTAAATTACATATGTTGTAAATAAAAAATGTACATGCATATTGACACAAAAGGAGTCCATTCCTTTGCATGCCTCTCCTCTCTCACATTAGGGTCTATAGCCTTCACATGCATGTCTAGTGTATCCTTGTCAATGTGATGACCCCTTTTTTAACCCCGTAACCATAAAATCCAAAATGTAGGCATAAGTTAGGGAATCATCTAATATTTAGCAACATATAACCATCACTATTATTAAGGTGTAGAGGGGATGAGTGTTAATCTAATGAACATAATCATTTGGAAGATTTTTTCATATAGGGCATAGGAATCTTTCACTCTCCTTATTATGATCATCATAAGATGGAAGACTTATAGTGCCAAAGGGCACATGAAATAGACTACAAACAGTTCCCTAGAGCATATCTGTCATGTGCCCCAAATTACTCTGCCTCTCCCTCCACAAACTCCCTACCTTAAGATATCATAATGTGGATGAGAAATATACCCTTATGTACTATAATTAGAATATGTTCCTAATTTCATCATGATCCTGATAAATTTTTCTTTATATATATAGATATTATACATGTATCCACTTAATTCAATATTTATCTAATTTTTATGTATCCACTTAACTCAATGTTTATTTCTCTGTGTAAGAAACTAATATGAATCACTTTTTATTTAATTTCATTAATTACTTTTATTTAACTTTATCTATCCCCTTAAATATTGAATTAGATGGATATATATATCTTAATGAGGAATAGTTATACACTGTACCTTAAATGTAGATGGGAAACATTCTTTGATGTACTACGGCTAGTACCTAATGTTCAGTCCTTTTGTGTAGGGATTGTGGGTACTTGGCTTTACCTTTGGTGTAGTGATAGTGGTATATGACTATACCTCTAGTGCAGATCTTTATGCAATCCAAAAGGCTCTCTTTTTACTTCATTTCTTGTTTTTCTCAAAACTTATTATGCCTTCAAAATTTACCCTAACCGTAATAAATATCACTTGATCTGGCTGAAGTAGGCATGAGTGAAGGGACATGTCCCAATCTATGTTTTATCATTTTTTATATTAAATGTTATGTTCCTTAGTTATGTACATTAATTGGATTTATGTTTATTTATTACTTTTAGTATAATTTATAAAAGTTATATTATATTGAATTGAAAAGTACATATAGTCTATTGATTAGTGTATTTTGGATTAGTAAAATATTTGTAATTTAATTATGAGAGATGAATAATCAACACCTTTTTCTCGATGACTGTATGCATGAAATGTGGCCTCTATTAACACACACACTTCAACATGGTCTTTATATGTAGATCCATCCTAGAATGAACATGAGATTGTTCACCCAAGAATAGTCTAGCAAGGTGACCTATTGCCTTCTATCTAGAGAGATTTTACCTATTTAATATCCTCATATTTGAGGTGTAGCTAACTAGATCCTCTAAGAATGAAGGATTTAAAGAAATGAAATTAATCTATGTGACATGCAATTACTCTATATGAAAGATGCAATTAACCTAAGAACATGTAAATTAAACTAGATTAACCATATGCATTTTTAAGAACTAGATCAGATTAAGCTAACAGTATGAATGTATGAAAATGTGTGAGCAAAAGTGAGTATGAAATTCAATAGAAATTTGATATCAATTCAATTCAACCTCTGTAATGAGGAATTATGAGTTCCTTAAATAGAATCCAAGATTGAATCAACGATTGAGATCAACTTAGATTGATGGTCGGGATTAGACAAAAGATTTAGTTAAGATGGAAACTTCCTTGTGCAGGTGAAGTGAATGATTTCTAATCTAAGTGTGATGAGCAGTCAACTAAACTTGCCATGAGTGAGAGAAAAAGTTAACTGGATTGATTCTATTTTGAGAGATAGTTCAGTCAGAGTTTCCATTTTGGAACTAAAGAGAAGATTTTAAAGATATTATTTAATTTAATAAAGTGAGATATGACCTCATAAATGCCTTTTTCATTTAATTGAATAATCAAATTCAATTAATTAAAGTGAGCATAATTATTAAATTAAAGATTTTTAATTCCTTAGTACATTAGCCTTAGGTGATGATTTAATTTAATCAAAGCATAAATACTTAATAATTAAATTAAATCTTAATCAATAGGTTTAATGTGACTAATATGAGTCAATACTATAGGAATTAAATAAAGAGTCTAATTAATGCAGATTAGGGTTTTAAGCATTTGACAATTAATTCAAGTAGCGAGTAGCAAAATAAGAATTGCCTATTAGAATAGGTCTTAGGATTGATTAGAATAGACCAGAATTGGTATAATGGAAATGAGCCAATTTTGGGGTATTACATTTTATAGGAATTAAATAAAGATTTTGATTAATGCAGATTAGGGTTTTAAGCATTTGATAATTAAGTCCAGTAGCGAGTAGCAAAATAAGAATTTCCTATTAGAATAGGTCTTAAGATTGATTAGAATAGACCAGAATTGGTTTAATGGCAATGAGCCAATTTTGGGGTATTACATTTTTCCCCTCTTTTAATGAATGTGTGATCAGCATGTTTAATTCAAAGAAAAATTAGAAAGCATGATGCAAAGATGAGATTGGTTCCGAAGTTGTTGATACAAAGACCAATTGATAAGCTTTTAAGGACCATCTCTAGAACAGAGCTTAATCCCAAGGAATCCAAAAAGAATACCTAGATATCCCAAAATTGATAAGCATTTTAAATGTTTCCTTCAGAACAAAGTTTAACCTTTAAGGATCCAAAAAAAATGTCTAGATACCCAAAATTGATAACATTTTAAAGATCATCTCCAGAAAAGAGCTTAACCTTTAAGGATCCAGACAGAATGCCTAGATACCTGAGATTGATAAGCATTTAAAAGATCATCTCTAGAATGGAGCTTAATCTTTAAAGATCCAGATAGAACACCTAGATACCTAAAATTGATAAGCATTTAAAAGATTATCTCTAGAATGGAGCTTAATCTTTAAGGATCCAAATAGAACACCCAGATACCTAAAATTGATAAGCATTTAAAAGATTATCTCCAGAACGGAGCTTAATCTTTAAGGATCCAAAAAAAACATCTAGATACTTGAGATTGATAAGAATTTAAAAGATTATCTCTAGAACAGAGCTTGATCCTCAGAAGTTGAGGTTTAGATTGTCCTGATACTTGTATTCAACTAATGATAACAAGATGTTAGAAGGAGGGAAATAAGATGCTTTGAGTGATGAGATACCCCAAGTGATGAGGACAAGAGATGGGAATGAGATGCCCCAAGCAATAAGGAGATGAGATTGATTTGAATTTTAAATTCAATGATGTAATCATCCTGCCCCCTCGGGAGCAAAATGGAAAGATGACACACCAGAAATATGATGTAAAGCAATATGCAAAGAGATACAAAATAAATCTGAGATTCAATAGAATAAAAATGATTAGAAGAAAATTCAGAGTTGATTTGCAATGATTTCAAGGTCTCGAAGACCAAGTTTGACCAAAAGTTGACCAGATTGGACTACAGTTGACTTGAGTTGACTTTTTCAAAAATAAATTTTGAAAACATGAAGAATTTTGAGTTGAAAAGATTCCAAGAATTGCAAAGTATCAGAAAGATTTGGGCTGCACAAGCATTTGATCATGTCGGTCCCCAAAATTTTAAAATATATTTTTGAGGCACTTAGGTCTGTTAGATTTTGAATTCGATCTCGAAAATGGATTCAAAATGGTCAAATTAGCAAGGGGGGTATTTTTGCGTAAATCAAAGCACTTTGAAAAATTAGGTCAACAGCTATGTGAGGGCCCAAGGGGTCATTTTCAAATCATTTGTGCCTTTTTTCTTTTGTGAATAGTAGCTCTGAGAGGAAGATGGCAGTGAACATGCGAGATCATCATTTTGAGCACTCTTGACGACACAACTGGCCGACAAAATATGAACCTTCGATGAGTCATTGATATCCTAGCTTCATACTTTCATTTTCACGCATTTTAATGTCATTTATTGCATTTTTTAGCATGTTTTAGGAAGGTCAAATTGGTCTTCGCATGAGACTATCCTTTCTCATGCAAAGATTGTTTATTTCTTCACCCACATCGATGGGTTTTCTCACATGGGAGATACCCACCTCTTGCATGAAGAATGAGAAATCTTGCTCAACCTTCCCACAAGAGACTATCATCCTTCGTGCGATGAAAATATTTCTCACATGAAGAAATGAATCTTCGCATGAGATCTTGATATCTTCACGCAAGATCTTGAGATCTTCACATGAAAACCCATGACAACAGAGTTAAAATTTTCATTTTCATTTATGAAATTTGTATTTTTGTTTGCATTGTTCGATCATTTTGACCTAGTACTGATCATTTGTTTGTCATTGTTGTTTTTGTATGTGTAGGAGGTCTTTGATGATGTCTAATTCACATCACATTATCCACCATATGGAGATCTATTGCGGAGTCTCGATGATGCTAATTAGGAAAATATCGCTCGATTGGGCTTATCTTCTTTATTCTAGATCCTAGTAGTGCTGGTGAATCATAGCCTACTCATAGCTTTGGTGGAGCATTTCTATTCAGAGATGAACACCTTTCACCTGCCAATGGGGGAGATGACCATCACCTCAGAAGACATATGGAGGATACTTAGGACCCCATTCCATGGAGCACGTGTGATATACGATGTGGTGCCCCAAGAAAGTACAGAGGCACTATCTATTGTGTTTGAGAGAGAGCTACAGAGGGGTCAAGCCATCAATTGGGAAGAGCTTATGCACACCTATGGGTGGACACATAGACTAGCAACAGTGTTGGCGATATTTCTGAGTTTCTTTTTAGTGCTAGATAGGGGTTAGCATGGCTTAGAGTGTGGTTGGGGGGTCATGCTTCAGTGGATGATAGAGGCCCCTAAGATTTTTTGGTGGGGATAGTGCATGCTGGCCCATATGTTCCATGAGATGCATGAGATAGTCTTCCATGGAAAGAAGAGTATGGTAGCAAGAGTCTACATTCTACAAATTTGGGCATGGGAGAATCTTCCCATATGTAGGCCCATTTATGAGGAGGCTCGAGAGCTTGTGGAGCCTTATATCTACAAGTATTAGGGTCACATTACCCAGGTCCACCTGGGTAAGACAAAGCACTGGTGAGCTTGTCTCGATGACTTGGTCTCCGTCATATGGCAGCCCTAGTGAGAGATGGAGGATTGGGATGATGCCCCAAGGGAGTTGGCTTGGGTGTTTTGTTCATAGCCACTATTGGGCTGTACGTCATAGGTCATAGAGTGATTCATGATTTCATGGGTGTAGTGGCAGTATGGTCAACCACTGGACATCTCATAGGAGTACTATGTCTATGCTAGACTGGCAAAGGATGTAGTGTGAGGGTGGCCCCCACGATCAAACCTAGGCTGATCTATGATTGATTTGTGCAACTTGGTTGTGACATAGTGGCACTATCTCCCCAAGATTGTTGATGTAGAGATGTCACCTACATACTAGGCATATTTGATTAGCCATCTTGTATCACAATTCATAGACCCAGTGGGGAGAGCAAGGTAGGGTCAGAGGTAGGAACCTCTATAGAAGGAGGTACCTTAGCAGTAGGAGCAGCCATAGCCAAAGGTTTGGCACTAGGTATACTAGGTATAGATTCCCCCATGTCAGATGGGGTCAGACATAGGTGCAAGTGGCAGTGGTGCATCGCAGGGTTAGTGATGGAGGCTAAGGATAGAGGAGAAAGCACCACCATAGGAGGTACCATCATAGTAGTAGACACCATCGTAGCAGCAGGATCCATCATAGCAGTAGGCTCCATCACAGTAGCAGACACCTGAGATGTTGGATGAGGATATGCCTGATTAGCTTGCTGCCAGGACATAGGACATAGTGTGACGCTACCAAGAGTGGATTTGTCAGGCCTCCAAACAATTGGGAGAGTTGCAGATATAGGGAGTTGTCTGTGACACACAACTAGTGGAGTGGCAGTGGGAGATCGATCGATGGAGAGAGCACATCAAGGTTGTTGAGCAAAGAGTAGAGATGCTACAAGATGAGGTTTTCTTATAGTCAGCCCAAGCAACATATTATTTTGTTGCATATTCAACAATGGTGCCTGATGAGGCTCTGCAGTTGTAGTAATTTTCTAAGAATGCATGAGAGTCTAGAGGTGCACAACCTCTTGTGAGGCCAGACATGCCACACTAATACACTAGGGGTAAATTTGCAATGGCAGGAAAATGTACTGTGTTTTTGGCTTTTTTTTTTCAATTATAACCCGACAATGTCACAATTACAACATTAATGGGATATAAGAAAAAAAAAATGCACGTTGGTCGTTATGCCCTCTAGAGCGCACAAGAGTTTCAGAAGGTTTTCGAAGTTCAAGTGAGTTTTTCATGTACACATGTTGGCATTCTATCAAATTCATAATTGGCTTGAATGAGAAAGGACACTCACATGATTTATTATATCCTTGAATGAGAAAGGATATAGGTAGTAGGTTGAATTAGCGAAGCATTATAGGGAAAGCAATTGAAAACATAAAAGAGGCGAGTTGCAATAATAATATAGGAAGTGCCTGATTAGATGAATATAGTTTTTTATCTTTTCCTCATTTGAGTTGAGAAATGATCTTAGAAAGAGATACATGGTCATCTGAGAGAAGTTAAGAGTACATAGTGGAGATGCCAAATAATAGCAGCAGTGATAAGTCTATGATAGCCGAAGCTCACTTCTACAATTATTTCGTTGACCTTTCTCATAGAGACATTTCAACAACACTCTATATATAGCCACTTGACATGAGATAACCCATTGTATTGAGCTTGAATTAAGTCATTTGTCATTATAGATTTGTAAAACTATGGCCATATATTTATTAGGGTTTTATACGATTTTTGCTTCTGATTGGTATATAAACCCCAAATACAATTTATTCTAAATGATGGCATAATTAATGTAATCATTATAATTCTAGTACAAGAATATTTGAGTGCAATTTTCATTCATGTTTACTCCTTTTATTGCCAATATTTACATTTATACAACCGTGAATAGTGCAGACAGTAACATGCATTTCTAGAAAGTTTAATAAAATAGTAGTCATGCACATGGAATACAAATCTTTAGAATGATTGCTGCTTCTCAAAGTTGTTTGTTGTTGTGTCAAATCATAATATCAATATCACCCTTGTAATAAGGCTTCAACATGATCTCTACAAAAGTCCCAACCTGTCTATTAATGTATCCAGACTCTTCAATAACACCATGGCTATGGGTTGCTTATCAAGCTATTGTAATAAAGCTTACCATGGTTAGATTATTTGCACCTAACTCTAGCTAAGACCAATGGTTCCCAATGTTATACAACAAGTGAATGTCAATATCTCTTCCTAGTGCTTTCCACACATTCTAAAAATTCTTTCTTGACTACCAAATCAAACCTCTCTTTATCAAATATGCTGATAGTAGCTTCCTGTGGTGCAGGCAAATTAATTTGTAGAGGGTTGGCCTCGTGGGACACTTTGATACCATTAGAAGACAAATTATTTTTCTCTTTGTATGCTTTGTCACTGACATGCTGTTAGCAACAAGATTGGAATTTCTAAACTTCCCTTGTGTCCACTAATACACTAAAGCAAATCATCAGATGTTAGGCCTAGACACTGTTCAACAGATATTGACTCTGTTTGTTTTATCTTGCAAGCAATGACTTCCCGTCAACATCGCGTCTAGTTACAGTTTCAATCCAAGCAAACTAATGAGCCCGTGTAGTCTTTTGATTCAATTTTTTTACACAAAAATGACAACTTCAACATGTATGTTGTGGCTTCTAGTCACTGAATAGATCATAAAAAATTCTTTGTTCCTTAATATAGCATTGCCAAATGCACTTGCTAGTATCCTTCATGTATTTACTTTCCATGACCACTAGACCAGGTCTTTCCCTAAAAGATATTGATTCTAGTCTGAGTAAAAATGAACAACACATTAATCCAATTTCCAACTTAATTTAAATTCTTAACCTATCCTCATGATTGGGAGAATTCTCATTTAAGGAGAGACATTCACATAAATCAACTTCCTTCACAAAAACCATAACTTAATGAAGTTTAAATTGGTAAATATTAGTTTGTCATTTTTTACTAAGATTTAAATATTAAAATTTATTATTAATTATTTAATACTAGGTAATAATTACTTATATTAAACAAAAAGCAATAATTTATTTAACATTCCAATTTAGGGGACATTACAGAATTCACCAGCATCAACTATAGAACCTCAGGTGCCTCAATCATTCTTTCTAATAGAATGAATTAACCTCACATATCTTGTCCCCATAGGTTTGAAAAATCTCTTCTTTGAAAAGGTCTAAAATAGAGTAAGTGAAGTGTGGTGGCTGCAAGTGAACATTTGCATATTTATAGCTTGTGCCACTGCTTGCTTTACCCAATCTATTTTTTTTATATTTTTCAAAGCATTGTTCAATGCATGAAAAGAACATGGAGTCCAAAAGATGTGCTTGTAAGTAGCTTGGGCCATCAAGCTAGCCAACATGCATGCACATGTTGAATATGTGATCACCTGAACAACATGTTAGGACCCAACCTCCTATATGGCCTCTCTTGAAATGTTGAATTGAAAGTTTTCATTCTTGCACTCCTCTAAATAGTCAATGGCTCTGAGAAAACAAGAATCAATTGAGCATGTGACTATGATGTTGATGGGTGACCGATGTCTAATATCTATCCACCAATTCATCACAATAGAACGTATCTTCATCCAACTTTGCCTCATGTCCTTCATCACAAAACCCACCTTTGAATATGCTTTTTCAAGAAGGGTATTTCATAATTTATGATCTCTAGTGAGTACAAAAGAATGATCAACAACAACTATTTATAGAAAACTAGAAATATAAGTGGACAATGATACATAAAATAGACCAACAATCAAACAAAAATGAACAAACAATTTTTTTTAGACAAATATACAAGATAAACAAACAAAAAAAAGAATATATATCCCTTTCATCAAAATATATAAGAATATATTGTTAACTGCTACGGTTGTTGTTGCACCAAAAGATCGACCTATCAATACCCTATACAACCATTAGACTTATAGAAGACACAAAAGGCTATTAAAAAATGTTGTGAATCCCAAAAGTGGAATGTTGGTGATTAGTCCAACAATCCCCCACTCAACTTTACCAAAGAAGATTCAAACCTGTGACCAAGCTCTGATACCACTTGCTAAATACTAGGGTTGTTGCTACACCAAAAGATTGACCTGTCAATGCCTGATACAACTACTAGACTTATAGAAGACACAAGAGGCTGTTAAATCATGTCACGAATCCTGAATGGGAATGTTCATGGCAAGTTCAATGTATATACAATATTGTACTAAGTAGAAAAACCCATGCTATACATATATCTTTGTATTGTATATTTATATATATAATTATAGCATTGTTTTGTTTGTTTATAAATTTTAAATATATTTGTATGTCTATTGTCTAGCTATTAATGTTACAAAGCATATCTATATAGCAATGTATTAGAATCACTAGATAATAGGCAAACATAAAAATAAGAAACCAAAAGAAAAATACAAAAAAGGCAAAAACGTGAGAGTCAACTAAAAAATCTAAAAAAGACCTACAAGCATATAAAAGCATCAAGTTGAAAAATGCAAAAAACTATATCTATATTTGTGTGTACAAATATATATCTTTGACTCTTGGTTGCCCCTTCTTACTTCTCTCCTCCTTTCATCCTCCCCACCTTTTAAAAGAGAACCAAAAGAAAAAATATTTAAAAAAGGCAAAAAAGTGAGAGTCAACTAAAAAATCTGAAAAAGACCTACAAACATATAAAAGCACTGAGTTAAAAAATGCAAAAAGCTATATCTATATTTGTGTGTGTACAAATATATATCTTTGACTCTTGGGTGCCCCTTCTTGCTTCTCTCCTCCTTTCATCCTTCCCACATTTTAAAAGAGTTTAGATCTGCAACTTATCTCATTTTCTCCTTATGCTTTCTCTCTTCATCTTGATGATGGATCACAGAGTGTGATCCAAAACATTGATGAAAAAATACGCTCACAATTGAGTCTAGAAGCATCTTTTCAGATACTTCTCATGGATTATGGGAATCTACTCACTATTACATCCTTGTAATCTTAAATTTTCAATCCTTCCTATTAGTTATCAAGGGTTAATATGAAAAGACCTTACCTATCACCTTGTAGGTATACTACCTATCATACATGTCCTTTGACTCTTGTTTATAACTTTCAACTATTTATCCTTTCACAAATTAGTAATTACCAATTCTTTATTTTTACATTATATTATATAAAATTAAACTAAATAAGTTATATCTATATATTTATTGAAGTATATCAACTTGGCAACCTACAGAAAGCTTAAACACAATCAGGCATATTAAGTGAGGATGTTGTAGACTCCTATATGTTTAGAGGCTTAGTATTCAACTCACAGTGATTTTCTAATGTAACAAAATAGGGTCAGGACTTATTTATCATGATTTCACTTGATAATTATTTTTACATCTTCAGTAATCTCCATTTTAATTTATTTGTCAAAGACTAACATTGATGATAGTAAGTGAATGGGAGTCTTTCTCTCTCAAGGTTCATTATATTGAAACCATAACTTTGATTGGCTCATTTGTTAGCATTTTCCAAATCACAGAAATATCAATACTTGTAAGGATTTAGAGTAAAGTTTTTCGAGTGGAAGACAACTCAATAAACTAATTTTAAAGATATCTACACTTAAGAATGAAAGAAAGAGTTCATATTTGTTGTAGGCTATATATATACTCATAATCACCTACAAGAATGTATCAAAAATATTTTTCTCAAATGATTATATATTAAGACTGACAAAACTATAATTGTGTGATATTCACATATAGGAAATTAAATGTGGTTGAACCTCAAAACAAAATAGGACACATATAATTGTGGCAGGATCAATCTGATAATTTAACCTTTCTCAAAGACAAATCAATGAAGTTCATGTCAACTTACACCCAAGAAATTGCAAGATTGATGCATATTCCTCAAACGAATTTCAATAGAGAAATATTAGTCTAATTAGTTACAACAAAATGAAAATAATAATCAATAGGAAAATTTCATAATAAAGTGAATAGCTTACACTCATGCATTCCCCATCAAATTGCCACAATTGGCAAGTCCCCTTCCTAGTCCAAAACACCACAAACTAAGAGTGTTTTAAGTGATAGTGTTAAAATAATGCACAACATTATCCTCTTTCTAAGCCTCCTTTGTACAACTTCTTTAATTAATTTATATTTCTTCTTGTTGTTTCCTCCATCTTTCTCCTTTGATCTTTCAGGAAAATTTAATGGATCTCAATTAAAATCATTTATATATTTTTTAATTCCTCTAAGAGTAGAGCATCGACAGTACTACAAATGCAAACTTAGTTGACCATCATCATCCTACACTATCATCTTCAAAATCCTATATGAAATCTATATGACCATTTAATTTCTTCAATATGCCCTATGGATGTCCCTATCTAACTATATATCTTTTAATTGTATATAATAACTAATTTATGTGCTTTTTCATGACTATGTTTGACTCATATAATTGTGATCTCTCTAGCACTATGATGTCGTTTAATATGTCTTGCTAAAGCTCGTAAATTTTGTTCCTTTTGCCATGTCATGTAATATGTCCTGCCTTGTAGCTTATATATTTTGAAATTTTTGTTAGGCCTTGTAGCTTGTATAATTTGATTGCTGGAGAGCTTCTACAGCTAAGAAAGAAGGCCGTTGCACGAGTTATAGCCACGCGCTTAGGTATGAAAATTGTATATTTTTTAATCTAATGTATATTTTAACTAGACTTTTAGCTTATATGATTTGAAATTTCTTTTAGTGGCTTAATATTGTAAGGTCTCTTGAAATAAGACCTTTAGGTAGTTGGTCAAAGTTTTTCAAATAATCTTATCCACAAATTTGCCTAAAGCAATTGACTGAATTTTATAAAAGGTGATGGGGTAAATGTCTTAGGAATAAACTCAAAGAAAGAATTTTTAAAATATTAAAGTATTTAACTAGGTATAAGAAGATTTGTGTACTTTCATTAGTTTTTCTTAGTTTGTGAAAATTGTAGACCAAAGTTTTCATAGCCCAATTTTTGCTTCCTGCAAAAAATGATCATGTCAGATAATATAAGTGAAGAACAAAATAGGGAGACAATCGCTAGATTGTGGTCTAACTTGAAAAGAAAAGGTGATGGAAAATGTTATTGTCCTTGCAAAATTTGTAAGGGCTTAAATTGTAGAAGACTGCTAATCGAAATAGTTAAGAGAAATTGTAGGGAGAACGGTCACATTAAAGGGGGTCATGACTGTCATCCACTGGTAAGTTGTTCATTATATCATTTTAAAAATTTATATACATATGAAATAACTTGATGATGAGTTGATGATCATGGTTTATTTATGTTTATCAATTGTATATAGGTTGATCTCTCCAGGGAAGTACATGATATGAACCACAACAATTCGAAGAATATGATTTTCGAAGTGGAGGAACATGGAGGTGCGAATATCCAAGGTGAAGATAATGATCCCATGGAAGATGATGATCATGCACCAAAAAACACAATTGAAGATGATGGTATAAATAGATTGATCCATGACACATTTAGTCCAAGCATATCTAATCATGATGATGATGATAGCCTCGACGTGCCTCTACTTAAGAAGGCATACAAGCCCCTATACAAAGACTCCCAAACAACTCTTCTCTTTGCTGTATTGTTGTTGTTGAACTTGAAGGTTATGAATGGTTTATCCAACATAAAAATGTCATGTATGTTAAGGTATGTCATAGATGTCTTTATAGTTAACAAAGGGTGAATAAAGTACCACTAATATTGTTTATATTAACAACTTATATTTTTTGCTATAGATTGATAAGCAAGTTTTTGTTACCACTATCAAATATTCTACCTCACTCATATCGAGAATTATCTACTATTATGAAAGATATTGGAATGGAGTATGAAGCAATACATGCTTGTTCCAATGATCATATTATATATTATAAAGAACATGAATTTGCAACACAATGACCTGTATGTCATACGAGTAGATATAAACAAATCAACTAACAAAAAAGGTGCCTCAAAAGGTTCTTTGTTTCATCCCCATTATTCCACGGATGCGACAATTATTTAGGCATAGTAGCTTGGCTCAATTTATGGATTATCATGCACACAATAGAAGTTGAGATGACATTATTTGAATCCTTGCAGATGGTTCAACATTTATGCACATAGAGAAAAAGTGGCAACACTTCAAAGAAGAACCTCATAATCTCAAGCTTTCATTAGCAGCAGACGATGTCAATCCATTTGTAGAGATGAGATCTATTTACTTGGTGTGGCCTTTTTTTGTTATCAACAATAACATTCCTCTGTGGATGTCAATAAAGAGGGAGCACATTATGTTGGCAATGATTGTTCAAGGTATCTTATCATTTGATAGTTATTAATTTACATGTACGTACAAATCTTGCAGTAAAATGGTCACAATAATTATGTAATGTTATTGTTCATTCAAGTAGGTAAATATCAAGTAAAAGATATGAATGTATATATCGAGCCTCTTATCGACGATTTGGTGGAGTTATGGAATGGTGTCACTATGTATGATGTGTCTAGACCAATAGGACAAAGACAATTTTGATTCCATGCAATACTTGCATGGACAATACATGATGCCTCGGGCTAACACATTTTTGTGGTATGCTATAGTGAATTCAAGTTGTGCACAATAATTCTAATTATAAAAATCAATATATTTAATAATCCAATTAAATCATTATCTTGTAGGTCTTCAAATAAAGGGAAAATTTGCATGTCTAGTTTGTGGTCCAAAGATGAAATCTCATCATTCAAAAAGTTTAGGAAATCAGGTGTTTGATCAGTGTAGACACTTCCTCCATAGGAATCATAAGTATCGAAGTACAAAAAATCATCTTTTCAATGGGAACATCAAATCCATGAAGAATGACACCTCACCTATGGAAGTTGGAATATAATAGAATTAATTGTCGAGGTAATGTCGTTCCACCTAATGGTTTATGTTTGTAATTTATATATTTCTATTGTGATTTTTGTTTACTAATTGTGTAATTAATGATCATGAAGGTCGTCAAGGAAGTACTGACAACCTTCCAAATGGACTAAAAAGCTATCCCAAACAATTTAGTAGGTTTCCCTACTACGAGCACTTACAAATTGTGCATTTGTTTGATACTATGCATATTGGAAAGAATTTAATGGAGACATTGTGGAAAATATTGGATGGAAGGTGTGACAAAGAAAAAATTGTCAAAAATTGTAATGACATTCATGAATACAATAATGCATTGAAGAATTTCATTCACTCAAATAGAAACAGAGATTAGATTAATATAAGTGCCCTTCCTTGGTTATTAATGGAGCAGAAAAGTGATGCCATAAAATAAGTCATACAAATAATTTGATTTCCCATAGGATTTGCTACAAACATAAACAATCTGATATCAAAAAAAAGTGAATTTGGGCCAGTGCTCAAAACACATGATTGGCATACTTTCATCAAGGTAAGTTATGTTCTTTTGTATTTACAATATATTCATAAACTATGTGTACTACTCGTTATGTTATGTTAGAAAACAATAAAATAATTGGTTTATAATTACTGCAATATGTGCTTCCTCTATCTCTCCCAAAGCACTTCAACAATAACATCAAACAAGTGATATATGATCTTGGAAAATACATGAGGTAATCAGTAATATCTATTCAATTTTCTTGTATATAAATATTATATTCGCAATTTGTTTTTCTTTCTATGTAATCTTTTGTATATTATTTTGTAAATTCTTGTATCTATATTTTTTTGTGACTTGAATCTCTTAATGTAGGTGGTTGTCATCTAAAGAAATCCATAAAGAAGATATAAACTATTGGAAGAGAAGAATTACTCATTTACTATGTGAAATACAAAAGTGTCCACCTCCAACTTTTTTCAATGCACAGGAACACTACCTCATACACCTAGTTGAGGAGATTGAATTGTGTGGACCTGTACACACTAGGTCAATGTGGATGGTTGAGAGGCACTTGAAATCTTTGAAGGCTTTGGCTCGACAAAGAGAACATCCTAAGGGTTCTCTAGTAGATGGATATGTGGTATACCAGACTATGGTGTACATTACTGAATATCTTCCTAAGTTTTCATCAAATATCCATGTAGATCGCATTTGGGATCTCAAGCCTTTTAAAAAATTAGAAAGGGAGTACTTGATGGGGAAAGGTACATTGAGGAAAGTGAGAGGTAATAAATTATAAGATGTTATTGTAATAAATTATTTCTTAATCTTCAAAATAAATCAGTTGTAAGTTGTCTATATTTTTTTTGTACAGGTGCTCGAGAGTGGGATGCACTACATTTGTATATTGCAAACAATCTTGATTGGATTATAGTATGGATTGAATGATGTGAATATTCTGGTCACACATTAGCATGGAAAGGGATATCTTCATTGGTTAAAGAAGCTCATCATAATGGAGATTCCAATGTTACGCAAAGGGAAATAGATTTAGCACATGGTTTAAGAGATTTCCAGGTATATACAAATTTATTAATCACCCATATGTTTATCAACTCATGATACAATAATTTTGATGTGTTTCAAATATTATTGCAAATTAAACACCACAAGGCTATGTTCTATAATGGTCAAAAAATTTTCATCAAAGTGTTGGATGACACAAAGAAAACTTGCGATTCAGGAATAACTGTAGTCTTTCAAGTGACTAATATTTCATCTAGAAATGACTTACATCCTCAAGAGTCTAAAAATTGATACTATGGCATTTTGGATGATATACTTGAGTCTGACTTTAGTTCCTTCAAATTAGTACTCTTCGTTGTCAAATGGTATAGGCTACGTTTTAATCCAAATGATCTTGATAGAACTGTTATTGAACATGATAATGGATTTATAATGGTTAATACAAGGTCATTTGAGCCAGTTGGGGATGAGCCCTATGTTCTTCCAAGCCAATGTGAGTAGGTATTTTACTCAGAGGTTTCACATAAACTAGGTTCGATAAAGTATAAATTGATGGAAAAAGAAGATACCGAAGAAGTAGAAGATGATGTAGATGGTGATCACGATTGACAGTTATTGGATGATGTTCATGACACAAATTTTTATGAAGAAGAAGAAGATGATGATGATGATGATGCTGCTACTGATGATGATGATGAAGATGATGTTGATGTTGATGATGATGATGTTGATGATGATGACGATGAAAACAATGACGACGATGATGATGACGATGATGGCAAGGATGATGATGATGATGACGACGACGATGATGACAAGGAGGATGATGCTGATGATAATGATGATGGTGAGGATGATGATGATGAAATTTAGAGGTATGTCATCAATCCTTAATCTATTTAATATTCATTTCTTGATAGAAATATATTTTTCTTATATGGTTACATAGTTTATTCATTATCTATTTAAAAGCTACAAGTTTCAATTACAAATAGAATATTGCTAATCTAAATTAACTATTAATCTAAATTAATTAAATAAAACTATTTAAAACACATATTGATGCATGAATGTATTGAGCCTTATTTTCTTTTAGGTCAAAAGCATTTGTAAGTGTTTAGTTTAAAAAATGGAATTCATTAAATATCTATAAAAGGGAGTTGTACCTAGAATAAAATTCACAGGGAAAACATAATATAAGTGCTTACCTAATTTTTTGGTTAATAATTCTACCTCTATAGGTGATGCAGAGACCCTAGTTGGACTTGCAATCATTCATAACAAGAGGGACTTCCATAGTATTCTCACAACACCAACCAAGCATCTTCATAAGATCCCTCTCGTTGATCCAAGCCAACTCCATAACCTATCAGAGTGTACACCAAATCCTTATGCCACCTTAGGTTCTACATCTTTGGAATAATCCCATGAATGTCCCTCAATCCATCCAATGGATTCATCCAAGCAATCTAATCAACAAACTATCAAATGCTCACAATGCCTCAATAGGCACCAAAATTGACTTCACCTTAACTAGGTTTTTTCTCCACCTCCACACACATCAAACAACTTCAAATAGCATGTCCCCAAGGTGACTAAGCCCTCAACTCATCAGCTGATACAAAAACCCAATTTTAGCCCTTCGCTAGGCCTACTTCCCTAGTAGGCTTATAATGTGAGCCTAATTTAAGTGTTATATTGTGTACCTTTTAATGTCTTTAATTTTTATGTGATGCTTATGATGGATGTGATTATGCTCATGATAATTGAATTACATTTGCAGAAAACTGAACCGCTTTCAGGAGCATCCCGCATGGTCTCATGGATCGACAAGTATAAGTCAATACTCCTTATAGACAATTTATTTAATACACTTATCAATAGTAAGATTGATGTCTTCTAAGATCTCTCCCATTTGTAGGTACCAGCGAATAGGTATTTTTCATAAGTGTCTTCTTTGAGTGAGGGAACTATAGGAATAGAAGATGAAAGCGAGACATGCAGTTTATCTAGAACAGGGAGATTAACTAGAGGTCAAAGGACTAGAAGGAAATTCAATAAATGCATGAAATTTTTCCTTGCTCAATGGGGGTCATGTTCTTATGTTGATGAGATGGAAGGTGACATCAAGGTGCCCTTGAGGTACCAACATCTACAGAAACATTGGGTACCCAAGGTGTTGGTGCTAAAAAATTGCATGGCAAATTTTGAGCACCATTGAGAAATTTGAGCCCTATAAACGCTTTTTGATGCGTATGTACCCGATTGTCAGTATGAGGCCTAAAAGGTGTTCAATGTTTCTAAAACCTTCCATTCAGCCCATCTACCTATTCTGTGAAGTTAAATCATCAATCCGAGTCATTTGGCAAAGTCCTGTTTTGAGCTAGTGTCAAATCTACATTTTCACCTAAGTTTCAGACAGTGATAAGAGGTCATGTTTGCACCTGAATATCTTGAACCCAGAAATGTGTCATTACTTACCGCTTTGTGAGTATCTAATATACATACCTAATAACCTATGTTTCATATTTCAAGTCATTTTGAGTTCATTTGATTAGGTTTTGAATCCCTCAATGTTGGTCAGTTACTGTTTTCATGCTTTTGCACTTTGTTCATATTTATGGGAAGCCCTGTTTGATGTGTTATAACTATTGACCAGTTGAATTGAGTGCTAAAATTACTTTTGAGTTGTATTTTAAACTTCAAAGGCTTTCCATGCTTCAATTTTCAAGTCTTGACGAATCCGTTTGATCAGTTTTCAAACGCGTTTCTAAATGCAATTTATGACTTTTTATTGGTGTCAGCACTTGCAGATTTATCAGTACCCCTGTTCATGATGTTATAAGTTGAAATTCGTGATTGGAAAGATCAAATGGTTTGTTCCCTTGTATTGTACACTGAAAATACTACAAGTGTGCCATTTTTCAAGACTTGACGAATCCGTCTTCACACTTTCCAGCGTCATTCCATTTGCAAAAAAAATTACCTTACTGATGTTCACTGTTCTACAATTCTAAGTAGCCAACTTTAGATGCTCGCCAAACTTGCCCCATAATTCTTCATGAGCCCAAATCGTAGAAACATATTCTCCTCATGATAATGTACCAGTGCCCCAATTTTTAGTACCTCATGTGCTTATTTGCCCAATTTTCTTGGCCATTTCCAAACGCGCTTTCTAGTTTTCTAACACGTTTATCTGCAGGTGAATTTAAGTTCGCAACTTCAAAGGTCAATATATTTTGACCATGATGTCGTCATGCAACAAGATCTGATGGGCCTATTGATGAGGTTAGAGAGAATAAAGATCCTGAGTTTCAGAGCTTTGCTAGATGTTCTATTTAGTTTTTAAAGCTAGGCAACAAGCCTCTTGACAGAGATTTCACAATGGTGTGAAAATGATTAAAATGTGTTTTCAGCGATCAATCAGTGATCAATTTGATTTCATTCAGTTTGAAGACCTCAGTGGATCATTTTTCCATATCAGTCAATCGGAAACAAATTTTTTTTTAGTCAGACCCATTTTGGGGCCCGACTAATCCTGTCAGATTGATAAGGCAAGAATGGAGTTTTGCTTTCCTCTTCCTGCCCCAATTTGTGGCCAGCATTCAGCTTCTAAATATGTCTAAGAAAGATCGAATTGAAAGTGCCTTCATTTTTCCTGGGGATGGGTTCTTGGTCAACTAGGAATGAAGGAAGTACACTTCAAATGCACATGGAGAAAATGGCAGGAATTGAAATGATTCCACAATGATGGGCACTGAACTAATGATGTGTTTTCACAGCTCCAAAAAGGAAGCTTCTCAATGGAGGGTGGCAGAGAATATAGGAGGTCCATGAGTCTAAGAGGAGGTGTCCAAGACATGGCAGATCATGCCTTTTAAAAGGGCATTCCTTTTTTTTTTTCTAGCAGCCATAGAAGAAGGCGACAAAAAGGGGCAAAACTATAGAGCTCACGCAGGGCATATAGAGAAGCCGTGAGTAGAGAAGCAGGCCATGACATGGAGCTGTGTAGTCAAAGCTACAGGTTTAAGACTCGTGACTTTCAGTAGCAAAATAACTTCCATGCAAATAAAAAAGAAAGAGCACGCCATTTTCATAAGGCAACAGTCAATGTATACAAAAGAAGCCGCCCTCTATGAAAACAGAGCACTCCACATGGTAGCATGAAAGAGACCATAGGCAAAGAAGAGGAGGGCGCCAATAGAAAAACAATGAAGCTCCATGCCTGAGAACAAGGCCCACAACTTGGGCAAGAGATGGGTTTCATGCTAGAGAGCGCAACGAGCAAATGGGGCAGCAGGGGACAGCATCAATTAACACACCCACAGGAGATGACTCATGCCATGAAACAAGCCTTCCTTCGTGTTAAAAAGAAAAGAAGAATGCTAGTTTGAAAGAAGGATCACAGCCAAATAAAGAACAACCTACACCAAAATGAGGAGACCCTGCGCCACGCAGCAAGAAAATGAGCAAGATTCACGCCAAAATAGAGCTCACGAGAGAAATTTGAAGTCGCTTTGTTTGAAAAGCCGACAGTGTAAATGGAACAGGTGTCCACATTTTTCATGAGCAGGCAACCACTTCACATTAGAGATTCAACACAAAAATGATGAAGCTGGTCTTGTGTTTGAAGAGGCGGAGAAACACTCAAAGCTTTTGTCCCATATCGCTAGTGAGAGAGTTTTTCTTATGTTTTAAAAGAAAATCTTTACAATACATAAGATGTCTTAAGAAAGCCGCTTTTGGAAAGGCTGTGGCCATGTGTGGTGGGTCTGACCTGGGTGCTAGCTAGTGAGGAAATAAGTATTATTTTAAAAAAACTCGCATATCAAAGTGGTGATGTCAGCAAAGCCAAGCACCCAAAAAGCTGAAAAATCCTGCGCCTCGCTACTTCGCTAGCCGAGAAATCTCAAAAATTTTGGCTAGCGAGGTAGCGATGTCATCGGAAAATGCATAAAAAATTGGCGAGATCCAAAATATTGCGTGGCTTCCATCTTAGTGTCATCAGCGAATCAGTAAGTGACACGTGTCACTCAGTCAAACTTTAGGTTGACCCAGATGGAATGGGATGGAGAAATATGAGATGTTTAAAAAATAATATTTTTATTATTTTTCCCAAAAGGAAGTGACCTGCACATTCTTTTAAATCTGAAGGGGCTTATAAGCTAAAGTTAAAACTTTAGCTTATTTTAAATTTTGAATTTTAAAAAATCAAATGTGCAGACATGAGTTTCTAGTGAAGGGGACTATTTTTCAAATGAAGATTTCAGGCGTTTCCCAGAGGCTAGATATGCTTTATCATATACCGTTGGAATCGTGAGAATCCAAATTTTCCATTTCTAAAGTTAGTTTTTACACAGGTGCTTCCTAGTTTGAGCTATAGCCAGAAACATGAATTTTGTGGCATCCTCAGTGGAATGGGTAAAAAATTGAAAATCCAGTTAGGAGATCAGTAAAACTTGGTAAGAATGTGGTTGGATTCATGTTTCTCACATTCACTCAATTTAACCCGATTTTTGCCAAGCATTTCAATGGGTAAATCAGATATTGTGGTGACTCAACAATGTTTCATCATTTCAATAGAGATATTGTGCAAATCAGTTGCAAAAAATGATAAAACAAAATTAGATCAAGATGGGATAAGGAAAGAAGAAGTTTTCAGTTGCCAGAAGATTGATTTTCAGGTGGACACTTATCATTCTAAAATTAGATCCGGGAGTTCATCTAGGCTATATCATTCTTTCTTTCTATCATTGTAAGGGTTCCAGTTTTGGCACTGAGAGACCATTCTTCAGCATTTTTTTCTTGTATTGAACAACATTTTGAGTTTTATGCAAATAGTTCATGTCTGTTAGGTGATTTAAGAAGTATTCTGTACATCTCTCATGTATTTGATTTCAAAGAAAGCAAATAAAGAGCAGCAATGGTTTCAAATTTAGCCTGAATCTTGTCTCCTTTTTGTGGATCTGTAATCTTTTCTAGTTTATGATCAAAGACCATAGATTAGGTTGCATCTCATTTAGTGATGTATGTGATTGAAATACCTTGCTTATGGAACCAAGAGCCATGTAACCGCTTGGTGTTTATCCCAGGGTTTACCGATTTCATGATGGGATTTTCTGAGTATGAGATTCATTTTGATGCAGATGTCAATTCACAAGGTGAAAGATAGATTAGGGATCTTAATGTAGAGATACGTTTGAGGTTTCCAGGAGATGTATGGTTATGATTCATTTAATTGCCCAACAGATAAGGCACTGGTCAGAGATAGGATCATTAAGTTCTGTTGCTCATACTTGGGTTTTGCTGATATCAATCTATTAAATCATTTTCATTTTATTGTTGAAAGGTATTCAAAGTATAACCCACACTTAGCTTTCTAGTTTCATGAGTCATGTCCTTAGCTATTTCATACTTGTGATCTCCTGGTTAAGCATGGAAGGATTAGGGGTTTCATTTGCTTTTATAGATCCTGAATATGGTTATTACACTGGTCACATAGTCGGATCTAAAGAGGTTCACCCACCTAGGTTTTGCAGAGCCTGAAGTGCAGAAGGAGTACAGCCTTATAGTTGGCCTGGTGTCTGAATGGATGTGTTGATAATGGGAGTTAGCTGCCCCTAGATATGTTTTGTTCTCATCAGGGTAATTGGAAATGGGTAACATTTTCAAACACCAACACAAGGAACTTCCTTCAATAAACATTGATTTTTGTGTTAACGAGAGGATATATCATATAACACCATCATCATTACATGGTTTGGGCCTATTTCCTATGGACGGCATAAAGGTGTCTTACAACAAAGTTTTTGAGTTGATGGAGTATGTTGGACCATGTTATGATTACAAAAGTTGCATGCATATTGTTTATGATTACAAAAGTTGCATGCATATTGTTCAATATAAAAAAAGTATGTGTAGGTATGCCCTCTCGGCAAGTTATATACAATAGCAAGACAATAATCAAAGTAAAAGTGTGGCTATATACATTGATGGAAGGCCAAAAGAAACAAGGAATATTGCGGGTTTAATAAAGAGTACATGACCTGGGTCAACTATAAAGCAACCCAATTGCATATTTGAGGCATGTGAGGGAAATCATGTATTCATCTGTGCAATAAAATCAATATGTGTAGGGGAAGAGCTTCTTATTGATTACAATTTGAATCACATAGATACAAACAAGGCTACTATCATGGGGGTGGTACATACTATTAAACCAACTTCTAATCAATGACTCCAACATACCATTTAGTCAATAAATTTTTGGCTAACATTTTTATACTTGATCTTTGACATAGGGGCACAATATGGAGCAACTGCCCAAAGGGGATGCTAGCGATGTTCCCAGCTCATCTACACATGAGCAGGTAAAACTCATTGTAATTGTGCAAACTAGATAGAAGAAAAATGTTATTTTTTTAATGTTGTTTTCTTCATTGTTTTGGAGTAATTTTGATAATACTAATACTATTGTTGTCACAAAGGGCCAATGGTCAGAGGGAGGGAAAGGAACCTGCAGTCCCTCAGTAGCCCCTCCCCTGAGGAGGACCCTTTCTATATTAATTTAGAAGAGATTGATGACCCGATTGGTTCGATTAAAAAGGTGCTAAAGAAAATTGGGAGAGAAATTATATGTTTGGAAACCATAAAGCCTATTACTTAGGAAATAAAAGGTAGGGGATTTGAATTGTTGCACACCTCTAAAACCTTAAAAGTAAGTATTAATGAAATTTTTAATTATAACAAGAGTTCAATAATGGTTTTTATGTTATGTTCTTTAATGGCATTAATTAAAATATGGATGCATTGTCTTTACAGAGTTTTTTGCATGATTTCGAGCTCCATTCCCATGATGAGAGTGTTGTAGGTGGTTTAGGTAGATCGCATGTTCCATTCCCCACTTGTGTTTTCCACTGAATATATATAGGAATGATCATAATCATTGACAATACATGCTCGAATAATCCTTTTCTTTAATGCTCTAACAATCTTGTCCATGCTAGTCCATGTGTTCTATATTTATGCATGCTCTAACAATTTTATTCTTCATCTTCAAATCAATTGTATCCTATGATGATGCTACCTCCATCTAGGAAAACCACAAATCTCTTTCTGACTACCGAGTCGACAACATGTAGCTTATAAGCATCGACTATTGCACCATCTACTAGTACACAAATCCCACTTTTTCTCTCTTATGACAGCAACAAAAAATTTTTTTTTTACAACTTTTTAACATCAGTTACCATTTGTTCTTTTATACTTCATGAGAAAGACTTATGAAACTTATAAAAAAATTTGCAATAGGAGCTGTAGCATCATTTCTTGGATGTTCCTATGTTCCTAGTATGGGAACAATGAAAGATGTCATATTGATCGTCAGTGATGATGAAGGCATTACATTAAAAGTAGCCAAAGTTCTAGGTACTTTAAAGTTATTATTATTCTATAGTGATATAATAATAATTTAGTTTCTGATCACTCTTCATCGACTAATGATCCCATGATTGTTTTGTAGGGAATGATGTTTTTTGGAGAAAACTTGGTGATAAGTGTTTGTAAATATTCGGGCCCACCCTGCGTACCTAGTGGAACATCATATCCTAACTAAAACCCCAAACCACTATTTTGATTTCATATCATTGATAGAATAGTTTTCCTTTTCATCCATTTATTGAACTATATTAAAGGTAGCTTCACTTGATTTATGAGTCTAACATGTTTTTTTTACTTAAAAGGTGGAATAACCAAGACAAAAAGTTGAAGGATGATCTTATAGAGAGCATGACCCAACTCTTTGGACCTCATGCATTCGAGAGAAACAAGCTCCTTGAAAAAGCTAGTTTATGTTTGAAGTATATTAGGGACCAGTATAGAAAAAATTTACAAGATAATCCCTAGTATGAGGATCCACCCTATGTTCCTGATGCTGAGTGGTAGACTCTGATTTTGGATGGAAAGTATAAAACTAACAAGAAAAATAATATTACACCAGTAGAGAGTACAACAAGGTATGTGATACTATTGAGAATGTAATTATTTACTAATTAACCACTATATTTATACTATCTAACATATTTCAAACTTTTCATAGATTTTCTGACACATCAAAGGAAATAAAGGAAAGACTAGAAAAGCATGGGACACACAAGCTCGGCTCTGGTGATTTTTCAAAAATTCAAGCACGAATTGTAAGTATTAGTAAATGAAAAATTGTATCAAATTTTTTATATATTGTGATGGGAAATGCTAGGATAGACTAGCTTGTCTATGCTCCTGATCCTCAACTTGGATCTTAGTGTTCCTCCACACCAATATATGATGTAGAGTAACATGTTTTGGAAGCACCAAAAAACTCCTAGCACCTTGGAACAACTAAGAAATTCAAGTTATCACCCCAATCCTCTATTCTTCACAAGAACATTCAAGGCTTGATTCACCTTCAAACAAGGAACTAATCTACTATTACAACTTCTCCTTTAATTCATGGACCCACTTCATCACATAAGGTTGCATACTAGTTACTTCTCCCTTGTACCATTCAAGGCCTCATACACCCAACCTTGACACCAAGTGTTTTGGACAACTCCAACCCTCTAACATAAATGGAAACCAAAACAAACATCAACACAACCCAAAATGAATCAGGTCTAAGGCAAACTTTCTATTACCAGTCATAGGGCAGATTGCAGCACTTGACCTTTATTCTACACACCCAACCAAGAGTGCAATTGGATCCTCTAGGACTCCCATACACCAAAGATGGTTTAGAACAACTCCAACATGACCAAAATAAGGTGGAACAAGGGTTGGAAACCCTACTAACTATTTACCATTTCCTTTTGATAATTTAACTACCCTCCATTGGTTGATGAAGCAATGCAAGTAAAATTCACCATACCATGCAAAAATGTAGGGCTCAGAGTTTAAGAGATGCCTCACAGAAGAGGATAAGAGAATTGGCTTCCAACAAGGCTATAGAGCCATGGCTGAACTGCTATGAGCTAAAATCAATGTGGAAGGTTCTAATAATGATGCATATGAGCCATAATTAAATAAGCTAAATGAAATTTATTTCAAATTGAATACTTTACCAATTAGTCTATTTGATGTTAAGTTCCAATATAAAGTGAGTATATATGTTTTAAGCAAGCCATGATAACAATGCGTAGGATGTTGGAATGCAACCTGAAAATCCTTCTACACAATCTGTGGATGTTGAAGGTTCGCATGATGTGCATCCTAGTGGTGGAGGGAAACATTTTCTATTAAATTTTTTATATGTAATTGCAATTGGTGTTTGGATTAACATAACATTTTGTATAGCATTTGTAGAGGATCGAGGGGTCAATGTTCATGAGCGTGTTGACGTTGAGTCCAGACAAAATGATGTGGTCAGATCAGGTAAAGAGCACCACAGTTATGTTATTTAAAATAATTAAATTTTAATTTAACTCTTTTATTTGTTATTGTAGAGGACTCCCTTTGCAACAACATAGGAATTTGAGATCATCAAGAATAGAGAACAGAACAACTGATGAGGGGGGAATTGATGATGACACTGATGCTCCTCTTAGAGCTTACATAGAAAAAAGAAATAGAAAGAGAAAAATAAATGATTGTCATCTACATACCTTAATTGATAATGACTAAATTGTATGTCTCAATGAATTTAATTATGTGCTAATGAATGTTCATGAATTATGTGTTGATGCAGAATATTGATGAATGTTGGATGTTAACAAATCTAATGTGTTAATGAATGTTATCATGTGATATTGATTGAATGTTACATTTTATTAATGGTTGAAATAATGAATGAATGTTAGATGTTAACAGGGAATGTAGAGTGATGTTACGGGGACGGGGGATGAGACCAAATGAGCTTCCACCTTCACGTGGTTGGCCCTGTTTAGTAAAGAATATTAAACTATTCTTGAAACAAAGTGAAGATCAATAAGATACTAAATATTTCTGTATTTTGTCCTATGTTTAGACTATTGTCCTATGCATCTAAGGCTTCATGATTGGAACTATCATGAAGTTCTAAACTTGTAGCTTTTTTATTGTATCCTTGGATCTTAGCACTATCTTGGGACTGTGTTATCACCAATGATACAACAATCAACATTCATGAGAGAGATCTAATGCGCAATCCTTGGATAGAAACATAATAAGATCTTCTAACCTATTAGAAAAGCTTCCTCATGAATCCATGGAAGAAATTGATCATGCTGAAATTCCCATAGTTTGGTTACCCAAAGACAGTTATAACTGAACATTCATGACAGGCAGAAAAGGAATGTGAAAGAAGCTTTGGGATTGAATATTTTGTGTAAAGTAAATTCCTGAAAGGAATGCTTTGAACCTCAACAAGATCAATAGACATTTCATGACTATTCTAATAGTTATCAAAATATGTATGGGAGCTTTAGAAAACATTAAATGATGGATAGGACTGATGAAAAGCATCACAAGAAGGAAAAAAAAATGAGGTTCTTTGAACAACATATAAAGCTACATGAGTTTGAATAGAAAATGATGCTGATGTAGAATAAAAGTCTTGAGATGCATTCTATATGTCCTGATTGGAATAACTTTTGTACTCCTAGTATTAAATGGTTCAGGATCTTTTAGAGTGTATTCTAAGATAAAATAGAGAAGTGTATTAGAGAAGGAAAATAATTAGAATTGCCCAAGACATGAACTTTACAATCTTGTTTAGACATATGTCTACAATGATATACCCAAATGCCTTGAAAAGAACCCCCAAAAATGTCACTAAACAATTGATAACCTACAACTTAGAAGCATAGATGATATCACATTTGTTTCATATATTCATAGATGCTCTTATACAAAAGCTAGAATAAGGGAACAATCCTTCACATGTGGTCTCTTACCTTGAGTACAAAGGTGCTATATAAATTCAACGGTTCCAAGGTAACTACTATTAACAACTATAGTTCTTTTCATGTAACTACCACAAGCTAATGATATATAAATTATGCTATCTACAAATAGGTCCTATATGTAACAATTGTACTTATTCAACATGCATTATATTTGAAAATTGTGATATGTTTCTAGTATTTCTACCGTTAAATAGAAATCTAAGAGATACGATTAGAATTGATTATGTGTTTTTAATTGTATTTTTTAACATTCAAAGTTTCCTGATGTTGCCATATGGAATGTGCTATGCAAGTTGGGGCTTGTTGCAACTATAAAGGTATCTAGTTTTAATCTTTCCATCTTGAGCTTGCATTGTAGAAACATATTACAAACATTTGTAATTATGTTGTTTTAAGGAATTTATACTACGCTATCTTGCAAACCCCTGTTTCAATAAGCCTTTATTAAATGCTAATGTTTCTCAGTTTAAAATCATGTTAAAAATAGTAGGTTGACTTTGAGTTTATTAAGTATTATAGTTATATATATATATGTATATCTATATTGTGCTTTGCTCTTTCTGACTACTTCTTTGCTTTCTATCTGTATTCAGTGTTGTTGCAAATTTTAGTATTCGTAATGTCCCATTCATTATTTCTAGTTCAAATTTATCTTTATACGGTCTAAATGTGTCCCTATACCCCACCAATTTTTGACCAATTGTCTTATTCATCTTAAATTTTTATTAACTATTGATTATAATGAAGAAAAAAAATATATGAAAGATAAACTCATCAAGTCCATGTTTTATGTATTTAAAATGATATTTCTAAGAGGAAGCTTGGTAGACATTGGTAGAGAAGATAATGTGTGCTAACCTCTAGAATGATATATAACTATTATTATTTCTACTTTGTGCTATCCAAATAAAAACAAATGCCACATGCTAGATTTTACTTCCAAAGCAAAGATACAAAATCATATGTTATCCAATAATTACCAATTGTTAAAACTACAAGCCATTTGAATGAGAAATAGTATGGGACAAATTGTCAAAGACACATAGCAAGATGAACATGGGCTTAGCTCTTGAGATGCCTCCAGAGGGAAAGGTTAATATTAATTTATTTGCATCACACATACACACAGGCACACTCTAATTAATAGCCATTCCTGGCTCCCCAGAATCCTATGACTTCTTTTCCTATCCCTATAGTAGATAAGATTTGATGAAATACTATAATTTGGAGTTGAATTAAATATCAAATTGCTTTGGATACCTGCAACTGGATTGATTTTTGGGGTCACATTTTAAATTGACACATGCTTAAGAAAAAATAACTTCCATCAAGCCTGGACAAAAACCAAAATCTAATTACCAAAATTGTAAAGGTCATCTAAAAGAAGCCAACAATTTTTTGTTTTGTTTTACTTTGTATCTGTCGTAATTGTGACATTAGCCACAAGCATTGCGACGGGGTTGTTGTAGCGACAACGCCCACTACCATCAAAATTGCCAGGGTTTTTGTTGCAATTTTGATGTCAATGACAAGCATTGCAACGGGGTTGGTGTCACAATAAAGTGGTTGCATACCGATGAATATTTTTATTAATTGTGATGATAGAGGGTAGACATCATAATCTATGATGAAATAAGGATGTCTATTACTGTCGCGGTGGAAAAACATTGCTATTGTAATTGTGACACATAGCCATCGCAAATTGATGCCAAATGTATTAGTGCCTGTTGAGATAATGGGTGTTGCACACATTGCATAATATTGTTATTTTATTATTTTATTTTATTATGTAATGTTGTACCTAGATGGACGTGCAACATGTAAAGATTTCCATGGAATATTCTTGATTAGTCGTATTGTAACATTGTGATAATATTTGATGTAATTATTTGATATTGGGGAAAAGAATTAAAAGCCCAATATTAAATGTGGGGTCAGTGGGTTAGGTAGCACATGGTTTATGTAATACCACTTAGTGGTTTGTGGGACTTGCTACTATATAAGCAGCCACAAGGGTAGTTGTTGTAGAGAGAGAGTGACAAGGAGAAGACAAAAGGCAAGAGTCGAGCGGGACAAGGCTTGACAGGTTAGCCAAGGGAGCATTTGTGAAGGTTGAAAGTATGGCATGGGATGTGTGGATTCATGCTTGTTCACATAGTTTGCTCGGTTGTGGCTATGGCTATGAAGGCTTCCATGGTTGTATGACAATGGTATTTTTTGCTGAATAATACATGGTGATGGATTCTTTTGGAGGCTGGGTTTTTCCCTCAATGAGGGTTTCCCAGGGTATATCTTGTGTCACATTTTGTGGGTATGTTGTCTATTCTCTTGCATGTTGATTTTAATTTTGTGTTTATTTTAGATCTATTATGGGTTATGTGGAAATGCTTATATTATTTGTTGCCAAGTTTCCTTACAAGTGGTATCAGAGCTATGGTTTTATTATTGTAACCCTAGATTGAATCCATGGGAATGCATGAGAGGATAAAAGAAAGGGGCAAGATATATGAATGATTTATTGCAGATCTAAGGGTTTTGGATTTGCTGTTATGATGGGATGTTAAAAGATTTGGGAATGTAAAATTTTTTGGACAAAAGATTTTTTCGGATGTTTCATTTAAATGAGGGTTTTGGGGGGTAGCTTGCAAAAATGACCTCCTGGGTAAAAACAGACCTCACCATTGGATCTGGGTCGACATTTCCATAAAATTTGATATATAATATGCCCTAGTTTGGCCATGTTCAGAGGAAATGAAAGAGTTTTTTGGTTTCAGCCCATGATGGCCATCAAATTTAATCCCGTCAGAATTTTCGTCACTAAAAAAATAAAAAATGAAAAATCGTACTGAAAATGGTAAAAAGACTGTCTTAGTAAAATGGCCATAACTTTCTCTTAGAATATCAAATTTTAGAGTTCTTATAGGCGTTGGAAAGCTAATTCAGAGCACTAAAAGATGGTATAGGTTTGGTTCTATGATTTTGATATTTTTTTAGGTTTTAAGAGCCCTAAAGTCAGATGTTATTTATTTTGAGCACGAATTGGGGCATAACTTGGGCATACGGAGTCAAATTTTGGACTTCGAGTAGTCAACGGAAAGCTCTTGGAGAGATCTACACATTGGTTCAAATTTGGTGCAGGTTTGGCATAATTTATTTGGTGATATATTTATCTAAACAATTTATAGATATATTTTGACTATGGTAACATTGTGAGTTTATGGCAATGGAGATTTAAGATTTAATGTCATTGTATACTCAGTTCATATTTCAGATTGGTCTCATGATGATATGGTTATCAATTTTTGGTTTGGATATGCATGATGACTTGTTGGGTCTACAAGTTGTGTAGTGTTGTAAGTGGTCTATACTTACAGGTTGCATTTATAGCTTGGTTATGGGTTGTCTTTGCCCATTGATCTTCATTATTGATGCATATTCAGATTGGTGGCTTGGATTTGGGTTGTCTATGCCTTGAGTCACATGATTTGCTGATTTTATTCTTCATGTAGAAGGGATGAGATGTTGTTACCAGGTACAGTCATGGTGGAGGATTGTGGTTGAATATTTTATGCTGACAGGTTGGACATATTGAGAGCCAGATGCTCGGTTCATGGATGTGATCATGGTGTCATAAATTTTGGCATGCCATGATTGGTTATATAGGTACATCCTTGATGTTCATTAGCTTAGATTTTTTGATTCAGTTATGGTGGTATATCTTCTTGGTTGAGGATCATGGTTATTTGGTTTCTTTTGAGGAGCTCATGATGTGCACTTTGAGTTCTTTGATAGTTTGATGCCTTGGTTGATTCTCATGGTTAGAGGATGGGTTTTCATCATGATGTCATGGATAGCTTGGATACATGGTTTAGTGGGAGCTTGTGACAGTGATGGGGTGACAGTGCAGGATTAGTTCCTAGTTTGATTTGGATCTTCATATAGGAGATGGATTTTATGATGCCATAGGTGACTTGGTACCACAGTTGAGTGGGAGTTTTTTTGGCATTGATATATTTATTGAGTGTTTGCAGATGTTGGAAGTTTGTCTTAGATCCTATTGCTGCAGAAGCGTCTTTGACATTTGCATGGTGCACTTGTTATCTTCATGGTGTGTGAAGATGGTTAGATCTTGAGGACTCATGGAGTTCTTGGTTATCTTCATGGTGTATGGAGATGGTTCTTCCTGGTATGTGGAGATGGTTTTCTTCATGGTGTATGGAGATGGTTGCATCTTGAGGACTCATAGGGTTCTTGGAAAAGGTGTGGTTTATGCTTTTATTTGGCATGTTATCCTTGGTGTGAGGATGGTTTTATTATTATGTCATGGTATACTCTTGATACACGTTTAGAGTTGTGACATGTTATGGTGTGTTCATATGGAGCATGTTATCTCTTTAGTTGAGATGGTAAGATCATGTTGTCATGTTTATGTTCCTGAGGCCATGGTTGGAACTTTGACATTGATCTTGGTTTAATTTCTTGGTATTGAGTACACCGATCATAAGCTGGATACTTCATGATATTGCTATGTTGCATTTGGAGTTGGCATGGATTGATTGGTTACAGGTGCTCATGGATACTTAGAGACTGTGGTGACACTGATTTCTCTTGGATTAGAGAACTATTTGTTGGGACGGTTGATGGTTTCAGCAGGAAGTCCGAGGGGCAGTCACCTGATATGGACTTGAGAGGAGATTGTTCTTAGATGAGTCTTGGTTGGAGACTTGGGTATCTTGATGAGCATTCTCATTGCCCACTCTTGGTCTACTCAGCGGTTTTCTACTTGAGAGGTATAGCCCATTGTTTCTCTCAGTTGCATTATATTTATGCTTGTCCTTCATGGATATGGATCTTGAGCTATGGTACATGAGTTAGTTCTGGAGGGTTCATTTGAGAGATGGTTTAGCATTGGTTTATCTCCATGTGCATATGTTGTTATGCTGGTTGAATTTGGGAGATGGTTTTATATTGGGCATATTCCTTGGTTTAGGAATGGTTTTTATGAGTTTGATCTTCTTGTGAAAGGCTTACATCCATGATGAGTTATATGGTATGGTTTGGGTGTTGTTGATGCTTCTTGTTGGGGTTTTATGGAGGAGATTATACTTGCATAGTTTACATATAGAGGTGTGTATAGAAGGACATGATATAGGTTATGATTTGCATGGTTTCTCTGGTCTTGGTTATCTTCTTGGATGTTCAGTTTTTTCTTACATTGGATTTGAGATTGGTTAGAGATTGTGATCACTAGTTTGTGCTCATGTTTGTCATGTGAGAGATGACATGGTTATTTCTTTATCTCTTTCCTTTGTTGGTTGTGGAGAATTTGGGAGACTATTGGAGACTTGTTATGAGAGTTGTTTTTGCAGGATATTGGATTATGTATTGTGGATGTCCTTGATACTACATGGATTCACTTCTTTGAGATGTGTTGAGTGGATTGGTTATAGATTTGACATTATCTTTTGCAGTGGGAGCTTCTTGGTATATATATGTGGTAGGTATTGCTCTTGAGGCTTGTGATTATAGGTTATAGATTGGATATGTCGGTGATATAAGATTCACTTGTTATACCTTTGAGGTATGGATAGTTGGATGGGTTTGGCACTTTACTGTGGGTGCTATTTCAGCTATGGATATTTTGACAACTATGGATACATGTGATTACCTTTGGATCAAGTTTTTTGTGGTTGGAATTTTAGTTGGTACAGGATTTTATGATCTTCTAATGCGACAGATTGGGTGGCTTTCTCTTTGGATGGCTTCTATGTATGTCCAGTGGGAGTGGCATAATAGGAGGTGAGATCATTCATGTTTGAGATGCTGGATACTTTGATTTTGTTGCGGGTACTAGGATGGAGCACTTGGTGTATTTTGATCCATGATGCTGGATGTGCTGGGAGGGATTGTTCCCTTGTTTATTTATGTGGCTACGGATTGACCCTATGCAATGTATACAACAAGTGGGAGATTGTTGAGATAATGGGTGTTGCACACATTGCATAATATTGTTATTTTATTATTTTATTTTATTATGTAATGTTGTACCTAGATGGATGTGCAACATGTAAAGGTTTCTATGGAATATTCTTGATTAGTCATATTCTAACATTGTGATAATATTTGATGTAATTATTTAATATTGGGGAAAAGAATTAAAAGCCCAATATTAAATGTGGGGTCAGTGGGTTAGGTAGCACATGGTTTTAGCACATGGTTTATGTAATACCACTTAGTGGTTTGTGGGACTTGCTACTATATAAGCAACCACAAGGGTAGTTGTTGTAGAGAGAGAGAGTGACAAGGAGAAGACAAAAGGCAAGAGTCGAGCGGGACAAGGCTTGACAGGTTAGCCAAGGGAGCATTTGTGAAGGTTGAAAGCATGGCATGGGATTTGTGGATTCATGCTTGTTCACATAGTTTGCTCGGTTGTGGCTATGGCCATGAAGGCTTCCATGGTTGTATGGCAATGGTATTTTTTGCTGAATAATACATGGTGATGGATGCTTTTGGAGGCTAGGTTTTTCCCTCAATGAGGGTTTCCTAGGGTATATCTTGTGTCACATTTTGTGGGTATGTTGTCTATTCTCTTGCATGTTGATTTTAATTCTGTGTTTATTTTAGATCTATTATGGGTTATGTGGAAACGGTTATATTATTTGTTGCCAAGTTTCCTTACAGTGCCACCACCTCCTCCTCCACCTGCTACTCCTAATCCTGCTCCTCTTGGAAACGAGAGTATAGGATAGAGTTAGATGCTATGTTCCTAGCTCTTGATTTTGATCTTTGGCTATGTATTGATTGGTGTGTCAGCACTATTTTGTATCATTTTGACTAATAGCACTCGAGTAGTACCCATTTTTGTACTAACTCATTTTTTTGATAGATATATATGAGATTTTGAGCCAAGTATCATTGTGTGCATGTCATTATCTATGTTTGCTTCACTTTGATGTACATGAGATGTTAATATGATGATTATGAGATGTATGTTTTACTTTGATATGATGTGATTATGAGCGTGTAGAGTAGATATTATGAGTATATGGATGCAATGCATATGAAAATGAACTAACATCTCATGTAGTGCTGTGTGTTTTGCTTGACAGTGACAGGTATTCCATTAAGAAGTTCAAATTGATAGACCAAATGCTTGTGCAACTATGGAGAAACCTGATATGCTTGAAGATGCCCCCATTCTTTCATCAAATAGGGGAGAAGTAGAATCACAACTGAATTGTGTGCTTATGCAAGTGAAGCATGTAATGCAAGACTTATGTTAAATGCAAGCCTAGGTCTGGTTACTAAATCTCGACAATTTATCATCACTAGATATAAAATAAAGCTTGTATGTTATACAATTCCCACTGATATTGCAATCATGGGAATATGAATAGATCATACATTATAGGTTTGTCAGGATTAAATGTAAGCATTTGAGGCACAAGAAGCCAAAATGACTAGAACATTTGCCCCTTTAATATAGCAAGTTAACATAAGCATCAAAACATAAATGCTAGGATGACCAAAATGTTGCTTCCATGATAGGCACACCAAACACATGGAAGATCCTTCTCATGCTTAGTATTTAGTAAATAGTATGTCTGCAATGGTATTTGCATCCATATCCTAGGAAAACATTCATAATTTGTACTCACAATGACCCATACGTTCACTTAGCAAGATGAGTATTAGATATTACTAAAGCATGAAGAATTCACTTCAACAGATAAGAAAAAGTACCAATCTTATTGATTATCCAATTAAGAGGAGTTAAGGTACACCCGGCCATCCAATGCGAGATGGAGGCTCTTATAGTGGACACCCCTCTCATAGGAATATGTCAACTAATTGGAACTAAACTGCAAACAAAAAGAAAAGAAAAGATTATGCCCCCAGTCATTACTTCTCTAATCAAAAATGATGTCATGGAGTCACTCAAGGAGACATGATAAAGCCAAACAAAAGTAAACAACAAAAAGGCTCAATGTATCCAAACAAGTATGTCATTAAAACTATTATTTGTCAAGGGATTGATGTCAAGTGTCAGTGTCTAGAACATATTTGAAAGAAATCTCTTTAGTAGGGTGACAACAGTAGGAAAATGCACTCAGAATGACTAATGACTGAGGTCAAAAAGGAAACTTCAAGGTGAAGAACCTAGGAGGACTGAGTGATAGTACACAGACATAGTTAGAATGACTGGTGACTGATTTAAGAGAGATCTTCCATAAAGAAATTTGGAGACATGAACCAAGAAATAGTAGTAAAATGTAGTGAGAACCACTAGTGACTATCATTAAGGAGATTTTATGAGGAGAATCTTGAAAGGAGTGACACTGGTGACACTAGGCAGATGCAGTGAGGACCACTAGTGACTATCACAAAGGAGATTCTATGACGAGAATCTTGAAAGGAGTGATATTGGTGATAGGAGATAGATGTAGTGAGGACTACTGGTGACTTTCTTGAAGGAGATTCTATGAGGAGAATCTTGAAAGGAGTGACACTGAAGGGGAATGGCCCTGAGCTATGAGAAACCTCAATCCACGAATACATCAGTAAAAAGTAGGAAAAGCAAGAAAGCAAAAGCATGAAAGTGACTGTACAGAATAGCCAGAAGATGTGTTGCACGATGGAGTGTTGGGATCTAGAGGCACCTATTTACAAGGATTTCACCTTCTTGGTAGGATTTTTATTTTTTTACTACCATGATGCCTGTTTCCAAGTTTTCACCAATGACAATTTTTTTTATTTTTCAATTTTTTTGTATTTTTTTGTTTTTGAATTTTTTTGTATTTTTTATTTTTTCAATCCATTTTTTTTTTGGTTTTACCAAGGTGCCTATTGCTAGGTTTTCACCAAGGTAACAATTTTTTCAGGACTTTTTTTTATTCTTATGATTTTTTTAGGACATATAGATATATACAAAAAGCTACTACTTATTAGATCAACTATAAAACCACTTTAGGTGGAGAATGTTGATAGACTCCTTTAGCACTTCTCCCTCGATTGTGGAAAACTAATAGGCACGAGATCCATATACTATAGTAATGATGTAAGGACTGAGCCATTTTGGTTTAAACTTTCCTTTTTAGACTCATTGTTGTTGATTCTTAAGGTTCTCTCTCAGGATGAGGTCACCTAGCTGAAAGTCACGTGGCTTGACCCTCGAATTGTAGCTTCTTTCCATTCATTGTTGATATGCTCATAGATGACCACATGCCACTTATCGACATTCATCCAGTAACACAAGCTCCTGAAGTTGAGCTATCCTGTAGTCATCATAAGTGATAAGGCCCTTCATAGATATTCTCAAGGTAGGAATCTCAACCTCTATTAGAAGCACAACATCCACTCCATACACCAAAGAAAATGGAGTCATGCCCGTTGGAGTTCTGATGCTTGTCCTATATGCCCATAGGGCTGGATTAATCTGGAGATGCTAGTCTCTCCCTAATTTGTTGATTGTGCGATGAAGAATTTTGAGGATTTCCTTATTGGATGCCTCAGCCTAACCATTACCCTAGGGGTAATAAATGGAAGACCAATGTTGTGTAATTTTGAATTTCTTGCATAGTTCCTTAAGGTCTTTGTTCTTGAATTGTCCTCCATTGTTAGTAATGATTGAGGATTGTACACCATATCTGCAGATGATGTAGTTTGTGATAAAAAGTGTTACAATTTTTCCAACGACAACTGTGAGAGGTATTGCCTCTACCCACTTTGTAAAGTAATCTATAGCTATGATAATGAACTTATGTCCATTAGAGGAGGTTGGGTGGATCTTTCCCACCAAGTTGAAGGCCCATTGTTGAAATGGCCATGTTGTAGTAGAGGGAATCAACTCTCTAACTAGAGCATGGATCAGATTCCCATGTAGCTAAAATTGCTTGCAGGATCTGGCATACTTGATAGCTTCTTGCTCCATTTTAGGCCAATAGTAATCAGCTCTAAGGAGTTTACAAGCTAGTGTCATGCCATTGGAGTGAGATCCACAAATGCCCTCATGAACATCAATTAGTACATGTTTGGACTCTTCAAGTTCTAAAAACCTATGGAGTGTTCTATCAAGACCTCTCCTATACAAATCATCAGCAACAATGACATTGTGTGAAGCATTATGAATTAGGCAACATTTCTCATTCTGGGTTAGACCTTTTGGAATGGTTTGATTGTGGAGATAGGAATAAATGTGATGGTAGTGGGATGATTCTTCTCCAACAATACAATAGATCATCCTAGAATCAGGGGTGTCATAGGCTAGGTAGTGTAACTCTTCCACCAAGAATTCATGTCAGAGGTCATTTTCAATTCTCTGTAGTAGGGAGGCCAAAGTAGCCATGGCATCAGGCACTTTATTATCTACTCATGGAACTTGCTAGAAGGTGATGTGTGCAAAATAATTCTTTAAGTCATCAACCATATGCTTGTAGGGAATTAGTTTCTCATCCTTTGTTTGGTACACATCATTAACCTAGTTGATGACAAGCTGAGAGTCACCAAAGATGTCTAACTGATCCACTCTCCATTCGGCCACAATTTTCATGCCATTGATCAAAGCCTCATATTCAAAAATATTGTTTTTACAAGTGAACATAATCTTTTATGCTTTGGGCAATGAGTATCTTTTTGGTGTAATAAAGAGTAATCCAGCTCTTGATCCTTGTTATGTGAAGGACACATCAAAGAACATAACCCATGGGTGGTGTGTGAGTGTCAAAATTGACTCATTTGGGAAATCAATGTTCATTGGTAGAAGAATCTGTATGGGTGCATTGGCCAGCTGATCTGCAATTGCCTATCCCTTGATAGCCTTGTATTCAACATATTGGATATCAAACTCACTGAGTATCATAACCCATTTAGCCAATCTTCCTGTGAGAGCTTCCTTACTGAGTAAGTACTTGAGTGGGTCTATTTTAGCCACTAGCCACATAGTGTGGGCAAGCATGTAGTGTCTCAACTTCTAGGAAGCAAAGACAACTACCAAGAAAGCTTTCTCAATAATGCTATAGTTTTTCTCATAAAAGATCAGTGTTTGGCTCAAGTAATAAATAACCCTTTCTTTGTTGTCATTGTCTTCTTGAGTCAATAGGATTCCCAAAGATGTTTCAGTTGCTAAGATGTATAAAAGAAAAGGCTTCCCATGGATAGGAGGCATTAGGATTGATAGATTGACAAGATATTGCTTGAACTATGTTAAGCATTTCTCACAATATTGGCTCCAATTGAATTTCACACCCTTATGTAAAGTCTTTATGAAGGGTTGTGATCTATCGACCAATTGTGAGATAAACCTATGAATAGATTGGAGCCTTCCTTGTATTCCTCTCATCTGACTGATGTTCTGAGGTGGTGGCATGTCCATTATTTCTTGTATGTTCTCTGGATCTACCTTGATCCCTTTTGCAAAAATGATGTATCCCAAAAAGTTCCCTAATGTGACACCAGATGCGCATTTCTTAGGATTGAGTTGAAGACTGAATTTTTCCATATGATTCAAGATGGGCCCTAAATCTTGTGGGTGAGTATTGCATTTAGAACTTTTTACCAAGGTGTCATCAACGTAGTCCTCTATGGTCTTATCCATCATGTCATAGAAAATTTTAGTAATAACCCGTTGATAGGTAGGACCAGCATTTTTCAAGCCAAATGGCATTACATTCCAACAAAAGGTTCCCCATGCACATGTGAAAGCTGTTTTCTCCTAGTCTTCTGGCACAATTTTGATTTGATTGTATCCAAAAAAACCATCAATAAGTGAGTACATCTCATAGCCAACCATCATGTCCATGATCATATCAATATTAGGGAGTGGAAAGTCATCTTTAGGACATGCCAAGTTAAGATTGTGGAAGTTTGTACAAACCTTGATAGGTTTATCGTGCTTGGAAATTGGAACAATATTGGATAGCCATTCACCATAATCAATTATGCTGATGAAACTAGCTTTTAGAAGTTTCTCCAGTTCTTCTTTGACAAGCAATGCAACATGAGGATGCATTTTCCAAAGCTTCTATTTGACTGGTTTGATACCTGGTGCTATGGACAAGTGATGCATGATAAGATCGGGATCCAGTCCTAGCATGTCAAAGTATGTCTAAGAAAAAAATATTTTCTTTTCTTTGAAAAAGGCAACAAATTTTTCCTTCTCTTTAGGTCACAGCGACTATGCCAGATGTATAATATGAGGATGCTCTTTTGTGCCCAGGTTAGTTGGTTGCGTTGGCTCTATTAACACTGATGATCTCTCCTGAAAGTGACTAGGAAACACATCAAATATCTCATTCGCGGGTGCCTCAGAGAGGTTTTCACCTTTGGATACATCTTTTTTTTTTTTTTACTTTTTTGGGTTTTGACACTGCCACAATGTAGTTTTCACCATTAGACCTTTTTCATTTTATTTTTTAATTGTATGACTGAGATATTTGATGTCAGCCTTAGTCATGTTGACACTTTGCTCATTGGTGGAAGATGTTATAGGTTTGATAGCATTTAGGTAATAGGCAAGAGCATAGTCATTCTAGAATGTGATTACTTTGCTAGATGCATTAGGGCTCCAATCTATAAGCTCAGGATGTGTGAGTGAGAGAGTAGTGGCTAGTTCAAATGTGTTCACAGTATAGTCATTAAGTGCTTGGACCAGCAAATCGAGACCTACAGAAACCTCATCTATAGGTGTATTCAAATGCCTCTGAGTATGAACATAAGTAATTGAAAACTCTAGGACACTAGTTGGATTAGACCCATGTGACCTAACCCTAGACGTTTCACCCATTTTGATTTAGTTTTCATAGACATGTACTTGGTCAATGTCTTTATCAATAGTTGCTTTTGAAAGAGAGTCAAACTCGTATTCTTTAGAATTAGTGCTACATGACGAGAGACCATAGAACTCCCCAACAGTGATAAGGATGTACTCACCTTCATCCTCTGGGTTCTTACACAAATACTCGATATGGAATGATTGACTAGATTCTCCCTTTTCTAAATGATATTTGAGTTGCTTAATATTGTCCTCAAAAGAGTCACTAGTATCATCAACATTGCTAACATGTGGCACAAATTCATATGGCTTAGTGAATAATTTAGCAAGATCATGAGGAATAGGATGGGGATAGGAGTCCTCATCATCAGATTCTTCCTCTCAAGTATCTAACTCAACTTGTGACTCATTTTTAGATAAACTCTCAAGTGTTGGTGTAAATTTATTTGGTCCCAAATGGAAGGGAACCTTCTTAAATTCTAGGTTAGTCATATCATTTTTGGTTCAAGCTATTTCTTTGATAGGATCAATTAGGCTATTATTATTACACCCAATAGGGCCACTTCCTTTGTAACCAAGATGCTTCATAAGCCTAAGACTAGGCCCATATTTCTTAGGAGTGATTTCTTGAGCTTGCTTTGTTAGGTCCATTGGAGCCTCTTCTCTATAAATCCATGCTGCAATGGCTCTATTTTCACTTTCATCCTCTAAGGACACTATAGCCTTAACAAAAGTTCCATCATACTTGGTATGAGGTGTCAATATGAATGGCTTCTTTGCCTCTGAGGGTCTCCCATAATGACGAGGAGATTTTGGAAGAGATGTCAATCATAGCACTGGTTTAATGTGATACTCTCCCATCCCATTTTCTTTCAATTTGAATGACCGCTCAATTTGTTTCAGCTTATTGTCATGATAATCAATGGATTCATGGTTAGTAGGGATGAAAGTTTTAGTAGCCTTGAGCATATTGCAAGTGTAGCTAGTAGTGGCAGGAATAGTAACTTTGAAACCATGAAATGGGAACTTGATGCATTGGTGGTATGTGGATGGCATAGCACGCATCTCATGTATCCATGGCCATCTTAAAAAAATGTTGTATGCCAAGGGAATTTCAAGCACCTGACAGGTGACATCCCTTCCTACAGGATAGACGCGAATGGGTAAAACCACAAGACCTAGAGACTTTCATTTGACCTCGTCATAGGCTTTGATAGTGATCTTACATCGATGGTCAATAGAGTCTTTAAAATAATTCAATTGTCTAAAGAGAGTAGTAGAGACAATATTTAAGATGGTGCCATTATCGATGAGTACCTGACGAACACGTGTCTGATGGATCATAACCTTGATGTGTAGCAGTTGATTGTGTGGGTGACTCAGTGAGTTATCATCCTCCTCAGAGAAGGTCATAAGTTAAGGTGAGGTTAGGTGACCTACCATGGATTGAAATCACTCAAGATCAAGATCTTGAGGAACATTCGCCTTGGTGAAGGCTTTGTCCAAAATCTTCTTGTGAGTAGGCAAGATTTTAAGTAGCTCAAAGATGGAAATTTGAGCATTAGTTCATTTTAATTGATTGATAACACTATAACTAGTTGTTGTTGAGTTCATTGTGGGTTTTCTACCTTTGCTAGATGGTCCAGCAAGGGCTTTATCTTTGTGTTGTTCAAGATCAAAAGTAGGAGGCACAGGGCCTTTGAGAACCAACTTGGCATAAGAATGAGTGATAGCATTAGCACATTGTTGTGAGGGTGTATTATCCATTGCATTGAGATTAGGGCCCCTCAAGACAAATGGTGTCTTAGGTTTGTTTTTATCTTGTTTACCCTTAATGGTAATAATGTCACAATATTCAGAATCCATAGGTTCAACCATGTGAATGACATTGTCATCATTAGAATATGCATAGTTGACCTTGTTTTTGGGTTGTGGTTTCAAAGTCTTTCCTTTTTCATAAGTTGGGAAAGGTTCTTTGAACACCTTATGATCTGAGTTTTTGTTATGTCCATCTACCACTGTAGACACCTAAAAATCCTTAGAAAATAAAATATTTTTATTTTTTGAAAAAAGTCCCTAATGACATCATCATTTATTAATTAATTATTTATTTAATTAACTAATTTATTTTTATGTCATTAAATCCCTTTATCTTAATTAAAAATATTTAATTAAGGAATCCCTCCCAAAAATGTTTAAATCTTATTTAAACATTATTTCCTTATTTATTAATTATTTAATTAATAAATTGACCAAAAATCCCAAAATAAACAAATAATTTATTTTTTTCCCAAAACTTGGCCAATTTCCTTAAGACCACTAACCTCTTCCAAAATATTTTAATCCTTCTTTAATTTTGATTAAAGGCTAATCCCATCATTTCCTACCCCTAATCCCAACTCAAAATATTTAATTAAGATTAAATATTAATCCTCATGTTTATTAAAAATGTTTTAATAAATATCTCCTCAACCCAGACCCTTGAAATAAATAAAACTTTATTTATTTTCTAAAAAACCTTTTTTATCCTCATCCTAAGAAGTTCTAGACTCTTCTAGAAAGCCTTCATCCTCATCCAAAGCCTAGACTCTTCTAGAAGATGTCAATCCTTATCTTTAATCCTAATCCTAATCCCCTCCTAACCTTGTCACATTCCCTAAACATGGGTTAAGACTTGCTAACCCAAGCCAAAGCCAACAAATATCTCCTCCTTCACCCATCCTCATTAAATGCCATCCACTTGCCCATCTCTAACAAGCCTAATCTAATCTTAAACCCAAGCATAATCCAAGCCTTAATCATTTGCACATTCCTAAGTCAAGCTTAAGACTTTCTTAATCCAACCCAAGTCAAAATATATCAACTCTCTCACAAATATCCCAACCATAAAACTTTATGAAGCCCACAAAGCCATAAATGACTCTTACAATCTCATTCATTGCTCTTACAAACCATTATGAGGGTCTTTATGAGCTTTGAGCCTCTTTTGTTGACCTCTCAAACCCTCTTGCTCTAACCAATGACCCTGTTGCATGTGTCACTCCTTGATTGGTTGTAAGGAAGCACAATCAATGTGCTCTCCTCTCATTTAATCTAAACCTTCCATAAGCTTTCTCCCATCCTTGCATCCTAGCCCTTGATCCCTCAAGCCCTTTTCCTATTTAAGGGATCCTCTCCCAAGCCATTTTAACACAATCACCCATAGTAACAAAGTAATGCCATTTTGATCATGAAGTAAAGCCATAATGCCATTTTTAAGAAGCCATTTTACATCAAATCCATTCACCCAAGCCAAAATCCATCAAGAACACCACTGAAGCCTTTGGAAAATCGAGCATACATCCTATCTAATTAGACAAAGCTACTCAAAAAGACAACTTCTCATTGAGAGAGCCCATTAATGGCTCATATTCTCAATTGAGAGCTCATCTTAGTCTATCTTGAAGTTATGTTTATTTAATTTTGTGAATACTTTTGATTTGATATTTAGTGTTCTTTTCATTACTAATCTTCGTATATAACCACAAGATCACCAACATCAATCATGTCCTAGACTTTATGGCACAAGTTTATGCAGCTGCTAGTTTTGTGTCCCTTATTTTGGTGATATTCATAGAATGAGGTTTCATTCCACCATGGAGGATATGGTTGTGGATCATAGGGATGAGGATTGTCCATCGGTGAAATAAGCTTATGTTGTAGCAATGTTTTGTAAATCACATCCAAAGGTTCTCCCAAGGGTGTATACTCTCGCTTGGGGTGTGTTGCCCATGAGTTTCTTGGTTTGTTCCCAGATGGCTTGTTGTCAAGAGGAGATTTTTCAACATTTTTGGCCACTTTGAGGTCATCTGTGAGATTAAATTTTTCTTTAGTAGGTTTGGGTGTGACATTGTCAATGACTCCATCATGTATGATTTCTTGGTTCTTGTTGACATGTTTGGTTTTATCCCTATTGGAAGTGGAACCTTGTCTCATGTCCCTCTGAAGAGTGAGTTCACCTTTCTTGACCATAAATTCCTTTATACAAATAGCCTATGTGATCATGTATTTGAAAGTATGTGGACCTTGAAGTTGAACTCTATATCTAAAATTAGGTAGGAGGTTATCAATGAAAATGTCAAGCTTCTCCATTTCTAGAGTTTTGTGGGAATACTTAGTGTACAGTTGTCTCCACCATTGAAGGAATGTGAGAAAAGGTTCTCCAATCTTCTATTTAAGATTGCATAAATCTCAAATGTTGACAAGATGTTGAATGTTATGAGAATATTTCTGAACAAATAGGTTAGCAATTTCATCAAACATCTTAATACTAGAAGGTAAATGTGAAAACCACTCTAAAGCTTGACCACGTAGGCTTCTTGGAAATAAATGCATGAGGTATGTTTGATCATGTATAAACTCCATAGACAAAGCACCAAATTCCTGCAAGTGATCTTGGGGATTAGTGGTACCAAAGTACTCGTCATACTTGGGTAGCTCAATGCCTCATGGAAAAGGCAACATGTTAACACTTTTGTCAAATGGAAATGGGCAAAGAGCATCCAATGTATATATTTTTGTGGGTTTCTCTTTCTCATGCATCATTTGAGCTAATTGGTCTTGCATAATTTTTAATTGCTTTTGGAGTTTAGAAGTCTCAGTTTCTTCTTCAGGTGTGATAATAGTTTCCACATTAAAATGAGAGGGCAACTTCACTCCCTCTTTGGAAAGTTTGAGGAAATACTTTTCTTTCTCTTTGTTGAGTAGGATTCCCATGACCTTTTGAAATTTTTTCTCTTCGACATTTTTCTATGTGTTCAAAAAGTATTTCCACCTCTTCCAGTTCCTCATCAGTGTCATAGTTTTTCTCTTTCTCTTTGTCATTCCTAGATGGTTCTTGATGTCTACTATGATTACCATGTTCAGGGTTGCAATTAGTCATTGTAGGAACGTGTTTAGTTTCAATGTGTTATGTTTTTAAAGGTCCTTTGAAAAAGGAGTCAGACATCATGTTTGGTCATATAGGACCTCTACCTATCTCAGTATCTTCTTGGTACAAAGGATTCCTAATTTGTTGCAAGTTTATGGAAAATGTTTGCTGAATTCGAGGTGACCTAGAAGATGAGGGAGATAGTGAAGATGCCTCACTAGTCAAACTAGATACATATTGTGTAATGAAAGGTAAGTGACTACTATTGTGATTATGACCCCTAACATGACCACCTAAGTCTAAGAGGATAAAACACGTTGCCACTTCTAGTTGCGACAATGATAGACAAGGACAAGAAGTAAGAACCTGGACAAGGACTACACTAGGACTGAGTCTCAATAGGGTAAGACAAGAATGTTGTATACTAAGGCACAAATAGTCTAATTTGAAGGCTAGAATAGCTAAAGGTTATGACTATCATAACATAGAGTATGACAAGCATTAAGAAACAAGAATCCAGAGAAGTAAAAGGTAAAACTAGTCAAAATGCAGGTCACAAATTTTTGGTTAGGCTAAATGCCACTATCCAAGACTGTGTATAGATAAAAAAGGACTCTTGGGATGTAGATCATAGATTGGTCAAACAAACTGATTTGATAGCTTTGGAACAAGATCTTGCATGAGGATTCTCTGTAAGCCACGTGAGGAAGTTCACTAAGTTGTACGAAGACTCATGATAGTAATTTAATTTCGGCGAAGACTTTTTTTGGCTTGCACAGAGAAATGACAGAATAGCTAAAAAAGAGGTAGGATCTTGTGGATGTATATGAAAGATCTCATCTAAGGACCTAAACTACCTGATGTGAAAAGATAAATTCTTGCGCGAGAAAGCTCTAGCCTATGCAAAAATCAGGACTAGATTAACAATAGTGTTGGATTTCGAAGAGATTTTTAGACTGTTTGGATAGATTGGATAGATTTGTCAAACAAATTTAATTAGATAGATAGTGTGGTTAACTTAGTAAGATATTTGGATGCTATTTCAAGATTCAATCAAGGCAATGTGTTTGAACAAGATAGTGGGAAGCAAGTAGTAGTCGAAAATAGTCCTACCAAGGGCAAAGCAAATTGACAAGATAGGGGAGTCTTGACCTTTGTTTATTGTAGATAGTTTTGGCTTGTTTATGACTCAAGAAAAAACATGCTTTTATCCCTAAAAACAAAAATTGGTAGAGAAGGAAGAACCTTTGTCCCACATCTTATGCACATGCGTGTACCTCACACAATCGTGTCACCCTTAGAGGGTGCCTGTGTTTTTGGTATATTCAAAGGACTCAATAGTATACACTAAATGAGCACCCTTATGATAGGGGATGAGCATGTATACCACCTTCAAATTTCTAGTAGCATGCCTATGGTGAGTTCTACAAGAGAGATTCATCCCCCTCCTTGCACAAAGATTATGCCACCTTTCAGAGGTGAACTGAGTGGCTTCTATCTACAAGGTTTTTACTTGGCTTCCATTCGTATTAATTTCCAATGCCTCCAAAAGTGGATTTGAGACTAGAAGCCCACGCCAACATCTAAAAGTGCACACTACTTTCTTAGAAAGCTAGGGGCTAGCACTGACTAGTGTACAGATAGAGCTTCCCCTTGATATGCAATATCAAGAATCAAGGGAAAGAAATTAATTCAGCTTTGGAGTCTTTCTCTCTACAAAGCATCTTGATTATACTGAGTTGGAATCTTTGGAAAAAAGAGTTTTCTCACTTGGGTCATTCCTAGAGGTTGGATCACTTCGGCAGGCCCTCTAAAGGATTGATTCAAACTAGTGGTTTGATTGCAAGGGTCAAAGTTTTTGATTTCCCCCAAGGGGAAAGGGCATACTCCTCTACCTTACTTTCTCACCCAAACAAACAAAACAAGTTAATTATCGACTTAGCTTAATCAATCTAAACTCATTCTTCCTAAAGATTTTGATTCCCTCAAAAGGAAACCATCATCTCATCATAGAGAAGAATTAGCACTAGAGAACCACTAAGTTGCTTGCCTTCTTCAAAATATCATCTTTCAGAAGTGTCTAGGTTCTGATTCACCCTTGGTCATGACCTCCAAGTGGTGAAGAGCATAATCCCCTATTCTTCTATCTTGCACCCTAGGAAGTTCACAAGCCCCTAATTAGACTATGTTTTGAAAATAGGAAAGAAGACACGTTGTTTAGTTGGTTTTAATGTTGATCTTCGACAAACATATCTTTGATAGCATCCTGCAAACAAACCATTAGTCCATATTTGAGTGGGTTGTATAAGGAATCTTTGACAAATCATCCTACAGAAAATAGTTAAGCTGCAAAGAATTAGAGAAATAGAACAACACAAATTCCACAAAACATACGTTAAGGAAATTGAGTAAATTGCAAAGTAAAAATGCTTGAATCAAAGGTTGCTATTCCAAGATCTCATGTGAGATCTCTAGAAAAGCTGTGCAAAATCCTTTTATGGCTTGTGCAAAGAAATAAGGTGATGTGTGAAGACTCACGTGCTCGGGAACTTTCTTGTGTGAATCAAAAAAAATCCTCGTGCAAAGATTCTAAATCCTTGCGCGAAAATGGATTATCTCGCGCGAAGATTCTTGAATCTATATAGAACTATATAGATAGAGAGCTTAGAAACTTATAAAAATGCACATAAGCCCCATAGTGGGCGTAAAAAATGTATACATGAAATGTGGCCTCTGTTAACACACACACTTCAACATGGTCTTTATATGCGAATCCATCCTAGAATGAACATGGGATTGTTCACCCAAGAATAGTTCAGCAAGGCAACCTGTTGCCTTCTATCTAGAGAGATTTTACCTATTTAATATCCTCAAATTCGAGGTGTAGGTAACTAGACCCTCTAAAAATGAAGGATTTAAAGAAATGCAATTAATCTATGTGACATGCAATTACTCTATATGAAAGATGCAATTAACCTAAGAACATGTAAATCAAACTATATTAACCATATGCATTTTAAAGAACTAGATGAGATTAAGCTAACAATATGAATGTATGAAAATGTGTGAGCAAAGTTGGGTATGAAATTCAATATAAATTCAATATCAATTCAATTCAACCTCCATAATGAGGAATTATGAGTTCCTTAAATAGAATCCATGATTGAATCAACGGTTGAGATCAACTCAGATTGACAGTCAAGATTAGACAAAAGATTCAGTTAAGATGGAAACTTCCTTGTGCAAGTGAAGTGAACTATTTCTAATTTGAGTGTGATGAGCAGTCAACTGAACTTGTCATGAGTGAGAGAACAAGTTAACTGGATTGATTCTATTTTGAGAGATAGTTCACTCAGAGTTTCCATTTTGGAAATCAAGAGAAGATTTTAAAGATATTATTTAATTTAATAAAGTGAGATATGACCTCATAAATGCCTTTTTCATTTAATTGAATAATCACATTCAATTAATTAAAGTGAGCATAATTATTAAATTAAATTAATTAAAGCATAAATACTTAATGATTAAATTAAATCTTAATCAATAGGTTTAATGTGACTAATATGAGTCAATACTATAGGAATTAAATAAAGAGTCTGATTAGTGCAAATTAGGGTTTTAAGCATTTGACAATTAAGACAAGTAGGGAGTAGAAAAATAAGAATTTCCTATTATAATAGGTCTTAGGATTGATCAGAATAGACCAGAATTGGTATAATGGAAATGAGCCAATTTTGGGGTATTACAGTGACCATTAGTTTAACATTATTACTATTAATTCCTTAACATTATAAAATTTATGCTATTGATTGATATAATTTAACAATAGTGTTATCACAATAATGTATTTAAGATATTAACTCAAATAATAAAATAAATATAAGCATATGTTTTATAAAGAAAGAATACATTAGTCATGGATCTTGATAGTCCACCCTTCTTGAATTTTCTTGTCCTCAAGCAATGTTGAGTGAGAAATGACTTCTTCTCCCACCCATGTAGCATCTTCCATGGGTAGATTTTTCCATTTCACTAAGTATTCTAGAATAGTCTTATTCCTTAGTTTCCTATCACACCTTTCAAGAATAACCTTAGGTTCAAAGATGAGTTTTCCTTCATTGGCTAGTGGCAGCAAATCAACACAAGGGCTTATGTGTTTCTTGAGGACTTTCTTTAGTTTGGATACATGAAAGATATTATGAATCCTGCTATCCTTAGGTTATTCTATCTCATAGGCTACTTCACCTACCTTTCATAAGATCCGTTATGGTCCATAGAAACATGGCTTTAGTTTCTCTACTCCATTAACCTTAAGTGAAGATTGTTTGTAGGGCTATAGTCTTAAGAATACTAGATCTCCAACTTCAAATGTCCTTTCCTCTCACTTTCAATTAGCGTATATCTTCTATTGGTTTTGAGCATGGCAATGATTATCCTTTAGAATTTTCATAATATCAATGTTTTGTTGGATGAGATCCTTGGCTCTTGGTACCTTGATTTCTTGAATAATTAGATCTCTAAATGTGGTGGCCTCATATCCATATAATGCTTTAAACGGACTCATCCCAATTGACATGTGATGGGTGTTATTATAGCAGTATTCTCCTAAGTATAACCATTTGGTCCATGTATTTTTCTATCCTATTACATAGTTTCTAAGATAACCTTATATCCATTTATTAATAATTTTGGTTTGTTCATCCATCTGGGGGTGGTAACTAGTGCTGGGAGTCAACTCAGTTCCTGTTAATCAAAAAAGTTCTTTCCAAAATAGGCTGAGAAACTTGCTATCCTTGTTACTAATAATATTCTTTGGTAACTCATGTAGCCTAAAAATTTCTTTTAAGAATAACTCTACTATCTGTGGTGCCTTATAATGTATGGATATTGAAAAGAAATGTGCATATTTGGTCAACCTATCCACCACTACAAAGATGGAATCTATTTCTCACACTTTTGGTAATAATGAAATCCATGGAAACACTTTCCAACTTTTGATTTAGAATGGGTAATAGTTGTAATAAACTAGTTGGGTAGTTGTGTTTGGACTTATTCTTCTAGCATGCGATACATTCTTGGAAATACGTCATAATGTCCTTCTTTTATCCTTTCCAAGATTACCTCTCCCTTATCTTCTTGTAAGTCTTGTAGAACCCTATGTATCTAGATAGAGGGTTGTCATGGTATTCCATAATTTTTCCTTTAACCTTGGAATTTGCTACAAGTAGTATTCTTCCCCTGTATAGAATGAGTTCTTCAATTATTTTGAATTCATCATTGGGTAAATTTCCCTCCATAATCTCATTAGTTCTTGGGTCCTTAGCATATTTTGCAATAATGTCATTTTTCCAATCACCTGTGATACTAGTAAGAGTGTTCAAATGGCTTTGTTGGGATAAGGCATATGCTACTACATTATTGGTTCCTTTGATGTACTCAATATCAAAATTATAGGCTTGGATCTTGCTTACCCATTTTGTTGACAATAATTAAGGTCTTTTTGATTCATAAAGAACCTTAAACTATTATGGATTTTCTTAATATTGAACCTTCCACATATTAAGTATTCTCTAAATTTTTCCAATGCATGCATGATAGCCAACATTTAATTATCATAGATTGAGTAGTGCCTTTCTATCTTTGAAAGTTTTCAGCTCTCAAAAGCAATATGGTGTTTGTTTTTCATGAGTACTACTCCAATTCCCTCACCTGAAGCATCACACTATTATTCAAAAGGTAGTGCAAAATTTGGAAAAGCTAAGACAGGGAAAGAGCTCATTTTTTCCTTTAACTCTTCAAAAGCTTCCTGTGCTACCTCATTCCATCCAAAATTTCCTTTTTTTGATAAGTCTGTCAGATGGGATGCTATCTTGATAAAATTCTTCAAAAATTGTCTGTAGTAGCTGCATAAGCCCAAAAATCCCCTAAGTTGAGTTAGGATCTTGGGTTTTGGCCATTCCCTCATTGCTTTAACCTTTCTCCATCCATGCTTACACCCTTGGCACTAATTTTATGACCCAGGTAGAGAATTTCTTCTAACCCAAATTCACAGTTTGATGCTTTTTCAAATAAGGATTCAGAATCCAATATGTTTGGGACTTCTTCAATGTGTTGGAGGTGCTCTAGCCATGAACTACTATAGATAAGAAGGTTGTCAAAGAATATAAGTAGAAATTTCCTGAGTTGTTTCTAGAAGAGATGATTCATGCATGACTGGAAAGTGGCTGAGGCATTAGTGAGGCCAAAGGGTAGAACTACAAACTTGAAATGTCCATAATGACATCTAAATGTCATCTTGGGAACATCCTCCTTCCTCATTCTAATTTGGTGGTATCTTGATCATAAATCAATCTTAGAAAAATACATTGATCCATGAATTTCATCTATGAGTTCATCCACCCTAGGAATGGGATAGCGATTTTTAATAGTTTTCTTATTTAGTGCTTGATAATCTATACATATCTTGATTGTCCCATCCTTCTTTCTTACGGTGACGTAAAAGAACTTGAACTAGGTTGAATATGTCCCATTGCTAGGAGTTATTAAATGGCTTTTTTAATTTCATCTTTATATTTTTGAGGATCTTGGTAAGGGGTGGTAATTGTATGTATGAAATGCGAGCCTCTAAACCTCACACACACTTCAACATGGTCATTACCTGTGAAGTCATCCTAGAATGAACATTGAATTGTTCATCTAGAACACTCGATAGTGTGACCCATTGCCTCCTATCTAAAGGGATTTTTCCTATTTAATATCCTCAAAGATGAGTATTAGGCAACTAGACCCTCTAAGAATGAAGGGTTTGATATGCAGCTAATCTATGTGAGAATGCAATGTAATCTAAAATGAGATATGTGCTTAATCTAAAAACATGTAAAGGAAACTAGATGAAACATATGCATATCTAAACTAAATGAGATTAAGCTAGGAATGTAAATGTGCACAAATATATGAGCTAAGTGAGTATGAATTTCAATAGCAATTTGATATCAATTCAATTCAACCTTTTTTAATGAGGAATTATGAGTCCCTTAAATAGAATTCCTAGAATCCATCAATGGTTGAAACCAACTCAGATTGACGATCAATATTGAAGCACAATTTCAGTCATAGTGGAAGATTCCAAATTTAGATAGAGTCAACTACCTCAGATCTTGAGTGCAAGAAATAGCTAACTTAGATAGACTCTAGTGTGAGAGAAAGTGATTTGAATCACTTCTAATTCAAGCAATACTTAACTAGGAATTTCCATTTTGAACTGAAGAGTAGAATTAGAAAAGATATTTAATTTAATAAAATGAGATATGACCTCATAAATACCTTTTCCATTCAATTAAATAATTTCATTCAATTGATTAGAATAAGTATATTGATTAGATTAAATAAATTTAATTCCTTATTATATTAGCCTTAGGTGATAATTTAACTTAATAAAGTATAAATACTTTAGATTAAATTAAATTTTAAATCAAATGGGTTTCAATGCGATTAATATGAGTAAATAATATAGGAATTAAATAATAAGCTTGATGAATTCAAATTGGGGTTTTTTGCATCTAACAATTAGGTCAAGTAGCAAATGTTAGGATAAGAATTAGCTTTGATCAGATAGACTAGAATTGGTATAATGGCAATGAGCCAATTTTGGGGTATTACATTTTTCCCCTCTTTGAATGAATGTGTGAGCAGCACATTCAATTCAAAGAAAATTAGAAAGCATGATGTAAAGATGAGATTGGTTCTGAAGTGGATGATCTTGAGACCAGTTGATAATTTTTAAGAACCATCTCTAGAATAGAGTTTGATCCTAAGGAATCCAAGAAGAACACCTAGATACCCAAACTGATAAGCATTCTAAAGGTTTCCATCAAAACAAAGTTTAACCTTTAAGGATCCAAATAGAATGTCTAGATACCCAAGATCAATAGCATTTAAAAGATTATCTCCAGAATAGAGCTTAATCTTTAAGGATCCTAATAGAACACTTAGATACTTGAGGGTTGATAAGCATTTAAAAGATTATCTCCAAAACAAAGCTTAATCTTTAAGGATCTAGATAGAACACATAGATAACTAAAAGTTGATAAGAATTTAAAAGATTATCTCTAGAATGAAGCTTAACCTTTAAAGATCTAGATAGAACACCTAGATACCTAAAATCGAAAGTATTTAAAGGATTATCTCTAGAATGGAGCTGAATCTTTAAGAATCCATATAGAACACCTAGATACCTGAGATCGATAAGAGATCAAGATCAAATTATGAGTCATAGAATCATCCTCATAATGAGGCTTGATCCTCAGGAGTCAAGATTTAGATTGTCTTGATACCTATAATCAACTGATGACAAAATGAAATAGATGACCAAGATGCTAGAAAGAGGGAAACAAGATGCCCCTAGTGGTGAGATGCCCCAAATGATGATGACATAAGATAGGAATGAGATGCCCTAAATAATTAAGATTTATAATGATTTGGATTTCAAGTTCAATGATGTAATCATCCTGCCCCCTTGAGAGTGAAATCAAAAGATGATACACTAGAAATATGATGTAAGGAGCATGTTGAAAGATACAGAAGAAATCCAAGGTTTAGAAAAATATAGAAGAGATTAGAATGATTAGAAGAAAATTTAGAGTTGATTTGTAGTAATTTCAAGGTCCAAAAGACTGAGTTTGACCAAAAGTTGACCAAATTTGACCACAATTAACTTGAGTTGAATATTTCCAAACTGAATTTTGAAAATATGAAGAATTTTGAGTTGAAAGAATTCTAGAAATCCCAAAATATTAGAAAAAATTAGACTGTACAAGCGTTCGATTATGTTGGTCCCCAAAATTTTAAAACATGTTTTTGAGGCACCTAGGTGTGTCAAATTTTGAATTTGATCCCAAAAATGGATTGAGAATAGTCAAATTACCTTGGGGGTGATGTTTGAGCAAATCAAAGCACTTTCAAAAAATTAGGTCAACTTCTATATAAGGCCCCAAGGGGTCATTTTCACATTTTTTCTTTGAGTGGAATTGAGCTCTGAGAGGTATGGCAGTAAATGTGAGATATCATCATTTTGAGTGCTCCCAACAACACACCCAACTGGCAGACTACAAACCTTCGATAACTTATCAATATCTCAGCTTTGTACTTTTATTTTCATGCATTTTAAGGTCATTTATTATACTTTTAGTATGTTTTAGGTAGTCAACATCAATCTTCGCACGAGACTATCCTTTCTCACACAAAGGGGGTCTTTTCTTGCGTAGGGGTTTGATCACTTGTTTGACCTCACATTTTTTCACACGAGGACATTTTTTCTTGTGCAAAGAAATGTATTCTCACACGAGGAAGTACATCTTCATGCGAGAATCTATGATAGCAGTGTGTTTTAAAATTACATTTTTGACATTTCAAACATGATTTTCGCATTCATTTCTTTATTGTTCTAATTTGTTGATCGAGTACTAACCATTTTCTTATGGTTTTTTGTTTGTTTGTATGTTCAAGAGGTCTTTGATGAAATCTCATTCAAATCCCACTATCTTCCATATGGGGCATTATTGCGGAGCCTAGATGTAGCAAACATGGCCCATATAGACAGATTGGGACTCAATTATCTATGTCGGATCCTAGCATTGCTGGTGAATCATGGTCTGTTGACTACCATAGTGGAGTGTTTCCATTTGGAAATGAACACATTTCACTTGCCACAGGGAGAGATGGTAATCACTCCCAAAGAAATATACAAGATATTGCAGATCCCCTTCCATGGGCTGAGAGTTACCTATGACACGGTACCCTAGGTAGGGATAGAGGTATTGTGAACAATTTTTGGGAGATAGTTAGTGATTGGACGGGCCATCACCTAGGATGATCTTGTCCATACATATGGGCAGAAACACATATTGGCCATAGTTTTAGCCATATTCCTCAACTTCTTCTTGGTACCTGATAGAAGGCAACATGGACTGGAGTGTGGATGGGGCATTATGCTATAGAGGATGTTGGATGCAGTAAAGAGATTTGGGTGGGGCTAGTGCATGCTCACCCATATGTTTTATGAGATGCATAAGGTAGTGTACTGTGAGTGGAAGAGTATAGCTGATGGTGTGTACATCCTACAACTCTGGGCATGGGAGCACCTGCTAGTCACTACACTAATTTTTGAGGATGCTCAAGAGCCTGCAGAGCCATACATTTGTAGGTACAGAGGACAAATTACACAAGCAAGTTTGGCTAAGATGGAGTAGTGAAGGGCCCATCTTGATGACCTAGTCTCTTTCATATGGCTGCCCTAGCGAGAGGCACTATTTAGTATCATTTTTATCAACAACACTTGAGTAGTGCCCATTTTTTGTAATAATCCATTTTTTTGATATATATAGATATAGATATATATATATATATATATATATATATATATATATATATATATATATATATATATATATATATATATATATATATATATATATATATATATATATATATATATATATATATATATATATATATATATATATATATATATATATATAGATATAAAATTTTGAGCCGAGTATAACTATGTACATGCCATTGTATGTGTCTATTATACTTTGATGTACATGAGAATTTGATGATTATGAGATGCATGTGTACTTTGATGGATGCATGCTCACTTTGATATGATGTGATTATGATTATGTAGAGTAGATGATATGAGTATATGGATGCAATGCATGTGGAAATGAACTGACATCTCATGTAATGTTGTGTGTTTTTTCTTGACAGTGATAGGTCTTCCATTGAGGAGAGCGAATTGATGAACCAAATGCTTATGCAACTATGGAGAATCCTGATACATTTAAAGATATCCCCAATCCCCCATCATGAAGTATAGAAATAGAATCACAACTGAATTGCATGCTTATGCAAGTGAAGTATGTAATGCAAGATTATATTAAATGCAACCCTAGGTCTAGTTACCAAGCCTCGATAATTTATCATCACTAGACTTAAACAAAGCTTATATGTCCCACAATCACCATTTACAACCATGGAAATATGAATAGGACATATGTCATAGGTTCATCAGGATTAAATGTAAGCATTCAAGGCACAAGAAACCAGAATGACCAGAACATTTGTCCCTTTTAATATAGTAATTTAACATAAGCATCAAAACATAAACATTAGGATGACCAGAATGTTGCTTGCATGCAAACACACCAAATAGATGAGAGATCCATCTTATGCTAAGTATTCTGTAAGTATTCTATCCACAACAACCCTTACATTCATAACTTGAGATAGAAGTGTGCTAGGTATACTTGCAGTGACCCATACATTCACTTAACAAGATGAGTATCAATATTTACTGTAGCATGAAGAGTTCACTCTAACAAACAAGGAGAAGAACCAACATTATTGACATAGTCTTATAAAAGGATTCAAGGTACACCCGACCATCCAATATGAGATGGAGGCTCTTATCATGAACACCCCTCTTATAGAAATTTTTCAACTAATTGGAACTAAACCACAAATAGAAAGCAAAGAAAAGATCATGCCCCTGATCATTACTTCTCTAATGAGAAATGACATCAAGGAGAAAGAACATGTTTAAAGGAAATCTCTTTGATAGGGTGGCAATAGTAGGTAGACATAGTCAGGACAACTGGTGACTAAGGTTAAAGAAGAATCATTGAGGTGAAGAACCTAGGAGGACTAAGTGATAGTAGATAGACATAGCCATGACAACGGGTGACTGATACGAGAGAGATCTTCCATAAATGGATCTAGAGACATGACATAAGAAATAGTAGGTAGACATAGTTGAGACAACTGGTGACTATTGCAAAAGAGATTCCATGAGGATAATCCTAAAAAGGGTGACATTGGCAATTGTAGGCAAACATAGTGAGGACCACTTGTGACTATTGTGCAAGGGATTCTGTGAGAAGAATCTCAAAAAGAGTGGCACTAGTGATAGTGCACAGACTTAGCCATAATGATTGGTGACTATGGTGAAAGAGATTCATTAAGGAGAATCTCAAAAAGAGTGACACTAAAGGGCGGATGCCCCCAAGCTATGACAAGACTCAATCCATGGATACATGAGAAAAAAGCAAGAAAACTAGTAAAGCAATTGTATAAAGAGCCAGATGATACACTGCAAGATGGTGCATTGGGAACAAGAGGTGCCTATTTACCAAGTTTTCACCTTCTTAGTGGAAATTCTCTTTTTTGCTACCATGATGCCTATTTCCAAGTTTTCACCAATGACACTTTTCTATCTTTTCAATTTTTTTGTATTTTTCCCTTTTTTTATTTTTTTTGGTGTTACCAAGGTGCCTATTCGTAGGTTTTCACTAGGATAACAATTTTTTTCAAAACTTTTTCTAATTTTTATGGTTTTTTTTAGGACATATAAATATGTACAAAGATCTACTGATATCAAATCAGCTGTAAAACTACTTTAGGTGGAGAGTGTTGATAGGTTCCTTGAGCACTTATCCTTTGGTTGTGGAAAGCTACTTGGCATCAGATCCATATACTATAGTAATGATGTAAGGAATGAGCTAGTTTGGTTCTAACTTCCCTTTTTGAACTCATTGTTGTTGATTATTAGGGTTCTCCATGAGGAGGAGATCACCCAATTGGAAGTCACATGGCCTAACCCTCCAATTGTAGCTTCTTAACATTCATTGTTGATATGTGCATAGATGATCACATGCCACTTGTTGGCATTCATCCAGTAACACTAGCTCCTAAAGTTGAGCTATCCTGTAGTCATCATCAGTAATAAGAAACTTCCTAGAGATTCTTAAGGTAGGAATCTCAATCTATTGCGAGCACAACATCCACTCCATAGACCAAAGCAAAGGGAGTTGTGCCCGTTGGTGTTCTGATGCTTGTCCTATACACCCAGAAGGATGGATTAATTTGGAGGTGCTAGTATTTCCCTAATTTGTTGATTATGCGATGAAGGATTTTGAGGATCACCTTATTGGATGAATTAGCCTGGCCATTACCCTAGGGGTAATAAATAGAAGACCAATGTTGTGTGATTTTGAATTTCTTGCATAGTTCCTTGAGGTCTTTGTTCTTGAATTGTCATCCATTGTCAGTAATGATTGAGGATGGTACACCATATATATAAATGATCTAGTTTGTGATAAAAAGAGCTATAGTTTTTCCATCAACAATTGCAAGAGGTACTACCTGTACCCACTTTGTGAAGTAATCTATAACTATGATGATGAACTTATGTCCATTAGAAGAGGTTGGGTGGATCTGACCCACCAAGTTGAAGGCCCATTGTTGAAATGGCCATGTTGTAGTAGATGGAATCAGCTCTCTGGCTAGAGTGTGGATCAGATTCCCATTTAGTTGATATTTCTTGTAGGATCTAGCATACTTAATAGCTTCTTTCTCTAGTTTAGGCCAATAGTAACTAGCTCTAAGGAGCTTACGAGCTAGTGTCAAGCCATTTGAGTGAGATTCGCAAATGCCCTCGTGAACATCAATTAGTCTGTGTTTGGACTCTTTGGGTTCTAAACACCTAAGGAGTGTTTTGTTGAGACCTCTCCTATATAGATCATTAGCAATAATGACATAATGTGAAGCATTATGAATTAGGTAACATTTCTCATTCTAGCTCAGACCTTCTAGAATGGTGTGATTGCAAAGATAGGAATAAATGTGATGGTAGCAGGATGATTCTTTTCCTACAATGGAATAGATCATCCTAGAATCAGGGCTGTCATGGGCTGGGTAGTGTAACTCTTCCACTAAGAACTCAAGTTAGAGATCATTTTTCAGCCTCTATAGTAGGGAGGCCAAAGTAGCCATGGAATCACCTAATTTATTATCTACTCATGGAACTTGTTGGAAAGTAATGTGTGCAAAATACTTCTTCAAGTCATCAACCATGGACTTGTAAGAAAATAGTTTTTCATCCTTTGTTTGGTACACATCACTAACTTGATTTATGACAAGCTGAGAGTCACCAAAGATGTCTATCTCATCCACTCTCCATTCGACTACAATTTCCATGCCATTGATCAAAGCCTCATATTCAACAATTATGTTTGTACAAGGAAACAAAATCTTGTCTGCTTTGGGCAATGAATATCTTCATGGTGTAATGAAGAGTAATCCAACACCTAATCCCTATTGTGTGAAGGATGCATCAAAGAACATGACCCATGTTTGGTGTGTGAGTGTTAGAATTGACTCATCAGGGAAATCAGTGTTCATTGGCAGAAGGTTCTGCATAGGTGCATCAGCCAGCTAATCTACAATTGCCTATCCCTTGATAGCTTTGTGTTCAACATATTCAATGTCAAACTCACTAAGTATCATAACCCATTTAGCCAATCTTCCTACAAAAGTTTCCTTATTGAGCAAGTACTTTAGTGGATCTATTTTAGCCATGAGCCACATAGTGTGGGAAAGCATGTAGTGTCTTAGCTTTTGGCAAGCAAAGACAACTACTAAGCAAGCTTTCTCAATGATGCTATAGTTCCTCTCATAAGAGATCAGTGTGTGACTCAAGTAGTAGATAGTTCTCTCCTTGTTGGCGTTGTCTTCTTAAGCCAATAGGATTCCTAGAGATGAAGTAGTTGCTAAAATGTATAAAAGAAAAGGCTTCCCATGGATAGAAGGCATCAAAATTAGTAGATTGACAAGATATTGTTTGATCTATGTTAAGATTTGCTCGCAATCTTGGCTCTAATTGAATTTCACACCCTTATGTAAGGTCTTTGTGAAGGGTTGTGATCTATCTACCAATTGTGAGATAAACCTATGAAGAGACTGGAACCTTCCCTGTAGACCTCTAATCTGACTAATGTTTTGAGGTGGTGGCATGTCCATTATTGCTTGTACTTTCTCTAAATCCACCTTAATTCCTTTTGTAGAGATGATGAATCCTACCAACTTTCCTAATGTGACACCAAATACACATTTCTTAGGATTGAGCTGAAGACTAAAGTTTTTCCATACACTCTAGGATGGGTCCCAAATCTTGTACATGAGTATTGTGTTTAGCACTTCTGACCAAGATATCATCCACATAGTCCTCCATGGTTTTATGCATCATGACATGGAAAATTGTAGTAACAACCCTCTAATATGTAGCACCTATATTCTTCAAGCCAAATGGCATTACATTCCAGCAAAAGTTTCCCCATGCACATGTGATAGTCATCTTCTCTTGGTCTGCTGGTGCAATTTTTATCTGATTGTATCCAGAAAACCCATCCATAAGTGAGTACATCTCATAGCTAGTTGTCATGTCCACTATCATATCAATATTAGGAAGTGAAAAATCATCTTCGTGACATGCCAAGTTGAGATCATGGAAGTCAGTACAAACCTTGATAGATTTATCTTGCTTGGAGACAAGAACAATATTGGATATCAATTCAACATAATCAATTGCATGGATGAAACTAGCTTTTAGAAGTTTTTCCAGTTTTGCTTTGACGAGCAATGCAATGTGAGGATGCATTTTTCAAAGCTTTTGTTTAACTAGTTTGATGCTTGGTGTTATGGACAAGTGATGCATGATAAGATTGAGATCCAATCCTCACATGTCAAAGTATGTCCAAGAAAAAATTATCTTATTTTCTTTGAAAACAGTAATGAATTTTTCCTTTTCTTCAAGTGACAGTGACTATGCTAGATTTATCATATGAGGATGTTGTTTTGTGCCTAGATTAATTGGCTATGTTGGATCTATCAAAAATGATGATCTCTCCTGAAAGTAACTTTGAAGCACATCAAATATGTCATTCGTGGGTACCTCAAAGAGGTTTTCACCCTTGTATACATCTTTTATTTTTACTCTTTTGGGTTCTAACACTACCACAATGTGATTTTCACCATCGCATCTTTTGTGGTTTTTCTTTTTAATTGTATGACTAAGATATTTGATGTTAGCCTCAGTCATGTTGATACTTTTCTCATTGGTGGAAGACATTATAGGTTTGATAACATTTAGGTAATAGGTGAGAGCATAGTCATTCTAGAATGTGGGGACTTCACTAGATGCATTAGGGTTCTAGTCTCTAAGCTTAGGATGTGTGAGTGAAAGAGTAGTCGTTAGGTCAGTTATGTTCATAGTATAGTCATTAAGTGCTTGGACTAGCAATTTGAGACCTATAGTGAGTTCATCCATAGTTGTGTTCAACCACCTCTAAATACTAACATCAACAATCAGTGATTCTAGGAAACTAGTTGGATCAAATCGATCTAACCTAACCCTAGATTTTTCACCCATTTCAATTTGGTTCTCATAGACATGAACTTGGTCAATGTCTTTATTAGTATTTTCTTCTAAAAGAGAGTTGAATTCATATTCCTTAGAATCAGTGCTACATGGAAAGAGACTATAGAACTCCCTAATAGTGCTAGGAACATACTCAGTTTCACCATTTGGGTTCTTACATAGATACTCAATATGTAATGAGTTACTAGACTCCCCCTTTTCTGAATGATCTTTAGGTTGCTTGATGTTGTCCTCAAAAGAATCACTAGTATCATCCATAGTGCTAACACATGGCACAAAGTCATCTGGCTCAACGAAGAATTTAGCGAGATCATGAGGAATAGGATGAGGATAGGAATCTTCATCATCAGATTGTTCCTCTTGAGTATCTAACTCAGCTTGTGACTCATTTCGAGATGAACCCTCAGGTTTAGGTATGAATTTATTAGGTCCCAAATGGAAAGGAACTTTCTTAAATCCTATGCCAGTTGTATCATTTTTGTTTCAAGTTGTTTCTTTGACAGGATCAATTAGGCAATTATTATTGCACCCAATAGGGCCAGTTCCCTTGTAACCAAAATGCTTCATAAGCCTGAGACCAGACCCATATTTCTCAGGAGTGATTTCTTGAGCTTTCTTTATTAAGTCTATTGGAGCCTCTTCTCTATAAAGCCATGTAGCAGTAGCTCTATTTTCACTTTCATCCTCTAAGGGAACTATAACCTTGACAAAAGTGTCATTATACATGGTCTGAGGTGTCAGCATGAATTGCTTCTTTGCCTTTGAGGGTCTCCCATAATTCTAAGGAGACTCTGGGAGAGATGTTAATGATAGCACTAATTCCATATGTTACTCTCCCATGGAAATTTCTTTCAATTTGAATGACCATTCGGTTTGTTTCAGCTTATTGTCATGATAATCTATGGATTCACAATTAGTAGGGATGAAATTTTCAGTAGCTTTGAGCATATTGTAGGTATAGCTAGTAGTGGCAGGAATAACAACTTTGGAGCCATGAAATGATGCATTGGTGATATGTAGATGGCACAACATGGATCTCATGTATCCATGGCCATCCTAATAGAATGTTGTAAGCCAAGGGAATGTCAAGCACCTAACAGGTGACATCCCTTTCTATAGGACTGACATGAATGGGTAAGACCACAAGACCTAAAGACTTTCATTTGACTTTGTCATATGCTTTGATGGTGATCTTACATTGAGGATCAATAGAGTCCTTAGAATAATTCAATTGTCTAAGCAAAGCAGTAGAGACAATGTTTAGGCCAATGTCATTATTGATGAATACCCGATGAACACGTGTTTGGTGGATCACATCCTTGATGTGTAGAGGTTGATTGTGAGGGTGACTCAATGAATTATCCTCCTCCTGAGAAAAGGTCATAAGATAAGGTGAGGTCAAGTGACCTACCATGGATTGAAATCGCTCAAGATCAAGATCTTGAGGAACATTTTCCTCAATGAGGGCTTTGTCTAGAATTTGCCCATGTGTAGGCAAGATTTTAAATAGCTCAAAGATAGATATCTAAGCATTAGTTTGTTTCACTTGATCAAGAACACTATAACTATTTTCCATTGAGTTCATTGTAAGTTTTGCACCTTTGCTTGATTGACTAGCAAGGGCTTTGTCTTTGTGTTGTTCAAGATCAAAAGTAGAAGGCTCAGGGCCTTTGAGCACCAACTTTGTGTGAGAGCATGTAATAGCATTAGCACAGTGTTGTGAGGGTGTGTTATCCATTATGTCAGAAGTAGGGCCCCTCAAGACAAATGGTGTCTTAGGTTTGTCATTATCTTATTTTCCCTTAATGGTAATGATGTTGTAGTATTTAGAATCCATAAGATCAACCATGTTGGTCATGTTGTCGTCATTGGAATAGTGACCTTGTTGTTGGGTTTTGGTTTTGAAGTCTCTCCTTTTTCATAGGTTGGGAAAGGCTCTTTGAATGCCTTGTGATCTGAATTTTCATTATGTCCATCTACCACAAGTTCACTAGCATCAATCATGCCCTAGACTTTATGGCACAAGTTTATGTAGTTGCTAGTGTTATGTCCCTTATTTTGGTGATACTCATAGAATGAGGTTTCATTCCACCATGATGGATGTGGTTGTGGATCATAGGGATGAGGATTGTCCATTGGTGAAATAAGCTTGTGTTGTAGCAATGTTTTGTAAACCACATTCAAAGGTTCACCCAAGGGTGTATATTCTCACTTAGGGCATGTGGCCCATGAGTTTCTCAGCTTTTTCCTAGATGTCTTGTTGTCTGGAGGAGGCTTCTTAGCATTTTTGGCCACATTGAGGCCATCTATGAGATTAAATGCCACCTTAGTAGGTTTGGGAATGACATTGTCAACAACTCCATCATGTAGAATTTCTCAGTTCTTATTGACATATTTGGTTTTATCCCTATTACCTTATTTTGTATCCTTCTAAAGAGTGGGTTCACCTATCTTGACCATAAATTCCTTGATGCAAATAGCATGTGTAATCTTTTCTTCAAATGTATGAGGACCTTGAAGTTGGACTCTATATCCAAAATTAGGTAGGAGATTATCAGTAAAAATATCAAGTTTTTTGGTTTCCAAAATTTTGCATAAATACTCAGTGTAAAGTTGTCTCCACCATCGGAGGAATGTGAGAAAAGGTTCTCCAAATTTATGCTTAAGGTTGCATAGGTCTCAAATGTTGATAGGGTGTTGAATGTTATGAGAATACTGCTGGACAAATAAGTTGAAAATTTCATCAAATGTCTTGATATCAGGAGGTAAGTTTTAGAAGCACTCCAAAGCCTAACCACCTAGGCTCCTAGGGAATAAATTCATGAGATATGTTTGAACATGTATAAACTCCATAGATAAGGTGCCAAAATCTTGCAAGTGATCTTGGGGATCAATAGTTCCAAAGTACTTTTCATACTTAGGTAGCTCTACACCTCATGGGAACAAAGGCATGTTTATGCTTTAGTCAAATGGAAATGGACAAAGAGTGTCTAATATGTATGTTTTTGCAGGTTCCTCTTTCTCATGTAGCATCTAAGCTAGTTGATCTTGCATAATTTTAAGTTTTTTTTTGGAGTTTGGAAGACTCAATTTCCTCTTCATCCATGATAATGGTTTCCACGTTGAAACGGGAGGGCAGTTTAGCTACCTCTTGGGAAAGTTTGAGAACATACTTTTCTTTCTCTTCATTGAGTAGGATTCCCATGACCTTTTGAAATTTTTTGTCTCTTTGATATTTTTCTATGTATTCAAGGAGTATTTCCACCTCTTCCTATTCCTCATCCATATCATGATCTTTCTCTTTCTCTTTATCATTCCTATGTGGTTCTTGATGTCTACTATGACTACCATGTTTAGGTTCATGATTAGTCATTGTAGGGAAGTGTTCAGTATAAGGTTCATGATGTTTGACTTCCTTTTCAGTTTCCACTAGAAAGGAAGTCAACCATCATGTTTGGAGGTACAAGACCTCTACCTGTCTCAGGATCCTCTTGATACAAAGGATTCCTAGTTTTTTGTAGGTTTATGAAAGATGTTTGCTAGACTTGAGGTGACCTGAGAGGTGAGGGAGATCATGAAGATGCCTCACTAGATGAACTAGATGCAGACTCTATAACAAAAGGTAAGATACCTCTACCATTATTACAACCCCTAGCATGACCTCACCTAAGTCTAAGAGGATAAAACATGTTGTCACTCCTTGTTGTGACAGTCATAGACAAGGACAAAAAGCAATAACTTGGACAAGGACCGCACTAAAACTTAGTCTTAATAAGACAAGACAAGACTACTATATACTAAGGCATGAGTAGTCTGATTTGAAGGCTAGAATAGCCAAAGGTTATGACTAATGTAACATGGAGTGTGACAAGCACTAAAGAATGAGAATCCAGAGAACTAAGGACAAGACTAGTCAAAAATGTGGATCACAAATCTTTAGTTAAGCTAAATGACACTATTCAAGACTATGTATAAAGAGGGAAGAGACAACTTAATGCATGAAATAGACTGAATGCAGGTCACAGATTGGTTGGATAAGTTGATTTGATAGTTTCAATGCAAGGTCTCACAAAAACATTGTCTTTGAGGTGCACAAGAAAGTTTACTGGGTCGGGTGAAAACTTAGAACAAAAATTTAAATTTTTGCAAAGACTTTCTTTGGCTTGCATGAAAAAGTGACATGATAGTAAAGACAATTGACAAGATCTCACATGGGCATGCACAAGTTCTCACACAAAGACCTAAACTAGTTCAAGAAAAAAATCAAATTCTCACGCAAGGAAATGCAAGACCATGTGTGAAATTTAGGACTAGACTAATAATGGAATTGGATTTTGAAGAGACTTCTCAACTATTTAGATAGATTGAATACACTACCTAGACTAATTTTTTGGATAGATAGCAAGGTTAACTGTAAAAATAGTTTGAACAAGTGTTTCAAGTTGCAATTAAGGCAAAGTATTTGAACTAGACAATGAGAAACAATCAGTAGTAAAATACAATCCAACTAAGGGCAAAGCAACTCAGAGGGACAAGGGAGTCTTGACTCTTAGTTTGTTTGAGAATATTTGGACATGTTTTGTACTCGATAAAAAACACACTTTATTCCTAGAAATAGAAAATGGTAGACAAGGAAACACTTTTGTCCTACATTTTATGTGCATGTGTGTACCTCACATAGCCATGTCACCCCCTAGAGGGCACTCGTGTTTTCAGTATATTCAAAAGGCTCAATAGTATATGCTGAACAAGTGCCCTTGTGGTAGGGGATGAGCATGTGTACCACCTTCAAATGTCTAGTAGCATGCCTATGGTGAGTTCTATAGGGGAGATTCTTCCCCCTCCTTGTAAAAAGATAATACCTCCTTTCAGAGGTGAACTAGGTAGCTTCTAGCTAAGAGGTTTTTAATTGGCTTCTATTCGTATTAATTCCTAATATGTATGTGCATCTTTTTCCAATTCTATAATTTTTTCAAATCCTCTTTTGGGTGGTAATCCTAGTGGAATTTCTTCAAACACCCTTTGATGTTTCTTAATAATGGCCTCAATATCTATATGGATGGTTGATTCTTTACTTATATTGAGGGCCACAACCTCATAACCCATCATCAAACATCTCATGCATTTTGTCATGCCAACGAAGAGTGGCATTTTTTTCGTCGGTAAGTGTTTCAATGTTATCCACTATGTTGTTTAACATGGATAACATAGGAGCCAATGTGGGTACAATATTATATGTTGTTCGCAAAGCCGTCAACTTGGTGAGATTTTCAAATATCAAATCCTTGATTTGAGGAGGGTTTTGACATGGTAGGGGATCATTTGGTGGATAATTTTGAGGGTGCATTGGATCACTTGGTGGGGGGTTACAAGGAACAACATTTCTTGCCTCAGAACCATCATTTTGGCCAGCCAAACCTATTAATTCACAAAATATAATCTATACTAAAAAAACCTAAATTTCTACAATTTCTATCAAAAACACTTAAATTTTAACAAATTTAATTAAAACTAACAAATTTATAGTAAAATTGATTGAAAATATTTAAAAAATCACTAACCTGTATTGTATATCCATTCCACAATCAAATATCGGAGCTCAAAATGAAAATGTAGTATGAAAAAAACCCTTAGGTTTTGCTTTTTGTTAAATGACATCTTAGTTATCAAGTATTTGATTTCCTATCAGATACTTGATATTATTGGATATCTGATATCATATCGTGTATTCGATATGAAATTAGATACTCGATAAGGCTTGGGCCTACTTCTAGCTTTGGTATCAAGATGGGTGGAAAAAAGTCAATGTAAATTTTGAAACACTTTTAGACATTTTCAAAATCTATTTTTTTCACATTGCCACATTTTGACACACCATGATCCTACACATACTGAAATTTTAACAATTTAAATTAACTACATAAATATTTAACACTTTGAAAGCTCTCCATAACATCTTAAAATCAACTACAAATTAAATTCTATTTACTTATTAATCTAAATTACTAATTTTTCCTTACTTTCTTTTCATTTTCCAAATAAATATCTCTATCGATTATATAAACCAAATCCCCATTTTTACCTTATACATAAAAAACCATTCAGGTAACAACATTAAAATCTATATTATTAATTAAAAAATACCAAGTTTACAATCTAAAATGTTCTTAATTTTAAATATAGACCAATATTACAATTCCATAAAAAACATGCATGAAAACACTCTATAAAAAAAACTAACAGTTATAGCTTAAACTATGTTTACTTGCTACTTTTAATCAATAGACTTAAACATTTTGCAAGCTCTCTTGGAAGTTCAAATTTAGATATTCATAAAAATAAATATCCCCCTCAATATATTCATCATTCGCTAGCGTAGACTTTGATCTCCTAAAAGAAAATAGACTTATTAAATGAAAGATGATATTGTAGCCCGACTTCCCCCATTTTTTCCATTCTTTTTTTCTTATTGACTATTGACCAACACATCTCTATGTATTCACAAGCATAGATTTTATGTTCACTATTAGGAAGGATGAAGATGTTTCTATCTATTGCGAATTGACTTCTCACCTATTTTTCTTCATGACCATTGACCAAGCTAGACTTTAACCACTTCACATCTTTATAATAATCATGTCTTGCAAGGATGACTTAAACATTAGACACTGAGGCTTTATTCCTAAGCTAAAAGGGCTAAATAGTTAAAGTTGACTTTTTTTTTTCAAGCTTAATTTCTTCCTTGTTGTGTGATGATTTGGGTATTCAAAAAATTAGTTGTTTGTGAATGAAATAAAGATGAATATTATAATGGCTATGCTTCTCTTCTTTTTGATCTATGTAATGCCTTTGTTTCCCCATTCCTCCTCTTTTCCTTCACATTATACTGATGAAGAAGCATTGTTGAATTTCAAGCATTCGCTATCCCTGGACCCATACAATTAATTGCTAGATTGGTCTCCTCGTCACTCCTCTTATAATTGGACTAGGTTTATTTGTGCCTCTCACCATGAGCATGTACTCACTTTGAATCTCACTCATATGTCTTTAATGGGATCGATCTCTCCTTTCCTTGGGAATCTCTCCTTTCTTAGAGTGCTTGCTCTGAGGAATAATACCTTCCAAGGTCAAATTCCTCCATAGCTAAGGAGGCTATCTCACCTGTGAACACTTAGGTTGTCTCTAAATCAATTGGAAGGCCCGATTCCCACCACTCTAGCAACTTGTTGCTCTTTATAAGTTCTCATATTGTCTTTTAACCATTTGAGCAACACTATCCATCCTGAGCTTTAGAAATCCTTTATTTAGGAGAAAACCACTTTATGGGAAAAATACTCTCTTCTTTGACCTAGTTGGAGTTATTTGGAAATAGACTCTATAAAAATCTTTTCTTCTTAGGAAATCTCTATTCTTTGACTTGGTTGGAGTTATTCAAAAATAGACTCTATGGTAGTATTCCTTTTGAATTAGTTATTTTTGGTCAATTTGAAGAGCTTTTTCTTTCTACAAATACCCTGAGAGATATTATACCACCATCTCTAGGAAATTTTTCGTCTTTAATCAAATTGGCTTTGTGATGTAGTGCAAGGTAGGAGAATCTACAAAGGAGATGTCCTAGCCCCCCAAAAAATAACCACATAGTAGAAACACAACAATAATGCAAGATCTAATATCAAATCACAACTCTTTATTCATTCTGGTTATGACCAAATACAAAGCAAGTAATAGTTCTGCAAGATCCCTCAAGATCCAATCAAAACTCTAGCTAGTCCAGATCCACAATCTTGTTGTAAACTACCTCACATTTGGCACTCTATCCACAAACTCAAGAAAACTAACTCCTCTACTTCCTCCTTCTCTCCAAGCTTCTACTAAGAAGATATCACACCTTGAAGCTTGATTAGAAATGCTCATATGCCTTGCTTAAATAGGCATTTACCACCCAATATGTTACAAACACAACCAATATGGGATAAAAGAAAATGCAATTACCTTTCAACAAATATTTAATTCCCACCCAAATAAAACCAATTATCACCATGTGGCCAAACAAATATTAAATACATGATTTGAGGAAATGTCAACAAACTTCTAAAATTCCACCTACACACCTCGATAAATGAAATGACAACCGTTCTTATTTATTTTTCTATTTATGGCACCTATGCACCTCAAAAAATAGAAATTCCTTTTCTTCTCCTTTTCTATCTTTTTAATTTATTTATTTTTCCTCTAATTTGTCACTTTCTCTCTCCTCTAGTTATATATATATATATATATATATATATATATATATATGGTGCAAAAAATGCTCTTGCATCACTTTTTATCAAAACCAACTTCATGGTAGTATTCCCTTTGAATTGTGTATGCTTACTGAACTCAAAATACTTTATCTTAGGAGAAACAATCTAAAAGGCACAATCTCACCCTCTCTAGGAATGATGACATCTTTAATTGAATTGGAGTTAAATAAAAATAGATTACATGGTAGTATTCTTTTAGAACTTAGTATGCTTACTTAACATAGAATGCTTCGTCTAAATTACAATAGCCTAACAGGAGTGGTCCCATTTTAGATATGGTGAACCATTAAGGTTGTAAAACTTAAGGGAAAACCGAGTCACTTGACAAATATTATGTTCTCTCCAATTCTATGTGAGACAAAAAAAAAAAAATAGTCTAGATGGTCTCCCACAATAAAGACATCTTGGTCTTCATCATAATGCACAAGTTGGAAAAATATGTTTCAAATCAATTAGAAGGTACCAAAATTTGGAGAAAGCAATTAGAAGGTACCAAATTTGGGAGAAAGTGGACTTATCTAAAACAAGATAAGAATAAATATGCTTGATGTTTTCCCGTACTATAAAGATGTAAATATGGTGTGTATTTTTAATCATTTAGGTAGCAATCATGATTAGTGATACATATGTAGATAAATATCTAAAGAAAATATAATTATTTAAGGAGTATAAGATTGCATTCTTAACATTATTTTCATCTTTATTTATGGGTTAAAAAATATATATAATAATTTAGGTTTCTAATATTTCCAAATATTACATATACATTATTGCAACACAACTAATACTTCACTTGTTTATAAACCTTTCTTGAACATGATTGAATTTAATATTTAATATTAAAGACATTGAAGTTTTTATTTTCCATAGCTTTAAAAAGTTAATTATTTATCTACAATGTTCATCAAAATCATTGTACATCAAATAAACCATTTTTTTGGACATATAGGAATCCTAACAAAAGAAATGGTTATAAATTTTCATATTGTAATCATTCTTGTCGATTTTTAAACTTTAAATAAGTGTTTGGAAGAGGTCACCAAAGAGGTATTTAGTAATATATTAGTAAGAATTTATTATTTTATTTTTTTAACAAGATGAGAGGAAACACACTTGATGTTGTTCCATACTCTAAAGATGTAAATTGGTGTGTATTTATTTCAGCCATTTATGTGGCAAACAGGATTATTGATACATTTGTAGATTATTATCTAATGAAAATCCAAATATTTAAGGAGTGTAAGTTTGTATTCTTAACACTATCTTCATCCTTATTTACATTTTTTATTTAGGTTTATAATATTTTCAAATATTATCTCTAACATTATTGCAAAACAAATAATAAATTAGTTGTCTATTAATCTATATCAAACACATGGTCTTTATAAACTTATATAAAAGGAATCAAAATCTTATCCATCAAAGACCATTTGTTTGTGTAATATGTTCATCAAAGTCATTGGAAGTTAAACAAACCTTTATTTTGGGGCTTGTAGATAGCCCATCAAAACAAATGGTTATAAATTTTGTATACACCAATGATGTTACATGTGTAAGATAAGTACTTTCATGTTGTATCCAGTGTCAATTCTTAAGTTTCAAATGAATTAATGTTAGACGAGGTCACCTATGAGGAAGTTGATAGAATATTAATAACCTTTCTTTATTTTTTAATGTAATTAGTAGCAAGGGTACAAACTCTTACAAAATTACAACTAGAGGGCTTTATGTAACATCACATTCCACAGACTATATGAGTCATCTAGAGGAAGAAGCTACTCAACTCCTCAAGAATCTACATTAATTTGTTTTGGTCTATAGTTTTTTATGTATGTTATTTATGTTAGTGTTCTATTGTTCTTTTGGTTATGGGTTGGTTTTTTGTTCTTTCCTATTGGCAATGTTTATATGTAATAGGTTTTGATTTTCTTGGAATTTTAATATTTTAAAATTCATAAGCTATACTGTGAATATGTGTTTCATGTCCTTTTATAACATTTTTTTCAATAAATAAATAAAACACACACTAACAATAGATTTTTTTAAAGTAACTAATAATAAAACCACCAAAAGGTGACTACAAATAGTGGTCACTCAACCTATAAATCTCAAGATTACCATTACTGTACAAAAAATACCAAGTATTAATAGAAATCAATAAAACCATACACCTAGTACAAAAAGTATGAAAACATAAAGATGAGTGAAATAATCTTCCTAAAGCTAGAGTCTAGGTGAAAAATAACAAAATGTAAAATGTTTTTTTAATACCCTGTAGAGAGGGAGGTTGATATTAAGAACAACCATCCAAGAGTTAAGTGTTGCCATGCACTTTGAGGTTGCAACCCAAGTGATATATAATATGGCTCCAATAATATGTAAGAAACTTAAACAAATTCTTTTTATTTTGTTGCCATCCCCTTCAATATCTTTATTAAGAGTATTTCATACAATGGGAATAGGGAAGCCTCATAGTTGTGCATAACATGAAGATTGAACCTAAAAATGCATCCCATATTTTGTTCCATCTCAATCATTTAAAAATAAAATTTATTTTGTTACATTTAAACTTGGCCAACTCTAATGCAAAAACCTTATTTGTTTTGACATGGATGGTGTTAACCATTCCAAGTATTATGATCTTCATGATGCTAATTGGATCCTCTTCATGTTATCATAGATGTGGGTACAACTATTAATAGTTGAATTTTTAATCCTAATAATAGAAAAACCAACTTCTTTCTCATCACACTCCATATCATTCTTTTCCCCATGATCTTCCTTCCCAATCTTCCCATTCCTCTATTTAGTGCTCTCCATTAAATCATATTCAATCAACACTTTTTCCCCTTTCTTTGTAGATGTAGTGGCTAGCTATTATATCCACACAAAATAGTTTGATCATCTTCCACTTCATATTCCTCTTTATTATTCACCTCCTAGACACAAATTTTGGTTTTCTTAGTAGGGGAAGATGATTTTTTCTTTTCCTTTGGAGGTGGCCATCTAAAACCCTTTTCCTCTCAAGTCACTTGTGTAAGGCATGTAAAAATAAGAATTCAAAAAATATAAGGTTCCATTTTAAGATTCAATCCTAAGGGCACTTGAATGACAAACATATTTCTTTTTACATGGCAATACCATGTCAATTATGTTATCAAGAAAGGGAGATTGAGAAGGGTATGTGTAGGATAATGGTGTGCCAAACAATAGTGATATGAAAAAGTTGGAGTTTTAAAGCATCTAATAGCATTTCAAAAAAAAATTTGAAATTTTTTCCCACCCATCCTAATACCAAAGGAAAAAGGTGATACCATACTTTTTGGGTATCCAATCCTATATTGGGTACTTGATCACCTATTGGATATTTGATATAAATAGGTACCCAATATTAGATTAGATACTCAAAACTTGCAACCAAAAAATTAAATCAAGAAAATTGAGTGCTATTTTCCACTATTGTTTCTTATTGTTGGAGGCCCCCATTTTGGGTATAGGATAAAGGCAACCTCAAGCAAGTCCAATTTTTTTTTTTTAAATTGATTAGTTTCATTTAATTATATTTAAAAATAGGTTTCTTTCATAGAAATCACTATTTTTTTATTTTTAATTAAAAAATATTAATACAAATAGTAATTTTTGGATTCTTTCCAATTTAATAGGCATGGATGACTTGAATGATGTTGATAACACTGAGCCATGAATCAATGTTCCTTGAAACCCTCTGCCAAAAATTTGACAACCTTGTCAAAATCCTCAACCTCAACCAAATGATCCACTACCCCGTCAAAACTCTCATCAAATTGAAGATTTGATACAAGAAAATCTTATCAAAATGAGGGGTTTTCAAGCCACATATAACAATATACCTACATTGGCTCCCATTTTACCCACATTAAACACCGTAGTAGAAAATATTTAGACACTTTTTGATTATCAAAATGCTTCTCTGCACTGGCATGAGAAAATGCATGTCATATTTGATGATGAGTTGGACTTTGATGAGGTTTCATCCCTAAACATAACAAAAAATAATATAGTTGACCTTTTTGGGAATCAAAAAACTAGTAAAATAGTAGAATGTACAAAGCCAAAATTATCAATTCATTGGTGCACAAATGAGGCTATGTGTGAAAAATTTTGAGATTTTTGGTGGACAATTTTTGACAAACCTCTACCCAACAATTCAGACGTCCCATTCTATCTCATTAAAAAATTGTCTGTTGAATTTGTGGTGGGCTTCAAGGTGAACTACTAGATCATGAGACTCAACATGGGTGTAGGAGGAGGAGCTCCTTAACATAGATCCTTTTCTCAAAGGAAGAAAGATGGCACTTTCATCCCTCCTACTAATGTCTCCCCCCTACTCTAATGTAGCATCTTGATATCATTTCAAAGGCTAGCTCTTAGACTATTAGAGCCATCCATAGATTGAGTAGCCTATTGATATCCCAGACTAGGTCAATGTTTCCTCCCTATGTTGATGATGCTGGCATGAGTTCATCATTGATAATCTTATCAAATGTTTGTATACCCCATACTTGCATAATGTGCAAGACTATTTATCTGTGTCCCATTGGTGATTATTCTAACTATCATTTTCTATTTTGGGAGGAGGATATACCACACATGTCTATAGAGATTGTAGACCTTAGCATAAAAGAGGATGGACATGTAGAGCCATGAGATCCTTTTGTGTTGGTATGTGTATATATATTTTTGTCATGAAATAATTTATTTAAAGTTAATATTTATACTAGAAAAATTTTAAACCATACAAACTTATACATGTATGTGATCTTCATTCAATTTTAGTTAATAATTGAGGAGGAGCTTAGACAAGTTAATGATGTCACACTCTCTGCTATTTCATTTGGCCTTGAGACATCTATAGTACTTTATGTTGTGTTATTGTTTCTTTGTTATTTGATATTGGAACATATATGGTTTATGTAAGAATTTGGTATAACTCTGATATCATGTAAGAATTTTCCTAAGGGAAAAATTCATCCAAGAACTAAGAACTCAAACACAAACACAACTGTAGACCAAAAATGGATATGATCAATTAATTAGAGTATGTCCTAATACATGCTCTGTTTAGTATGTGATCTCCAAATACAGTAGGAGTGCCTATCTCTAGAAAGAACTAAGAGATAATATAAGCATCATGACAACTAAGCACATAACTTATCCATTATTCTAGATGAGTGGATAAGAATGAAAAGGTTGTCAACACTATGTGCTTAATTAGTGTGCTAACTCCTATGTTGTAGACACCATGTTCATAAAAGAGGTGCAAACTACTGTGTTGTCAACATGACAACTTACAAGAGAATTCATACTCCTAGGTGGCTAATAAATAAATAATATAAAATATACATTAACCTAAGTAAACTTAAGTAAGTGTAAATAGTAAATATTTATTTACACCAACAAACCCCCTTAATTGCAACTTAGGGGAATGCACTTAAGTTCAGAAGAACTAGGATGAAATTCATAATGGGTCCTAGCCACTAGGCCATGATAGTTACTCTTGTACATAATGATATGCAAATCTCTCATAAAATGGGGAAAGAGGGAAAACCTCATGGGAAAAACCCTCCCACAAAGAGAGAGATGAAAAGGGATGCATGGATGGATGGAGTAATCAAGACCCCCCCATTATGACATACATCCAATATATACAAAAGAAAAATGGAGAAGGAAAAAACCTCCTAAGAGGAAAAAGTCACCCCCAAAAAGGAGAAGAAGGAGATGAGGTAGTCCCCCCCTATAGGTAGTGTGTCAATCATTGAGAAATGCTTCGATGTAGAAGCTAATCCATGTCCTTTGAATGATATTACTCCCCTTTGGAAGAAACAAATGCAATGGTACAAAGGAGATGCATCCCCTATATGGAGAATGAATCTCTATGATGAATAGTATCTCTAAAACCTACTCAAGTGTCCTTATGTTGATACTGATGATGGTTTTTCCCAAAACTACTAAGAAGAAGTGTAGATCAAACAAGGAGTCTTAGAAAACCAACTATCTTCTCAAACATGAAAGAGACCTCCTGTAGATGTTGTACATAAGAATCCACAATCATGCCAACCTAGAAGGATTTATCGTGCAGAGAATGTGCAATAACTATAGAAGAATCTACCTCAATAAAGAGAAGTGATAAATCATCATAAAATTCTTCCATATCCACTATGTGTGACTCCAAGAATAGAGCTAAAATGTTTGACAAGAAGTCATCACCTAGAAGACCATGTGTACCATGTAGTGCTGAAGTACATGAATTTGCCACTGTGGTAAAAGACGAAGTATTAGCCTCAAAAAGGAGATGAATGTCATCAAGAATGTCTCCCACATCTTCAATGTGAGACTCCATAAAAAGGCCCACAAGGGTGGGAAAGAATTCTTTGCATGAAGGTAATGTAGAAAGACATGTAGTGTCTTGTTGTACTAAATTTGAAGCAATGATGGCTAAAATAGGACCAGTATGAGCAATAGGAGTTGGAGGTGTGATCTCAACTAAAGTTGAAGAAGCCATAGCTAGAGTGACTAGATGTAGACTGTCCTCTAGAGATGGAGGAACATAAGGATCTCCATATGCTTCTCAAATAGACATCCAATATCATAAGGAAAATGTGCCAATCTAAGAGGAACAAAAGTTTCCTTACTCATGATGTTAGAAATAAAGTGATGAAGGTTCACAACATATGTCCAATTAAAAGGTTGTGACAATGAATAAAGACAAGGAAGCAATTCTAGATGGTCTCTTAGATGAGAAACTATCAAAGTACTCCATTTGTGATAGTTCCTTGTTGTCAACTATGGTCAAATACCAGACTAAAAAATCTAACAACACTCCATGAGATGAATCAATGAACCCCCAAAGAATCAAAGAAGCCCCCCTTCAAAAAAAATTTTGTTGGCACTTTATATGGAGTAAGTGTATAATGAGCCACTTGTCAAAATGAACAAAGTAGACCTCTAATTTTGCTTGTCACAACTATCACTTGAGGCTTAAGAATGGAACTAAGCACTATAGCTAAATTCTAAAATCAATACAATGCAGAAAAGGCCCTAGTTCTAAAAGTGATATTTTTGTCCACAGAACCCTAGTATCTAACTATAGATATAGAAAGTAGATGAAAAAATATGCACTTTCAAGAAAAATGGAACCTAAAAAAGTGACCAGAAGTGCCCGTATGGAGCATTTGAAGTTGCAAAACATAGGATTATTCAAGTATAATCACCAAATGATGAAAATTCTAAAAATACTATCACAAAAATTAGATAATAACATCATCACTAGAAAATTCAAGAAATTCTACCCAATTTCAAAAAAAATTGCAGCTAAACTAGAGTCTAGATGTCTGAGATATGAGCTCACGAAGTCAAGCTGCGAAACTAAAAAGAAATCTGGAGAGGGCTCTGGAGAAAATACTAGGATGTTGAATTTGACAATCAAATGGTTGTTGCTATAGTTGTAAATGGACTAGGTTTTATGTTCAAATGGACATCAAATTTAACCCACTAAAAAAGTGACATCAGCGAAAAAAAGCTTGTCCTCATGATGTATCTACTAAAAACGATGTCCATACTGTATGAAATGTACAAATAGAGGACATGTGGCAATTGATGTGACTGTACACATGTCAAAAAGTCTAGCTATCCATGTGGTTGACATGGCAATTCTGGCTAATGTGTGGCAAAAAATGACATGTCACTGCACATGCTATATATCCACATGGCATGGAGGCAAATGGAACACATGTCAAAATGTACAAAAGGCATGGACCTATGTAGGATGCTTTCATGGCTATGTAGCTATCCACTGTGGCATACAAATCAGTGTTGTGTGGCTCAAGTTTGTAGACTATCTGCATGCCATGTGGATGAAATCAATATTGCGAGCATGAACAATGAGTGGGGTTTTTTTTAAAATCATCACATGAAATCCAATGCACTACTAGAGGAGTCACTTTGTAATGCTAGAAAAGCACTAGACATCACTAGTGGGAGAACTTAGACACGCAGGTGGAAAGATTTTTATTAAATTAGCATCAAAATATTCAAAAATGTCGAGCATCAAGTTTTTAACTTTGTGGGTGTCATAAAAGTAGTGTGCAACCAGGAGATACCATGTAAGAATTTTCCAAAGGGAAAAATTCACCTAGAAACTAAGAACTCAAATGCAAGAACAACTGTAGACTAAGAGAGAGAGTATGATCAAAATGATGATATATTCAATATGCCAAAAATCCTAGATTAAATGTCACTGGGAGTATGTGTGACAGTGGGTTTTTAAACCCTTTTGTCCCACATTATATGTGTGGGTGCCTTGCATGCAAGTTAAATATTTAATACCACTCAAGGCTTGTGAAAGGTAAAGCCATCAGTATTGATGGGGCTAGCCATAGTGAAGAGTCAGTCAGTTAGAATTTGTTGGTTGAATTTGCTCTTAAATGTCTAGTGTCAATTAATTTGACGGTATGGCCTATGATAAATGAATAATTCCCTACCACAAATAAAATATACTTCCACACTATAGAGTCGGGATCTGATAGCCTGATTTTGCAAAAAAAAATTCTCTACCGAGTGCCCAAAGGGTGAATTTTTTTCCAAAAATACTGACAAAAGAAAAGTATAGAGAAATAAAAGAAAATTGTAAATCAGAAATTAATTAAATTGAAAAAAAATGACCATAACCGATCTACAAATCGAGGCCTCTAGGGTCTGATTTGCAAAAAAAAATTCCTCATGGTTGACTTTAGGCCAAGATAGCTGAGTTTATAGTTGATCTTCACTAATTCAGTGTTTTGGATGCAATGGCGAGGTCAAATCTAGTTCTAGATGCTCACAATTTTTGTAGTATCTTGGATTTGAGCTGAGGTGTTGAAGCAAGTGTGGTCTCGAACGGCTATGTGATGAGAAAATCTCCAAAAGCTCTAATACCATGTAAGAATTTTCCTAAGGGAAAAATTCACCCAAGAATTAAGAACTCAAACATAAGCACAACTGTAGACAAAAAAATGGATATGATAAATTAATTACAGTATGTCTTAATACATGTTCTATTTAGTATGTGATTTCCAAACACACTAGGAGTGCTTATATATGAAGGCCTCTCAAGAAGCACCTAGAATGTCTCTAGAAGGAACCAAGAGATAAGATAAGCATCATGACAACTAAGCACATGCCTTATCCATCATTCTAGATGAGTGGATAAGAATGAAAATATTGTTGACACCATTTGCTTCATTAGTATGCTAACTTCTATGTTGTAGACACCATGTGCATACAAGAGGTGTGAACTCCTATGTTGTCAACATGACAACTTACAAGAGTATGCATACTCCTAGGTGGCTAATAAATAAATAATAGAAAATATGCATTAACCTAAGTAAACTTATGTAAGTGTAAATAGTAAATACTTATTTACACCTATAGTTTATAACTATTCTTTTCTCCTATAGGTATCACTTGTAAGTGGGGGGTAGACTGCAAGGCATGAGACACAACCCATTAACAAGTTAAAGGTAATTAGGTGTTTTTAAAGTGATTAAATATTGATGCAATCTTGTATCTTGTTTGTGCCAATGAAATTTAATTACAATCTTTATTGTACAAGGCATGGCTACTTGTGATGAGTCCAAGAATATTTGGCGTTGTATACCCTCTAGAATATTTGGCTACTAATTTCCATGAGATTAACAACTACACTTTTGTATCTTGTAGAAAAGACGTAGTACACATGAGACTAGATGTCATAGTTTTGTATCTTTTCTCATGCAATCGTTATTTCTAGAGGAGAGGTTGATAGAGGTAAGTTTTAGTTTGAATTCTTGATTATATGTTATATATTTAGTATTCTATCAATTATAATGCTATAATTTAAGTTTTAGATCCATCTAGTAACCATACTTGAACATATATAGGCCATAATCTTTGAGCATTATTGAGGACGTATGAGAGAACTCTTGACTTCCATAGGAGGTTACTGAGAGAGGTATTTATGATGAACATTTGAAACTATAAATCTTAATTAAAAAAATTATCATTACACATTTTAGTAATTTAATGTTAGATATGTAGAATAATATAAATTTAGTAAATTAACTTTGGGTTTTCCTTTTTCGATTATGTAGGAGGCATATGATCCACCTAGTACAACAAAGATGCTACATTTTGATGATCCACTAGAAGCATAGGATAGTATAATTGTCATAAGATGCATCATGAGGCATATTTAGATGGAATATGCCATATTTTATACAAAAAAATGATATTATACACATTTTGATGGCATGATCAGCTAGATTTTGTAGATGGATCTATGCATTTTGATATATATTTTTGTCATTTTTGTGCACAATGATATATATATTTAAATTTATTATAGTATTATTCAATTTATCATGTGCTGTGTGTATTATTCATGTTTATGGAATTTCATTCATTTTGATCATGTTTTCTATATTCAATTCAAATGTACTAATTTGTGAAGAAAATTTCATTGGCCTTTACTATCAAATTTTAATACAATATTTAATTTGATATTGTATCATATATGTTTAATTTGAAATGATGTCTACAATCCCTTAAGATGTTTACAATTACTCAAATCCATGACCAATTTGGTCGTAGGAGCCCATCTTTGGTCTTATGAATGCTTTGGTATGTAGTGGTAAAAAATGTTATAGGTTCTTTATGGTCAAAAAAGGGGTATCTATAGGGTTTACCCATCCATCAAAAGCTAATAAAACTAATGATTTGATGTCATGATCAATAGTTTGAATGTAGGGTAGTGATGCACTAATGAAGTGACATACACTACAATTTTTAGCATCAGGCAAGATCCCTCTGCCACATCAAAAAAGAATGTGATCTCTCCATGATGAGAGAGGTTATTTTAGACCTTGGCATCATTGTATTATGGAATTCAATATTTCACTAATATCCCTCATGATCTTTGAGTAACAACCCTTAGAATATCAATCTCCAAATACACTTAGAGCATCTTAGAGATGCTTCTATACAGAGTGGCCACAAACATTGTAAGATCTCTATAATTAGTGATGCAAGGAGGGTATGAATAGCTAGGGCCAAAGGAACACCTAACTATTCAAATACCTTGCTAACTAGACACAATAGAAGCAAACACACAGAGAACAATACTAAGGAGAGAGAGAACACACCACTTTATTGATTCATCAAATTATTAGCATACATGCCCAACTGTAAGGCCTTCTAGGTTATGACCAATTAAAAAATACAACTTCAAGATCTACAATCCAACTTAAAATTCATAATTCCAAAATCATATGTTCTGACTCTCTTTATTTCTTGCTCTACCTCAAACCTAAGCCTAAGCACCCTATTTATACTTGCCAAAATAACTTACAAAAGATTCTAGATAATTACATAATAGAAATTAAGACATTAAAATGGTCTACACTCATCCTAAGACAATATCTATACATTAAATTCATGATCAAAATTAAATACATCAATCGGCTCAAAATAAGAAAAACTCTATCAAAGAAGGAACCAGACATCTGCAAATAACAAGTTCACTTGGCACATGAAGGAAGACTCATCCAACACTAGATAGCTTGGAAAACTCTAGATGGCTTGACCAACATTGCATAGCTTGGCCAACCCCAGATAGCTTGACAAAAACTGAACTACTTGATCAATACTAATAGAATGAATGGGATAACATGACGACCATCTTGTTAACACAACTTGGTAAAACTACAACTTGGTTGATACTACATAATTACTAGAACTTAGCAATAAATGTAACTCAACAATGACTACATTTGGAAGCAAATGGAAGAATGAACATCTATGAGCAATATAACATATTAACCTAGGATGCTCCTTGCATTAGACAAACAAGGTAGAAAGAAATGATTCTCCTGAATCATGCAAGTGTCATAGCCTGACTTGATTCCAACTTAGATTGAGAAATCCATGTAGCATCTTCAACTAGTTTTTTCTTCAATTTTGCCAAATACTCATAGTAATCTTTTCCTCTTGTGCTCTTACTAATTCTCTAATCCAATATTTATTCAACTTCTTCAATATACTTCTTAGGATAATCATTTCACAAAACAACTTCATCACCTAATTTACGATACATATAAAACTCAATAACATTGAATATAGGAGATATATCTATGTCATTAGGTAACATAGCTTTATAAGAATTTCCACTATCAAACTTCCTCAAGATATTACAAGGTCCAAACTTCTTCTTTTTCAATTTATTGTATGTTCCAATAGGAAATATTCTTTTCTTTAAATGAACCATCACCTCATCACCAATTTCAAAAATATGATGTCTTCTATTCTTATCAACATTCTCTTATACTTCTAATTACTTTGTTCAAACTTCAGCTTCACTTCCTTATGCAAAGACTTCATAAAATTAGCAAATCCCTAGCAATACATCTTTTCTCTTCACCAACAACATCCCTCAAATCTAATATTCCTCTAGGCTATGTTCCAGCAACAATCTCAAAAGGTGTTTTTCTTGTACTCCTATTCACATAATTATTATGTCCAAACTCAGTTTGTGCCAATGTGAATTCCAATTTATGTGACTTATCTTCAACTAAACATATCAACAAATTACCCAAAATTCTATTCATAAACTCTATCTATCCATGATTCTATTGATGTAATGTAGAATTAAATCTCAATTCAATACCCATCTTTTTCCACAAAGTCCTCCAAAAATAACCAATAAACTTACTGTCTCTGTCATAAATAATACTTCTTGGTAATCCATGCAATCTAACAGTCTCTATGAATAAAATCTTAACAACATTCTCAACATCTAATGTCTTCTTACATGGTATGAAATGAACCATTTTAGAAAATCTATCCACAAAAATAAATATAGAATCATACACTTTTATTGTCTTAGGTAATCCAAGAAAAAAATCCATATTGATGTCACTCCAAGGTTTCTCAAGAACAAAACTAAGTATATGGAATCCAATATTCTTACTTACTTCTTTTGCAACTTTACAAACTCCACAACTCTTTACAAAATTTTGAACATCCTTATACATTTGTGGCCAATAATACTTATCTTTTAGCAAACTCAATGTCTTATCAATTCCAAAATGTCCATCCAATCCACCACAATACTTCTCCTTGATCAAATTAATTCTCAGAGAACTTCTTAGTATATATAACTAAATTCCTTTGAGAAACATACCTTCTTGAATAAAATATTCATCATACTTACTTATATGATCTGATAGATTTGGTACTCTACACTCTCTCCACACCTCAAAAAAATCAGGGTCAGAATCATACAACTCTTTCATCTAATCAAAACCAAGAACTTTAACCTTCATCTTAGTCAAAAAAGAATGTCTTCTGCTCAATGTGTCAACAACTCAATTAGTGATTCCACTCTTATGCTTAATCACAAATGTGAAACTCTACAAGTACTCAACCCACGTCATATTTCTCTTATTTAATTTATGCTAACTTCCCAAATAATATAAATCTTTATGATCAGGATACAACACAAACTCCTTAGGAATCAAATAATGTCTCCACTTCTTAAAGGCTTTAACAATAGCATAAAAATATTGATCATACAAAAAAAATTTCCTTTTAGCATCATTCAACTTCTCACTAATGTAAGCAATAGAATTATCTTCTAGACTCAACATATCTCCTATTGCACTTCCACTTGCATCACATTCAACTTTAAATACCTTATTAAAATTATGAAAAGCCAATATAGGTAACTCAACAACCTGTTGTTTCAATATCTTAAAACTCTTATCAGCTCTATGTGTCTACTTAAATCCTTTTTATCTCCTCTCATTGTCTCAATCATAGCATTACAAATAGAATTGAAATTCTTTATAAAATTTCTATAGAAACTATCCAAAACATGAAATAATCTTACCTCACCCAAATTCTTAGGTGTAGATCATTCCAAAATTGCTTTAACCTTCTTAGGATCCATTCTCAAACCATCACATGAAGTAAAAGAATTCCTGAATACAAAATATCCTCTTGAATAAAATAACACTTTTTCAAGTTAATCATCAACTTCCCCTCTTTCAATCTTTGCAATACTTGTCTAACAAGCTCAATATATTCTTCCTTAGTCTTACTAAATATCATAATATCATCCAAATAAACAATCACAACCTTACCCAAAAATCTTTTGAGAACCTCACTCATCAACCTCGTGAATGTACTAGGTACATTAGCCAAATCAAAAGGCATTACCAACTATCTATACAAACCATCTTTTGTCTTGAAAGAAGTCATACATTCATTACCTTCTATAATTTTGATTTGATAATAACCACTCTTTAAATTGATCTTGGTAAAATACTTTTCTCCACTCAAATAATCCATTATGTCATCCATCCTTAGCATACAAAACCTACATTTCACATTCTCCATACTTTGCTCCACTCAATCAATACACATTCTCCATTATCCATTCTTCTTAGGTTCTAATATAATAGGTACATCACATGGACTCAAACTTTTTATGATAAAATATTTCTACAACAACTCATGCACTTGTTTGTTAAGTTCCTAATTCTCTATAGGTGTCAATCTATATGGTGCTTTATTCAGAAAACTAGCTCTAGGAATCAGATCCATACAATGTCTTATACTTCTTACTAGTGGTAAATCATTAGGTATATCTTCTATAATAGGCTTCTTGTATTCATTCAATAAGTTTTGAATTCCTATTGGTACTTGGCCTCTGCTAGCTTCTACTATCACTCAGTCTCTACCAGATTCTTTTGTCACTCAGTCATTTCTAACTTCATCTGTCACTTAACCAATACTACCAAAACTTGGTCCTCTAGGAATTATAGCAAAAAAAAAAATGGTTTATTTTCATTTATTTTTAAATTTTCTTTCCACTAACCATGCAAATTATCACAATAATACAATTAACCTTATCTAGACTTTCAATCAAAAGAAACAATATTTTCTTTCTCCCATTCACCTAAAAAGTATAATGATTCAATCTTCCATCATGTATATATTACCTATCATATTTCCAAGGTATACCCAAAAACATATGACAATAATCTATAGGCATAATATCACACAAAACTTCATCAAAGTAATGTCCAATCTTGAACTTTACAGTACATTGTTCACTTACCAATATCTTATGCTCATCTTTGATCCATGAAACATGATAGGGTTTAGGATGCTTTAGCCTCTACAATTGCAACTTTGTAACCAACTCCTCTGATGCCAAATTTGTTGAAATTCCACTATCAATAATCACTTTACAACATTTTCTAGCCATCTTACATCTAGTTTTGAAAAGACTTCTTCTTAGGATAGGTTCCTCATCAATTCCCTTATTACACAAAGTTCTTATCACCATTAGATTTTCTCTAGCCACAAGTCCACTTGGTGACCACTCAATGTCTCCTCAAATCATAGCATTCCTATTACCTTGTTCATTCTCAAAAGACCTACACTCAAATGATCTATGCCCTTCTTTTCCATATCTAAAAAAATTACCATGAAAATCACCTCTAGAATATGAATTATCTATTTCTTGTAAGAATTCCCTCCTTCCCATTCAATCTTTCCTTTGTCATCGCTTTTCCATTCAGATTTACCCTTACCTTATCTAGAATTTTTAGATCTACCACCTTCTCCATAAGATCTACCTCTACCTCTATGAAATTTACCACCTCTACCTCTTTGCCTTTGTTGATGCTTTTTTGTCAATATCTCCTGAGCTTTCAAGGCATATTGATATGCTTCTTCAACACTTTCTAATTTTACAAAACTTATCTCATCTTGAATTCCAAATGTTAATCCATTTAGATACCTTTCACATGTCTAGATCTGATGTCCAATTTATAAAAGTCCTAAGTATACTCCTTCATAGTCATGTCTCTTTGTCTCAACTGTTTCATCTTTCTCAATAAGATAACTTGGTAATTAGCAAGAAGGAACTTGTTCTTCACCTCAGTCACCATTTTTAGCCATGTCCTAATCTTCTTCTTTCCTTTCATTTGTCTATCAGTTTTCAAATGCTCCCACTATAGTGAGGCATGACCTTTCCACCTAGTAACTCCAATTTTCACCTTCTTATTATCAGAAGTGTTTTCAAACTCAAGGAACTTCTCCATATTAGAGATCCAATCCAACAAATTGTTGGTGTCCAAATTTCCATCATAAGGAACAAATTCTACAAAAAGCTTTGAATTTTCCCTAGATAATAATCCTAACAATATTTCCTTATCTTGATCCTCTTTAGGTTCTAGATTAGGGTTTGGTGTCATTGCTTCATCATCAATCAAATCATCAAGATGTGCTACTATCCTTTGGGCTATATCCACAAAATATAACATGGCTGCAATTTGTCTCAATGTATCTAACTTAGGGTTCTACATGATCCAATCTCCACAAGAATGAAACTCAAGCTCTAGTACTACCTAGTGCAAGGAAGGTATGAATAGATAGGGCCAAAAGGTAAACCTAATTGTTCAAACACCTTTATGATAAAACACAATGAAAGAAAACACATAAAGAATAACACTAGGGGGGCAAGCATGTGCACGTGAGAGAGAGAGAGAGAGAGAGAGAGAGAGAGAGAGAGAGAGAGCACAACACTTTATTGATTCTTCAAATTATTAGCACAAATGCCCAACTATAAGGCCTTTTGGGTTACAACCAAATACAAAATACAACTTCAAGATCTATAATCCAACTTCAAATTAGCAATTCCAAAAAAATCTTCTCTGACTCTCTTAGTCTCTCTGCTCTATCTCTAACATAAGCCTAAGAACCTTATTTATTCTTGCCAAAAAGGCTTATAGAAGATTCTAGATCATTAGATAACAAAAAGGTTGATCTTAAGATGTATGCACTCATCCCAAGGTAAGATCTAAATATTAAATTTGTGATTAAAATTAAATACATTAGCTCAAATGATGAAAAAACTTGGTAAAAGAAGGAACTTAGCATTAGAAAATAGTAGGTTCACTCAACACATGAAGGAATGCTCAATCAAGGCTAGATAACTTGACCAACACTGGATAACTAGCCAACACTAGATAACTTAACCAACACTAGATAGCTCAACCAACACTGGATAGCTTGACCAACACTAAATTACTTAGTCAATACTAATAAAATGAATGAGATAACATGATGAACATGTTGTTAAAACAACTTGGGAAAATTGTAGCTCGATTAGTACTGAATAATGACTGTCACTCGACAATGACTACGACTTGTTAATGACTGCAACTTAGCAATGATTTTAAATAACTCAACAACAACTATTAGAATGAACATATATGAGTAGGAAAATATGTCAACCCAAGATGCTCATGTATCATCCAAAGATAGGGTGTCATTAGGGTTCACTTTTTGATCTAGAGCTAATAGTGTTGATAGTTTGATTCCACGATTAGCATTTTGAAAATTATGCAGTGGTACACCAATGAACTGAAGCACATTACAAGTTTTTGCATCAAGTGAGATCCCTTTTTCAAATCCAAATGGAACATGGTATCATGGTATTACAACATTCAATATTTCACCAATACCCCTCACAATCTTTTAGTTATGACCATCAAAATATCAATCTCCAAATACACTTAGAGGATCTTAAAGACTCTTCTATATGGGGTGGTTGTGAATCTGGTAAGCTCTATATGGTTAGAACAAGTGTGTCACTAGGGTTCACCCATCCATCCAAATATAAAAAGCCTGATTATTTGATGCCACGATCAATGGTTTGCAAGTTACACAATGTTGCACTAATGAACTGAGGCACACTACAAGTTTTAGCACTGGGAGAGATCACTAAGCCAAATCCAAATGGAATGTGATCTTTTTGAACTGAGAGAGATTATTGTAGACCTTGATATCAACATTCATTTATATTTGATGTTTCACCAATATCCCTCATGAGCTTTGACTTACAACCCTCAAAAAATTAATCTCCAAATGATCTTAGATAATCTTAGATACTCTGTAGTATGGGGTGGCCATGATAATTTTAGGCTCTCTTTGGTCATAAATGGGGTGTTAATAGGGTTCACCCACCTATCTAGAGCTAATAGAGCTAACAATTCAATGCCACAATTAGTGGTTTCAAAGTTATGTAGTGATGCACCAATGAACTTGTTGGACCAACCACTAACCTTCCACTTTGAGATTCATCACATGGCTTAACTGCCTCATGTGTTCTATAAGTCTAGTGGTTGTATTAGGCATTAATAGGTCAATCGATTGGTGCAATGAAAACTCTAGCTTGTAACAAATGGTATTAGAGCTTGGTCATAGATTTGAATCTCCTTGGGTAACACTGAGGGGGGAATTGTTGTACTAACTACCAGCCTTCCCCTTTAGGATTTGTGACATGGCTTAATCACCTCTCATGTTCTATAAGTCTAGTGGTTGTATCAGGCATTAATAGGTTGATCTTTTGGTGCAATGACAACTCTAGCTTGTAACAAAACTAGGGCACACAACGATTTTTGGCATTAGGCAAAATCACTGTGCCAAATCCAAATAGAATTTGGTCTCTCTAAATTGAGAGAGGTTATTGTAGACGTCAACATCACCATCCTTTTGAATTCAACATTTCACCAATATATCTCATTATCTCCAAGTTATGACCCTCAAAAATCAATCTCTAAACACACTTAGAGCATCTTAGAGACCCTTTTGTACAGGGTGGATGTGAACATTATAGGCTCTTTGTGGTTCAAAAAAGGGTGTCACTAGTGTTCACCCACCCATATGGAGCTAAAAGAGTTGAAAATTTGATGCCATGATCAATGGTTTCAAAGTTATGTAATGATGTACCAATGAATTAAGCACACTACAAGTTTTGACATTGCACAGTGCCAAATCCAAACATAATTTGATATCTCCAAATTGAAAGAAGTTATTGTAGACCTCAACATCATTGTCCTATTACATTTTATGTTTCACTAATATCCATCATGAAATATGAGTTATGATCCTCATAATATTGATCTCCAAACATACTTAGAGCAAAGTAGAGACACTTCAGTATGGGGTAGCCTCAAATGTTGTAGGCTCTCTGTGGTTAGAACAAGGGTGTCAGTAGGGTTCACCTACCCATGTGGAGCTAATGAAGCTAAAAAATTAATGCCACAATCAAAGGTTTAAAATTTACCTAATGATATCTCTCACGAGTATTGAACTATGACCCTCAATAAATAGGTTTTTACAATAATTACAATTTGTGTTATTATTAAGTAAAAATATCATTTTTTAGCTCCCTCCATATTAATCACATTAAGTAAAAACACCATTGTTGATTACATTAAATCAAAAAATCTATATTTACAATATCTCAAGTATTTCATTGGTATTACATCAATACACAACTTCCAAAAATCATAGTGTCAAAAATAGAATAGATTTATCTTCATTCCGCTCGTTATTGGATTTTTATCTTCATGCACAAGTACTCTTCATATGTACCTATATTCCAATATTATAAAAGAATTAGTATTATGACTACATAATAATAAGTTAATTTAATTTAAACAAGATAATCATTGGTTTACTGAACCATTATGAATGAAAGAACTTAAGAAGTAAATATACCTAGATGAGTGTTCTTATAGGGTCCTCTCACCACTTTAGGGTCTCCAATATGGCTCTATGATTAACATTACTAATAGTAAAAAGTTATTTTACTATTGGTATTCCTTAATGCTTCAACAACTTTGCATTTTTTGCTATAATAAGATGTGAATATATGAGATTTTTTTTGTGTTTTTTATATTCTTTGAATGTGGGAATTCCATTCCTTGTAAGCATGTATTTTTGTATCCATGTTCCAACAACAACAACTAAACCAATAGGATATTTGAATCCATCCTCATCTATAATTGGTTGTGTAAGCTTTTATTTACCTATTACACAATGCGCTAACTCACAATAGGATTTATCATGATTCTCCTATGGTGCAACTAATACAAAGACCTATCCTAGATGAAGAAGATTTGATAGATGGTTATGATCAATTGAACTATCCATGTCATCATTTTTGATAGAGGGCATGAGAGACAATGGAGTAATATAATGCAGAGAACATGTATCCACCCACTCACTCAACTCAGAGTGATCCCAATCACACTAAAAATAACTAGGAAAAAAGAAAGGTAGTTGTCATTTCCAAAAGGTCCATATACTAGAGTCAAATATATAGAATGAATATAATTTTGAAGAATATCTAACAATAATAAAATATGATCTATCACCTATGGACCCGTCCTCAACCAACCAAAAGAACATACATATTGTTGAATCAAGAGTCCTTCCCTATGATAATGTTGAACTACACCAATCAACAATGTTATGAGCATCAAGTAGCTTTGATCCTAAAATATTCAATTAATCCTTAACTAGAGCTCTGATCACAAATTCCCCTACTCCATCATGTTCCCCTTTCCCATGTATTGAGTCAAAAAACTCTAACAATGAGGCACCCCCCTCTCTGTGTGCATCCCATACAACCAATAAAACATGCGAGCATTCTTGAATTTAACTATGTAACTATCTAACCAAATGTTATGTCTATCCATAGCAATATTGCAAGAAATCAAAATAATTCTTGAAACAATGTTGCAAAAACTCATGAGAGTGAGATCTATCATCACTTGTAAAAATAGTACTCTCTAATAATCTTTTGATTATCTTCCACACTATCAGAGGCATGTCTATATGTTATATGGACAAAAACAGTAATATGAATGGAGTTGTAATACTAAGATTGTATCTCATTTTGGGCCTGCAATATGTAGTTATCTAAAAAGTCTAAAACTTGTATAATAGTGCCAACGGGAAAAGTCTCTTTTCACATTATAAATTGCTGATCCAACCACTAAGACCCATGACTATATACTTGTAGAAAATATTTTTTCTTAAAATCTGAACTAAAATTAGTCACATTAATTATTTTTGAAATTAATTCACATCTAGAGCCCTCACCTCCACTTTTTGATGCGAATTTCATCATTTTGTATACCATCTTCCTACTATTTTCCTCCCAAGATCTTGTTTGTACCCCTTCTGGAAACATGTTATAAACTTGTTCAAGCTACCAAATTTTGAACACTTCTCATTTAAGAAATCATTTCTATAAAAGAAATAACCATCAACTCTAGGATATAAAAATTGATTTAGCAAGTCTCTTTATGATTTTGGAAGCCCAATAGGACCACAATTCAACAATATTTCATTACTATGCAAAGTAGAATAGATGGATTGTAATATTTCATGGTGGATAGAAAACTCCACATGATATTTGCAACAACATGTATTTCAAATCTTAAGTGGCACACAATAAAATGGCTTCAAGGGTTCAAAATCCTTTTATGATATATGCAATCTTTGATGACTCTCTCTAAATTGTTTGAAAAACATAGTTTTACCTACCCCCAAATAATGTTTAGGTAGTGGTGTGTGGTTTCTAATGTTGATTCTCAACTTCAACATGTATTTAAAATTTGGTGACACCCTTGAGCTAGAGTGCCAAAACTATGTAATTTCTAGATTCACATCATCAGTTAGCTTCTTATCAAAACATGAAAGTCTCCCACCGAAAGCCCATGCATTATTTTGAATAAAATCATCAATTATCTCTTTTCTAGAAATTTCTCTTCTCAAAGTAGTATGATTTAGGTTCAAGTCATATAATTTGGTCTCATATATCTAACCTTTCTCAAATAGTAACTTACCAAAGAGGTTGTAATAACTCTTCAAACAACTCCCTTGTCCTTCTCCTAGCTATTTTTCCCAATACTATTGAGAGCACTAAAAATATTTCTTACAATAATGATATTTCTTTCCATTTTCTTATTGACACAAATATTCAATTTGAAAAGCATAGGTGATGCAGTGCCTTCCAATATTCCCTTAAGGAACCCTATTCAACTCGAGGACTCAACAACATCTTGGAACCCACTCAAGGAATTAGAGTTCAACTCAGGATCAAGTAGAAGTCTCTAACTTTAGGAAACTAGAAAACACTCCTTTTGAATAGGTTCACTCCCCTAAATCATTTCAACTAACTTGTCAATTTACCTTGCCTTTGCTTCAACTTCCCTCTCCTTGGGAACACTCCTAATTCACCCTTCATTCAACCAACTCCTTATCTTTGTACTCAAAGATTTCCTTGATCCTTATAATTCTTCAATACCCTTAAAATATCATAACTAAGAAGTTTCAACCTTCTCCAATCCTCATTATTATCTCAAACCTCAAAACTGCCTTCAATAGGACTGTCCTACTAGTCTACTTAGTAAGTAATTTGCACTTTACTCTCAAACTTCCCAAACAACCTAGTAACCTCTTCACCTTTTTAAATACCCTTTATTGAGTTCTTGAAACCCTACAAATATAAATCCTTCAACCTATAACTGATGAACCTTTCTATGACTTCTCCTATTTGTAACTAGGCTTAATTAGCCCTCCAATTAAAAAGAAACTACTCTTTGCACTCAACCTCAAGACTCCAAACCATGAAATAGTCTTAGGAAATGCATAAAATTGAAGGATTGCTAATTTTTTTTGCAAATCGATTCATATCTAATCACTCTTTCATCAAACCCTCATTTTAAGGGTTTCTAACCTAAGGCTCTCTAGAAAAGACCCTTCCCAAACTTAGAAAACCATAAAGGTGGTTTAGACACCTTAACATATACTCCATCAAATTTTTACAACACTTATTTATCCACTTCAAACCTCAGATCATGTATATTCACCATGTGGTGCTTTCCAACTACACCTTCATTGTTTCGTTCACCAGTCACACACTACTCCTTTCTCTGTTCACTGTCACAAATTCTCCTACATTAAACCATGGAATGTACATGTTATTTACACTCCTAAGTCCCTCTCTCACAAGATATAGAGGCATCACAGAATGTGGGAGGGGATTCCTACATTTTAAAACAACAAAATTGTCTCGTGACAGTGACAAGCAAAAAAGATTTAAAATGATTTCAATGGAAATTTCAAAAGATTTCTGCTCAACTATTAATATGTCCTTTAATGGATCACTAATAGCCTCCTATAAACCCTAAACCTTACAAAACAAAAGCTTTTATTTGCAAAAGTAACTTGTGTCTGTAACAACAAACATGAAACAACAAAAATGTGACAGTAAGAAACAAATTTTTTTCATTGATTCTCTCTTCCAAAACTCTCTCCTCTCGACCACCACTATTTCATACAATCAAAATACATTCTTTTAAAGACTTATTGCCCTATAAATAACTCCCAAATATTTGGGATCAACCAAAACTCCCTCATAATTGTCCTATGACAATTGTCAAATAGCTTTTTAACAACAATCATTACTTGTTTTGTTATCCATATGTCATTTTAAGACCAAAGACTTGAATATCATCCCTAAAGACTTCTAAAAGGTTTTAAAACAACCTTCACACACCTATAACTTCAACTAACCCCATTCAAACCTTATTTTAGTTTATGTTGCCAACATTGGTAACTTACAAGATATTGCACCTTTAGTGCATTTTACACCATTTAGAGGCTTTGATAGCCTTATTACATTATGTAAACCACTATTATTCATTTCCATCAACCTATAAATCTTCCTAGGATAGTCTAGGACTTCAAATGACCCTTTATGTCCCTTACATCACATTGAATGACTCTTAACTCCTCACTTGTGCCATTTTGGCCTAAGTTTGCCCATTCTTGGCAATACATTACAATTTTTTTTTTTGACAATTTCATGCTTCCCTTACGTTTTATGGCTTCAATATCCATAATTCATCATCAATTGACTTGAGATTTCTTCGTTAGCCATGAATTTCCCCTAGTACCTTCATGGTCTCCTTCATACCTCCTGATGTACCTTGTAGTTTCCTAAGTCCATTTGGTGCCCTTGCACCAAACTCCCTGACTTCAAATGTTTCCCAGTGCTTGGGAAACTGTGTACCTACAAAATAAAAATTAGAAAAAACATTTTCATTCTCTTGAAAAGATCTCAACTTCATTCTTGTTGCATACTTGTCCTCTTGACACTTCATGCCTTCTAAGTTCCTTGAATTCCATGTTTTTGCACCCTTGCATAATGCTGATGTGTGACCCTTCTTTTCCATCTACATAGTAGCCTCTTTGAACTTCAAAACCCCTACCTTATTCTTGTACCTTCTCCTTCTCTTTTGAGGTGTAGTACTCATCAACCAAATAAGTAAAATCAAGAAGCAACAACAAGCTCCTTCTAGAACATGACTCATAACAATCATTGCCATCTTTCCCACACTAGGAATCTCCATCATACTCTGATATGCCTAAAAAAAATTAGAATAATAAACCAAAAATTTCTCATTCCTTTCACATTTACATAGTTCTCCATGCTTGGAATGTAATCACCTTGTTTAGCCTTCCCTTGGCTCTTCATCTCCATTGTCTTCTCATCCTTAGTCTCTTCACACCTTGAGACCACTACTGCTATCTGCAACATATCTTCATACCCTAGCCATTTTCCTTGGCACCTCAACTCCTTGTTGATAGCTACCTCATCAGCCCCATACCTCACTATTTTAGGAAAAAAATTGTGCCCAATTTGCTATCCTATTTTTAGTGCACATAATATCGTCCAACTAGTATAATCTCCTTTCCCTCAAGCCCTTCAAGACTTGATCATTTTCTGTCTTCACTAGCATCCCTTCTCTTTACCTCTATGTCATGTCCCCTTTTCAAATAATTAAAAAATAATAATCTTTGCTAAGACAGGCAGGCCCAAGAAAGTGAAGTTTCGAAAAAAGGGAGTTAATCTTTGGAAATCGTTGGACTAATAAATGATAATTATTATTAAAATATGTTTCATTAACCTGTCTTGGACGTGAGTTATAGTTATGCCCTTTTTAAAAAGGTTTGGAGGCATTTTGGGGGGATTCCAGAACTTGATTTTGCTCATTCTTTGTTATTCTTCAGAGGCTGCCAAACCTGTGGAGAAGGAGACCCAAGAACGGGAGTTTGCAGGTTTCTAGGGAGACCCAAGAATGGGAGTTTGCAGGTTTCCAGGAAGGCTAAGGACAGGAGTTTGAAGCCATTCCATGTGCATGCTCATGTAGAGTTTGCCTTTGTGCTAAACAGTGCAGATTTGTGAGTTTTCGGGTGTATTTTTTGTAAGAGTTTGGTGTTTCCGGTTGAGTATTTCATATCAGTTTGGGTTGCTGCTGTATATCAGACTTTTAAATTCTAAAATAGAGCTGAATATATGTATTGGGACATGATTAAACTTCTGATATAGTTTATTAGTGTTTTTGCGGTCTTTCCGGGTATTTTTGTGTTAATTTCGGGAGCCCGATGAGCATTGTTTTTGTCCTCCATTTGGGAGCTATTGTGTGCATGTTATACAGATCTGGAAATGACATTTTATAGGCTGTTATGCTGCTCAAATTTCTGTAAAAATGTCTACTTTCAGATTTATTAATAACAGGTGAAGCGGTGAAGCTTTTTGGCACTATTTTCGGCATACCCGATTTGGGGTTTCTTGAGAAATTTGGTGGATCTTTGTGATATCAGTTGTTTGATTTTGAAAATCTGATTAGAGGCATGAAATAACATATCAAATCAGAAAAGGGGACATTACAGTGGTATCAGAGCCATGATCTTGCCAGCCTGAGGGTTTGTAGAAGTTGCAGATGCATGTCAAAATTTATGGTTGCATGCTACTTCAAATCATTTTCATGTTAGTTCTTGATGAATTTGGTGGTTGTAGAAGTTTGCATGTCAGTTTTGACAACTACCCAGATCTTGCATGTCAGTTTTGACAACTACCCAAATCTTGCATGTCATAATTTGGTGGTTGCATGTTGCTTCTAATCAGTTGCATGTCCAAATCTATGGTTGCATGCTACTTCTAATCATTTGCATGTTAGTTCTTGGTGTTTGAAGAAGTTATATCCTATTGGGGTTACACTCTACTTTATCCAGAATGGACAGGTATAGTACAGAGTCTCAGAGGGAACGATCTTGGACAATTGATAGCCAGAGTCAAAATAGAAGAAAGGATGGTTATTTAGACATTCGAGATAAAATTATGAAAATAAGCCATGACATGTCTAAATAGTTGGTTGAGCACCATCGTATAATGAATGACATGTTATCTAACCCAGCTAAGGTGGATAAGTTGACTGGATTTCTATTTGGCAGATTTTCTCACAGGACAGATGACACAATTCCCAAGAACTTGCATGAGGAGTTTGAGAAACTAGCTGATAGCCAAGTAGAGGTCTCAAATTCTAATCTACCACAGGAGGTGGTGGGAAAGGATATTACACAGATTGATAGTTGGTCAACTTGATACTCAAATTGAGACAATTGTTTACAGGTTGTCAAAGGGTGATGCCACAGGTATTCAGGATGGTATAGTTACAACAGGCAGTGACTACAATGTAGTGGGTTCAGATGATGATTATGAGTATGTTGTTGTGCAGGATGGTGAGATACCTGGTAGAGATGAGAAAACATTGAGCATTCATGACTTTGCTGAGAAAGAGTACCAGGCATAGTTAGATGCTTCATCACATGAGGTTGAGGCAGGTAGTACTTCACATGATTTATCCCACCAGCTGAAGGTGAGTAAAGATAGTATTTTGACTTCATTATCTCATCATGATAGGTATGTGGAGTTAGTTGGTATTGGTAATATTACTCAAGTGAGGATTTTGCTTGAGTTACCAGCTAATTCTAGTTTACAGATATGGACTCAAGATTGTTATATTGGCATTTGGGATTCAGTTGACAGGAGATCTTTAACACTTTTTGGTAGCAGTGTTTGTTTGGGTGCTATCATGGATTTGATTAGCAGATTACACGGTGTTGTCTTTTCTTGTGCCAGTATCTTGTCTGATGTTGGTATTAGTTTTTATACACCGGTGTTGGGCTTTGTTCATATATCCAGTCGACCATACTTGCTAGAATGTGTTGATGATCTTTCATATTTGGCAGTGTATACAGATGAGTCCCAGGATCATATTGGCATTGATGACATCCAGGAGGATGTAGTGGGAAATTTTGAAGACTTAGTTTCTTTGGGTATAGAGGAGTTGGACAGCAGTGCTACAGTTTTTGATACTCTGTATGTTGATATGAGCTTTAGAGTTGATTCACAGGACATGGATGGTAATACTCTAGAGACTAGTAACTTTGAGGATACTCCTTTAGACAGTGCATCAAAGGAGGTTTGTAGGAGACAGTCAAGCCAATGCCATCATGCGTCTAATCAGTTGAGAGTTAGTGACCGAGACATTGCTATCACTTGCCAACATTTTGATGCTACTCGTCAGTTATTAGCAGTTTATGGATGGGGTTCTCCTACTAGTGATGAGCAGGAAGGAAGTTATCTTTCCTTGACAGAGATCCACTCTTTATGGGAGGCTATTCAGATTTTGAGACAGAATTATATGCAGTTGGTAGCTGACAGAGATTATCTTATGGAGTGGGGTAGTACAGCATATGATGCATTGTTGGCCAAGGAAGATGAGGTGAGTGAGCTTACTGAGCAGCTTGAGGTGACTTTTGAGATTCTTGAGAGTACACAGTTGGCTTTCAAGGAGTCACAGTTTCATTTGGCTAAGGTGACCATGGAGTTAGAGTGACTACAGTCTTTATCTGATTCTATACAGTCACAAGCTATGGTGTTTGGTGATTCGAGGATGTCCATGGCTGAGATTGTCAGAGACAGTGGAGATGGGGATGCATCCATCCTTGATACTAACATTGGCATATCAAGTTCATTCCCACTAGAGTCAGGTTTAGTTGAGTTGGGTATTGTAGCAGATTATTGTATGCCTAATAGGGTGGTGGCCTCTAGTACTGAAGGCACAGAGACTAGAGATGTATCAAAGGTCATGTGTGATGTTGGTGAGTCAACAGTTGGCATGGTTCCTACTAGTAATAATACTCCCTTGGTGATATCTTTGGAGGTAGTAGTCAGTTCCAACATGGTTGATGATCAATTGTAGTTAGTTTCATCTAGATTACAGTCTGAGCCACTGACTAAGATTGGCGCATTCTATCGGTATTACACTGTGAGGTACGCTCATCAATTTACCTTTGATGACCATGTTGATGAGATTATGATACAGAGATGTACTTTGGTTCCTAGTGCTTATCATCAGTTATGGAATAGTTTGATGCCTCGAGATGAGAGTTGTGATGGGCACGACATGGTGACAAGTTTTGTAGTTGATAGCTTGATAATACATGACTTAGAGCTGGAGTTTTGGAGTGATGCTTCAGCAAGTGTTGTTATTGATTCTACTCCTTTGGCTATGACATCTCCTGACTTAGCTAGTGATCAGTCACAGTGGGTTGTATCACTTGTTCATGGTGAGCTGTTGAATGAGGTTGGTTTTTTTAATCAACATTATATTGCAAGGTATGTACATCAGTTAACAATTGATCCTTATGCTGAGAAGTTGATGGCAGGAAAATTTGGTTTGGGTTCCATTTCTTGTTGTTTATCTTGTGATGGCTTTTCACAATCAGGGGTGCATGGGAGTTATGGTTATGAGACAGTGGCCAATGATCTACAGAGTTATGTTGACTGTAGGAGTTGTACAGTGTGTGGATTCTCCATACTTGGTATAGTTTCATTTGAGAGCATTCACCATTGTTGCAGAGTTGGATTGTACATTCCATATAGGCCAGTGGAATGCATTGATGGTATTTACTATGTTGGTAGTCCACTTTACTTGGGTTTTGATATTCTAAGAGTTTGTGTCTCATGGGTTTTTGATAGTGGTAATGGTGATTTTGGAGTTTGGTTGAGCTATAATTGCCAGTTTGATTATGGATTCCTCTTGGTCATATTGCAGAGGATATTGCAGGAGCCTGTGTTAATTGGTAGTAGTATAGTTCATGACTACATTTGGGATCCAGGTGGATTGATTGGTTTATTATTCAGCCATTGCTTGAGGACAAGCAATGTTTGGGAGGGGAGGACTTGTCATGTCCCCTTTTCAAATAATTAAAAAATAATAATCTTTGCTAAGACAGGCAGGCCCAAGAAAGTGAAGTTTCGAAAAAAGGGAGTTAATCTTTGGAAACTGTTGGACTAATAAATGATAATTATTATTAAAATATGTTTCATTAACCTCTCTTGGACGTGAGTTATAGTTATGCCCTTTTTAAAGAGGTTTGGAGGCATTTTGGGGGGATTCCAGAACTTGATTTTGCTCATTCTTTGTTATTCTTCAGAGGCTGCCAAACCTGTGGAGAAGGAGACCCAAGAACGGGAGTTTGCAGGTTTCCAGGGAGACCCAAGAACGGGAGTTTGCAGGTTTCCAGGAAGGCTAAGGACAGGAGTTTGAAGCCATTCCATGTGCATGCTCATGTAGAGTTTGCCTTTGTGCTAAACAGTGCAGATTTGTGAGTTTTCGGGTGTATTTTTTGTAAGAGTTTGGTGTTTCCGGTTGAGTATTTCATATCAGTTTGGGTTGCTGCTGTATATCAGACTTTTAAATGCTAAAATAGAGCTGAATATATGTATTGGGATGTGATTAAACTTTTGATATAGTTTATTAGTGTTTTTGCGGTCTTTCCGGGCATTTTTGTGTTAATTTCGGGAGCTCGATGAGCATTGTTTTTGTCCTCCATTTGGGAGCTATTGTGTGCATGTTATACAGATCTAGAAATGACATTTTAGAGGCTGTTATGCTGCTCAAATTTCTGTAAAAATGTCTACTTTCAGATTTATTAATAACAGGTGAAGCGGTGAAGCTTTTTGGCACTATTTTCGGCATACCTGATTTGGGGTTTCTTGAGAAATTTGGTGGATCTTTGTGATATCAGTTGTTTGATTTTGAAAATCTGATTAGAGGCATGAAATAACATATCAAATCAGAAAAGGGGACATTACACTCTACTACAACCTTTTGAACCTTTTTGGCATTAGGTTCTCCTTGCTCTTCAACTCTTGACTACTACTCATTTGTTATTTGTCCTCCAAATGGACAACTTGTCTTCATATCATCCTTTTCTAGGATCTTTTCCTCAACCTCATACACATCTACATTCTTATTAGCTACTTGTTTCAAAGCATCATCCTTCTTTACTAAAGCATCTTCCATTGCTTCACCATGTTCCTCTTTTCTTAGGAACCTTTCCTTCTCAAAGATTCCAATATTCAATGACACCTTCTATGTTTTCTTGTGCTCCTCCAATGGTGTTAATACCATCTTCTTTCCATTATTTTTGAAAGTGTAGGTGTTCTTGCTACCATCATGTATGGATCTCTTCTCAACCTGCTGATGAGGACATGACCCAAGCATAGAATGCACACAATAAGAAAGGGAACATTTTATTAACTGTGAAAATATGCTAGTACATTCAGTACAGAGAAAATAGACTTCAAAACATGCCCTAAGGGCTTACAATAGCATAAATTTGGAGATAATTTCTTCTCCCAATACCTCCTCTCAAACTCCACTCTGAACTGCCTTTTACAATGCCAAAAATGCGCTTAAATAGACCTTGGAGGGTTAAGGATTGGGAATAAATTCTAGAAAGTGCTATTTGGGATCCACTGACCAAATAGAAGGCTCTAGAAGTTGCATTAGAAGTCGGCACAAAACTAGAAGAATCCAGAAATGGTAACTGAACTTCTGGGAGGCATAACTTTTGAACCGTAGGTCTGATTGACGAACCGTTTACATTTTTAGAAAGCTCTCAAAGTAATCTATACCCCTATGGACCAGCCTTGCTCATCCCCCATTTTTTGGTCCTATTTGAGGTCATTTAATGCCCCTAACTTGACTTTGAAACATTCTTAGGATGTTTCCAAAAATTGAAAAACTGCGATAACTTTCAAACTGTGGGGCCTTTTAACCTGATTCTTTTTCTGGAATGCTCTAAATTACAATTACAATCATCTGACCAATTTACACCTTCTAGTTCACCAAAATGATGACTCAATTACATACTCCTATTTTTTTAGCACTTATACGTATCCCAAGGTGATTAAAAACTCTAACCTAGAACACTAATAGTGGAACTATGAGAGTTGGAACCTTTATTTGACCCAAATGGGTATCAAAAAATGAAAACACATGAAATAGAAACTAAGTCTAAGTACATTTTTTTTATGACATAAGATTGCCGTTGTACCTCTGGATGCTCCTGCATCACCTACCAAGCCCTTCCTAAAATCATATGACAACCACTCGAAGGTACAATGTCACATAGTACAACATCATTATATGATCCAATGGTGAAGGGAACATAAGCCTACTCCTTCACATCAACACAACATCCAACATCCAATCCTTCTACTTTGTAAGGCCTAACATGTGCTATTCTTGGTAGATTCAATTTTAAAACCATCTCAAATGAAACAAGATTTGTAAATGAACCACTTGAAACAACAACCTTACAAATTTTACCTTTACATGTGCATTGTGTCTTGAATATTTGGTACCCTTGATTGTGCTTTGTATTCTTAGCTATGCTGACCACCATACTTGCTATCAATTCTTCTTCAAATAGCAACCTCCGAATTCACCTTTCAATCTAAGATCTATCTGACTTGGAATTGCCACTTTGGAACACTCCTAGAGATGATTCAACTCCAAGGCCTCAACAAAGAATTCATTGTCTTCAAAACCTCAGATCTTCACCCCAAACCATTAGCAACTAGATCTCCAAGTTCTCCCAAAAGGATTCTACTAAGCTCTGATACCACTTGATGTAGAGCCTTCCAAAATTCCCTTAAGGAACCCTATTCAACTCAAGGACTCAACAACATCTTGAAATCCACTCAAGGAATTAGTGTTCAACTCAAGGGTCAACTAGAAGTCTCTAACTTTAGGAAACTAGAAAACGCTCCTTTTGAATAGGTTCACCTCCCTGAATCATTTCAACCAACTTGTCAATTTACCTTGCCTTTGCTTCAACTTCCCTCTCCTTGGGAACACTCCTAATTCATGCTTCATTCAACCAACTCTTGATCATTGTACTCAAAGATTTCCCTGATCCTTATAATGCTTCAATATCCTTCAAATATCATAACTAAGAAGTTTCAACCTTCTCCAATCCTTAGTTTTATCTCAAACCTCAAAACTTCCTTCAATAGGACTATCCTATAGCCCTGCTCAGTGAGTAATTTGCACTCTACTCTTAAACTTGCAAAACAACCTAGTAACCTCTTCAATTTTTTAAGTACCCTTTATTGAGTTCTTGAAATCCTACAAATATAAATCCTTCAACCTATGACTGATGAACCTTTCTATGACTACTATTTGTAACTAGGCCTAATTAGCCCTCCAATTAAAAAGAAACTACTCTTTGCACTCAACCTCAAGACTCCAAACCATGAAATAGTCTTAGGAAATGCATAAAATTGAAGGATTCCTAATTTTTTTTCAAATCCATTCATATCTAATCACTCTTTCATCAAACCCTCATTTTAAGGGTTTCTAACCTAGGGCTCTCTAGAAAAGACCCTTCCCAGACTTAGAAAACCATAAAGGTGGTTTAGACACCTTAACATATACTCCCTAAAATGTTTACAACACTTATTTATCCACTTTGACCCTCATATCACTTATATTCACCATGTGGTGCTTTCAAGTGTACCTTCATTATTTTGTTCACAAGTCACACATTGCTCCTTTTTTTGTTCACTGTCGCAAATTACCCTACATTAAAACCATGGAATGTACATATTATTTACACTCCTAATTCCATCTCCTACAAGATACAGAGGCATCCCAAAAAGTGGGAGGGGATTCCTACATTTTAAAACAACAAAACTATCTTAGACTATCTCGTGATAGTGACAGACAAAAATGATTTCAGTGGAAATTTCAAAGGATGTCTGCTCAAATATTAAGATATCCTTTAATGGATCATTGATAGCCTCCTATAAACCCTAAACCTTACAAAAAAAAAGATTTTATGTGTAAAATTAACTTGTGACTGTAACAATAAACATGAAACAACAATTAACAAAAATGTTATAGTAAGAAACATAATTTTTTCATTGATTCTCTCTTCCAAAACTCTTTCCTCTCGATGACCACTATTTCATACATTCAAAATACATTATTTTAAAGATTTCTTTCCATATAACTAACTCCCAAACCTCAAGGATTGGCCAAAACTCCCTCATAATTGTCTTATGACAGTCACAAAATAGCTTTTTAACAACAATCATTACTTGTTTTGTTATCCATATGTCATTTTAAAACCAAAGACTTTAATATCATCCCTAAAGACTTTTAAAAGGTTTTAAATCAACCTTCACACACCTATAACCTCAACTAACCCCATTCAAGCCTTATTTTGGCTTATGTTGCCAACATTGGCAATTTACAAGACATTGCACCTTTAGTGCATTTTACACCATTTAGAGGCTTTGATAACCTTATTACATTATGTAAACCACTATTATTCATTTCCATCAACCTTTAACTCTTCCTAGGACATTTTAGGACTTAAAATAAACCTTTATGTCCCTTACATCACATTGATTGACTCTTAACTCCTCACTTGTGCCATTTTGGCCTAAGTTTTCCCATTCTTGGCAATACATTATAATTTTTTTTGGACAATTTCATGCTTCCCTTACATTTGATGGCTAGCCATAATTCATCATCAATTGACTTTACATGTCTTCATTAGGCATGGATTTCTCTTGCTACCTTCATGGTCTCCTTTATGCCTCCTTGTGTACCTTGTAGTTTCCTCAGTCCATTTGGTGCCCCTGCCGCAATAGGTTTCATCTTTTGTGTCTTTAATAAGTGCATAAAATTTTGACATTTTTCCACCACTCTCTTGTTGCCAAAAAAACACCTCATATAGTTTTGGAGCTCATAATGGAATGGTTTATTGTGATTTTTTCCCTTCCATATTAGTAATAATGATTTTATCAATTAATTAAACATTTTGGTGTTGTAGGAACTTCACTTTAGAAATAATTAGGAGATAGGCAAGGTTCCTATGTATTTTCATTTTTGAAAACGGTCAATCTTGACAATTTCATTATCAATTGGTACATTTTAATTCTCCACATTTTCAATCTCGACATTGTCATTATCAATTGACACACTTTCAATCTCCAACTAAAAATATTTTTTTTCTCACTCTATAATTTCACCTTTGATCAATACATTATCAACTTGATTGACATTTAACATAACTTTTCTCTTCCTTCAGTGACTTACTCTGTCTCTTTCCCTATATGTTGCAATGTCTTCACTCTATACCATACTTTTTCATTTAGCCTTTTGACAGCTACTAATCCTTATTTAGATGATAATTCAAGACACCTTATTAAGTTCTTATTATATATTATATAGTTTGATTATGTATATATTAGAATTACATATTGTTTATATATTAGGATTTATTATATCACATATATGTATTTAACACAACATATGTCCATAGTGATCCTAGGACTCCTTAGGACATATTGTAATCTCTCATATGGGTTGGAGGATATCATAAGATAACCTATAACCACCTTTGAGCCATTATATTAATTAATAGTATGGGTCAAAAGGGGTCGTAAACAAACCTTCAACCCATTTCTTTGCAACATATGTCCCTACAGGTCCTAAGACCCCTAGGGACATATTGTAATCAATCATATGGATTGAAGGGATTCATAGGCTACAACCCTCTTTGACCCATTTCATCACAACATATGTCCCTAGGGGTCTTATGACCCCTAGGGACATATTGTAATCAATCATATGGGTTGAAGAGGATTTTTGGATAACCTACAACCTCCTTTGACCCATTTCATCATAAGATATGTCCCTAGGGGTCCTAGGACCTATGGGGACATATTATAATTGATAATTTATGTTGAAGGGGGTTGTAGACTAACGTACTATAATAGAATCCAACATTGGCATCAAATGAGTTTAGAAGGAAATGACTTCTAATAAGGGGAGACACATTTGGCCATTTTGGAACATAAAAATCAAAAGGAAGAGAAAATCAAATGTAGTTAAAACAAAGAAGATTTGAATGTATAGAACTTCTGTAGTCAATTGGCAGCCACCATCAAAAAAGTAGACCCATAATGTTTTTTTAACAATTTTGGACACACTCTCAAATGCAAAAAATCTTAATGACTTTTATATGAATAAGTAAATCTATCAACTAGGATTGGCTTTATATAGATGCCCCCTAGCAAACTCCCAAGAATCAAAATGACCATGCCCAACCCCTACTATCTATAGGAAGGAAAACCATTGACACTTCTTGATCGAAGGATGGATATTGTAGGATTGAGCCTGCAAGATTGGTGCCCACCCTGGCCTCTACATAAACCACAACCGGAGCTACTATGGAATTGCTAGTAAGAAATTGCCTTAGGTAGGGAGACCCCCTTAGAGAAGAAAAAGAGGGACTTCTCTACCCACCTCATTAGAATAGTAGGGCACCCTACTATTCTAATGGGTAGAGAAGGGTTCCTTGCCCATTAGAATAGTAGGGTCTAGGCAATAATAAATTATTGGCCAAGGATCACTTCGGTTTGACCTTCCCTCACCAGCATACTAAGAAGCTAAAAATCAACAAACAACTAGGTAAACATGCAAAATGGCCCACCAACCAGAAGGACAGATGTGAAGAAACTACATAACAAACCAAAGAAACCATAAAATTATAGGAAAAGTCCCTTTCTCTTTACTTTCGATGTGGATGGAACCCATACAGAGAATTCCATAAGGATGGACAAACCAAAAAATAATTACCAAATGATGGAACTCAACCCTGACCTAACCATTGTACAGACAAGACCTTCTTTATAGAACAGATGCATGTAGAAATATCAAGCCTATATTACTCTAAAGTGGGATGCAAGATAAATTTATAGCCTATCCACCATAGAATTATAGGTATAGGGTAGGGCATGGTATAGGTGTACACTAAAAAATCACCAATAACATGTTACCAAATTTTCACTCTTCTAAAGTGAGCTTTGTTATGAGCCTACCCTGTTAAAGATTAAAATACACATTTTTAGGTGTGATACTATTAAAGGATTTAATCACCTTGTTAGGAGTACCCTTGCTAGAGGACTTAAGAATATTCCATTAGAATGTCACCTTGATTAAAGGATTTACAAATGAATGTTAGGTCAACCTTGATCAAAGGATTTTAATAGATATAATGGTTGGAAAGTAACAATAGGTTGATTGGATAAATACAACTCCCTTTGCAAATATAGATCACAATTTAGGTCATCTACTAAGTCATTGACTAAATTCCATTCATATCTCCATCACTATCTTTGATCCCCTTCAACTCATTTCATCACAACATATGTCCCTAGGGGTCCTAGAACCCCTATGGATATATTGTAATTGATCATTTGGGTTTAAAGGGGTCATAGGCTAACCTATGACCTCATTCAACCCATTTCATCACAACATAAAACCCTAGGTAATCTAATATCCCTATGGATATATTGTAATTAATCATATGGGTTGCACAAGGTTGCAAGCTAACCTATTGACCCATTTCATCACAAAAAATGTCCCTAGGGGACCTAGGACCCCTATGGACATGTAGTAATAGATCATGTGGGTTGCACAAGGTCGTAGGCTAACCTATGACCCTCTTCAACCCATTCCATCACAACATATGTCCCTAGGAGTGCTAGGATGCCTATGGACATATTATAATCAATTATATGGGTTGAAGGGGATTGTAGGATAACCTACCACCCCTTTAAACCTATTTCATTGCAAAATGTGTTTGTAGGGGTCCTAGGGCCTTCAGGGATATATTTTAATCAATAATATGAGTCAAAGGCCTATGACCCCCTTTGACCCAATTCATCAAAAAATATTTTCCTAGGGGTCCTAGGACCCATAGGGACATATTGTAATCAATCATATATTTTTAATGAAGTCATAGACTAACCTATGACCCTGTTTAACCCATTGCATCAAAACACATGTCCCTAAGGGTCCTAGGACCCCTAGACCCATATTATAATTGATCATATGGGTGAAAGAGGGTCATAGGTTACGTAGGCTAACCTACAACCCTATTTATCCTATTTCATTGATGCATATGTCACTCAAACCCCTAGTAAAATATTGTGATCAATCATATGGGTCAAAGGGGGTTATAGGCTAACCTACAACTTGATTTGACCCATTTCATCACAACATATGTCCCTAGGGGTCCTAGGTACCCTAGAGAATAATTAAAATTTAATATTTCGATTGAAGGAGGTCATAGGCTAACCTATGACCCCTTTCAACCCATTGTTAGAATATATTGTCAATCAATATAATATATATGGGGGGGTAAATTAGTTATCCAAGTATTATAAAAATTATCAACCTTATTATTTTTTAACCATATGAGAAATATAATTAGAAACCACAAAAATATACTCATGTACAATAACACTAGATATGTTAACTATGGAAGCCCTTGATCAGAAAGAAACGCTCGGTGGGGATTGGTATCCTCAAGATGATGTACTAATATAAATATTCCTTGTTATAGGATGAACCATATTAGGAGTCTATGAAAATATATAGTACATATCAGTCACTATTAGGAGACTTTGAATCCCTATTAGGAGATTCCAACCCTATTAGGAGTTGTGCCTGTTGGCATTATAATACATTTTTGTCATTAGTTACAACACTTATTGGATTCTGAATGCTTACCGAGCTCTCACCGAACATTCCTTTGTAAGCCAAGCTTTACCTAGTTCTCAGTGTTTACCGAGTGATCGAGGTGAACAAAGCAGTCAGTGTTTACCGAGTGATTGAGGTGAACAAAGCAGTCAGTGTTTACCGAGTGTTCGAGGTAAAGAAAGGAATCAGTTTTGACCGAGTGAAGATGTACTTAGTATTGACCGAGAACTTCGTGATAACCGAGCTCCTGAGGTTATCAAGGAAATTAATTTTACCGAGCTCAGATGGTTATCAAGGAAACTAACTATCACCAAGTCACAAGGTTCTATCGAGTGTTTCCTTTGATCACCGAGCTACAGTTCAGATAGAAGTGTTCACCGAGTGACATCTCTTCTACCGAGTCTCCAGTGGTTACCGAGTTCAGAACTACTCGAAGTGTTTAGTATGGACCGTGCCTTCACTTCTACTGAGTGCATGACAATGTCGAGTAACATAGTGGACGTCGAGTATCAGAAGGACACCGAGTCAGTTCAGTGAACCTGAGTTTTTACCTTGGGCCGACTTTGTATAGATATTTGCACTTGTTGTTTTGGCCGACCTTGCATGTATTGTTTATTTGGATGGTATATATATATGCAATGTATTCTATCATTCAAAATGAGAAAAATAGTAATGGTAATGAATGCAAATGCGAAAGTATGAAAGAAATACATGCGTGCGAAAGTATGTGTGCTGAGTTGTGAAGGTATTCAGCAAGGTCAAGTTTTGGAGCAGAAAAGTTTTATCTATCACATCAACGTGAATCAAAGCATAGTGGATCTTATCAGCAATCAGTTGTAATCAGATCCACTATTTCATTCTAACAGGTGAATCAGTTTTTTGTAAATCCTTTAACAAGGTAGACTTAACAGTCTTTTGTAAATCTCCTAACAGAGTGCATACTTTATTGTATGTTTGTAAATCCTCTAACAAGGTGGATCTAGCAATCCTTTGTGCTCCTAACAGGGCAGATCACCAAAAGTGGTCATTGTAAGCCTTAACCAGCCAACTTCATACTACAGTAACGAAGCTTTGTGGGTTTCATCCCCACCCCAGTTTTACTTTCTATTTGGAAGGTTTCTGGGTCACCAAATCTATGTGTTCAAGTGTTGCAAATGATTTTGTTTCATGCTTACAGTAGGTTACTTGGATGAATGGTGAATATATCAGTATGCAGTTTTATTGTTTAAAATTTTAAAGTTACTGATTCACCCCTCCCCTCTCAGTAACTTGTCCTATCTTGAATATTTCCAACAATTGGTATCAGAGCAATAAGGTTCTCAAGATAAAAGTTTCACAGCTTGAGCAAAGATCAAGGACAATGGAGATATTCAGACTTGACAAAACTATTGAGAATGAAAAGCTAGATCTGAAAATGGCCATGGCTCAACTCAATGAAGCAAAAGAGCATCTTTCACAATCCTTGAAAAGAAGAAAAGAACTTGCAAGGCAAATGAATGACCATTAGTATGTTGAAGAAAAGATTGAAGATCTCTCACCATCAAGTAGTTCAGTTGAAGCTGACAAAGCAATCAAAGAACTTTTAGAAAAGAATAGATCTCTACAGGAAGAAGTAAGAAAGCTCAAAAGGGAACAAGAAATCCAGTCCATCAGGCTATGCTAAATCTTGGAGCAAAGGAACAAGGCAGCTGAAGACTTAGAGGTAAGGAATAATCAATCCTCTCAGCTTGAAAATCTTGTAACTCAATTATCTAATGCAAATGAAGAAATTATGAATCTAAGATCTGAGAATGAGAATTTGAGAAATGACTTAATTACTAAAAGGAAAATCAATGCAAGCTTACAAAGTGATCTAATCTCTGAAAAACAAGTCAATGAGAGAATGGTAAAATCTCAAAAGGACATGGATCAATTGAATCTACAAAATGAAGAAAACTTTCATAAACAAAATGGTAAAGCAGGCCTTGGATACAAGGAAGAAGGTGAATCCTCCAAACAGGGTACTCAAAAGAATCAAAGACCTACTTGCAGCCACTGTGGTAAGTTAGGTCATACATCTAACAGATGTTGGAGCAATGGAAAAGGCAAATTTAATGGAAAGTGCTACAATTGCAATCAACATGGACACAAAGCCAATGAATGCAAAGAGAAACCAAAATTTGAAGGTAAATGTCACAAATGCCAAAAGCAAGGTCATAAGGCATCACAATGCAAATCCAAATCATTTAATCCAGCAGAACAACTTGTCAAAGCAATATTTGGTTGGGACTACAACACTTGGTGCAGATGTCATTATTGTGGAGAATATGGTCATACTGGCATAAACTGTGCAAGGCATCACCTAAGAAAAAGGGATACCAGTGTAAAATGTTATACATGTACAGAACTTGGTCATATATCTAAAAATTGCATGAACATAAAGAAATTCGAGGATGAGAAGAAAAACAAAGTAGACAATATTCAGAAGCAAATGAAGTAGTAATGGATTCCTAAGTCTACCGAGCCAGATAATTCAAGTGATGGAATGGTCACTCAAGAAGTGAGTGACTCTACCATTTCCAATTAAGACTTATCAGGATAAGACCAGGACTGTATCTACAAAGAAATATCCTAAGTAGTCCTAGAATGAAAATATGATCAAATCAGTATTTCAGATACATCAGGATCATGGTCGGTACATGACCTTATCGAGCTCAGTCGGGTACAATAAGGCTTCTTTCACCAAGTTGCACTTACCGAGCATGGTTGGTTCTTCTCTTACCGAGTTAAGGTCGGTTTAACCTATTTTCTTTTGGTCACCAAGTTGCGAAGTTTAAGCCGAGCTAGTGGATGACAGTCTGTCAATCGCAGCTACCTCCGTACTGAACATTAATGGCAAATTTTTCATCAAAAGGGCAGATTTCGACCTCATTTTTCACCGCGAATTCGAGATTTACACAGAAAACAAAAAAAAGGGCTTTCAAGCGAGTTCAAGCGATTTGAAGAGATTTTCCAGTGAAGTATTCTTACGAAACCTTTTTACTCACCAAGCAGCAATGGCATCCGCAAGCACTAGTAGCAGCAAGGTGAAGAAGGGTTCTGAAATGCTTGTGAAGGGAACGGAATGGAAGGCACCTACGTTCAAGCTCGTTCCTGCCATCGCTGAATCGCTCGATCCCAATGGAGCTCAATCACAGATTCCACCCAAGGTACTCCTCGTGAATGACATTCGCACTCATTTTAAGTGTGCTATTCAAGAAATAGGGACATTGGACATGGATGATGCCCTAGCGGAGTTATGTGTAAATGGTTCTCTCAAAATTGAGCACAAGCATTTGGAAACTAAAGGTTTGACTCACATCGCGCATATGCCTAGAAACTTCCAAACCAAATGGATTAGGTATATCTTGAGTCGAGTGCATAATGGTCAGTTGTGGTTGGAACAACCCATTTTGATAACCAAGAAGATGATTCACAAAATCACGAGTCTCCCGATGCTCAACAAAGCCAAAACCACCAAAACCCTAGGACGGGATGAGTTATAGAGGCAAACCCTAGCCGAGTGGGATGCTAGAGGTTTGAAGGTTAACACTATAACAGATCTGGAACTAAGATTTGGCATACATATTATTGCATATAAGTTATATAGTTCCAGCAGGTTAAATAGTGTACCGTGTGAAGCTGTGGATTTGGCCCTGAAAATTGTAAAGAAGAAACTTGAGTTTGATCTGTCAGAAGTAATTATGAAGCAGTTAAACAAGAACATGGACAGTATAAGGACATCGAAGAATATGTTTACTATTTTATGACAAAAATTCTTTCCATCAAAAGGAACCATAGAATGGAGAAAAGATGTCCCAATTTTGTATCAGATTAAAGAGTTTATAGCAGAGATGGGAGAAAATTTTGATAGTATCATCGATAACTATTTTGAAGACTTTAAGGAGAGGATGAATAACCAATTCAGAATTCCTCCTAGGCTTGTTGAAGAATATAAAGATGACGTATGTTTTATGGTTGACTGTGACAAGGTGTACATACAGGCAGTTAGACCCCGAGTTGCATGGGTAAAACCTCTTCCATATGAGGTAAATATTGATGAAACAAGGGATATCATTGAAGCACTGGTAAATGAGCCAGTAGACCCAAGGCAACGGATTTTTGGTACTTATGATGAAGCAAAGGCCAGAATTGAACTGGAAATCAAAATTCCACAAGCCATCAGCAAAGGTAAGAGGAAAGTGGCCAAACTGAAAACTGTAATGGGTCCTCTTATGTTCACCAAGGGAAAAGGTGAAGATAAAGAAAGTGAAGAAAAAGAAGGAGAAGAAGAATCAGAAGAAGAGCAACCGGCAAAGAAGAAAGGCAAAGTAATCATTACCAAGCCCAAGAAGTAGCCTACTGCAGTATTTACTCGAAGGACAAGAAAAGGTATTCAGGAACCTGTATTGGTCAAGCCTGCACCTACATTTGAGCAAAGGCTCAAATCATTGGAAGAAGGAGCTGGCATCACAAATTTCAAGGCATTGAAATTTGAGACAAGGACTGATGCAAAGAAAATGCAGATTGAGGAACTGGTACTTAACAAAATGGGAAAATGGAAATACTCCCCGGACCAGATTGCTCCTCATATCTCTAAAGAACTACTGGAGAGAGTACAATCAAGATGGGAGTTAGCCAACAAGACGGTAAAAGATATATATGAGCAATCCCTGAAGAAACTTCAGCCTAGTCTCACTGGAGCAGAGGTAAAATCTGAATTGAAAACCTATGAAGGTAAAATGATGATCAGATTCCACACTTGTTTGATTTTGATCAAAGATATAGAGCATGTTGTAAATGATGCTACAAACATGTGGAAAAACATCTATCATCTACATAAGCTTAGTATAGACCCAATAGAAATAAAGGATGATGACAGCAGCAGCAACAGTGATGAATCAGATAGTGCTCCATCCATCACAGTTACACCAGGAGAGTTGCATGCAATGATGGAAGAGAAAGAGGAAGAAGACAAAGAGGAAGAAGCTGAAGAGGAAGATAAGGAGGATGATCCGGTAAAAATTGCAGCAATAGTTATTGCATCCCTTCCTCACTCCCCAGCTAAACCTGTGACATCATCAAGGTTGGAGTCACGTTTAGCAGGTTCATCTACACCAGATTTACCATCTACACCTGCCATATCTCAGCTCCAGGTATCATCAGTGGAAGTGACTACCACTTCATCTACCGAGCTGCATCCCTCTTTGTCTACCAAGCTGTACCCCTCTTCATCTACCGAGTTGGCCTCCTCAACTCCATCATCATCAGTTGGTATTGCTGTGAGTTCTCCAATTTTGACTACTCCAATTTGTTCTACAATTTTGTCGCCATCTACTTCAGGCACAGTGAGCTTAGATACTATATTACCGAGTGTATCACCATTTTTGGCCAGTACTCAAATTTTTGACCCTGTACATACTCCTATTGGCACTCAATCCTCAAGCATCCCAGTTTTTATTGCTAGTCCTTTTGTCTCTCCTGTTGTGTCTATTCCAAAGGTCAAACCAGTCATCTCAGAAGTCAAACAAAAGAAACCATTAAGACTTATGATCACTGGAAAGGAAATTCCTGAAGACATTGACTTGGACACAGAGATAGTAATTCCAAAGATTGACTTTGATAATGCTACCATTGAAGAAATGAGGTATGCTAGTCAACTTATTGAGAAAAAGGCTACTCAGATGTAGTTAAGATCGGAAAGGGATAAGGAATATAGGATAATTGAGGATGCCTGAAACATAATTACTGAGGCTATAGGTGTTGATGATGATACTTCTCAACACATTTTGATTCAATTGGAAGAGGCAGTTAATAAATTCAATCAAGATGCCTCCGGACAAGAAAAGCTGATTGAGCGTGCAGCAAAGAAATTTGATAATAAGGTTTTGGGGCACATTTCCCAGAACATTGCAATAAATCAGGTTGCATTAACCTCAATTTTGGAAGATATGGAAAATTCTTTTAATAATGTAACATCTCTTTTTGCTAAGCTTTGTGATGTTACCGAGTACACTAAGGGAATAAGAGAGAAATTAAATAAAATTGATGAGGATCTGAAGGTGAGCACACAGAACTTGAAGCTTGACCCCAGTTCAAGCTCATCTCATCACCTCAGGATCAAATTTTTATCAGAGAAGTAGGCAGAGCTATTGAGAGAAGAGGCAAGGATCCGATCTACATTGATAGATATCCAAAACATGATCCTTCCTATCATGGATTCAATGCAGAAGCACATTGTACATTCAAAGACATTAATCCATGATAATAACTTCTCCATTGTAGACCATGTGATTGAACTTTCGGCTGAAGTTCAAGTAGCTCTTTCCACCTGCAAAATTTTGCAAGAGAATTGGGATAAGACTCTCCAACTTATTCTTCAGGTACATTCAGAGTTCATCTCTCATTTTGGTGTTTCTATATAAGTATATATATTCTTTTATTCTTTGGCATTATTGTCAAAAAGGGGGAGATTATTGTTGGATATGTATATTATGGGTGAATAAGTGTTTTCGGAAAAATTGTACAAAGGAAGAGATATACAGCTCATGTAAATACTGTATGTACATTCTATGGGGGAGTTGTATATAATGAAGCTATGTATATTCAGAATCAGTCATCAGCATGTCAGATAAATTTTGTCTCATAAGTGTTTTTGTCACTAATGCCAAAGGGGGAGATTGTTGGCATTATGATACATTTTTGTCATTAGTTACAACACTTATTGGATTCTGAATGCTTACCGAGCTCTCACCAGACATTCCTTTGTAAGCCAAGCTTTACCTAGTTCTCAGTGTTTACCGAGTGATCGAGGTGAACAAAGCAGTCAGTGTTTACCGAGTGATCGAGGTGAACAAAGCAATCAGTGTTTACCGAGTGTTTGAGGTAAAGAAAGGAATCAGTTTTGACCGAGTGAAGATGTACTTAGTATTGACCGAGAACTTCGTGATAACCGAGCTCTTGAGGTTATCAAGGAAATTAATTTTACCGAGATCAGACGATTATCAAGGAAACTAACTATCACCGAGTCACAAGGTTCTATCGAGTGTTTCCTTTGATCATCGAGCTATAGTTCGGATAGAAGTGTTCACCGAGTGACATCTCTTCTACCGAGTCTCCAGTGGTTACCGAGTTCAGAACTACTCAAAGTGTTTAGTATGGACCGTACCTTCACTTCTACCGAGTGCATGACGATGCCGAGTAATGCAGTGGACGTCGAGTATTAGAAGGACACCGAGTCGGTTCAGTGAACCCGAGTTTTTACCTTGGGCCGACTTTGTATAGAGATTTGCACTTGTTGTTTTGGCCAACCTTGCATGTATTGTTTATTTGGATGGTATATATATATGCAATGTATTGTATCATTCAAAATGAGAAAAATAGTAATGGTAATGAATGAAAATGCGAAAGTATGAAAGAAATACATGTGTGCGAAAGTATGTGTGTTGAGTTGTGAAGGTATTCAGCAAGGTCAAGTTTTGGAGCAAAAAAGTTTTATCTATCACATCAAGGTGAATCAGAGCATAGCGGATCTTATCAGTAATCAGTTGTAATCAGATCCACTATTTCATTCTAACAGGTGAATCAGTTTTTTGTAAATCCTTTAACAAGGTAGACTTAACAGTCTTTTGTAAATCTCCTAACAGAGTGCATACTTTATTGTATGTTTGTAAATCCTCTAACAAGGTGGATCTAGCAATCCTTTGTGCTCCTAACAGGGCAGATCACCAGAAGTGGTCATTGTAAGCCTTAACCGGCCAACTTCATACTGCAGTAACGAAGCTTTGTGGGTTTCATCCCCACCCCAGTTTTACTTTCTATTTGGAAGGTTTCTGGGTCACCAAATCTATGTGTTCAAGTGTTGCAAATGATTTTGTTTCATGCTTACAGTAGGTTACTTGGATGAATGGTGAATATATCAGTATGCAGTTTTATTGTTTAAAATTTTTAAGTTACTGATTCACCCCTCCCCTCTCAGTAACTTGTACTATCTTGAATATTTCCAACAGTGCCAACTCTATTAGAAATTGTAGAAGGCAAGTAGACCCACTATCCAAACAAGTTCAAGGGAAAGACCAATGAACCCACTATCCAAATGATCTCTATATTATTCCTTACATAATACTAGAATTTAACTATACTACTTCCTCTTTCTCTTGTCCTCTCAACTAGAATTTTTCTCCTTCTGATCTTTATACCAAATCACAAAATTTGCATCCAATAATCTATTGGATTTCTTACTTACATTCACCAAACACTTTTCTCTTGTTCACACTTCCTTGAACACTTCACATCCCTCATGCTTCTTTCAAATGATGGAAAATACTTTCCTTTATACCAAATTCTTAAAAAAAAATTCCTTGAGTTGGCCTTGAGGCTTTCCCAATTAATTATAATAGGACCACAAAAGGATAATTTTTTTTTTTTGCAACTACAATAGCATTTTTGGCTCACATTCTATACAAATTTTCACACTTACAACATCAAGAATTACACACTCACTAACATCATCATCAAACTTTTCTCTATCACTATCTAACTTTGTGTATGTTGATTATACCTCTATTAAGAGATAAAATATAATCATCAGAAACTGCTTCTTGAGTATTCTATTTCTACACTACTCTCTATAAATTATAGATATCTTCTATATCACTTCAACTTATGTTACATACACTTAGCCTCATCATTAGGACACAGTGTGGACATGTCCATAACCATGCATCACCTAAAAATCAAACCTTTATTTATATGACTATGATCTCTATCTACTACTTTGCTAGTCTTCATAGAATTACTACTATGTTGACATAAATGACAAACATATTCATGAATGAAACATGTCAATACTTCTAGATGCTCTCCAATTCTTAGGATACTCCCCCAAAGGAATGCCATGAGAATTCATGCTAACACTCTCCCCCTTTGGCATTGATGGAAACATAGATGAAAAAAATCTAGGTTCCAAGAATACCAAACAATACTTTGTTGATGTTGGTCTTATCTTTTTAAATCCTCTTCATCAATCAAATCTAAAATCCTCTAGAACACTATTGTGTTCTATATCTCTTAAGATAGGCATCACTTATTCACATGCTAAACAACTATCATCTTCTCCCCCATACATAGTAACTCTCCATTCTATATACCTCCTTATTTTCATGAGTCTTTCTAAATCTCCATAATTAAGGAATATGGATGTGTTCATATCTTCCCCATTCAGCTAGAGAATATTTTTCATGTATATCTCTCTCATTGAAATCAATGACAAAGACCTTATTATGTCAATTATCTACATCAATTCTTTAACCAATTTAAGTATCCATAGACATTGTTCAAGATAAAATACCAAGAGTTTCTAATGAATATGCACAATTTGGATACTCCTAATATGGGAAGCATCAACATTTACATCTGTCAAATAATAGTTCTATTTATCACTAGACTTAAACAATCCCTGCATCATCTACTCTGAAGTAGGCAGGGGCATAACCCCAAGCATACCTTTCAAGTACTCAATTGTATGTTTAGGCAAAGGTTTTATAAAGATATATGAAATTTGATCTCTTTCTCTACTACCTTCTCTCTCAAAATGTCATACTTAATAGATATATTCTTAATCTTAGAATGTAATATAGGATTCTTAGACAAACTTACTATACTTGTGTTACCACAATATATAATAATAGGTTCTAAAGATTCTATCCCAATATCCTTCAACATCTAATTAATCCACATAACTTGATTACAATTATTTTCTACTACTACATACTCATCCTTAGTTGTTCTCTATGAAATATAGTCTTGTTTCTTTCTTAGCGAAAAAACCAATCTTCCTCCAAGAAAGAATGTTCCACCACTGATGCTTTTTCTATCATCCATACTTCTTGCCCAATCCACATTAGTATAAGAACATAGAGTGAAATGACTTGATCTATCATACCATATACCAAAATTAGATGTTCCCTTCAAATATCTAAATAACCTTTTTACTGTTGCATGATGATACTCCTTAGGATCAGCTTTAAATTTAGCTACAGTCCTAACTACATTTTCTATATCTAGTCTAGTGTGAGTTAGATATTACAAACCTCCAATCATGGATCTATACTTCTTCTCAACTATAGTTATCTCATCCTTGCTAGATAAGTTGTGACTAGTTATTATTGGTGTACCAACAAGCTTACAATTTTTCAAGCCAAATCTTTTCAATAAATCTTTCAAATACTTAGCTTGTGAAAAGAAAATGCAATTACTATTTTGCACAATCTACAAACCTAGAAATAACTTCATCTCTCCTATCATACTCATTTCAAACTCACTCTTCATTTCTTAAGAAAACTTATCACTAGCTTCATCATTTCCTCCAAATATTATGTCACAAAAAAATATTACTATTATCAGAAAACTATTCTCAATTTATTTCAAATATAAGTTTCTATTTGTCATACTTTAAGAAAATCCAAGTTTTACTAAATTCTTTTCCAAACTTACATACCATTTTTTTGGTGTTTGCTTTAAACCATATAGATATCAATCTGCATATCATATTTTTATCATATATAAAAAGGGAAACATTTAAGCTTCTCAATGTATACCTCTTCTTCAATTTCTCCATTTAGGAAGGCCAATTTAACATCCATCTGATGCACTTTGAACTTCTTATTCACTACATAGTCCAAGAACATTATCAATACTTCCATTCTAGCTACAAGGGTATATGTTTCCTCATAATCTATTCCTTCTTTTTGTTAATATCCTTTGCATAAAAATATAGCCTTGTTTATTACAACTTCACCTTGTTCATTCATCTTATTCTTGAATACCCATTTTGTTCCAATAACATTCTTGTCTTTAGGCCTTGGAACAAATTCTCATGTGTCATTCTCTACAATCGAATCCAATTCTTCATTCATTTATTGAATCCAATGATCATCTTTGTGTGCTTCATCTATACTCTTAGGTTCAACTTGATAAATCAAACATAAGTCCTCATTAACTTTATTTCTTGTCATCACTCCTTTGTCTTTTCTTCCAATTATCTTCTTTGGAGGGTGATTCTTTGTTAGATTCCTATTAGAGGCAGGAGTTGCTAACTCAACTTTAATATCTTCTCTTGGTTGAGATCCATGTTCTTCTCTTTTCTCAACAATTTTCATATCAATATGTAGATCATTGTTAGTTTCAAAGAAAACTTCTACATTCTCATGGTAAGCCTTTGGAACATTAATAGTCACCAAAGCTATATCTTCTTTTACTTCCTCTTTCTTAACAGGATTAAGCTCATTATAGCAATATTTTAAGAATCTCTCCATCCTTGGTTAAAATTATTCATCATCACCAAAAATATAATTATTTATAGTTTTTCTTACTCTCTGAGGACATCTAGGTGAAAAATGAACAAAATCTTTTCAAGTCCAACAAATAAAAAATTCCATACCTCCTGACTCCTTTTTTGTAAGTAGATCAATACCTTCTATGATCTTCCTAGATCTATCTTTACTTGTACTTCTATTCTTTTGTATGTAATAAAAGTATTCTAGATCTAGAAAATTAAATCTCTCTTCCTTACATAAATAAAATAAGTCACCAAGAATCTTGATCTTCAGGGTGATGAAATTTCGTCTATTTGACTTAGGACTATCTTTTCTGAAATGACACGTTGTGATCTCCCAAATTTGTTAAGCTTTCTTTTCATGGACCTAATTCTCTAATACAAATTGTTAGAATATACAGTCCATTAATATAACTAAGATGGGCAAGAGGGTTTTTTTTTTGTGGGGGGGGGGTGGTGTGGTTGGGTAGGGGGGTGAATAAGTTATCCAACTATTATCACAAGTATCAACCTTATTATTTGTCAACCATATGAGCAATATAATTAGAAACCACAAAAAAGATATTCATGCACAATTGTTGGAAATATAAGAGTAGTAACTAAGAGGGAGGGGTGAATTAGTTACCACAAAAATAAATCCTAGATCCCTTAGATTTCAGCATAGAACAAAAACACTACTAAAAATATCTATGCTCGACAAACATACAGGCACTCAGTTAATATTGAAAATATATTATAACTTGACAAATGCTTTACATGAAAATCTTAAAATATTATCTATGATTAACCATACTTAACTTATTTTCTTATATAAAAGAAATGAATACAAGTGACACCAATATTTAATGTAGAAATCCAATTTGGGAAAAGTCACAATTGCAACTAATTAATGATTTTTACTCTTCTAAAGTGAGCCCTATTAGGGGCCAAGCCTATTAAAGGTTACAAAATGCACTGTTAGGTGTGACCCTATTAGAAGATTTAATTACCCTATTGAGAGTGGCCTTGTTAGAGGTCTTTAGATACATCAATCTAGAAATTCCACCTTGTTAGAGGATTTAAAAATAGCTAAGCCAAAAAATTTAAGAGATTTAGATCAGTGTTACAATTGTTAGAGAGTAACAATGAGATGACCTAATTTCTGATGCAACTAAATTGTTGATTATAGATCTCAATTATGGCTTGTATACTTGATCCTTTCTGATCAAATGTATCTTTGCAACTCTGTAAGGATATTCTAATTATCCTTCTAATTCTCTTCCTCCAAGCATCTTCTATTATTACATTCACTTGTATACATTCAATCCTCAACTTGAACTTATTTTTATACTTTATGAATTATCAAGTCATCTTGAATATAACTTACAATAATTAATATTCATCTTCTCAGTCAGCTAGAACCAAAAAACAAATCCATTAATCTCAATATATCAAAACAAGGAAATCTTTGGGTAGCCAACCTTGCTTGGTAGATTCTAACTTAGGAATAATTTTCTTATGTTAACCAAGTGAACTTGGTTAACACTACATCTTCACAAGATTACTTTGGTAACTAAGTGAGATTGTTTAACACTAGTTCCATCCAACTTTTCCTTCATTAATTGAGTGAGCTTAGTTAACTCTCAACTTCTGCAAACTTCTCTTTGTCTCCTACATGAACTTGGTTGACACTACCTTCTTAACTTGGCAAACTCTAGAATGCTTGGTAGGCACAAGAAATGATCTTCATCACTCAAGTGAGCTCGACATACACTGACTAGAAATGATATGACATTATTTGTAACATCAAAGATAATACACAATTGATCAATTTCCCTTTTTAGGATTAATGACAACACAACATGTCATAATACAATAAAATTTTAGAGAAAAATATAGTAAAGAAAATATACGTAATTACATTCTAATTCTCATCCATGAAAACTCCCTCTATTAGTGTGAACTCCCTCTACCTTTAGTTTCTCCCTCTATCAGCTAATTTATTTTCAACATTTCTTCTAATAAAAAACTTTGGCTCTTTGATGTTTAAAAAAGTTCTTCTTCTTTGACATCTTAAAAAAATTATGTGATATGACACAACAAACTTCTCCCTCTTTGACATATCATGCCAAAGACAATATTTAGTGAATATCAATATACCTCATGTACTAATTCATATGCAATCTATCCTTTCAATACTACATCAAATTGACTGATCTTTAACATGCTCTGGTTGATACATCACTCAACTTCATTTAGTGAGCTTTAGATAGGGGAATAGCCCCTAACTTACCTCATAGATAAAAAAAATCCATCCTTAGGTAATGGCTTAGTGAATGCATTTGCAATTTGTTCTTTAGTGTTTACATATTCCAATCTTACCTCTTTATCTTGCACCAATTCTCTCAAAAAATGATATTTTATTGCAATGTGTTTGGTCTTGGTATGAATCATAGGAGTCTTTGATATATTAATTGTAGTGGTGTTATCACAGAAGATAACCACTAAATCCTTGTTTTATACCTTCATACTTGCCAATAGTTGGTTGAACCAAACAACATTGGAGAAATTAACTATTTCTACTACATACTCTACCTCTATTGTAGACTGAGAAATACAATTTTGCTTCTTACTTTTCTAAGACACTGGTCTTTTACCAAGAAAGAATGCTTCACCACTAGTGTTATTTTTGTCATCAACACTTACTAACCAATCAACATCTATGAAGGCTTTCAAATCTAAAGGTCATCCTTTCTTGTACCATAATCTATAACCTTCAGTACCCTTCAGATAGCTCATGATTCTCTTGATTGCCATCATATTATTTTCTTTAGGATTTGTTGAGAATCTTGCCACCATACCAACTGCTAATGCAATATCAAGCCTTGTTGCACTGCATATTGTAGTTTTCCAATCATTTATCTCTATGTGGAATCATCATTCTTGGAAAGCTTATGTCCAATAGATATAGGTATTCCAATTGGTCTTGAATTTGCAATTCTAAACTTCTTTAGCATCTCCTTGATATATTTGGATTCAATAATGTAGATACCATCTTTCTTCTATTGAATCTATAATCTAACAAAGAATTTTATCTCTCCAAACATGGACATCTCAAATTATTTACTCATCTCTTCTAAAAAAGCTTTGCATAAGTCATTATTTCTAGTAAACAATGTGTCATCTACAAAGATTTCAACCAATACATTCTTCTTGTCTATTCCTTTGATATAAAGGCTTTTGTTGTCATTTTCTCTTTGGAAACCAATTTTTATCAAGCAGTTATAAAGTATTTCATACCAAGCTCTAGGATCTTTCTTGAGACCATGCAATGCTTTTTGCGATTTAAAAATCATATCTTTTTTTAAGGATCTACAAAACCTTCATGTTGTTCTATGTAAAGTTCCCTTTCAAGAATGCAGATTTTACATCCATTTGATAAACTTTAAAACCTTTATGTACTATAGCATATGAAAGTAAATTTATAACACCTTCTAATCTTTCAATAGGAGAAAAGTTTCACCATAATCAATACCTTCTTATTGACAATAACCTTTGCATGCTAACCTTGCTTTGTTTCTAGAAATTTCTCCATCTTCATTCAGATTATTTCTTAAAATCCACATGGTGCCAATTAGGTTCTTATCCTTGGGTCTAGGAAAGAAAGTCCAAGTCTTATTCCTCTCTATATTTTCTATCTCTTCATTCATAACTTCAATCCAAATCTCATTATCCAAAGAATGTTTAATTGATCTAGGTTCAAATTTAGTAAACAAATATGTACCTTTCAATTTGTTTCTTGTCATTGTATCATTTAACTTATTTCTATTGATCTAATCAACTGCATGGTTCCTTTTGACATATCTTGATAACACAAATACTTTGGATTTAGAAATTGTTCTACTTGCCTTGCCATGATCTTCTATATCAAGCTCGAGTCCCACTATCTATGATTCGGGTCCTTCAAACTCGGTTTGCTCTGGTTGCTACTCAGTAGACTCTGATTGCAACTCAGAACCTTCAAACTGTGACTTAGGTTGCAACTTGAGTGCATCTAGAGATTTTAAGGATTCAATACTCTCCTAACTTCTAATTAGATTTGGAAATGTATCAAGTTCATAGTAAATAAACCTTCTATAATCCTCATGTTCTTTGTTGCTCTCTTCTTCACTCTTTTCTATAAACTCATGAATTATCACATGTGCATTTTCTATGATCTTATGAGTGGATAAATTCAAACATTTATAAGCTTTACTTTTGGTAGAGCATCCTAGGAATATTTCTTCATCACCTTTGACATCAAATTTACTTTTCCCTGTCTCTTTTAGAATATAACATTTTCTACCAAATAGTTTTAAGTAACTTACATTAGGTTTGTAGCCATACCATAGCTCATAAAGAGTTTGATTTGATTTTTTCTTCAGTTGTACTCTATTCAAGGTATGTGTTGCAGTACTTATTACTTCCTTTCAGTATTTTTTTTACAACATTATTTTCTATCATCAAAGTTCTTGCACAATCCATGATAGATCTATTCCTGCTCTCAGGTATAGCATTATGATGTGGTGTACCAAGGGTTGATACTTGTCTTTTAATTCTCTTTCAGTGTAGAATTCACTACATTCACTAGAGATGAATTACCACCTATATCTAACCTCAAACACTTTAGCTTCTTTCCAGTTTCTTTCTCTACTCTTGTCAAATACCTTTTAAACTTTTGAAAATCTTTTTATTTGGCTTTCAGATACATTATAGTCATCATTCTAGAATAATCATCAACATCAGGAATAAAAAACTTATTTCCACTATAGCTATTTATTCCAATGGGTCCACATAATTCTGAATGAACCATCTCCAAGATTTCATCAGAGTGATAGTTCTTGCTTTTGAAACTTGTCTTTCCCATCTTACCAATTTGATAATTTTTGCATAGGCCGCTATCAGGTTTCCTCAAACTAGGAATACCTCTCACTCTTTTATTTTTGCCTATTTTGATCAAATTATCAAAGTTCACATGACATAACCTTTTATGCCACAACTAATTTTCTTCTCCTTGAGAAATGAAACATGAAATTTCACTAAGATCTAGATACAATAGATTACCTTTGGTTTGTTTTCTAGACCTAACTAGATTTCCTTTTTTTTCTAGTAGCTTGGCCTTCCCATTCATGAATTCTACCTTGAATCCAATGTTATTGAACTATGCAACACTCAATGGATTATTATTTATTCCTTCAACCCAATAAGCATCATCACATCTAAGTTTATTGGTTAGTGAGATACAAACTTTTTTCTTTTTACAACATGGTCCATTGTTTCCAAATCTCACACTTTGACCATTATAATGTTCCATATTTTTAAAAGAAAAAAATTCACAAGTCACATGATGTGTCCAACCACTATGAATAATCTATTGTTGCTCAAAATTGCAACCTTGATTTTGAGTTCCATTGAGAGATTAAGCCCTATAAATACCTTTTGATGCCTATGTACCCAGTTGTATTTGAAAATCTTATGAGGTGTTTAATGCTTCTAGCACCTTCCATTCAGTGCATATATACGTTCCATGAAGTTAAATTCCATTCCAAGTCATTTTGTGAAATCTCATTTTGAGCAATTGAGAAATCTGCATTTTTTACCTAACTGTCAAACAACGATAGAAGACTCTGTTTGCACATGAATATCTCACACCTAGAAATGTTTTGTGATTTGTCGCTTTGGGAGTGTCTAGTGTCCATACTTGAGAACTTATGTCTCAAATTTTGAGTCATTTCAAGTTTGTTTGACTAGGTTTTGAATCCCTCAAAATTGGTCTTTTAATATTGTCATGTTGATGCAATTTGTTCACATTTCTGGAAAGCCCTATTTGACAAGTCATAACTTTGACCCAGTTGACCAAAATGCTAAATTTGCTTTTGTGTTGAATTGTAGATGTTAGAGACCTATTATGTTTGAAATTTTAACTCATGACAAATACATTTGATCAATTTTCAAATGTGATTCCAATTAGAAGTTCTAACTTTTTATTGGTGTCATTAAGTGTAGATTGATTAGTACCTCCATTCAAGATGTTATAACTTGAGATCTATGATTGGTAAGATTGAATGGATTGTACCACTATGTTATCCTCCAAAAATTCTCAAAGTATGCTAAGTTTCAAGTTTTGACAAATTCGTTTGCACACTTTTCTAGATCATTTCAATTTGCAAAAATCACTTTTCTGTCAATGTTTCCAGTCATCAAATTTAAGTAGCCTACTTTGACTGCTCACCATTTGTGCCTAGTTATGCTTCATAAGCCCAAATCCCAAATTTATACTCTCCCTGTGATAGTGAACCAATGCCCCAATTTTTGTTCTCCCAAGTGTCAGTTTACCCAATTTTCAAAGCCAAATCCAAACACAATTTATCATTTTTTGACATGTTTTCTTGCAGGCAATTCTAAAAGGGTAACTTTGACAATCAATATCTTTTGGCTGGGAATTTTTCATGAGACGAGATTCAACATGGAGCAAAAATATGGAATAGAGAATCAATATGTTTGATTTTAGAGCCTGGTCAGAGGTTTAGGTCAATTTTTAAGGTTAGTTTTTAAGGCCAGTCAAAGAACCTCCTAGCACAAAGTCAACAAGTTGAAATAAAATGATAAAATGAGTTTTAATGATAGATTAGTGGTTATATTTTTTTTCGAATTAGTGCCAAATGGTTAATGGATCAAGTTTGCAGTTCAATCATTCAGAAACTAAAAAGAAAAAAAAAAAATTAGCCGGACCCACTTTGGGGGCTGACTAATCTTGTCAGAATGATAGGGCATTATGGAATCTTCAGAGGGATTAAAATGGGTTATAATGAATTTATTTTATTAAAATTTTGTAATGTAGATGCATGAACAAAAGACCAAAGAGAAGGTGGCGAGTTCTTTTGGATGAGTTGCATTATTTGTCATTGGATTTTGTGTTTCTCTCTACTAGAGTATTAGGCACTGATGAGATTTTGTTGCAATCTAGGAAGAGAGGACTTGTGCTTTCTAAAAGGCTAGGATTGGGAGCAAGTTGCAATGGAAACAATATGGCTTATGTAGGAGGAAGCCCTAAACCATTAAATGGTTATGGATTAAACAAGCATGAAATTGTTTATTCTGCTAAGGTAGATCATCCAGGCCTAGCCATTATAGCTTCTTACACTTCTTCTCTTGGTTTCACAATATAGGAAGTCAATGGATCAAGGTTGGTCTATTTAGATAATGTTGCAACCTCACATAAACCACATTTTTTTATAGATATAGTACGTAAATACTACAAGAACTACAATGCAAATGTTCACCGAGTCATCCATTTTTTTGAGTGAAAAGGCAACAAATGAATATGAGCTAGCTCGAAAAAAGGTGGTAAACTTCATCAATGCATCTAGCTCTGAGGAAATTGTATTTACTCATAATGCAATAGAGGCAATCAGTTTGGTTTCATATTCATGGGGTCTTACAAATATGAAGGAATGAGATAAGTGCAATAGTTCTGTGGCAATTTGTTGCTGAGAAGACATGAGCTATCCTAAAATTTGTGAATTCAAATCAAGAGGAAGTCCCCGATCTAGAACCATTAAAGAAACTTATATGCAAGAAGAAAAAACTTGTGGTCATACATCAAGTCTCTAATACTCTTGGATGGTATTGTTCTCAGCGTGGAGAAACCTGGCTTCTTTATGATTGATTATGATTTCCCCAAAAGACTACAAGGTTCCAATTCATGAGCTCTGCAAAAGTTTCTAGAAAACATTTGAAAATGACATACGTGCTTCTTCAAAAGGCCAATAGGACCATGTTGGATGGCAGTTTGACATTTGATCCATCTAACAAAGCTCTCAGCTAACTACAGTTTTATGATTGGGAGTGGAAAACATAAATATTCTTATGTTCATCAAGGGGACTAGATGTTTGAGCTGGCTTATGATTTAAGAACCAATTCGTGGAATTTTTTGATGTCCCAAAAGGTCTGTGGAATTGATACTCTTAAGACTTCATAGGAGACTTTTAACAAGTGGCTTGAGTTGGAATGGACAAGAGAATCAAAAGATGCAGGTTCTTTTAAGGTTTCAGCATCAATCAATATTAATGAAATGAATAAATCACCAATGGTAAAAGAGAGCAAACTCGAGAAATAGAGGGAGGTAGCTTTTGAGTGAGAAAGTACTCGCATAATGGAAGAAGTTGCCTACGACTAAAGGAGAAAGCCTCCAGTCAGAGCTAGGCAACATCATTCGCAAGAAGATAGCTCCACTCATGATAAAAAGTCTAGCTCCAAATATAATAAGCCTAAATTCACACCAAGAGCCACCAAAAATGAGATGCAAGGGGGCAGACAACATAAAGAGGAAGCCACCAAATATGAGAGGAAGTCATTCCAAGACCATGTTCCAAGTGGTAGCCATAGTAAAGAAAAATGTAGTCAAAGAAGCTCACAATCCACACTAACGTAAGGAATAGTCAATGCCATGGTAAAAAGGAGAGGTGCTGGAGATTGAATCAGATTTATACACTAAGATAGAAAGAAGTTGCAGCAAACACATGGCAAAGGTGTAGACCTTAGTCCCACATAGCTTGTGTGGGGTAAATTTTTAGTTTTTAAATGCAAAACCACACACAATTAAAGTGTCTTAAAAGAGGCACAACATTTAAACCTGAAGGCTTATATGGAAGGGCCTTCGAGTCAAAGCCAAAAATTTTTGACTCGCAATGCATAAGAGCGTGAACACAAGCTAACATGTGAGCGTGAGATAATTTCAAAACATCTACGAGGTTACACTCAAGCATATGAGCGAGAAGAGTTTTAAAAAGCCTTACATTTCTCTAGTTACCCATATGATCACGATGTGGATGATAGATGTATTATGCCCATATGAGATGAGGCCCACCATATGGGTGTGAATCAAATTTTCAAGCTCTTCAATGCTATGTCCAAGGTCGTTAGAGTGTAAAGGGTAGCATTCATCGTATGGTCATGAATGAATTTTCTAGAGCTTCTAGTCTTACCTTTCAAAGGTAGCGTATAGGTGTAAATGAAAATGTGAAGGAGTCCCGGTGCTATGGGATATTAGGAATATTAATAAAATATTAAAGGAATATAGCCCCATGAGAATGTAAAGGAGTATTAACATATTAATATGCTCGAAAATAAGAAAAATTTGCATATTTCAGGTAAAGATGAAAATAGACTAGGAGTAAACATCAAAGTGAAAATTTAAAAAGGGTTTCAAGCATATGGTGCTTTCAAATGGAAAAATTTGAATAAATATTAAGTTTTATATAGTCCAACTATATAAATTTTTTAATTTTTCCATTTTAATGCTCTGATTCAATCCAAGAGCTTGATTTTCAAATGGCCATATATAAGGGGCATTTTTTGTCCAAAATAGGCAATGTATTATACCATTGGAACCGGGAAGAAGTAAATTTTCTAGTTTTGAGGTCAAATTTTGCACAACAATTCATCGGTTCAGTCTAAAAGCAATTTTGTAATTTCTCGGGCATTCTCAGTAAAAGGGGCATAATTCATCATGGGGTGTCAGAATTAGTTGGGGAACATATATTGATGTTTTTTGAAGCTTAGAAGGAGTTATGGAAATTTTTTTACCCTTCTTAAATTCATTTTTAACCAAATTTTTCCTTTCCAAATCAAGCATCAAATTAGTTACTTGTTCAATCAGATATTTTAGATGTTTTGTGCTTTTTGGAGGTAAAAATGATTGAAGATTTGATTCACCACTTGAGGGGAGAGATTAGAAAAAAATTATTTAGTTGCAGGAGATTGAATTTCAAGTGGAAAAATGTCATGTTTTGATCAGAACTGAGAATTAACTCTTCTTCTATATGTTCTTTTCTTTTCCTTATTGTAATGGTTGGTAGTTTGCTCTAGGTAATACCAGTAGGGTTCTAGTGTTTTGCTGTGAAACCATTTTCTTCAGCATATTCTCTCTTGTATGAATAGCATTAGGCAGGTTAATACAGATAGTTTAGATCTATTAGGTATTTCCATGCTTTCATTTTCATGCATATGACTATATTAATTTCAAGGAAATAAATGCAAAGAGTAGCAGATGATTGAATTTTAGCTTGAATCTTGTCTCCTTTATTAGCTAATTTTCAATGTTTTACAATCTTTGACGTAGAGCTTAGGTTGTAGTTGTAGTCCCTTAAGGCTATATGTTATTTCAATGTTGCTTATAACCCAAGACATTATGTAAATGCTTCAAGGAATCAATAGGGTTGCAAGTTTACTAATGTGGATATCATGTAAGAATGGGATTTAAATTGAGCATTGATGTCTATTTACAAGTTAAATAGATAGATTAGCTATTTGAAGATATGTATATGTCTCAGATATCCATATGTATGTTTTTGATTCATGAATTTGCCCAATGGTTAAGGCACTGATCAGTTACAGGATCATTAGGTCTTATTGCTACATATCTGACATTTTTTTGAAATCAACATTATTAATCAAATGTTCTTTCCCTTTCATGTTGAAGGACCTAAATTTTTAACCCTCACTCATCTTATGAGATTCATAGCTTTTCATTTAGCTACTATAGATCTGTGTCATTTCATGAGTCATTAGGAGAAATAAGGGTAAAATCTGCTTAATAGATTCAGGGATATGTTTTTGCACTAGTACAGTATCATTTGAATTTGAGGTCTACCTACCTAGGTTTAGCAGAGCCTAAAGTAGAAGAAGGGTCAAGCCTTATAGTTGGCTCGATGTCTAAAGTGATGCATTGAAGATGGGAGTTAGCTGCCCCTAGATGTGTCATATTCTCATTGGGATAATTGAAAACCCTCCAGCATTTTTAAACACCAACATAATTCATGTATCATTTTTTGTAACATGAGAGATAAGTTCCATTTTATCTTCCTTCGTCATCAAATTCATCTTTTACAACAATATAGACAATTTCATCATCTACACTACTATCTGAACATTTAGCCATAAAAGAAGATTTTTTACCTTTGTCATTGTAGTCCTCAAAGTTCTTGAAATCCTTCTTGCCTTTGTATTTGTTTTTTTTCTCTACATCTTTGTCTTCCCTATTTGGACATCTTGTCGTAATGTGTCCAACTTCTTCACAAGAGAAATAGATCAAGGGAATTTTACCTTTATACTTTCCTTTTCCTTTGGGACACCTTGCAAGAAATGTTGCAATGGCTTCAAGATCACTGTTAGATCTATCTTCCTCTTCACTTTCAAAATGTTTTTTTTTGCACTTTTTAGCTTTCTTCTTAAGTGATACCTTGGCTTAAAATGACAACTCAAGATCACTAGAACTAGGAGTATAATTATCATAGTTATCTAGGTCAAATGTAGTTAATCTTCCAACTAGAGCATCCAAATTTATCTTGTTAGAGACACTTGGATTGCATAGATAGGAAGAAGGGTTTTGAGTACCTTGCTTACCATTGTTACATCTTTAATTGTTCCTCTAGAGGCTTTGATAGCAAATGCACTGGCTTTGATTCTTTCAACATAATTTATAATGTTTTCATCCTCTCTCATTTTTATCTGATCAAACTAACCTCTCAAGTTTTCATCCTCTCTCATTTTTATATGATCAAACTAACCATTGATATCCTTTAGTTTGGTCCACATCTCATGAGCAATAGCACATCCTTTGACCTCATTAAACTCAAAATAGTTAAGAGTTGATGCTATATCAATCATCATAATATTATGATTTTTCTTTTTAGCAATATGTTCCATAGTCAATGTTCCAGTAGGACTTTTGTAAGAATTTTCCAAATATTTCAAACCCAAATCACTAATGGTTGCTAGATGTAACTTCATAATTCCTTGTCATGCCTCAAAGTTATTCTCGTCAACTTGGGAATCTCTCTTCTATAAGATATCTTGACCTTTATCTTAATGTCCTTGAAACCTTCTCTACAAGCACCAAGAAGCTCTAATACTAATTTTTGCAAATGTAAGAGGAGTAACTAAGAGGGGAGGGGTGAATTAGTTACCACAAAAATAAATTCTAGATCCCTTAGATGTTAGCACAAAACAAAAACTCTACTAAAAATATTGATTCTCAACAAACATACAGGCACTTAGTTAGTATTGAAAATCTGTTGTAACTCGATAAATGCTTAAAATACAAATCTTAAAATATTATATGTGGTTAACCTTACTTAACTTAGTTTCATATATAGAAGAAATAAATACAAGTTACATCAAACATGGAAACCCAATTTGGGAAAAACTACCAATTGCAACTAGTTATTGATTTTCACTCTTCTGAAGTGAACCCTATTAGGAGCCAACCTTTTTAAGGTTACAAAATACATTGTTAGGTGTGACCCTGTTAGAGGATTTAATCACCCTATTAGGAGTGACCTTGTTAGACTTCTTTAGACACTTTAATCAAGAAATTCCACCTTGTTAGAAGATTTATAAATATTTGTTATGCCAACTCTTTTAAGAGATTTAGATCACTGCTATAATGGTAATAATGAGATGACCTAATTCCTTATGCAACTAAATTGTTGATTATAGATCTCAATTTTGGCTTATATACTTGATCCTTTCTAATGAAATATATCTTTGTAGCTCTACAAGGATATTCTACTTATCCTTCTAATTTTCTTGCTCCAAGCATCTTCTATTCTTCCATTCACTTGTACACATTCAATCCTCAACTTGACCTTATATTTATACTTTATGCATTGTCAAGTCGGCTTAAATATAACTTAGAATACTTAATATTCATATCCTTAGTAAGTTGGAAATAACAAACAAATATATTAAGCTCAATATGTCAAAACAAGAAAATCCTTTGTTAGCCAACTGTGCTTGATACGTACTAATTTAGAAATGATTTTCTTGTGTTAACCAAGTGAACTCAGTTAACACTACATCTTCACAAGATTTCTTTGGTAACCAAGTGAGCTTAGTTAACACTAGTTCCATCCAACTTTTCCTTCATTAACTGAGTGAGCTCAGTTAACACTCAACTTCTGTAAAATTCTCTTTTTCTCCAAGTAAACTCAGTTGGCACTACCTTTTAAACTTGGAAAACTCTAAAATTCTTGATGGACATAGGAAACTATCTTCATCACCCAAGTGAGCTCGGCATACACTAAATGGAAAAGATATGACATTTTGTGTAACATCAAAGATGATACACAATTAACCAATTATTTCAATAATAACACCACATATGTTAAACAAGGAAATCCTTGATCATAGGGAAAACCCTAGTGGGGATGGTACCCACAAGATGATGTACTAATATAAATATTCATTCTTAGAGGATGGACCTTATTAGGAGTCTATGAGAACATTCAGTATATATCAGTCCTTCTTAGGAGACTTTGAATCCCTTTTAGGAGATTTCAACCCTTTAGGAGTTGCAGAAGGCATTGATGGACCCACTGTCCAAATAGCTTCAAGGGAAAGACAATGAACCCATTGTCCAAATTATCTTTTTATTATTCATTACTAAATAATAGAATTATATTATATTTCTCCTTCCTCTTTATCTTTTCCTATCAACCAAACTTCTCCTCCTCTTGATCTTGATACCAAATCACAAACTTCACATCCAATAATTTCTTGGATCACTTACTCGCATTCAACAAAAATGTTCCTCTTGTTTGCACTTCCTTGAACACTTTGCATACCTCATACTTCTTTCCATTGAAGGAAAATACTTTCCTTTATACCAAGTCCTAAAAAAATTCCATGATTCAACCTTGAGGCTTTGCCAATTAACTATAATAGGACCATAATAAGATAATTAATTATTTCACAATTACAATAGCACTATCAACTCATAGTCTATACAAATTTTCATACATATGACTTTAGGACTTGTGCACTCACTAATGTCATCATCAAATTGTCCTCTATCACTATCTAACTTTGTATATCTTTATTATACCTCTATTAAGAGATAAAATGAAATCATCAGATTTGTCCATTAAATGGATCTTCCATGAAACTGAGGAGATTAAGTTTAGGATGTATGGGGAGGAAAAGTTGAAGGAACGGGGAATGGGAATGCCAAAATTAGCAAGCTAGACACAAGGGTTTCTAAGATTGAAAAAAGAGTGGAAAGGATAGAGAGTTCTCTCCACAGTTTGGCTAACTAGAGCCTTAACATTATTAAAGGTCATAATGATAAAATCATTTAGCTGAACCTGATGAAGGAGGAAAAGAAAAAGGGAAAGGAGGAAAATGACAAAGAGGAAACCAGGGTGACTAATGAGGATACTTCTTTTCAGGGTGAGATCTCAAGAAAAAGAAGGAGAGCATAAAAGAGGAAGAGGGTAGAGGAGGTATCTCTAGATGATATCTAATTGAAGACAAATGAGGCTAAGGACATGGAAGAGTTGGCTAAAGAATTAGTGCCCTGATTGTTTCTCCTAGATTTTGTTTGTTTCCCATATTTTGGCCTTTTTTTTTTGTTTTCATCTATTGGCTAGGTTAGGCCTATTGCTTTTTCTATTGATTAGTTGCTAGACCCAAACTTTTAGTATTGTTTATGTTGTTAACTAGTGGGTTTCAGGAATCCCTATAAAAACCCTATTTTACATAAAATAAAAAATATCTAAAATTGGTCCTCTAATATTATACTATAGAGATGGAATATTTTGAGAATTAATATCCCTTTTTCAAGAAAGTGACATGTGGAAAACTTCCCAACTACTTTTGGAACTATCTAGGAAGTACATGCAAGGTTGAGACACATGCTTTCTCAACAATTTATTATTTTTCCCCTCATTCTTCTTACAAAACTTCTAATGAGGGAAGAAAAAATAATTTTTTTTCACTTTACAAAAATAAATGTTGTTCATTACGAGGCACCTTGGAGAGCATATCTAGGACACTGATTCTTCTAGTTCTATCAATTCTTAAGGAATAAGTGTCATAAACCATAACTACTTCCCTTGCACTATAGGAAGTTCTAGGCCAACCTCTATGTTTCTTTCTCAGATATGTGATCTCTACATAATACTAACTCTATGACCTCTTCCTCAATCCCTTGTAGGAAACTTTCCACCCTTCCTCCATGCCATGAGAGAAGGAAGTGAAAATGACTATGATTTGTGTAGGGCAAGGGAATTCATTAGGATTGCTAAACATTGTGTTTCTTTCTATTATTATTGAATTCAATGTTTTGGTTTCCAAGTTCATAAAAATTTAAAATAAAGTAGTGCTTATAAAATCTATCTTATATCATTTTTATTAATTAAAGATTCAAATTTTAAATTTGTACAAATACGATATGTAACTTGATAAAAGGTTATTGAATAACTTTTTATTTAGAGCACAACACACATAGAGAAACACTTAGAAAAAGACTTGGCTATGCTTCTCTTCTTCTTTCTCTATGCAATGCCTTTGTTTCCCCATTCATCCTCTTCTCCTTCATATTATACCAATGAAGAAGCATTTTTGAGTTTCAAGCAGTCCCTCACCCTAGACCCATACAATTCATTGTTGGATTATTCTCCTCATCACTCCTTTTGCAATTAGACTGGGGTTGTCTATGCCTCTCGCTATGAGCATGTACTCTCTTTGAATCTCACTCATATGTCTTTAATGGGATTGATCTCTCCTTTCTCAGAGTTCTTGCTCTGAGGAATAATTCCTCCACAACTAGGAAGGTTGTCTTACCTGAGATTACTTAGGTTGTCTATAAATCAATTAGAATGTCCACCACTCTTTGTAGGTCCTCATACTATCTTTTAACCATTTGAGCAACACTATCCCTCATAAGCTTGTCCTTCCTTCAAAATTAGAAATCCTTTATTTAGGAACAAAATATGTGATGGGCTCAATCCCACCATCCCTAGGGAACATATCCTCTTTAACTACATTATATTTGAGTTATAATGGACCCCATGGTAGTATTCCTATCAAGTTGGGTATGCTTACTCAACTTAGAAATCTCTCTCTCTTACAATAGCTTAACATGAGTGATTCAATTTTAGATATAGCAAACTATTAAGGTTGTAAAACTTAAGGGAAAACCAAGGCACTTGAGACATCTTATGCTCTCTCTCTCTCTCTCTCTCTCTCTCTCTCTCTCTCTCTCTCTCTCTCTCTCTCTCTCTCTCTCTCTCTCTCTCTCTCTCTCTCTCTCTCTCTCTCTCTCTCTCTCTCTCTCTCTCTCTCTTTGAGCAAAAATACTATACATAAAGTTGTTTCATAGGTTTTTAGTCACCAAAACTAAGTGCAAACATTCTTTCAAGGAAATTTATAGATAGTCTAGTTGGTCTTCCACAAAAAAGCCATATTTCTCTTCATCACAATGTACCAAAGGGGAAAATATGTTTTAGTTGAAGAAGGTGCCAAATTTGGAGAAAGTGGACTTATCTCATAACAAGATGAGAGAAAATATACTTGATGCTTTCCCATACTATAAAGATGTAAATATAGTGGGTATTTGTTTGAACCATGTATGTAGCAAACATTGCTATTTATAAATAAGTAGATAAATATCTAAAGACAACATATATATATATATATATATATATATATATATATACATATTTGTGTTCTTGGCATTATCTTCATCCATATTTATAGACATGGCATTTATAATTTTACATGACAGGAATAAATTCTTATTCACCATTTCTTTAGAAGGTCATTTTTTAATATAATATGCTCACCAAAATCATTGTATGTCAAATAAACCTTTATTTTGGGGCATATAGAAAGTTTATCAAAAGAAATGGTGATAAATGTTGATATTATAATCATTATCAATTATTAAATTCAGAAATAATTTTAGGAAGGGGTCACCTATGTGATATTTGATAATATATTAACAAAGTGTTATGTTTTTTTTTTTTTTTTTAACAAGATGAGAGTAAACATACTTGATGTTTTTCCATACTCTAGAGATGTAAATATCTTGTCTATTTCTTTAGCCATTTATGTGGCAAACATGATTATTGATACATATGTAGATAAATATTTAAAGAAAATCCAAATATTTAAGTAGAGGTTAAACTATTCTTAACATTGTCATGTCATCCCTATTTAAACATTTTTTATTTATGTTTATAATATTTCCAAATCATATTATCTTTAACATTGCTGCAACATAGCTACTAACCTGATTGTTTATCAACCTATCTAAAACACATGGCCTTTATGATTTATATAAAAGGAAGTGAATTCTTATTTATCATAGCCTTAGAAGCTCAGTTTTTATGTGATGCGTTCATCAAAATCATTAGATGTCAAGAAAACCTTCATTTTGGGACACATAGACAACTTATGAAAAGAAATGGTTATAAATTTTTTATGTGATAATGGTGGTCACATGTACTTTCATATTGTGTTCACTATCAACTCTTAAGTTTCAAGTGAATTAATGTTGGAAGAGGTCACCTATGATGCATTTGATAAATTATTATTGATTTTTCATTATATTTTAATTTGATTAGTAGCAAGGATATAGATTCTTACAAAACCACAACTAGAGGTCTTTATATAACAACACACTAAATATAGAAAAACATCGAAATTGGTTAAGAGTAAAAACACCAAAGGATAACTACATATAGTGACTAGTCAACCTAAAAATATCAATATTACCATTACTATTAAAAAAAAAAAAGGTATTATTAGAAATCAACAAAACCATACACCTAAATCAAAAGTACAAAACCATATAGCTAAGGAGACTATTCCTTTTAAAATTAAAAAATAAATTTATTTTTAAATGCCCCATAGGAAGAGAGTTGATAGTAACAACAACCATCCAAGAGTTAAGCATTTCAAGGGAATTTGAGGTTGTGACCTAAGAAGTATATAATATGGATCCAATAATATATAAGAAACTTAATTTTTTTTATTAGTCATCACCCCTCCATCCGTGTCAAGAATATTTCATACAAGAGACATAGGGAAGTTTCATAATTGTGGATAACCTATAGATTGAATCTAAAAAATCTTTTCATCTTTTGTTCCCTCTCAATCATTTTTTTTTTTCAAATTCTTGCCGTACATTTCAAATAGGCCAACTCTGATGCAAAAACCACAATTGGGTTGGTAGGGAGAGCATTAACCACTCCAAGAATTATGCCATCTATGAGGTTAATGGGCTCCTCTTTTCACTATCAAAGAGGTTGGTAGATCTATTAGTACTTGAATTTTTTGGCATACTCGTAGAGTAATCAACTTCTTTCTCATCACACTATATATCCTTATTTTCCCTATCTTTCTTTTGAGTCTTATCATTCTGCTATTTATTCTTGTCTTTCAAATCTTAATCAACCCAAAAAAAAAAAATTCCTTTATTTGGAGACCTAGTGACTACATAATCAATCTACATGGATTGGTTTTATCCTCTTCCCATTCATCTTTCTCTTCATTCTTCACCTCCTATATGAAAATTTTAGTTTTCTTAGTTGGGGTAGATAATTTTTCCTTTTCCTTTTGAAGGTTGTCAAGTTAAGCATTTTTTTTTCAAGTCACTTGCCTTAGGGAGCTAGACATCAAAATTCAACAAATATAAGGTTTCATTACGAGATCCAATCTCGAGGGCACTTGTAAACATATTTCTTCTTACATGGCCCTAGCATTTCAATGATATATCAAGCAAGGGAGATTAATAAATAGGGGACTTATAGACCATAATAGGTTTAGTGGGTAAAATTCTAGATGAAAATGGTAAAGTCTATACATGAGGCCTTGATGCAAGGGGATATTTTTTTACCCTAGTTGTGAACCCTCCCTTTTTCATCAAATATAGAATTTTTTATAAATTAAGAAATAAATAAATAAAGGAAATATTTTTCTTCTTCTTGAAATGGTTAAAGAGATGCATGTATTAGCAGTAAGAAAACATTAAGACTCCCTTTGAATGTAAAGTACTCCTTAAGAATGACACAAACCTTTTATGAAGCCGGTGTTACCTAAGATCTATCATATCCAAAGGTGGTGATTTATTCTTAGTCTATCATTTTCAATTGACCAACTCATTTTTAAGTTTATTCCTTTAGGGACCGTTTGGCAATGGGAATACAAGCAGAATAAGCATATGTAAATTCTTAAAATTTTGAATTCTTCATTTGGATGCACCAAATCAAAATTGGAATATGAAGTAAAATAGGAATAAGTATTCCAATTTTGGCCTTAAAACAAGGTTTTGTAATTCCACCCAAATAGGTGTTATTGGAATATGTATTCCTATTCCAATTTTATTTATTTTAGAAAACATAAATTTTTGGGTCCACAAATTCTCCATTAAATTTTTGACTGAACCAAATAGAGAACATGAATATGTAGCCCCATTTTCTATTTCAGAATAACTACCCCTATTCCCCTATTCCTATTCTCACAACCAAACAAACTCTTAGAGGATAACATATTACTCTTCTAAATAATCTCCTCACTAATTTCAAGAGAGGTACCTCCAATAGTACCTCTCCTTTATTTCTAGGAGTTGAAAAATTGGACTAATGAAACCTCATCAAACATATCTTTTCATTTGATACAATAAAAAAATCAGCCCTTGTTATAAATATGCTATAAAATGGGGTTATTCTTGGAATAATATGGATTAGTAAGATAGATATTGGACATGGTCACTATTCATATATATAACAAAATGACCACTTGATAATTCACTCCATAGAAAAATTTGTAACCCTTAGATATGGTTAGGGAAGCTTTTGTTCTCATACAATGATTTAAAAGAATGATAAATACCATTATTTGTTTTGGGTATAATCATTATGCTACCCTCCCAATATAATAATCTCATATTATTAATATTTCCTCACAAGTGAGGGTCTTTTCATCATAGAGCACAAGGTGAATGATCCTTCACAAGGGAGGTAACAATAAATATTCAAATTACTATCTAAGATCCATTTAACATGCCATCTCATTATTTGGGTGTCTTCCTTTGATTTTGTGTAATTTTTATGACTCACCAAAGACTAGTTGACAAGAATAATGCACCTTAGGGGTCATTTAGTCATATTGGTCAAGGAACTTCTACATACCCATGTCAAAATGCTATGTCATCAGTTCTATACTTCAATTAGAAATAATATTATGTTGGTATGATTAAATATTGCTAGTTGTACTTAAAATTTATTTAGGATAATGCATTTGCATATTAGTTGTCATGTAGACATGTAGGAGCTACCATATGATTTTAACACATGATGTTGGAGTAATCCACATTAGTTGGAGTTATCTTTGTCATATCATCCCTCTTTTTGTATGAGATCCACTTATTTCTCCTATCACATTATCATCCTCTCATCGTCAGACATAATTTGATGTATAATGGAGGAGATCCACCTTTGGTGGACACATGGTAATACCTTCTTTTGTTGATAGGTTATTGCTTTCGTCACTTCTAGTTATCATACATTACCTATATATTTAGGCACATCTACATTGTTTACATCAAATATTGATTTGAGTATTCATTATTATTTGATAAATATTGAACCAATCATTTGATCAGATCATTTTTGTCATTCTTGTTGCTAACACTTGAGCTTCTGGATCTTGGAATTTTCATTATTTTCCTTGGGAAAATTATTACAAATTCATCTTTTGTTTCTCTTGGTCAAAACTAAATAGAATATGACCATAGAAGATGAAAAATAATAAAGTTCAAAGAAACAAGTGACAACCATGTTCATAGGATATCACTTATCATACCTACTAGAATTTGGGCATCCTCCCCTTATGAGAGTGTGAATGCCTTGCTAGAGAGAATGGAAATCTCTCTAGCCCCTCCAAGTTGTAACAAATTATATTGTTATAATTGGTTACCCTTTTATAAAGGAAAATGCTAACAAAAGTAAAATTGTTCAACTTCAATGATATTAAAGTGACATTATTGTTTAGAATTTAAAAATAATGTAAACTTCTAAAATGTGTAAAAATGGGTTAAATTTAGGATTTTTTTTAATAATTATTTGGAGTAATAATTGATATATGTTTCTAAATTTTTATGATGATTTTTTAGCTACTAAATATTTTTGAATATCAAGGGTTTAGTTCCCATTAAAAAACTATATGTAAATAAAGTTTTCCCCTTTGATATCAAAATATGTTATAGATGACATATATAACCAGTGGAATAAAAAATAAAAAATGGTTTTTGACCTATATATTTCTCTTTTATTTAACAATTCCAATTCAAATCCGTTGAAATTGATAGTTTTCGTCACCCATGTTATTTCTCATAACAAATCTATTCCAACCAAAAATAAAATAAAATCATGCATTCTAGAAGAGGACTCTCTTCTCTAACCTGGACTATATACTTTTTTTAAAAAATGATATGATTTACTACTTTTTTTGTTTTTGAAAATAAATATCTTCTTGTCTGATAAACTATGTACTAGTAGTATTTTTCAATTATAATATCTTATGTCTAATTAAAAAAACTATAAATTCTATATAAGCATATTCTTGACTTTGAGAACTATAAAATGGCATTTTACATTATTAAAAAAGTATCTTTATAAAGAGTAAGAGTTAAGAAAATATCACTAATCCAAAATAATTTTATTTCTTTAGTAATTAGACACAAATTTGTATAAACAAATGTATTTAATGGATATTTCCAATTGAAAAATTTGGACCACTTGTATAACTTAGCTAATATGAATCTAGTTGGATCATATTTTGACCAAAATTGATTTGTAGTTAGAAATACTCAAATTCAGTTGTTCTAACAAGTAAGCCTAAATGGTGACATAACTTTATGCTTTTACCTACTCAAATGAGTCTTCTATTATGTTGCCTTCTCTCTAAAAATTGTTGATTTCAAATGAGTCAAAACTGAGAAGCAGCCTACAAACATCACTTAAAATTCCATCTTTCAATTAATTAACCTTGGAAAAAATGTTAACAACATATTTAATGAGATTCAAATATCATTCTTGTTTACAATGGTTCAGTATCTGTCGTAGCATTTTCTACATGTTTTAACCACCTCTTGTGTTTTTTCTAGAAGAACCCCCCCTAATGCAGACAAGGGTAAGGTGAAAAGAAACTAGAAATATGGGCCAAAAGAACTACATGTCAAGGAAAAATGATCAAGATGCACAAAAGATTACATATATGTGTACTAAAGTGATCAATCTTAGACACATCATGCGGCTAATGTCACATAAGGGACATTCACTGGACAATGGAAGATGAAAAAGAAAGGAAAAACATAAACCCCCACAACACTTTATCATGAGTAGTGTATGTACAAAAAGTCACATGATATGGTGTGTCTCCAGCTCTACCCGTAGTGCGACCACCTCCCTCTATACTCTCTATCTTGGCCAACTCGATTACCTCCTCCTGCATCCCAAAATTGCTAAACTCTCTCGCATCTATCCTCACCTACAAGACTACCAAGGCCTCTTGGGCATTGTCTACCCTAGCTCACTAGGCTTGTATCTTTGCTTGTAATGCTACCAAGGCTTTCTGGGCACTATTCACCCTCATTCACTCCACCTGTACCACAACCTATAGATGAGAAACCTCTACCTAGAGGTTATCCCACTCAGCCCTGATCATATCTATATCCTCTTCTTCTACTTGTAGACCCTATGGTCCTTTTACCTATGGCCCCTATGGCCCTTGTGGCCCTGGTGGCCCTTGTACCTATAGCCCCTATACCAATGGCCCTTGTGGTGGCCCCATTGGTGCTGGTACCCTCCTATGGTGGGCCCTACACCCCCACGGTGCTCTTTGTACTAGCAGTGGCACCACTGCTACTTTCCTACCATCCTCTACTCCATCACCCTCACCCTATGCCTGCTCTATTGGTGGTGGTGCTCTAGGTACCATCAATCATATTGGTTAATGTGCCACCACCACTATGTGTAGGCAAGTGTCATCCTTGCATCTCATTAGTCCTGTCTGTGCACCCAAGGCATTAGATGCATCCATCACCATGATATCCTAGCCAACTTTAGAGTGGTCACATGACCCCATAACCTACCATACTCCTAGGATACCACAGGATATACAAATTTTTTTGGAACTCCATCCTGCATCCTCCCAAACTGTTGTTGCACCCTAGAGGGCATATATCTCATCACAACATGCATGGTCCACCCGATTAGCCAACAATCTATTTGCATATATTAGAGGTATTGCTGGTCCTCATTATCATCCTCTCCTCTAGTTGGTAAAACACTCCCCCATCACTCCATGCCTTCATATGGTGTCCAATCGAATATGATGATCTCATCTAGGCATCTCCTCAAGAATCCAACTAATTTGGTGGAGGTGTACTAGATTGGTAGCCTATAACGACATGCGAATGACTCACTAGGATGTTAGGACTCTTGTTTGCTAATGGGGTGTGTGATAGCTATATGCTCCTATGACCACACCATAAGTAGGGTCAACCCTAGACCTATAGTTTTCTATGTCCTATAGGAACATATGTGAAAATCATGGTATAACTTGGGCAAGATGGTCTAACCCCAATAGTAGACTATGCCATCATCTTTTAGTAGAGTGCTCAACACTCATGTCCACTCAATTAGAAATTCATGCCCAACATGATCTGGTACCATACTTCATATGAGTGAAGAAAAGTATAAGGCAATTCATGGTAGTCTCTGCTCTAATGCCTCTCTCCATGTCAACCATGACATCTGTATAGGTAACCTCTATTGTTAGCACTTGAAGCACTCTCATAGATAGGGGTCAGTACCCTCTAGCAAAAACTCAGGGTACATCTTGCAGATCAAGATTCAAATAATTTCCCACATGTCAAGCAAGGTAACTGTCACCTCTCTAGTGGGCAGATGGAAACTATATGTCGGTGTATGCCACCACTTTATCAATGCTAAGAGTTGTGCTAAATGTGCTCTCAAATTTGGCCAATCGTGGATATGCTCTAACCTACATAGTCTCACATGTCCCTACTCTACCTCTATCAATCTATCCCCTAGCACCATAGCCATGGGATAGTGCTCCTGTGACTAAAACATCACTATCTCCATCTGTGGCATAGACATGCACATGGTTAGTATATCTCTTATCTTATACTTACCTCAGAATGAGGCATCCTACTCTATTTCCCCCCTTGTCATCCCTCCACCCTCTTCTTGCTATTTTTTTTGCCTTAGAGAAGATATTAATTGACACAGATGTCGATTCACATAGACACCAATCTACACAGATGCCAATCTATATAGACCTTGATCCATGTAGATTTGGATTAGTGGAGATGAAAAATCATGGAGACACTGCTTTGGCATCTATAGTGGCCATGCAAATGCTAGAATTATTGTCGGTAGTTGGTCAACTATCAGCTATGGATATGACAACCTAGAGATCATCATCTTCACTTTGCCTTCTCTCCCACTTTTCCCTTTTTGTCATCTATGCAGACGGCCCGATCCCCAGTTTATTGTCTACATGGATGATATGGAAAATATTGTCGTATCTTCCCTAACCAAGTTTTCACCCCCATAAATGCTATCTCTAAAAGCATAATGAAAACTTGTCAAATCTAGATAGTCAATTTATCGATGGGCCCATCTTGGCTAGTCTTTGGTGCTCCCAGACGTGCTCTTCAAGCTTTAATTTCTCAATTGGATCCATCCTTCACTTTGGTTCTCTACTCTCTAAGTGTGTAAATGACTCTCCCTTGAGCCCCTCAAAGGCTTATATAGGCCCTCGAAGGACCCCTTTGCAAGCTTGTACCCTTTCCTAGGCTATGCCAACCCCTATTTATCTCCAAGTCATGCAAAATGTTTATCTACACCTTTTTCTTACCCTTTCTTTTCTTCTAAAGACCTTTTCACAAAAATTTCCCAATTTTATTTTTTTGCATTATTTTCATGAGGGTGCATCCTCCTCCCTTGTCATCACTTTGATACCACTCCTAGGACACCTACCCTTTTTGGGGCAATCTATATTTTATTTTCTTTGATTTAATGTTGTCTTCACATCACATCAAAGAAGGACAAAATGTAGACAATTAAAATTGTCCTAAACACTATATTAATTTTTTTAATATTTCTTTTGACATTATAATTAATTAATTAATTATAGTTTTCATATTCTTCTACTTATTTAATTAAATAAGTTCATTTCCCTAAGGTATTTAAATTTAATTTGAATACTCCCCCACCTAATGTATTAAATTTACTTAATGCATTATGCCTCATAAATCTCCTTTTCAAATAAAATATAGTTATTTAATTCCCTCCATTCCATTAAATTCTATAATCCTATGAGTAAGTCAAATCTTATTTAACTTAATCCTAATCCTATCCTCAAACCTAGTCTACACCCATCACTCTCATCCTTCTAATCCTACCCACTACTTAATCTCACTTATTTACCTTAAACACCTTGTAGCTCCTAAGTGTTTTCCCACACATGTGTGAGAAGCTCTTGATACAATAAACCTTCCACTTCATTTATACCTCTTAGATCTCTTAGACATTTGTCCCCCACTCCTTCCCCCAAGGTTACTCACACATGTGTGAGCACACCTCGAACCTATGAAACATTAAAGGCTCTTTTTGACTTTTACATGGCCTGTCCTTTAGCCCATGTGTCTCCCTTGTTCACCTATGTGGATGACACATATATATTACCTCCCCAAGGCCTCTCTCAAACCTATAAATAGGGCCCTTGTCTCAAGAGTTTTCCATCTTCCTCATTTGCATTGTTATCATGCTAGTATAGTTCTAAAGCTTTTAGAGATTTCTTTATGCATTATTAGTAACCCTTTGGTAGTTTTTTTTTTATTGCACTATTTTTCATATTCATGTTAGTATTTCACTCTTAGGTTTTCTTATTACATCCATCTCCATTATCCATTGAGTTTTCTTAAGAATGGTTTCTTCCATAGCCATCTCTTGAAGCATTCTCCATCATTTAGTTTAGTTGCATATTCATCATTCCATTTCATCATCAAGGGATTCAATAGTTGTGTTTTGGGAGAGCATCCCTTACACTTAAGAACACAAATAAGGCCTCTTATGGGCACCCTTGTTGAGCTTCTTTGAGGTTGTCTGAGGACTCTAATTTGTTGGTTGCATAGTTTTTTTTAAAACTCAAGTAGACATAGTGGTTTATCAATCTTATTTAAATCTTGAATGCACATGATACTAATCTTTGCTTGTTTATGTGTGCTCCTAATAGGTTAGGTTTTTGCATACACAATATGTATGAGATTGAAGAAGAGAAAAGAACAACGATAACTAGTATCCATTTTAGTGAAGAGTTGTTAATCTATTTAGTTTGTGTACAAGAACCATAAAACATGAGTCATCAATACATTAGGAGGAGATGAGTAAATGAGATATAATTGATTGGTATCACTTAGAGACACAAGAAGATAAGTGATCAATTAAAGAGTCATGGTGGTTATCTTGTGAAATATTTATAATAGTATCACTTGAATCTATAGATACTAAAAAATATAATAGAAAACATTGTCTAATTAAGCTAAGTTATTATGAATGGAAGACTACATTCAAAACTAAGAAGGTCTATATGATTGGTTAGTCATGCCCTTTGGACTAGTCATTGTATTGAGAACCTTTATGTAGCTCATGAATTAGGTATTAGAGGAATTTATGGTATTATTGTGTATTAAGATGATAATTTGGTTTTTAGTAAGGCAGTAGATTGTGTTCATATTAGCTTAGAGGAAGTAGACCATGTCAAGATGATTTCTATCTAGCTCCTTGCTTGGCCAACTTTAAAATCAGCTCCATTTTTTTATGATAGTTAAGCAATAAGAATGCTACCCTTGTTGAGAGGGAGTTAGCATTCAAAGGGAGTTTGACAATTCATTAGAAGTAACCTTGGACAAGGATGTCAAAAGGTTGATATCTTCTTAATGATTATCTTCGAGGAAGTTTGAGGTGCAATACCTTGCTAATGAGTTCCTCTATATGAGGGAGAAGTTCTAGGTGAAATCACTTGTACCTTCCTACAATAGCTTTGGTGGATCCACCCTCTGATATGGTTCATGGTGGATGTCATGTGTGTGACATCATGACAACATCATGTGAAAGAATGTATGGAGAATTTCCTTGTACTCATGATATGAATATTTTTGTGAGGTGACTAGCTCCCAATGATAAGTCACTTCTACAGTACTACCTTCATTGTGAAGTGATGATCTCACAATGATGGTTGATATCTCATAAAGTAATGGATATTTATTACCCAATAGATATTTTAAAACCCAGTATGGTGGGTAGTGCATGAGGTGGTACCCAAGGACACACCACAATGGTACATATCATAAATCCATTATGGAGAATTGCACATGTGGTAATATTTGGGGACATAATGGTAGATATCTTAAAATCCTTAATGGTGGACAGTGCATGTGGTTTTACTCAAGGGTATTCCATAAAGGTAATTTTCTAAAATCCATTATGGTGGGTAGCACATTTGGTGGTACCTAGGATATGTTATAATCATAGATATCCTAAATCTAATATAGAGAATAGTGCATGTGGTGGTATCCAAGGACATAATGCTAGATATCTTAAAATCCTTTATAGTAAATAGCACATGCGATGGTATCTAAGGACATGCCATAAAGGTAATTCGGTAAAATCCATTATGGTGGGCAACACATGTCCTGGTACCCAAGGACATGCCATAATAGTTGATATCCAAAATATGGTATTGATGATAACACATGTGGTGGTATCCAATGATATAATAGTAGATATCTTAAAATCATTTATGGTGGATACTGCATTTGGTTTTATTTGAGGACATGCCATAAAGGTAATCTTCCAAGTCCACTATGGTAGATATCAAATAAGTGTTGGAATTAAGTAATCACAACAATATGTTTGATTGACAAAATGGTGATGACTAAGTTGTAGCATCACAAGGACTTAAGCATTGAGTAAGCATTTTATTGTTGTCATTGATTGGAAATTGGTTAACAAGAAGACTAAAGCATTGCAAGGTAATGAAACCATTGATAGATTGGTATGCCAATCACAACAAAAGAATAGATGCAGCCAAGCATATGATAGGTAGATAGGTGTAGAAGTTAGATGGACACAGCTGATTCGATACTAATGTGACAAGACTATGAGAGAGCTTGATAGTGATTTGACATGGTCATGGACAAAAGTGGTTGAAGTGATAGAAGAAAGCAAGGACACCAATATAGATGTAGACTTATATGTAGACATACATGCCTATGTGAATAGACACCTAAGTATAAGGAGTCATGGGTATTTTGTGACAATGGTTGTTTATGTATTTAAAATTTTGAACAAATGATTTGAGCGTGATTATTTTAGCATTTCAACAACTAGATTGGTCAAGTGGATTTAAGGATACTCAAACTTCATTTTGAAGTTGTTGTTACTAGTTTCATGATCAAAGATATGTGGGAGGTAGATGAGAATAGAGAGAAGAGCGAGTAACAAAAAACTAGTGCTTAAGCAATTTAAAGTAGTGAACAAAGGTCGTTCATTGAACAAAGCCAGAACAAAGGAAGGAGATTGGATAATCTTCATGGAGTGTCATAGTGGATCTAAAAGGAAAGTTTTTCCACATCTTTAGATGTAATCATTAGTTTTATTTCTTACCATTGCAACTATTTTAAGCCTCTAATAGGGTAAACTTGTAATAAGTTTTTGAAATCCTTTAAAAAGGTATCTCTCAGAACAATATCAATATCCTCTAACAAGGTGGTGTTAACAAGCTATTTTAATCCTAATAGATTATGTTCATTCTTAAGAGGATGAGTTCACAGTTTAGGTTCCCATGTAAAACTATTTGTGTTATTGATATATGCTTTTTTGTGTGATCTTTTATGGTTCTATTGTATTGCATTCATTATTGTGTTGGTTATTAAAGGACTAGTAACAAGGTTTATAAAGAAGGTTGTTGTTGTTGTAAGAGGTTGAAAAGTGCATACTGATTCACCCTACCCTCTCTATACTGGTCAAGACCAACAATTATTATCAAAGCACACTCCCTAGTATTGGTAAGCCTAACATCTTGAGGGAAGATCAAATGAAAAGCACTAGACTTCAAAATCAACTAGACGAAGCCCTGGATATTGTTGAAGACTTGAAAGACAAGTTGAGAGAATCCCTAGGAAAAAGAAAGAAATTGATGAAGAAGTTAGGTGAAAGCTAAGAGATAATAGAGAAGTTACAAGAAAAAAGTGGATGAGAAGAATTTGAGGAATCAATCTTAGAACTCATGGCTGAAAATGAAAAGTCAGGATCATGACAATGAAAAAGGAATAGGAACATGTAATAGGAAGAATAAGAAAAACACATAACAAGAAACTAAATACCATCATTAAAAGAGATCAAGCTTATAAAGAACTCAAAATAGTCCAAGAAGAAAAACATCAAGTTGAAGAATTGTTGGAAGTTAAGGAATAAGAAATGGCCATGATGGAAGAACACTGATATATCAAGCAAGAAAACAATATCTTACAAGAGTGCTATCATGACAAAGCTGATTAGTTAGAAGTTCTAAATGAAGAATTCAAGAAGTTAGAAGATTGAGTTCATCATCTGATGGATGAATCGAAGGACATAAAAGAGAAAAATGAGTGATTGGTTAAATCTAATGATAGTAGTAGGAAGCTAGAGGAGCAGCTCAAAGTTCAAAGAAAGACCACAAGTACAACCATTTTAGGATTCGAAGGAATTGACACAATGGACAAAGTAGAATGTTTAGGAATAAAAGAATTGAATACCATAATGCACAAGAAGACACCAAAGAGGTATGTCATCCAACAAGCCTACTTGTTATTTTTATGGTAAAATAGGACACCACCAAATGTTTGTTGGTATAGGAAAATAGTGCTCAGTATTCAACATACCTATTAAGGAAATTGCAATATTTATCACCAATTGGACACAATTCACATGAATTCAAGGATCTTAAAAATGAGGCAAGAGTAGAAGGTTAATGTTACCATTATAAAAAATATGGTAATAGCACCAAGGACTATAGATCAAAAGTTCAATCATATCAGTCATCTTGAAAGACAGAGAGATACATTGGGCATATCAAAATTAGAACATAGGTTTGCTCTACCTATGGAAATGATGGTCATGGTGTGTTCCATTGTAAGCTATGGATAGGTCATATGAACAAAATTGGACCATGGAAAAATATAGGTATGACATTCTATAGATGTCATAGGATTGGTCACATCGGCAAGAATTGTTGGGTCCAATGGAAATAAAGGAAAAGAAATGGCCATTGATATTGATAAATTCAACAAGGAATTTGCCAAGGTATGGACCAAGAAGAAATAAGAAGATATCAGAGTGATACCTAGAGTGGTTGTAAGTTCATCTAGGAATGGTGAGACTTCCTCATCAAGTTAAGCCAAAAAAGCTTAAGAGGTTACACAAGCAAAGTAAGCCTTGCACCAATTACCACATTCAAACTAGTAGGTCACAAAGAGTGATGCCTATAGAAGACTGAAATGTGGTAACTAGTGAAAAATTCTTAACCTATGAAGATTGGATAGATTGTCCTAAAAACTTGACCATTGGACACGTTAGTAGAAATAAGTTATTGCACAAAGGAAGAGGTAGGTATGCAATGAGTTTACCATTAGAACCTCAAAGTTACTTATTTTATCGAATCTATAAATGGGCACATCATTTAGTGAATATCACTTTAGAAACTTGAGATCCCAAGAGCTTTCATATTCATCAAACCCTAGCTATCAAAAGAGCAACTTTTGTGTGAATATGAGCAAGAAGTGTTAAGCGACCCTAGATATAGACAAGAGAAGATAAGTGTGCAAAAGGAGTCAGATCAAAATTTCAATTCAACAATGGAAATGGAACAATATTTTGAGCTATGTGACATTGAATTGGTAGATGGAAAGGAGAATGATGCACTAGTCTATGAACCTATCATGAAGAGTGCAGATGAGAGAGATGACGGGAGCCCTATGCTCACTCCTTGGTAATGTATTACTTGCTCAAGATGTAAGCACCTATCTATTAGAATAGATAACAAAGTTAGGTGATAGGGAACTCTAGATAAAATATGAGGAGTTTCATTACAAAAATCAATGGAAACTAGGACTTGAAGATCACACAACCTAGCTCGTGCAGTTGACATCCCAAATTTTTTCAAGGATGAATGGGTTAAATTCTTACTCATCAAGGTGCACCATGAGTACATATGGATCAACACATCCTATAAGATCATAAAGTAGGTGATTAAAAGAGTCATAGGGTTTAGTACAATTGGAAAAACTCTAACCATAAAGAAATACAAGCTATCTATAGTGGTAGAATTGATTGGGTACCATCATGATGACATAATGTGTTTGTTGAAAGACATCAAAAATTAAAAATTAAAATTTGTAGCAATGGTGATTTCTCAACAGCACTATCACTTGAGTAGGTGCAATAGTGAACTAGATGGAGTGGTGTATGGAGTGCACGAATATTAACTGAACAAATCACACTTAACCTAATTAGGTGGCTACACATCTAGATGATGGAGAATCTATGAAAGATCAAGAGGGACAACAATGCACATATATTCAAATATGGTGCAATATTGATCAATATATTCTTTTACTCAAGGTTGAATTTTCTAGATTGGTGAAATTCTATTTGAAGTCAAGGAACCACATTATAAAACAAATCATAAACATGTACAATAGACTGGGTAGCAGCATCCCTAACTCACTTGATAAATATTTCAATAAATTTTAGTTAGAGATGCATACAACGATATCCCTAAATTTTATTATTGATTACAAAAGAGACATTTGTTTCTTAGTAAGCATAAGTTGGTGCATAGTACAAATGGTTCAACCATGAACTCAATGGTTTACTAAACTACCCTATGAAATTGATGAAGAATCAACAAAGAAGCATATTGAACAGCTATTGGAAATGCAAATTTATCAAGAACAACAAAGGTTTGAAACAACCAAGGGAAGATGAAAGAACTTAAGGAGCAACAAGAAGTAGTTACTATTGAAAAAAAGCCAAAGAAGAAGAAGAGCACAAGTCAAACTGTGCAACTAGCTGAAGAAGAAAGAGTGTATGAAGGTGAGGAGAGCCCTTGATTAGAGCCTAGATGTGAGTCTTCACCTAAGCTAGAGTTAGAAGAGGAGGCCACGAGTAAGAAGATCCCCACAACCATCAAACCTCCAACAAAAACAATGTATAAAAGGAAACCCTCAAAGAAGGACAAGAAAAAGCCTCCAACTCCATTAGAGGAAGAAAAATCTAAAGAGGAAACATCGATAGAGAGTCTCAAATCATCAAAAGATGGTGAGAAACTTACTTTAAAGAATATTCTTGATGATATTAAAATAAATGGTAACTACAATACATTAAAGAATAGATTTTCAAAGCTCACAACTAACATCACCACAACCATCAAACCTCCAAGAGTAGAAATGTATAAATGGAAACCCTCAGAGAAGGACAAGAAAAACCCTCCAACTCCACTAGAGGAAGAAGAATCTAAAGAGGCAACAGAGATGAAGAGTCTCAAATCATTGAAAGATGGTGAGAAACTTACTTTTAAGAATATTCTTGATGATATTAAAATAAATGGCAACTACAATACATTAAAGAATAGATTTTCAAAGTTCACCAAGGCAAACAAGGATAAAATTATAAATGTTGTGTTAGTAATGTTGGATTATCTTATTGGAAAGAATGCTTCTAAGAGGGGGGTGAATCAGAAGTACTAGCTTTTTTAACTATTTCAAATCCTTAATAACATATTTTTGAAATGAGCATGCATGCATATAAAATTTAAGAAATCATAAGAAACAAATATGAATCACCACATAACACTTAAGATTTGGTAACCCAGAAACCCTCCAGAAATAAGAAGGTAAAACTGGGGTGGGGATGATACCCACAAAATCACTGCAGTAATAATGTTTAACCACTTCTGATGGTCTTCCTTGTTAAAGGCCCACCCTATCAAAGGCTTTACACTATATCAATAGTGACCTAGTTAAAGGATTTCAAACACTTTATATGAAGTGTTACCCTATTAAAGGATTTAATCACCTATTCAAAGGATTTACAAAATAGCTGGTAAGCTAAACTATCATCATAGGGTTTACTTTATAATACAATGGCTAAAGAGTATTAGGTATGATAAACCTGATGTCTTACAATCCTTCGATTTCTGAATACAGGCACTTGATTTTCTCTTCTGTGATCTTGATCCTCTTTGAGATTTGATACTCTTTTCTGTGAAATAGTTTTCTTTACACACCTTTTTCATTCGCCTCTCTATCTCATCTTGATTTGATTTCATCTTCCTTATAAAGACACTCGAAGACTTAAGGTTAGGTATGGATCTATGATCCATATTTAATCTCTGATATTTTCTTATTCCTTACACATTGGTTATTTGTTGCATGCCTTCTCCATTTTTCTTATTGGCTGCATGTAGATTGCATAGGAAATATAAATGATTTGATCTTATCACTTAGATCCTTTGAGATTTTTCTTATGTTAGCTATGAAAATGTTTTACATTTGAGTTTGTGAAGTTTCAAACTCATATGTTGATTCTATGTTACTCGGCACTTACTACTTCCTGATGCTCGGCACCTTCTGTAACTCAGCTTCTGTACATGCTCCTATCTTGCTCAGAATCCTTTAAGATTTGACACCTAAATGATGCTCAGTACTTCGAGCATGCTTGGCACCTATACTCACTTGGCACCTAAAAGCTTTTCTGACTCAGCTCACATTGTGGCTCGACATACATGATGTACTCGGCTCCAATGTAGAATGTAATTAAGTGTGTTGGCACTCAATTGTCAAAAACCATTATGAGGTTAACAATCTCCCCCTTTGACATGAGTGACAAAAACACTTAACTGACCTTATGAGTACATGTACTAAACTTACCCAGTATATAAAGAGATTGAAAAACCTTACTCAAAATTGCAAAATGTGTATATACCTCAAAATTTGTGTAACTCCCTCTGAGTTGATTGTGCCTGTATCTGTGCTATCTTGTGATGTGTATTATGATCCTTCATTAACTCATTATTTCCCCCTAGGTATAATATCTATATCCCCTTCATTATATCTTTTCTCCCCCTTTTTTGACACTTATGTCAAAGGGTCCTAAATATTAATGCCATGTTTGGCCAAAAATGTCTTGTTTACCTCAAGGAGTATTTGGACAGCTGCATCCCAGTTATTTAAGGCAATATCCAATGACTTTTTTTGGATTGCAAGCTCTGCTATGAGATCAACAAGTCCTTCATGTGTGGAAATATTGGGATCCTTCTTCAGGACTGTTTCTACATACAATTGCTCCTTGTGCAATACTTCTAAGTGAGGAGTTATGGAGGCTTGAATTTGCATCAGCTTTTCTTTGATAGTGGCCTCTTTTGCTGATAATGCAGCTAATTCCCTCTGAGTGTGTAAAGTATGAGCAAATTTTGTTGCACTCTGTGCAGGATCGGAGGGTAGTTGCATGCTGGAGAGTTTTAATTTACTCCCAAAATTCAAAATTTTCTAATTTATTTCGTGTGTGAACCTACAAAAATCACACAATTTACTGTAAAGGGAGAATATGTTCCCTAATACACTTTTTATATTTTCTAATTTCTTGGCTAGGTCAACCTATCCCAAAATTATGTTATTAGCTATTTTTTGGTTGACTTTTCCCAAAAACTTCTTTTCTGACCATTCCAATAGTTTTGCATTAGTATCATGGTCTTCATTATTTACTTGATCAACTATATCAGATAATTGCTCAAGTATTGGCCTGTTTGCATTTGGAGGTTGAAGACTAAAGCATCCATGAATATATCTTTTATTTCATTCAGTGTCTGCTTGTATTTGTAGTCTTTTCTCATTGCCTCTTGTCTCCTCCTTTTATCCAATGCACTTTGTATTTCATTCATCTTCTCCTCATTTAGAGTTCTTGAATCATAACAAGGTATTTTGATTTCTTCATCAAGCTTAGGAATACCATAATGGATGGTCCTGGATACCCTTGTAGAACTTGAACTTGGAGTATTGACATGTAAAGTTATCTTTTCAATACTCAGCCCATGACTGGATTTGGTGGGAGTTGCTATTTTTGGTAATTCTACCAAATTTTGTATTGCAAACTCCTCTTTATTCTGGGTTTCTTCCTTCTCCTCTTCTTCTTGCTTGTCTTCTTCTTGATGTGTTACTATTGCTGGGGGTGTACTCACTATTTGAGTTGTTGGTGTTTTTTTTTTAAAGGACTAAAAACTACTAAGCAACAAAATGCTTAATACCAAGATAATAATACTCATACAATCTAAAGGTCAGCCAATTCTTGTTAATAATTGCGTGTGTAAAGCATTTGGACCCAACTTTGACAAAACCAAAGGTGGTTTTCTACTCTTTTGGCTTTGCAAAACCAAGGTGGGTATACCCAGGGATGATTCAAGACTAGGAAAACTATATGAGGATTATTTTTAGTTTCATTCTGATTCTCATTTCAAAATCCTCAAACACATACATAATTCTTAATGACTTGATAAACACATCCCATATAATAGATATGGTCAAAAATTTCTTCTATAGATCTGCAGATGTTCTTAACAATAGTGGCTAACTGAAGCTAAAACATTCCATGCAGACAAGTGCTGGCAAGCTTTAAAGATCTACAGGAAACAAAAGTAAAATTGATTTAATTCTACATTTTTTACAACCATTTGTGACATACTTCTCCTTCAACTGAATCAATTTGATCAATGCCTAATCCATTGGGGTTCAGAGTCTGTAGAAAATTCTTAGATCTAACTTGTTTCCTTACAACAAATTCTATCAGCAATTCTTATTAGAATTTATCATTCAAAACCCTTTCCATTACTAAAGAAACCTTATCACATTCATCAAAGCTTTTATTTAATCCATTGAATTAACAACAGTGATAAATAGATATACAACCTAACTAGATTGCATTCAATTGCACACGCCTTTACTTATACAATATCAAGACAACCAAGTAATTGTAAGGAGACAAGATTCAGAAAGAACTGATATAGGGATAGTTCACAATTTGTATTCATTTTCTTTAATAATGGTATATCATTTACAATAGACTTAGAATGACCTTCACAAAGAAACACAACTTATTCTATATTCATGTATTCTTAGAGAATTGACAGAGAAAATACATCATAAACTTGCTTTAAAAATTTGGACCAAAGACAAACTAAGCATATCACTTAGAAAATTAGAATTCAGACCATTCTTTAGCCTTGGAATCTCACTTAAATAGTGTGAGATGCAACAAGCTTCAGGCTAAAAGAAAGTGACATATGTCTTCTAAAAGATACTGACAAATGTCTATCATAAAAGACAAAAGCCAATAACAGAAAGGCTATTAAATCGAACATTTCTTGGTGGGTCCCTTTCTATTGTGCTTCTCAATTGTTGAGACAAGAAAATATGATCTGATTCTTCATTTATTGTTCATCCTCAGAGTAAGTAGACATGAGATTAAAAAGTGACATGTCATCTTCAACTACCTACAAACTTACTTTAATCTAGGGATTTTCCATGTCTTCATTACTAACTATGAGGGTAACCTTTACTTTTTCATCTTCCTCCTCATCATCTTCTGACATTTGTTCTACAAACTAATTTTTCCATTTATTATAAGAAACATCATCTGGCCAATTAAAATTTAGAGCCTCTCTTAGTATAATCACTAAAGAATTTGCAATTTCCTCTAAATCATCAAACTCTTTTCTCATGGCATTATAAAATAATTGTATCTTTACTAACTCTTCATTTGTCCTTGCCCAGAACCAGTGGCCAGTTTCACTCATGATGTTCTTGATCCTTTCATAAAATAATTCATCCAACTCCTTTTTCCACTTTTCCTTTTCCTTTATTGTATCAATAGATTCGTACAAGGAAATAAAGTGATTTTTTTAGCAATATACTAGGAAAAACAAAGTGTTCATCTTTTCAGCAAAGAATCCCTTTTATCATCAAAATCTTCTAGTTTATTTAACAAATCAAAGATTTTCTCTACTTGATGATAAGGCATTTGGATGGCAGATATACACATAATTGTGATATCATTATTCCTCTTGCTCCACTTCTGTGCAAGGGGAGTCAATTTATCCTTATCTCTATTCAACTCATCCATGAGGGTTGCAATTCTTGTCAACTGATCAAAGAAGGTTGACCATTGTATTTTATCCCTTAAATACATCTCACCCTACTTTATTTTTCCTTCATATTGATTTCTTAATTCTACCTACAACTCATGTAATTTGGTTTTTTCTTCTTCAAAGTCCTCTGTAGTATAGAATAGGGGCATTTCAGGGGTGTCTGGTATTTCAACAATAGGGGTTGTTCTATCAAATGACTGTGGAGGGTATGCAATTCTAGGTGCACTGGATTCTCCCACCTTTCTCTTCCCAAGTATCTTCTCCATTTGAGACACTTGTTTTTGTAGTGACTGTATCTATATACCCCTTTTCTCATATGCTTTTAAAACTTCTTCAAACCTAGCATTGAGTTGGGTAAACTTATCTTCTTCCTAGCCAAATACAACACCACCCAATTTTAGCACTTCTGAGGCCATTCCCATTATTTTCCTACTACCTACTTCACCAACCCTATATACTGTCAATGTACCAGAATGCTCTGTAGTGGGAAACTCATGCAACCTGGTATTTTCCCTCTTTTCCATAGACTATATAACAAGGGCTTGGTGGTCATCACTAAATTTGACTCCTCTATGAGCCTGTAATATTTCTCCAGCAATTGTTAGTTGAAAATCTTTCTGCTTCCTTACTGAATAAAAAACAATTGCATTTGCTATATTTCATTCTGGTAGAAGGAGGACTCCTGACTGTCTAACTATTTACCTCCCAAATTTAGGAGTAAACTGGGCAAAATCATTCAAAAAATTTGACTTCACCTCTCTCTTTATAACTGAGTTAGGTTTATCTAGTTGCTCATCTTTGATTTTCTCACAGGCTTTCTCAAAATTTCCCATATTTAATCTCCACAAAAACTGAGAAAAAGCCCTATGTAATGCCCTGCCCGGAGATCCTTGGAAACAAGGATTCAAATCAAGCCAAGATTTTTTTTTTTTTTACAAGTATGAATGCACAAGACAACATCATACAGGGATCACAAAGATCGCAACAGAAGACTTCAACACAATCTCGGCAACCAACAAATCTCCAAATGCCACTACCCAACTGACACACCCAAGCAAAAGCCAACAACCACAACAACAAGATGAGGGCACAAGAAATGACCACTCATCAACAAAACACCAAGCTAGGGTAAAATGCAGAATCCCAAAATTTGGCTAAGCTTGAAATCCTAAAGCCCTAAAAATTGGCTAAGTCTGGATTTCTGAAGCCCTAAAATTTCCTAGAATCCATAACTTATCTCCGAGAGGTCTGAAACCTATCTCAAATGATTTTTCACATATATTGAAATATATCTTGAGTATAAGAATTCTTATACTTAAACGATATATTTTAAACCCCAAGAGACTAAAATAGAAACACGAAAACTCGATTTAAAGAGAAATCGACAGAATTCAAAATGCAACAGCATAGGGTCGAAGAATGCCCAAAAGGGTATCCAAAACCACTCTCAAAAAGATTGGATCACGAAGAAAAGTTCTCACTAATGGCATGCGCAAGTTTTTCACATAATTCATGCAACACTTTTTACTAAGGGAGGGCGATACTTCTCCTTAAGGTGTGTGACACTCTTCTAGTGTCGTACAAAATTTCTCAAGAAGGCATGCAACACTTTTCAGCATCATACGACATTTCTCAAGAAGGTATGCGACACTCTTCCAGTGTCATACGACATTTCTCAAATTCAGGTGTGCGATACTTTATAGTGTCGTACGACATAGTTTGCATGGGCGTGCGATACTTTTTAAAGTGTCACACCATGTTGAACAAATGTCACCCATAGAAAAAAAAAACACTCCTAGAAGCAAAAAAAACCAAAATGGAGCAAAGAACCTCCACACCAGGGAGTACCGAATCCACACAAATTGAGGAATGAACACTCGAGTGCAAGAACAACACAGAAAAAAGAACATCTATCCATCTCAACTATAGTAGCAAAGAACACACTGAAATAAACATAGCAGAGAGCTAAACAATCAAACTAAGTACACAGTTCCTCCCAACTGTCAATAGCATCATAAGACCATCGTGGGTCCTAGCCATCCCCCGTGCGTAACATCCCAAGCCACCAACCAAATTGTCAGTACTATTGTAATAGGGACGTCACTACTAAAACATGCATAATAACAGCATAAGAAAATCTAACATGCTAGTGATAACACATAAGATAATCCTACAGTAGATAACATCACCTATCACATGCTAAACAACAGTAAGCAATAGATATACTACTAAAGAAAATCACATCATCTAATCATATGCTAAACATCATAATAAGGGAATGCACAAAATAAAATAAAATCATCTAAACATGATATACAAGCATCCCAATGAAAGCATAAAGCACAAGAAAGCATACTCCGGAACTCAAAGTACCAAGTGAAGACATCCAGCAACAGTCACACTAGGACAAAAGACCGTCTCTATACACCGGTCCCTAGCAGTGGTAAAGGTAGCTATGCCTCCTAACCATGTGGAACCCGTAGGTCCACACCCGCCATGCTAATGGAGATAATGATCCAACCAAAAACACACAAAAGAACATCCATGGCTAACACTCACGCCAGACAGTATGATGGCTGCAACCAAGAACCTAAGACAATGCAAGGAGTACAGGTCCTGGTGAGACACTCAAAAAGCTACTAAGTAGGGGCTGACATCCTAGAGAGTCACTTGGCATCAAAAAGCCCAAGCTTGGATCGTGTGTCCTCAAACTTAAATGGGGGCTCACACATTTTACTTATCTTAAGTTTTATTAATAATCACACATTTTATTTAGTTATCACTTGCTTAAAACTTTTTATCCTCCATCAACCTCTGGCGCCATGAATGCCAAGCTGCGAGATAGAAGCCCCCTCCAGATGCTACCCTACCCTACCATGCTCATCCTACAAAAAGTGCCCGTGGGCATGCATACACCCATCCCAATCCCAATGATCATAACTTCCAAAAAATCCATGGAAGATCGGGCCTCGCAAGTCACCCAACAAATGTACGCACACGTACTCGTGTGTGGTGCACCACCATCATGAAGATTATAACACAAGGACAGGAATGAGAACACAATGCAAACAAAACACCCAACTAAAAGCAACACAGGAAGGATGGATTCTACATGAATCCCAAAGCCAATAAAATCATACATCATGAAATCACTCAACCGACCTCAATCTGAGAGTATGGATTTTACACGAATCCCAATGATGTAACAAGACCAAACATCATGAACTCACTCAATCGGCCTCAATCCGAGAGTATGGATTCTACACGAATCCTAGTGTTCACGAAACAAAAGCAAAGGTCCAACAAAAACCATAACAAGTAACAAATCACTCAATCGAACACAAAGTTGGGAGTATGGGTGCGACACACATCTCAATGCAACAAAAGGTGCAATAGTGGTCTATCTGATATCCAAATGGATCATCCAAGTCCACGACCCACATTGTGCCAAGAAAACTCGAGAAAATAGGGCGGCATGCAAAACGAGGTAAAAATCCAAAAAAATTTGATAACTTTAAAATTAAAACCCATTTGGCCTTTGGGTTCAAAAACTCCAAAAATCCAAAAATAAATGGAATCATACACCATATGCAAAAACGGCCAGCATAACGGTGTAAAATTCCAAACCCTCATCCAAAAAAATAGGGAAATGTTCATACCCACCCAACCAGGTAGAACTAGCATACAGAAATGGAGGGGAACACTAGTTCCCAGCCTCGAAACAAATGGCTACCAAAAATAGAAGTAGAAACGGAGCAAAAACAATAAAACAGGAAAGCCCTACCTCACAGCCAAAAGGGCAAAACGAGAATCTGAACCATAAAATAAATATCCTACAGAAGTAGCTAAAAATCCGACAATCTAAGGTTTCCCCGAGCTAGATCCAACGAGCCCAACCTCGCGATGATCCCATGCCCATAGCTCCCACAACGAACAAAATAGTAAATCCTCATGAAGAGGATTTTGGGTTTTACTCTCCAACTTTCCAATTTGAAAGTGAGAAGTGAGGAATTAAATTCCTCTTTGGATACTTATTCACTTTTTGGGTGAATAATTGATTAGGGCATTTTGTTGGATGATGCGACGTGCTCCCCTGCCTAAAGGTGGTTAATTATGTGGTGTTCCATGTTCACTAACAGTCATGACTTTTGGTGCAATGGAAAATGGTCCCTACAATTGGTATCAGAGCCTGGTTTTGGCCTGGTCATGGGTTCAAATCTCCCCGGTGCCTTCCCGACCTGCGTAAGCACTTGGTATGCGCGTCGAGGGGGAGATTGTTGGGTGATGCGATGTGCTCCCCTACCCATAGGTGGTTAATTATGTGGTGTTCCATGTTCACTAACAGTCATGGCTTTTCATGCAATGACAAATGGGCCCTACACATTTAACTAGCCAATCTAGTTAAACCCCGAATTGACCCAAACAAAAATAGGATATTCCTATAAATAGGAATTCATCTATAGCAAAGCTACCAAAAATTAAAATAAATCAAATAAAAAGCTCGAAGACCCAAAAAAACAAAAATTACCTTAAACAACTTTCGCGACAATGCAAACCTCTAAATGCACAGACACGCTTACTGGTCTAATCACATAATGCAATGAGTTTGGATTTAATAATCACCGAAAGGTTTAAATTAAAAATTTTAATAAAGGATAAGTTGACCATACAAGAATGACATTGGTAAAATATGAAAGGTTGAATCACTAACTCCATGTGCCACTGCCGGGGATATAATCCTACACACGAAACAACACGATCAAGTGCAATTGCATATAATAACATAGCCGAAGAAATAAATGCATTAAATCACCTAATTGAACCATTTATTTAATTATATTAAAATAATCTATTTACATCACTCATGTTTGCATAAAGCATAACAATGCAAGAATGAAGTAAATAACCATAGCATTAAATCCATCACATAACATAATCAGAGGTATGTCCAAATACTAGATAACCAAATATCATCATAAAACACATTGCCATCTCAAAATGGCATCATCATGCAATATGATTAACTGAATAGCATAGTAGTCTAATATCTATGATACTGGAATCAAAGAGTAACATTTGACCTTTAGGTCATCTCAAATGTAAAACATCACATAAGAACAAATATCTCTCAGATCAAAATAAAACAAGGTAAATGTCTGCAGCACATAACCAAATAATCCAACAAGAACAATACATTCTAATTACTTAAGCATTTAATAATGATTGATTACTCTGCATTAAAAAGGCACTAAAAACACATAAGCAAACATAGTCATAAATATGACTAACCACTGCTACAGGAACCTAGTCCAGTGCAACATGGTAAAAAGAACATAGTGCAATCTCTGTACGCATCTCAAGGTAATCACGGAACAACCTCATGATACCACATCGATCCTGGTAACCACTGGCACAAACCTCAATGAACTAAAAATCACATCATAATCTCAAAGATCAGTCAAAAGCATAATCAACGCAACTAATAAAAAAGCATAAATCCAAACACCTCAATGATGTAGACCACTCAAGGTCACAATCATGATCCCATCACAACAAAAGATCAGCATGGTTGCATCCATCAGGATGACTTACAAAAGTCAAATGGGAGAGGCACTACATCATCCCCCCCAAAGACTAGGCTTACTCCTGGAAGCCTGCAATCCAAGAATAGAACCCAAAACACATAAGAACCAAAATCAAAAGCGAGCAAAAGGAATGACTCAACAACTCTCCACAAGTCAAACTAAATCACTCCCACATCCTCAAACCATCACGTTAACCCCCAAATAGGTTAACCATGAGAGAATGGGTGCCACACAGACACAAGGTCCTCCAACAAGGAACCTTCTATGCGCTAGGAAGAACCTAACTAGCCATAGAGTCAACAATACAAGGTAAGGAAAAACCCTCTCTACCTCGTCAATAGGTGCCCAACTACAACATGCACCAACCACATGACCACAAAACTAGGTCAAAACACTAACACTTCCAACAAAAGTTGGAATCATGGGGAATAACCATCCCAAACTTCCCAAGAATACTATCATGTCACACATGATCATTCTGGAATCCACGTAAACTCACCCTTAGAACAAAGAGGATGAAAGTTTACCAACAAAAGGACACACTCCAAAAGACTGCTCACCACCAAGCGTAGGAGCACAAGACCTCACCAAGGGACAAAAGCTCAACTACCACTAGAAACTAGGGTAACACAACCCAACCAGACAAGATATCACCTTCTCACAAGGTTCAAAGACTTTCATCAGTGGACACAATCATCAAATGTCAGCATACCAACTCACGAGATGGTAACATGTGTCCAACGATACCATGTTCCTCTAGCACCATGCTAGGAAAACTACACCCAATCTACCGCTAAACTCAATCTCTAGCCTCAAGCCAACAGTTAGAGAGAAAACTTGACTGAGACAATTCACATGAAGATATAAGCTTAGGGAGAATGATACTAAAGAGCATTAGGACTGAGAGGGAGTCTCTCTCTCAACCTCTACATTAACCAGCCCAAGATGCATTAGGGAACTCACAATTCCCCCAACTATCAACATACTCACAAGAGAACACTAACTAAGCTAGTGGCATAACCACACTAACCTACTCTCTCAAGAGAGAAAGAATACGAAGATGTGCCAAGGTCAACATCCAGAAAGGAGAATGTAGACTCATCAAAGAATTGAGTCACTCCCAAATGATAAGGCAACATCATCCACAACAAAGAATGCTCACAAACCACACTACACCTCACAAGGGTGGGTCAGTGCAATAGGAAACACAAAAACCCAAGCACGAACTCCAACAAGTACCTAGTAGATTATGAAGACAAGATAACTCTTCTTTTATAAATAACATGAGGAGTTAAACTTCTCCAATGGCCATAAATATGGTATGTCATGATTGAATTGGCCTCTACTCAAAAAGGTACTCAGAACATCGATCAACAACTCTAGAAGCCATAGCCTCATAGCTGGACTCAGATTGAATCCATTTGAAAAGCGTTGAAAAGATATCGACAAGGACTACAACATGAAGAAGCTAAGAGAGACCAAGACCTACGATCTGAGCCACCACTCAAATCAAAACAACAAAGACAAAACCAACAGCCTTGGCCACCAAGACAAGCGACGAACAAAATGTCCAAATCCACACAAGAGCACACATGCCCAAAACAACATAAGGCATGGAATGAAAGGTAAATCACACATTGAAACCATCATTATTCTTCTTTCATAAATTCATTAATTAAGCATAACATAAGCACTAATGCATAATGAACTGAAAGATTTTCAAGAAAGGGTCCAAGAGTCACCATAAAACAAGTACATACCTTTTAATTTCTTTCAAAAATAAAATTAAGTTTAATTACCATTTAAACCATTTAGTTACAATAACAACTTTAGATCTAATAAAGACACACTAGCATCTTCTCCATGATATTATCCCTTGAACATACTACCAGAGGTTTGAGATGAACATGATAGAGTCACAACACACAACTGGGCAGCAGTAAAACACATCTAGAATAGTCATCATGAAACAAAATAAAAAGCCCAAATGGGAGAATTGTCGATTCCAACAGTAAGTACCAAAAAGAGCTCATTTCAACAATAAGTCAAATGTGACAACTTCCACAAAGAGAGTGATAGATAAAATTTGATGACTACTCCAAAAGAGGAAAATACTAAAAACCAATGCTAGCCCAACAACATGAGGAAAGTACCTCCAGCCAAATAAAATAAGGCATCAAATAAATCACATTACAGGTGATGGCTGAGTATAGTCACACAAGAGGGATAAATCACCACACAATGCTAAGGAATACATCATCCTAGCAATGTTAGAGAACACACTCACACACATCAAATAGTATACCATCAGTAATCTCATGCATATGCAAAAATAAATAAAAATTTCCATGCAAGGCAACATTTAGATATCCATCAAATTAATATAGTTTTACATAAGCTTAAGAAACAATTAGATTGGGGACTTAAGTCATTAACCCAAATATATAATGCAAAACTACAACTTTGCAATGATTCATAATAAACACTCATTTCAATGAAAGGAACCATTTCATCATTATAACAACAAAATAAAGAAGCACAAATAAGATTCATCTATTTACTTGCAATAAGGAGAAAATAGGGAAACAATGCACCTAACTCCACAAGGAGAAACAAGAAGAGGCACACAAGGCCAACACATGGACACCAATCAGTGGCTCCATCCAAAAAGGGTCACACACACAACCAACCAAACAAGGCACAATGATCCCACCTACAAAGCCAGGAAGACTCACTTCCTTCTCCACACACTGCTCTAGTTGCATCTACTAGACAAGCAAGTCCATCACGAGTAGATACCAAAGCAACAAAGATCATGAGTTCTCACCAAGACACTTGCACTCAACCAACGCAGCAACAACTGCATGGGCAACATAAACACAAAGATCCCAATGTTTGAACATGGGCTCTGATACCAGATGTAATGCCCCGCCCAAAGATCCTTGGAAACAAGGATTCAAATCAAGCCAAGATTTTTTTTTTTTTTTACAAGTATGAATGCACAAGACAACATCATACAGGGATCACAAAGATCGCAACGGAAGACTTCAACACAATCCCAGCAACAATTGAATCTCCAAACACCACTACCCAACTGACACACCCAAAAAAAAGCCAACAACCACCACAACAAGATGAGGGCACAAGAAATGACCACTCATCAAAAAAACACCAAGCTAGGGTAAAATGAAGAATCCCAAAATTTGGCTAAGCCTGAAATCCTAAAGCCCTAAAAATTGGCTAAGTCTGGATTTCTAAAGCCCTGAAATTTTCTAGAATCCATAACTTATCTCCGACAGGTCTGAAACCTATCTCAAACGATTTGTCACATATATTAAAATATATCTTGAGTATAAGAATTCTTATACTTAAACGATATATTTTAAACCCCAAGAGACTAAAATAGAAACATGAAAACTCGATTTCAAGAGAAACTGACAGAATTCAAAATGCAACAGCATAGGGTCAAAGAACGCCCAAAAGGGTATCCAAAACCACTCTCAAAAAGATCGGATCACGAAGAAACATGCTCGCTGATGGCATGCGCAGGTTTTTCACAAAATTCATGTGACACTTTTCACTAAGGGAGGGCGATACTTCTCCTTAAGGTGTGTGATAGTCTTCCAGTTTCTATGACATTTCTCAAGAAGGCGTGCGACACTTTTTAGCATCGTACGACATTTCTCAAGAAGGCGTGCGACACTCTTCCAGTGTTGTACGATATTTCTCAAGAAGGCGTGTGATACTTTACAGTGTCGTATGACATAGTTTGCATGGGCGTGCGATACTTTTTAAAGTGTCGCACCATGCTAAACAAATGTCACCCATAGAAAACAAAAACACTCCCAGAAGCAAAAAGAACCAAAATGGAGCAAAGAACCTCCACACCAGGGAGTACCAGAACCACGCGAATTGAGGAATGAACACTCGAGTGCAAGAACAACACAAAAAGAAGAACATCTATCCATCTCAACTACAGCAGCAAAGAACACACTGAAATAAACATCACAGAAAGCTGAACAATCAAACTAAGTATGCAGTTCCTCCCAACCGTCAATAGCATCATAAGACCATCGTGGGTCCTAGCCATCCCCCGCGCGTAACATCCCAAGCCACCAACCAAATCATCAGTGCTGTCATAATAGGGACGTCACTACTAAAACATGCATAATAACATCATAAGAAAATTGAACATGCTAGTGATAACGCATAAGATAATCCTACAGTAGATAACATCACCTATCACATGCTAAACAGCAATAAGCAATAGATATACTACTAAAGCAAATCACATCATCTAATCATGTGCTAAACATCATAATAAGGGAATGCACCAAATAAAATAACATCATCTAAACATGATATACAGGCATCCCAATGAAAGCATAAATCACAAGAAAGCATACTTCGAAACTCGAAGTACCAAGTGAAGACATCCAGCAACAGTTGCACTAGGGTAAAAGATCGTCTCTATACATCGGTCCCTAGCAGTGGTAAAGGTAGCTACACCTCCCAACGATGTTGAACCTGTAGGTCCACACCCACCGTGTTGATGGAGATAGTGATCTAACCAAAAACACACAAAAGAACATCCATGGCTAACAATCACGCCAGACAGTATGATGGCTGCAACCAAGAACCTAAGACAATGGAAGGAGTACAGGTCCTGGTCAGACACTCAAAAGGCTGCTAAGTAGGGGTTGACATCCTAGAGAGTCGCTTGGCATCAAAAAGCCCAAGCTCGGATCATGTGTCCTCAAACTTAAACGGGTGCTCACACATTGTGTCCTCAAACTTAATCGGGTGCTCACACATTTTACTTATCTTAAGTTTTATTAACAATCACACATTTTATTTAGTTTTCAGTTGCTTAAAACTTCTTATCCTTTGTCAACCTCTGGCGCCATGAATGTCGAGCTGCGAGATAAAAGCCCCCTCCAAATGCTACCCTACCCTATCCATGCTCATCCTACAACAAGTGCCCGTGGGCATGCATACTCCCATCCCAACCCCAATGATCATAACTTCTGGCAAATCCACAGAAGATCGGGCCTTTCAAGTCACCCAAAAAATGTACGTGCACGTACTTGTGTGTGGCGTACCACCATCACGAAGATCATAACACAAGGATAGGAATGAGAACATAATGCAAAAAAAACACCCAACTGAAAGCAACACAGGAAGGACGGATTCTACATGAATCCCAAAGCCAATAAAATCATACATCATGAAATCACTCAACTGGCCTCAATCCGAGAGTATGGATTCTACATGAATCCTAGCATTCATGAAACAAAAGCAAAGGTCCAACAAAAACCATAACAAGTAACAAATCACTCAACCGAACACAAAGTTGGGAGTACGGGTGCGACATGCATCCCAATGCAACAAAAGGTGTAATAGTGGTCTGACTGATATCCAAATGGATCATCCAGGTCCACGACCCACATTGTGCCAAGAAAATTTGAGAAAACAGGGCAGCATGCAAAATGAGGTAAAAATCCCAAAATTTTTGAAAACTTTAAAATTAAAACCCATTTGGCCTTTGGGTTCAAAAATCCAAAAATAAATGGAATTGAACACCGTATGCAAAAAAGGCCAACATAACGACATAAAATTCCAAACCCTCATCCCAAAAAATAGGGAAATGTTCATACCCACCCAACCGGGTAGAACTAGCATACAAAGACAGAGGGGAACACTAGTTCCCAGCCTCCAAACAAATGGCTACCAAAAACAGAAGCAAAAACGGAGCAAAAACAATAAAACAGAAAAGCCCTACCTCACAGCCAAAAGGGCAAAATGGGAATCTGAACCATAAAATAAATATCTCGCAGAAGTAGCTAAAAATTGCGGCAATCCAAGGTTTCCCCGAGCTGGATCCAACGAGCCCAACCTCGCGATGATCCCATGCCCATAGCTCCCACAATGAACAAAATAGTAAATCCTCATGAAGAGGATTTTGGGTTTTACTCTCCAACTTTCCAATTTGAAAGTGAGAAGTGAGGAATTAAATTCCTCTTTGGATACTTATTCACTTTTTGGGTGAATAATCGATTAGGGCATTTAACTAGCCAATCTAGTTAAACCCCGAATCAACCCAAACAAAAATAGGCTATTCATATAAATAGGAATTCATCTATAGCAAAGCTGCCAAAAATTAAAATAAATCAAATAAAAAGTCTGAAAACCCAAAAACACAATAATCACCTTAAACAACTTTTGCGACAATGCGAACCTCTAAATGCATAGACACGCTTACTGGTCTAATCACATAATGCAATGAGTTTGGATTTAGTAATCATCGAAAGGTTTAAATTAAACATTTTAATAAAGGATACGTTGACCATACAAGGATGACATTGGTAAAATATGAAAGGCTGAATCACTAACTCCATGTGCCACTGCCAAGGATATAATCTTGCACACTAAACAACATGATCAAGTGCAATTGCATATAATGACATAGCCGAAGCAATAAATGCATTAAATCACCTAATTTATTTAATTATATTAAAATAATCTATTTACATCACTCACGTTCACATAAAGCATAACAATGTAGGAATGAAGTAAATAACCATAGCATTAAATCCATCACATAACATAATCAGAGGTATGTCCAAATACCAGATAACCAGATATCATCATAAAACACACTACCATCTCAAAATGGCATCATCATGCAATATGATTAACTTAATAGCATAGTAGTCTAATATCTATGATACTGGAATCAAAGAGTAACATTTGACCCTCAGGTCATCTCAAATGTAAAACATCACATAAGAACAAATATCTCTCAGATCAAAATAAAATAAGGTAAATGTCCGCAGCACATAACCAAATAATCCAACAAGAAAAATCCATTCTAATTACTTAAGAATTTAATAATGATTGATTAATCTGCATTAAAAAGGCACTAAAAACACATAAGCAAACACAGTCATAAACATGACTAACCACTACTACAGGAACCTAGTCCAATGCAGCATGGTAAAAAGAATATAGTGCAATCTCTGCACACATCTCAGGGTAATCACGAAACAACCTCATGATACCACATCGATCCTAGTAACCATTGGTGCAAACCTCAGTGAACCAAAAATTACATCATAATCTCAAAGATCAGTCAAAAGCATAATCAACGCAACTGATAAAGAAGCATAAATCCAAACACCTCAATGGTGTAGACCACTCAGGGTCACAATCATGATCCCATCACAACAAAAGATCAGCATGGTTGCATCCATCAGGATGACTTACAAAAGTCAAATGGGAGAGGCACTACACCTTAGATCTTACAAAATTTTCATCATTAATAAATCTTTCAGAAGCCTATGCAACTATTGGGTCAATTTCCTTACCTTGGTAATCAGCAATGGTTATGTCCAAGGAAGGTATAGGAGGTTCTTGTGGCTCTCCAACATCCAAGTCTTTAGAAGTGACAATCACATCCCCTTCTCCACCCATTTGTCTAAGTTGTTCTCTCAGAGATGCTTCATCATCTATATGGATTGGGGATTGGCTTGGGGAGTATTATTCCTTTTGAGAAGAAGAAGACCCCTGCTCTAATTTTTGCCTTTTTGGAGAGTGGGCTGCAAATGGGCTTCTTGACCTTTGCTTTTGATGAGAGGGTGCTTGTTGCACATTTCAAACCATACATAACCTGCCCTCTTCTACAATGTATATTGGCTCGGACCTACCACATTTTTACTGCTTATTCTTCTTTGTACTTCTGTAGCCTTGTCTGGATGTGTTTCAACATACATAGCTTTCTTTTCATTCATGGTTTGAATTATTATGGAAAAATTATTCATTAATGCTTATATTTTAGCTCCCTAGTATTTCTTATCTTTCAATGGGTCATACTAGAGGTCAAAAGCATTAATAAATTCTAGGGTCTTATTGAAAACTATCCATTTCTCTTTTCTCAATTCTTGTTCCTACAATGTGAAGATATTTCTGATTATATCTTCTAGATAGTAAACCTGATGTGCCATATGGGAAGCTCTTACCCTTTTTTTTAAAAGGTCATAGAATCCTTCAGGGTCACTGAATCTAGCATGAGACTTTTCCATGTTATATCTATCCAAAAACAAATTCAAGTGCTTCCACCCTTTTCTAACAAAGACAAAATCATTCACTACAGTAACAATTGGAAAGAAAGTGCCCTTCTTAATCAATTCCCTCTCATCTATAGTGCCTATCTACCATAAGAGCTCAGCAATCCCAATCTTCAAAGGCACATGAAAAGGCAACACATGTGGCTTTCCCATGAAACCATATACCCTTATCATAGTTGAAACATTATAAGGGATTATATCCCCCCAATTATGACTAACCAATAGCCCTTGTGCATGATCTTTAGGTCTAACCAATTCCAACAATGCTTGTGGAATTTTGGGGCTGTCCCCCCTCAAAAGAAATCTCAACCTAGATGCGAAAAATCTATCAAACTATACATAACTAGCATCTATGGCTTCTGAAGTCATATCCACATTCCATAACTGCACTGGATTCCTTTCTCCATCTTTGGTTGTTTCCAACTCCATACCCTTGGAGAAGAAAGTGTATCCCTTATATAAGAATACATGCATCAGTAATGAATATCAACAGAATGGTTTGTTTACTTTTCCCCTTGCTATTCCAACCAAACCATTGTGAATCTCTTTTGATAGAAAAGTGGCAAAATCTAGAATGGTAATCATTCCAAATTGAAGGGTTTGAGCCATTATAAGGACAATAAAACCTGGAATTTGATCACCTTCATCTATCCCAAAAATCTTGCAAAGAGAAAAATACAGTGCTTGAGCTCTCAAGTTGAAATGTCTTCTCAACAATGGCTCTGGGCTACTGGCTATAATCACAGGCAAGTTACCAACCTTGGAGGCATGCTCTTGTAGTGGCTTTGTTCTTAGGTAAATTCGTTGTGCATCATATCTGGCTTGTAGATCATCCATATCAATAATTTCATGCACAACATGGTTAGGGTTAAGGTTGAAAACCTCACTGAACAGCTTAGGGAAAACCCTAAAAAGATTGATTCCAGAATGATTTTTTACCCATCCCATAATAGGATCATATTTCTTTGCTAGGTCCATCAAAAAATCACTATAAAAGAAAACAGTGGGGATTGTTAATTTACCAATATCAAACTCCAAAACATTGTTCATAGGAGTGTCAAATTTTCATTCTGAAAACCATTTCTTGAATAACTCTAGACCTCCCATGGAAACTTGGGCATCTCTTACCCAATTAGCTTTGTCGTAAAAACCCTCTGCTACAACTATTCTAGAATGTTTCGGGATGAGTTCCCTCCCCTTAGTTATTTCATGCACTGATAAGGGGAATTGTTCAAGAAAGTCATCATGCATAGAACGTTTCAAATAATCTGTTTTACTAGTAAACTCTTTTCGGAGAGGTATTTTGAATGAACCCTAGAAATTTCACAACAGCAGATACTTTAAATTTATTTAGAAAACCACAGAGTACTTACCCACCAAAATTTGCACTTCTGCAGTATGTGATAACTTCTACAATTTTACTGGATTGTTAACCAAGAATTTATGTGCCCTAGCTCTGAAAATTTTGTATTCCCTGATATTTTCTCTGTGCTTTAGTGGTTCATTAATGGTGAAATCATGGGCTCTTACCATGCAATAAAATTGCATGTATAAGGTCTGGATCATATTCACTCTCAATAACCGTTACTTGCAATTTGCATCCAAGTTTGAATCCCATCCATAGATTTTCATTGGATCAGATGGTTCTGATTTAAAAGGTAGCAAGCATTGCAGCTTTTAAAACAATGCTGCGTGTCACAATTTTGCTTCCCCACATTATTTAAAATCCCTTCATCTTAGAATTGCGGGGAAGCATTGTTCGTCGATCAAGACAATATCGACGATCTGAATAATCCACTTTCTAGTCAAAACCAATCAGCTGTACTGACCAATAAGAAACTTCCATATGAGCTCATGGCGTCTGACCACATTCCATGCTAGTAGATCCCACATCATCTTCTGGTGAGCAAGTACTTGACATCATTTAGTACACATGTCATGCTGGTGCATTCCTGCTTTCCTTATTTAACAAGCATTTTCAAATTATGGGCTTGCACCAGTCATCGATCTTTGAAAGATCAACGGTGATACTTATCTTACCCTGCAAGGCATCTAAACAGAATTTCCAATGTCACCATGAACACGTGCCTGCAGGGCACATTCTCGCTTTGTTTAAACATTGCTCAAATTCAAAATGCGAGGAAGCACCTTTCGTTGATCAGGATAAAGATCAATGATCAGAAACAACTCTTCACTGTATGCTCACATTATCCACTTGGGCCAATGACATGACTACTTTTAACTCGCATGTTCTGACTATTGTGTTTATTTTTGACACCTTTCTAGCCCAGGTTATAAATATCTCTAGCTAAGAACCTTTGAAAAAACCTATGGCATGACTCTTGCATTCTTCGTGGTCTGGTCCCACTGTGACACAGATTGCAAAGGTGCATTCTCGCTTTTCTTATCTGACTTGCAGCTTCATAATGTGGGATTGTGCTAACCATAGATCTTCGAAAGATCTATGGTTGATAAGACTTCATTTCCATCTAGTAGTCAAAACTCCTCCATGTGGCACATCTAGCAGTACATGTCATCAATCATTTACAGTGTGGCATACCACTTTGCAAATACCTAACCCCACCTTGCCACATGTCACAAATCTGGTTGCCTGCATTACTTATTTCCTATGCAGTTTCAAATTGCGGGCATGTGATGGCCTTTGATCTCTAATAGATCAATGGTTACATAAACTTCACCTTTTGAGTAGCATATTGGCTAATAGTGACGAATGATGTTCCTCCACTTGTTCCAACTCATCTAACATACATCACGGAGGACATCTCACCATTATTCTTTTAACAACAGGCCCATCTCGTCAGACCGTGCCACTTGTCCAACTTTTCCTTCTCCGCAATATTTATCTGTTGAGCATATTCTTCTTGCCAGAAAGTGCTAGCCCTTGATTGAGATGAAATCAATGGCTGATGCTTCTTCATGATAAACTACATATCTCTGCAGGTGAATCCTCCAATGGCATCGTGGGATAATTAGGACGTGCACAAAAGTACTAAAAAACCTACAAAAGTTCTTGACAATTTATGATTCACCAAAACTTAAGAACGTAAAGGCAACATGTCACCAAGTTGCATGGTTGCTTTACTTAAAGGCCTTGCATCTTGAAATTGCGAGTATGCGATACTCGTTGATCTGAATGAGATCAATGATTAAAAAGACTTTGCATCATCAGAGGTAATTGCTAACAGAATGATTAATCAATTTGTATGCTAAGTGCAGTCACGTAAGATTAAATAAAAATATAATGACCTCATGCTTATGCAAGCACTCCCTTGGGGAAAATGTCATTGAAAATATTTTTCTGAGAACAATTTTGAGGGTATTCTAAAGTTAGGGCAATCTAATAACTTTGAAAAAACACAAGAAATAAAACCCTAATTTTCAAAATTTCAAGATTTAAATGATTTTTCACAAGATTTTCCTTTAACCTCTACATAGTGAAAAATCAAGCCGAAATGAGCTGTTGTCCCTATGATAACCTCTATTGTTGCACTCGGCTCCTGATGAGTTTGAGTGCCTAATCTTGGTGGTGACGGAGGTGGTAGAAATGTAAGTCCATTAGTTTGAGTGATTTGAGGTGGTTTTTATGATGGCAACTTGACCTCTTTAAGTTTATCTACTGACTTTTGAAGACTATCCACACTGACCAATATGGGATTTGTACATAATTGTGCTTGTAGATTCATTTGGACAAGGATCTTGGTAAGATCTGCTGCAGTTAGTGGATTGATGTTTTGACAAGTGGTGTCAACAACATCCTTAATCTTTATGATTTCTGTAGGTGTGGTAGGTGAGTGAGGTGAGCTAGGAGGTGAAGGATGTGTGTCTTGCACACTTTGTTGTTCATCAGTTCCTTTTTCTTCATCTTTCCTTTCCTCCTCTCTTTCTTTCTTATTTTTCTCTTCTTCAACCTTTTTCTCTTCTTCAATTTTCTCTTCTCTCCTCTTCCTTCTTTCTTCCGATTTGGTAGCAGCTTCTTCTTTGTATATTTCTTCAAGAACATCTTCAAATGTTTTGTACAAGTTTTTCCATACTCTTGTTGTTATGTGCACAACTTCTTTAATTTTGTTTTGCAGGATGGAGAATGCCCTATATTTGGGTGTAAACCTTTTATTATGCCTTTTGACTACTTGAGTTACCTATTCTTTTGTCAAATTAGGTAGTAAGTTTTCTAGGGTTGATTCCCTCATCTCTTTCTCCATCATTAGGCAAAAATACCATATGTCTTCTACAATTTTAGACAATTCCTTTGGAAATTGTCCATCTAGTTCAAGAGGTGTATACTTGAACTGTGCCATGAATGCATAGATTGATTCTTCTATGCTATTTTGTTCCTCTTTACTGAACTTATTGAAATCAAGCTTTTTAATTTCATTTAGGTCTCCATTCCTAATCTTCTTATATAATATATCAATTGAAGATTTGGGAGGACTTACCTTTTCAGTCTGATCTTCTTCATCAATATCAAGTTGGGCCACATATCTTTTCCTTTTTTTTGGCTCTTCCTGTGACTTTGTATTTTTCTTATTTGTGGCTTCTTCTTTAGCCTTTTGGGTAGAGGCCCTTGTTGTAGCTCTAGTTGTTGGCATATTTGGTGAGGGCTGAGAGGCAAGAGAGGTCTTTGTTTTCCTTTTAATTGACTTTTCCTCTGATAGGTGCTTCCTTGGTTTTTGTTTCCTCGACAGTCTCATCTTTCTCTTCACCTTGTTTTTGACTCAGTTCAGGTGGCTCTTGTTTTGGCTCACCTTCTTCTTCTCCTTCACTGATCTCTTCTTCTTCATCTACTGCACTTGATTCTTCAATACCAAATTTCTTCTTTATCTACTTTACCAACTTGTCCTTTTTCTTTACTGCTGACACTATCTTGAGTTCTGTCACAACTCTTGATTTTATAGTGTCATATGTCCCAAATGCCTTGGCAGATTTATCCATTTTTTCTGCAAGTAAAGCTGTGATGGTTGTAGAAGCTTGGTCAACATCAAGCTCATGTCCTAATGATCTTAGCCATCTTATTCTAGGAAGGACTGCTTGTATGTAGGTGTAATCAATATCAACAAGAAAACATGTCATTTATATGCTTTTCTACTAGTGAGACTGGTATTCTCATTCTATTCTTCATTATATTTTTGAAATCCTCAAAATAGATAGACGTTTGATCATCAAAGCTATCTCCAATTTGTGCAATGAAACCATTAATTTGATCAACAATGGTTTTATTTTGACTCCAGTTGACTTTTCCAAATGAAGGGAATTCCTTCATTACATAGAAGAACATGCAAACCAACACTGAACCAAATTTGCACTATGCTCCCTTGGATTTTCTAATAGCTCCAAGATTTTCATTAATCTGTTGCAACAGGAGTTCCGCAAGATCATAAGTGTGGTCTTTCTTTACAATTTTGTATGCCACATCAACTACTATGCAGGGTACACTATTTAACCTATTAGATTGGTAGAACTTATGTGATATAATCCTTACAGCAAAATCTAAAAGAGGATTAGTAATAGTATCTATGGTCATTCCTTTGTTGTTCCACTTTGCACCTGTATTTTTCTCAATTGTTTCCTTCTTTTCACTCCTCAATGTTTTTGGCCGATCTAGGGTTGGAAAACCAATAACTCTATGAACCATTTTCTTAGTAATCTTAACTTTCTCTTATTCTAACAAAAATGATCCATCATGGATTCTACTGAGTATAATGCGTATCCACTCATTTTTTAATACGATTGGGAAAACTAGGGCTTTGGTTAAACCCTTCTTTTCTATGATAGAAAACTCATCTTTCAGAATACCATTTTCGTAGAGTTTGTCATAGGCATTGAAAATTTCCAAATCTCCTATTGCTTCTATTTTACAGTTGTAGCATTTTCGCACATCCTGAACCATAACAACTTTTTTAGGGATGGCAAATAGGGCACCAGTGGGATCATTTTTGTATTCAACTTCTGGTATTGGTCTAAACTCAGGTTGCTTAATTTTGTTGCTGACAAGTTGAATTTCATGACTCATTTTCTCTTGGGTCATATTTGAGCTTGTCGCCATTTGTATTCGAACTAGGGTTTTAACAATTTGGTAAAGCAAAACTTTTCAAACTATAAAACTTGGCACTTGTGGGAAATACCTGAATAGATACTTTGATCGCTTGGGTGGATGTTGATTTTTTGCAAATCACTAGTTGAATGCTTGAAAATTGCTCAGATATGCTCGTAATAATCGCTCTTCGTTTCAATGACTCAAGGATGAATTGAATTTTACTTTTAAGCAATAGAAGAATCTTTTGCATTTAATGCATTTTAGTACCTAAACCTGTCACTCGACTTCCAAATTTTCTTCAACTTGGCATCCACTCAATAGCTATGCTTACTCGACATCTACTAACTTTGCTGATAACTCGGCATCCAAAGACAACTTGGAATCATTGTTCGAGTTTAGTCTTAGCATCTTATTTTATGCTTAATTCTTCTTTTAAGTGCTTCTTTGTCTTGGGATTGATGTATGATATAACTTTGTATATTAGTCCCATACATCACCCTTATGTTTAGTTTGATGAAGTGTGATCACTTGACTCATTAGGTGAAGTGATCCCTTTTCTTGATGTACTGCACTCATCTTTCTTCTTCCAAGTCTTGTTCATTTGTCCTCTTATGACATCAATCTTTTCTTTTCCTTTGTTGGCATCAGTATTTGGTGCTTTGGACCTTGTTGGACAGTTTTTTCTAGTATGACTAGTTTTCAAGCAACTGAAACATGTAGTTTGGCTCAACCATCTTTTATAGTTTCCCTTGAAATGTGTTCTTATGCAATTCTGGGGTGTAAGTCCATATTCCTAACAATAGTGACAACTGTACATGGTATTGTAATCCCAATAGTAGTGACTTTCATTCCCTTTTGCTGGTTGATATGATGTCCATATGGGCTTTGATCTACATTCAAATGCCCTATGTCCATATTTCTTGCAGTTATGACAATGTCCATCAAATCTTTGTGTTCTTGGGATTTTGAATCTACAGTCCTGTGTCATATGTCCTTGCATTTTGCAATTGTGACAGTAACTCTTGCTTTTATGTGTGTTATACTGACTAATTCTTTTACTCCTGCAAATATTAGCAGTATGTCCCTTTTTATTACAGAAATGACAAGTGGGTTTAGACTCCTTACCTTTGTCACTTCTTTTCTCAATACTCTTTGATGATTCTCCAACTTCAGTGCTATTGTATCCAAGTCTTGATGTATCATGGGTTGATCTTCGGAATTTCAGTAACTGTTCAAAGTACTTTATGGCTTTGCTTGACTTGTTGAGATTTTTTGCTATCTCCTTTTCTCTGTTTAGTTCATTCTATAATTGTTCATTCTACATCCTCAGAGTAGAGATATCAATATCTTTCATATTAAGTTCATGATAAAGGTTCATCATTTGAGCAAGTGTATCCATCTGCATGTTTGAGATCCTTGTTAATTCAGTACTCTTTTCTTCCAATCTGTTTGCAAGATTTCTTTTGTCATCTTCCATCATGACTTTGTCCTCAATTGCTCTTTTCTTTTTTTTAGTGATTTCACATAACATTATGGCCTGTGATTCATGTTCCATCTTGAGAGATCTTATCTCATTTGCTTGATCTTTTTTTCTCTCCATCAGTTCTGCTATTGTTGCATCAAATTCTTTAGTGTCTCCATTGGAAAACACTTGTGTGGTATCAATCTCCTTGTAGTCTATGTCATTCAACTAATTTTCAATGATCTTTCCAAGTTTGAAGACTTCCATCCTTAGATCTTTTCCTCTAAGATGTTAGGCTTCTCTTTGAGAGTAATCAAGCTCTAATACCAATTTTCGGATTATCTTATTGGAAAGAATGTTTCTAGGAAGGTGGGGGGGGTGAATCAGAAGTACTAGCCTTTTTAACTATTTCAAATCCTTAATAACATATTTTTGAAATGAGCATGCATGCATGTAAACTTTAAGCAATCATAAGAAACAAATATGCATCACCACATAACACTTAAGATTTGGTAACCCAGAAACCCTCTAGAAATAAGAAGGTAAAACTAGGGTGGGGATGATACCCACAAAATCACTGCAGTAATAATGTTTAACCACTTCTAATGGTCTTCCCTATTAAAGGCCTTCCTTGTCAAAGGCATTACACTATATCAATAGTGACCTGGTTAAAGGATTCCAAACACTTTATATGAAGTGTTACCCTATTAAAGGATTTAATCACCTATTGAAAGGATTTACAAAATAGCTACTAGGCTAACCTATCATCATAGGGTTTACTTTCTAATACAATAGCTAAAGAGTATTAGGTATGATAAACTTGATGGCTTACAATCCTTCAATTTTTGAATATAGGCACTTGATCTTCTCTTCTATGATCTTGATCCTCTTTGAGATCTGATACTCTATTCTATGAAATAGTTTTCTTTAGACACCTTTTTCATTTGCCTCTCTGTCTCATCTTGATCTGATTTCATCTTCCTTATAAAGATACTTGAAGACTTAGGGTTAGGTATGGATCTATGATCCATATTTAATCTCTGATATTTGCTTATTCCTTGCACATCACTTATTTTTTGCATGCCTTCTCCATTTTTCTTATTGGCTACATGTAGATTGCATAGAAAATATAAATGATTTGATCTTATCACTTAGATCCTCTGATATTTGTCTTATGTCGGCTATGAAAATGTTTTATATTTGAGTTTGTGAAGTTTCAAACTCCTATGTTGATTCTGTGTTACTCGGCACTTACTACTTCCTAATGCTTAGCACCTTCTGTAACTCAACTTCTGTACATGCTCCTATCTTGCTCGGCATCCTTTAAGATTTAGCACTTGAATGATGCTCGGTACTTGGATCATGCTCGGCACCTATACTCACTTGGCACCTAAAAGCTTTTCTAACTTGGCTCATGTTGTGGCTCGGCATACATGATGTACTCTACTCCAATGTAGAATGTAATTAAGTGTGTTGGCACTCAATTGTCAAAAACCATTATGAGGTTAACAAGTAAGTCTAAGAGTGTTCAATAGAACACCAAGGTCCATCAAAAGACTAGTACCTAGTACGATTTATACAATGATTGGAGAAATATAGATGAAAGGTATACTTGAGTCCAAGAACAAGTTAGATAATGCTCTAGCCAAAATAAGACCTGACCCGAATGATGATTAAAGAGTTGAACTAGTTGAATCATGCAAAAAGAATTTTGATATGACAAAAATATATCAATAATAATAATAGTTCTAAAAAGAGAAGCATTTTTTAATGCAAATAAATTTTGGTAAAAAATGTATAGTCAAGAGGAATCTATCTTGAAATGGAAGCTTGACCTAAAACAAGCACCATAGGAGAAGGCAAAGAAGAAAGAAGTGGTCAAGACTTTAGACCCACAAGGTTTGAATAAGATGTCAATAGGACAACCCATTACACCATCCAAGCAAAGGACTCAAATAAGCCAAGACTTGACTAAGGAACCCAAGGAAAGCAATGAAGTTCAATAGGAACAATTTACAACAACACCACTAGAGGTGAAAGCATAGTATAAAGGTAGCCCACATATAGATGGAAGTCACCTCAAAACTATTGATGTCGCTATGATGGACTCAAGTTCAAAAAAGGAGAAAGGTCATGATGTGACTAGTGCCTCAAAGGGAGTACACGAAGGTGAGAAGGAAGGAGAGAAGGAAAACTAGAAGGAGGTTGATGTTGTGGATGAAGAACAAAAAATGCCTATAATGGAGATCCTTGAAAACACAATGGAACATGCCACATAGGAGGAAAAATCAGCAAGAGAAACTAAGCAAGAACAAAGGCAACTTGATTTTTCATCATCCCAGAAGGAAAAGATTCCTATACAGACATGACCCTCTAGGACACCATCCAAAGGAAAAAGGATCATAAGGAAGCCAAAGAAAGAGGAAGCCAAAAGAAAGAGAGATTTAGAAGAATATAACAAGAAGAAGAAGAGTAGAGGGAGATAAAAATACCCAGAACCAATCTTATCATCCACATCATAGGATGAGGGAGAATTATATGATGTAGATGTAGAAGAAATGAAGAAAATGAAAATTTTCTTTGAAAAATTAGATGTGATGGGAAAATTCCTCTATAAGCTCAATAATAAATAATTATCAAAATATACCAAGCTCATGGAAATATAGAAGATCATGAAATTATCTAGCAAGAGACATGAGAGGGTGAACACACTGGTGAAGGCCCAAGATATATTCAAGCAACTGGCAGTAGAAGTTGCATACAATAAGGAAGATGATCTAATAAGCTAGATCAAAGTTGTTGTACATCATCTCTATGATAAGGTAGATAATATAACACAAGCCTTGGAATAATGAGTTTCAATGACAATCATAGAAAAGAAAATAAGTCTTATTCAAGACAAGAAAGGGGAACTGGCATCTCTAAAATATGAAACATCAAAAACATTGAAAGAGATAAACCTTGTATTTTAGAATCCATTCATATCACACACCACAATAGGAGATTTGGAGTAGAGAAGAGAGAAATCTCAACAGGAGCTTGACGAAGTTGCTTAGGCTTACAATTTACTAATAGGACTAGCCTTAGAGCACACAACAAAGATTCAACATACCATTTACTTGGTATATTAGCTGAGAGGAGAAGAAGAGGAGCAAACCAATTGATGGAACTTCAATGTCTCTTATCCCCACTAGTAGGGATCATCTATGAACATCTAAAGGATGCAGAAGCTCAAATAGCTAAGCCAACTATAGAAATAGAAGATGGTATTTAAAAGAAATTGGTAGAGCTCAGGAGTGAAGCACTCACTTTTATTCACCTAAAGGAGTTGTGGAGACTCATTTGAAAACACAACAAAGATTCTAAATACCATGTACTTGGTACATTGGCCAAGAGAAGAAGATAAAATAGCAAGTCAACTAATCAAAATTCAATATCTCTTATCCCCACTAACAAGGATCATCAATGAACATCTAAAGGATGTAGAATCTAAAATAGACAAACCACCTACAAAAATAGAAGAAGGTATTGATAGGCAACTACCAAAGCTCAAAAGTAGAACACTCACTTTCATTCACCTAAAGGATTTGGGGAGACTCAATTAAAAACAAAAAGTAAGCATTACTAGGACATCTTTGAGAATTTGTGAGCCCCTTAAACCCCATACCCTTTGTTATCTTAATGTGTTCAAAGGGGGAGAGCAGTGTAAACTAGGGAGAATAATCCCTATATACACTTTGTCCTTGATGAGAAAAAGGTGGATAATAATAATAAAAAGGGGAGAGTAGTGTAAAGGTGGAGAATCAAGCAACAAAGAATAGTATGAGGGGGATAATAATAAGAGAAATAGAAAGGCTCTTAGTAGAGGAGAGTATCATGAGAGAGAAAATGAACCAATGAGATCATATAGAAAGGGGGAGACATAATAACAAAACAAAACAGAAAGGGGGAGATTGTTCATGCAAAAAATGATATATAAAGATACATAACAAGGAGCTCAAATAAAGGCTATAGATAGGCATAATGGAGACTTGCAAGCAAAGAGATAGGAATGCTTAACTTGTATGAAGATATATGTCTTGTTAACCAAACATTTATTCTTAATAATGAGGTTTTGCTATCAATGAAAAAGGGGGAGATTGTTGGACTTAACTAATCACAATGACATGTTTGACTGACAAAATGGTGATGACTAAGTTGTAGCATCTTAAGGAATCAAACAATAAGTATAGTAGTGTTGTCATTGATTGGAAACTATTTAACAAGAAAAATAAAGCATTTCAAGGTAGCGAAACCATAAATATACTATCATACTTGTCACAACAGAAGAAAAGATGCAACCAAGCCTATGACAGGTAGACAGGTGTAGATGTTAGATGGTAACAACTGACTCACCACTAATGTGACAAGACTATGAGAGAATTTGATAGCTATGTGACATGCTCATAGAGATAAGAGGCTGAAGCAACAAAGTCTAGATGCAGACTTATAATAATAAGCCTATAGGAATAGGCACCTACATATAGGAAGTCACATGTATTTTGTGACTATGCTTTCTTACATATTTCAAATTTTGAATAGATAATTTGAGTGGGATAATATTAGCATTTTGACACTGAGATTATTCGAGTGGGTTTAAGGACACTCCTTCATTTTGAAGTTTTTGTTATTACTAGTTTTATGGTTAGAGATCTATGGGAGGCAAACAAGATCAAAGAGAATACTGAGTAAAAGCAAATTGCTACTCAAGCACATGAAAGATGTAGTGAATAGAAATTGTTCACTAAAAAAAGCTAGAATAGAGGAAGGAGATTGAAGAATCTTTGTGCAGTATCATAGTGGATCTAGAAGGCAAGTTGTGCCATGTCTTCATATCTAATCTTTAGTTTTCTTTCATACCATTACAACTATTGTAAGCCTTTAATAGGGCGAACTTGTAATAAGTCTTGAAATCCTCTAACAAGGTATCACTCAGAAAGGGATTAAAATTCTCTAACAAGGTTTCCTTAATGGGCTATTGTAATCCTAACAAATTATGTTCACTCCTAATAGGATGATTCTTAGAAGGAACGGATGTAAGCCTTTAACAAGGCACCCTTTTACTGGCAAGGAAAGGCTAGTGGATTTATTACTCCCACTATGGTTTTCACTCTCACACTAGAGGTTTCCACATAAAAATATAGTTGATATTGATGTATGCTTTTCTCTGTGATCTTTTATGGTTATACTTTATTGCATTGATTATTGGGTTGATTATTAAAGGACTTGTAGCAAGGTTTATAGAGAAGGTTGCTATTGTAACTAGTTGAGAAGCACAAATTGATTCATCCCCCCTCGCAATACAGGTTAGGACCAATACTAAGATGATATGTAAGGATGTACCATATTGTAGATATATCCAAAATGATCTTATCACATGAGGTGATATTTGATGATATGTTACATGGAGATATCTAAAATTCAGTTTGATGTTTATGGTGAATCATAATGATATGTTCATTATGACTCAACCTAATATGGAAGCCTCCCTAGCTAAGAGGGAGTGGTAATGTTATTGTAGTTATGGTTAGATTCCTTTAGGCTGACATAGTTAGCATAAAGGTTCTGTGAATATAATTATTGATAATATAATAATTATATTTAATATTATATTATAATTATTATATTAATAATATAATCATTAAAATAATATAATATTATTGTGATATAATTATACCAATAGTAATTGTTTTTATAATAATACATTTATTATAATAAATTAATTAATTAATAGACAAGAGTGTTGTCCCTTGGTAAAGGACCACCACCAATATATTTAAAAGAAGACCGAATATTCCTCTTAAATATACATATTACAAATTTTAGAGAATCAACATAAATTACCCATCTTTTACTTGCTTCTCACAATCAATGGCTTTTAAAACCATTGTTCCTTTAGGGGACATCACTATGACATTGATCAAGGGATGGTGTCTTGAATCTTTTCACCTATTTGAAACAATGGATATGCATGTCTCAATCCATGAATCCCTTATGGATTATAGGCATCCTCCACCTTGGTGTTGAGTGTCTTCTCATAATTGGGGCCTTATACCCTCTTAGAGCTTCATTGACTCTTTTCAACATCTACTTCTAGTATGGGGAGGGAACAATATTGAAAGACAACCAATTTGCATATATGCATTTTCTATATCTAGGTTGACAATGTCTCTACTATCATTTTCAAGTGAAGTTTCCATAATCGGGGCCTTAAACCCTCTTGGAGCTTCATTGACACTTTTCAACATCTTTTTCTAGCATGGGGAGGGAACAACATTGAAAGACAACCAATTTGCATATATGCATGTTTCTATGTTCAAGTTGATAGTGTCTCTACTATGATTTTGAAATGAATTTTCCAAAGGTAGCTTTCTTTTGCATGGAATGGGTGCTTCACTTATAGTTTCAAGCTTAGCTGTTGTAGTAAGAGTTGGTGTTCTACTACCATAGTATTCAAAGAAGGGAATTTCATTTCCTTTGATATTGGTGGGAAAAAATAGTTTATGTGCTTTTTTCTCTCTAGCTTCTTCATGTGCCATAATATTTTTAAAATTATATCATTTTCTATGCGAGCAATTTTCTTTGTAGGGAATTTTTTGACTTCTCATCCTAGAAGTCCACACAAATGGCTTACAACCCAAGAATATGAACTATGCTATTCTACATCACATTCTGAACATTTCCAATGGAAACCCCCTCCTTTTGGGAGCACTTTATAATATTAGCAATTTTTTGATGGAGAAGAATCAAAATTTAGATTTTTTTTGCATTGTTCACTTGTTCCAAGTAGGAAGATCTTGATGTCATTTGAGTTCTTATGGCAAGAAATTCTATACACATTGAAAGAAAAAAAAATGGTTAAAAAGTAAAATAGGTAGGTCTTATGGATGATTAAATAGAAATGAAAACAAACTCAAACAAAATAAATAAATAAATAAAAATGTACCTTACCTATTTCAATCAATAGAAGCTTGCAAAGGAGTGGGATTGAAGCTCAAACACTTATCAAGCTTCAAAAATTGATATTCTAACTCCCTTTTGCTCAACTACCAATGAAAAGAAATTTCTATTCCACCTCATGAGAAAACAAGTTGTTTGCACAACAAATGAGCCAAAATAAAACTAAACTTTAGTATTTTAGCATAATCTTTGTATGGCTTTGAACTCTAAAAAATAACTAAATTGCCAAAAAATTGTCAGTTGACTTTTGTTGCTTGATTCATCATTGGTCCACCTAGATTTTCTTGGGTGCAACCTAAGTTTTTCTCAGATGAACTAGTCCCCCTTGGAATACAATTTAGTTGTACCCATAAGTCGATTAGTCCAGGATGTAGACACAGTGTGAATGGGACTCCTACTAGGGGCCGAGACTAGCAAACCTAGTATCTTAGTCAAGAACCACACCAATCTAAATCAACTATAAGAGGACCTTGAATATTTCATCAAAACTAGAACTAATTGCCTAATGGTCCCCCATTGGGTAGTATGACTAAGGAAATTGTCGATTGGGTAGCATGGCTAAGGAAATTGTTAAGAGGATATGTACTCAATGCATGATGTCCCCATAGTATTATATGTGGATACCCAAAGTACTATACATATTAATAAGAAACTAGTGTTTTGCAGTAGGGCTAAGCATATGGAAATTTGGCATCATTGTTACAAAGAGGCAGTTTAACTAGAATTTGTTGAGATTTTTTAATGTCTTACAAATTATCAGAGAGTCAATATTTTCACAAAGTCCCTTACATTGACGTTGTGACTGGTTTTAAGAAATTTGAAGATTGTTTTAAAATTCTTCCTAATGTTCATTATGGGGTGGTTTTATTGTTTTCTTATACTAAATAGTTTGTTGTTAGTTGACAGTTAATGAAGGGCTCCCAAGTATATTGAAGGGGAGGGGAGCGAGGTGAATAAGTATAATAACAACTTTGCCAATCTATAAATTTTTATCCAAATAGTTAACTTTGAATGCTAAAATGAACAATAATGTACATGAACACAATAACACAAAGATTTACATGGAAACCCAATGTGCGAAAAAATCACGACAATAAACAATTTTATATAAACTTTATTCTTTTACAATGAATTGTAGGCTTCAACCTAATAGACACTCCAACCCCTATGTTTATGAGCACCAACTCACTAGAAGATCAAACTCCCACACTTTGTAGGCTCTGACCTACTAGAAGCTTCAACTATTCTTCTCCACTTTTAATATCTTTCACAATAAAGTAGTAACCTTCCTTTTAATATGTCAATGCTCCAATATATATAAATCAATGTAATTCAATTGTTGTCCAATCTTTCTTATATGTATTCTTCTTTCCACATTCACACCTTTCCTTATCTGATTTTTATTCACAACTTGATTCACTTTATTTATATATTTCAACCTTATATCTATTCTTCTTTCCACATTCACAACTTTCCTTATCTAATGTTTATTCACAACTTAATTTTTTTAATTTATATATTTCAAAATAATATTCTATTAAATTTTCTTTTATTAAAATATCTATATTCTCACTTTTCTTCTTGCTTCACTTGCTAATTCTCACTTCACCCTCTCATATATCTTTTATTTGTCCTTCGGCATGTGTGTGTGTGTGTGTGTGTGTGTAGATATATATATCTTCATTCTTTCTTCATTTTTTTTATCCTTTCTTTTATCCTTTCCTCTGCTCAACACTTAATGATATTTTCCTTGTCATTCACACGTCTCTACTCATATTTTGAAAAATGACCTTTTCAACTTTATATCTTCCACTTGACCCTTCAAAAAGGGAACACAACCTTCCAAATGTGAAACATCACACTATTCCAAAACATAAACACAACCTTTATTAACTAATTTGTCTATATTGCTATTTGGTCTAGCGTGCGCCTTGGTCTTAAAATAATCTGTTGCCTTTGTATTGTTCTTATCGATGACATAATTTTTCTTATACGTAGCTTTTTCAATATAATGAGGTTGCTTCTAATCGCTACTCTGAATATTGTTTGAGTGTAGTGTAATCCTTGCAATCATTTCTTTCTATTTTCTTACTTAGATTGAAACTCATGATAGATTTGTCTTGACTGAACTAGTGGCACCTATATCTTCCTTTCATCGTGATTCATGTTACTGACTTGGATATTACAATCATCACTACCTTCAATCAATCTGATCATTGTGTGACTTTACTGTGGTAGTGTTTATTATTTAAAACCTAATGGCTCTTCTTGAAAACCATACACCATCTTGAATAATGTGAAAAACAACTATTACAGTCACTGATTATTAATATCCTATCTTAAAAGATTATTAGATTGCTAAAAACAAATTCTTAGTTAATATCGAAAAATAACACAACTGCAACTTCACTTATAAAATATAGAAAGAAATGTGCAACACAATGAACATAATATATTTGGACAATTTGTCCTTGGAAAAACCCCTAAGAGAAAACTAGTTCTACAGATGAGGAATTAGATTCAACTTTAGCAAATCAAGAAACATAGAATTCCTTGCCTCTCACTAGTAGAACTCTGACAACCTCCTAATTTATCTCATTGATATTCTACACTACTATTCCCATGCTAACATGGTGCAGAGGCACCTAAATTTCAAGAAGACAAAGATATAAAAGCTAGAGAAGCCATTTGTAATAAGTTGTCAAAGGAGGTCTTAATATGATAAATAATGTAAAAATATTTATTTAATTGGTGAATGGATCTATTAGCATCCATCTAAAGTCATTTGAGTCATACTATTGGTCTAGGTTGGGTTTGTATGAAAGTTGTAATGTAAAAATGCATAAAGTGCATAAAATATTGTCAAAAATGCAAAAGGGTCAAAAGAATGTAATGGGTTGGTTTAAAGGGTGGTTTGGAAGTTATAACCAACCAAAAAAATCTATAAAACTGTATGTAAGGTCAAACCAAAGCATGGAGGAAAGGAAGTGATACATTTTGAAAGAAATTTGGTAATATTCTGAGTTGTTATTTTGATTGGTTTTCTGTTTTAGTGTTGGTTCCAGGTCTTGTACGACCATGTACAGCTTGGAAACCATGTAAACATTGTATATTTGGATAGAGAAGTGAATAACCTTTCTTTTGGCATTGGTTTGGATTTGTTTCATTTAGAAATGAAGAATTTATGCAGGTTTTGGCAAAGCTTGTAAATTGCAGATTTGAGAATGCCCAACTACAGTCAGATTGAAACGTTTGGTACAGGAATATTTTGAAAAATAAAGACCTCTAAAAATATTTATTGGAAAGATACATGACTTAACTTTCATTTCATTTTGGTTTGGGTTGTTTTTATATAAATTTGTGAAAGTTATGAAGATTTGAGTGAAAACTGGTTTTTAAATGCCTTCAATGGTGTTGCAGGCAAAGATTTGTGCTTATACATTGATTTATGTATTGGATAAATTAATGGCTTACAGATTTGGAAACTAGAATCATATATGAATAATGTGGAATTGGTTTGATATTATTTGAATTTCTTTTGTGAAAGATATTTGATGCCCTAGGCAGGGTTACCAGTTTTGGTTCTGGTTTATGACAGAGAAAATGGGTCTTGGTTTAGAGTACGTAATTTATAATATGCTTATTGGATGAGTCTCAGATTTGGATATGTTTTCGAATTACTAATTTTGAACAACTCCACCAAAGGTTTTTTCAAGAAGATATATATAACTGAAGTTATAAATAATACAATCAGACATAGAAATCTGATTGTGTGAGTGAAGATGTTGTCTTTATCAATGTATAATGTCAGGGTTCTTTGTTGTAATCTTTGAAATGTTCTTGGTTCCTTGAGGGTGTACCAACCTATTGTGAATTCTTTGAGTTGAACTAAGATTCCTTGAAGATAAATACAGAGGGCTCTACATCAGATTGGTATCAGAGCTCAGAAGATTCAGAGCGTGTAGATGGAAGATGATCTACACCAGGCAGTGTTGGGTTATTTTGGATTCTTGTTTTGAGGTTTGTGGTTGCAGAATGGTGCCGGTTCACTTAGCTGCAATGGGTGGACATGAGAGGTCTACCAAAGGATCATAGGAGATGATCTAGGGCCAGAGAGGATGGTCCTTTGTGTGTTGCCAATAGACTGGGGAGAGAGGCATGATGGGACTCCCAGGTGAGGGACAAGAGGTTGTGATGCAATATGGAGGAGTGGACTAAGGAATGAGAAGCACCATAGAGGCAACTAACATAACTCCATTGATGGGAGTCATTAGTGAAAGAGATAAGAAAGTGGAGGAGGCACCGATCCAGTGATGATGGTGAAGAGGCAAAGGAAAAGATGAGGATTTTGATCTAATATTTTTTCTTGCAGGTTATTGATTCCATGTTTCCAAGGGACTTGGAAACTTTTCAAGGCTGGGAGTATGGTGCAGAGGCACCTAAATTTCAAGAAGACAAAGATATAAAAGCTAGAGAAGCCATTTGTAATAAGTTGTCAAAGGAGGTCTTAATATGATAAATAATGTAAAAATATTTATTTAATTGGTGAATGGATCTATTAGCATCCATCTAAAGTCATTTGAGTCATACTATTGGTCTAGGTTGGGTTTGTATGAAAGTTGTAATGTAAAAATGCATAAAGTGCATAAAATGTTGTCAAAAATGCAAAAGGGTCAAAAGAATGTAATGGGTTGGTTTAAAGGGTGGTTTGGAAGTTATAACCAACCAAAAAAATCTATAAAACTGTATGTAAGGTCGAACCAAAGCATGGAGGAAAGGAAGTGATACATTTTGAAAGAAATTTGGTAATATTCTGAGTTGTTATTTTGATTGGTTTTCTGTTTTAGTGTTGGTTCCAGGTCTTGTACGACCATGTACAGCCTGGAAACCATGTAAACATTATATATTTGGATAGAGAAGTGAATAACCTTTCTTTTGGCATTGGTTTGGATTTGTTTCATTTAGAAATGAAGAATTTATGTAGGTTTTGGCAAAGCTTGTAAATTGCAGATTTGAGAATGCCCAACTACAGTCAGATTGAAACGTTTGGTACAGGAATATTTTGAAAAATAAAGACCTCTAAAAATATTTATTGGAAAGATACATGACTTAACTTTCATTTCATTTTGGTTTGGGTTGTTTTTATATAAATTTGTGAAAGTTATGAAGATTTGAGTGAAAACTGGTTTTTAAATGCCTTCAATGGTGTTGCAAGCAAAGATTTGTGCTTATACATTGATTTATGTATTGGATAAATTAATGGCTTACAGATTTGGAAACTAGAATCATAGATGAATAATGTGGAATTGGTTTGATATTATTTGAATTTCTTTTGTGAAAGATATTTGATTCCCTAGGCAGGGTTACCAGTTTTGGTTCTGGTTTATGACAGAGAAAATGGGTCTTGGTTCAGAGTACGTAATTTATAATATGCTTATTGGATGAGTCTCAGATTTGGATATGTTTTCGAATTACTAATTTTGAACAAATCCACCAAAGGTTTTTTCAAGAAGATATATATAACTGAAGTTATAAATAATACAATCAGACATAGAAATCTGATTGTGTGAGTGAAGATGTTGTCTTTATCAATGTATAATGTCAGGGTTCTTTGTTATAATCTTTGAGATGTTCTTGGTTCCTTGAGGGTATACCAACCTATTGTGAATTCCTTGAGTTGAACTAAGATTCCTTGAAGATAAATACAGAGGGCTCTGCATCATAACACCACACCCTTTTTAACATTTTAAGACTATTTGCTAACACTCCAAACTTACAAACTCATTTTCTAGTACTACAAATGTTTCTCCAAAGTCCTTTTCTTCAAATGCCCCCTAGAACTCCTTTTATACTACTCCTATTGGTAAACCAATGGCCAAGATTGATTTACAATCAATGACTAAGATATAAAACAACTTACCAACCCTAACAAAATTGGTTTCTAGTATCAATTATTTAATAAATAATTGTCATTACTCTAACCAATTTGTTAGAAAAAACAATTATATGCTAAATAATAGCATATGGATGAACAATTGTCCAAGATACCAGAACTAACACTCCCTCTTAGCGATGAAACTATTATGCATGACACCCAACTTATCTTTGAAGAAGATAAATTTTACCTTCCCTAATGCCTTAAAGTCAAAATGTCTACAACCTACTCCTTTGTAGGTATGTATTGTAGCTAAACAACTCCCCATTGTACACAATCTCTAATGAAGTGATATCTAGTATCTATATGTTTAGACCTATCATGAAACACTATATTCTTAGGACAACTTAATGCAACTCTAATTATCTCAATGTATCATAGTAGTCTCAACCTTCTAACCAGAAAAAGCTACTAACAACTTTTGAAGCCATATAGCTTCACATGTCACCATGCTAGCTGCTATTTATTCTGCTTCTGCTAAACTCAGAGCCATAGACTTCTGGTTCCTACTGAACCAAGAAACAAATCCTGATCCCAAGTTGAAACAACACCCAAAAGTTCTCCTTTTGTCCATTGTACTTCCTACCCAATTTTCATTAGTATAGCCTATCAACCTGATACCTTCCTCCAAATTGTGATCATAGGTGTAGACATAGCTTTGCAATCTTCCATCCCAAATCTCTTCAATATTTCAATGCAATATTTCCCTTGACCAAGAAAAATCTCTCCATCTATTTGCCACACTTCCATGGCTAGAAAGTAGTGCATAAGTCCCAAATCCTTCATCTCAAACTCTTCTACAAGGTTCCTCTTGTAGTCCACTATGAGCCCTAGTGAACCTGTAAGAAATAAGTCATCCACATAAAGAACAAGAATGAGAATCTCACCTCCAGCCACCAAGTAGTAGAGGTTAGCATCTATTTCACTCTTCACAAAGCCCATTTTCTGCAAGTATGTATCAATGCTCTCATACCATGCTCTAGGATCCTGCTTGAGTCTGTACAATGCTTTCTTGGATCTACATACATGGGTCTCTTTGTTGTGTGCTAAAAAGCCTTCTAGTTGTTCTATGTATACCTCCTCAAAGTCACTATTAAGGAATGTTGTCTTGAAATCCATTTGATGGATTTGCCATCCCATCTGTGCTGCAAGTGAGATTACAGCTCATATAGAAGTATACCTGGAAATTAAAGAAAATGTCTCCTCGTAGTCTATTCCCTCCTTTTGAGAGAACCCCTTTGACATGAACCTCGCCTTGTATTTCTCAATGCTACCATCTGCACTATGCTTTATCTTATATATCTAGTGTGATCCAACTACTACCCTATTTTTTGGTCTAGGCACTACATCCCACACATCATTCTACATTATTGAGGAATTTTCCTAAACCATAGCATCTTTCCATACTTGATGGTCTATAGCCTCTTGATAGCTAGAAGGCTCACTATCTACCAACTTACTAACTAATGCCACATAGTCATTAAACTTGACTGGTTGTCTCTATTGTCTAATACTCTTCCTAGGAGCTCCAACAAACTCATGAGTATCCCTTTGTGTATCTAGAAGCTCATGGTTCCTAATATCAACTATAGAGGCTGAAATGTCAACCTTTAAGTCCTCTAGATGCATTTCCTATTGCACCTATTACTCCATACTCTGTGAATCTTCACTATCTAAGTCTACACTCATACTAGTAAATGTACTTGAGCTTTGTTGCCCTGTACTTGGTCTTAGAGCTTATTTTAGCTACTCACTCTAATCATCTGCAGGAAAATATTTGGATCTCTTGAATGCCTTGTCCTCCATGAACTTGACATCAAGTTTGACAATAATTCTTTTAGTCCTTGGAATGAAAATCTTATATTCCTTTGAGGTCTCACTATACCCAACAAAGCACCCCCTCTCTATAGTCTGATCAAACTTTGTACATGTATCTCTAGGAATATGACAATATGCCAGACACCCAAATATCCTAAAGTGGCCAACATTTGGCTTCTTCCCTGTGAAAGCCTCCTTTGATGTCATCTTCCCTAGCACCTTGTGTGGAACTCTATTCTAGATGTAGAATGTTGTATTACATGCCTCTACCTATAACTAACAAGGCATGTCCTAATCATGTAGCATAGCTCTTGCTACCTCTGATATAGAACAATTCTTCCTCTCAACAACTCCATTCTACTATGGATTGTAAGGAACAGTCCATTCTCTCTTGATTCCTTCTCTAGTATAGAAATCTTGGAAGACATTTCATTTATATTGGCCTCCATTATTTGACCGAAGAACCTTTATCTTCCTTCCTATCAAATTCTCCACAACAGCTTTGAACTCTTGGAATTAACTAAAAACCTCATCCTTAGTCTTCAAGAAGTATATCCAAGTCTTTCTAGAGAAATCATCAATAAAAGTAACATATCACTCATATCCTGTTAGAAATTTCATTGACATTGGTCCAAAAAATCTGAATATACTAGATCAAAAACACCCTTAGATCTAGTGTCACTTCTTGGAAAAGATGCTTTCGCAAACATCCCCAACACACATCCCTTACATACAGCATCATGCTCTATGCTCACCTCTAGAACACCTGTAACCATCTCACAAAGCAATCTAACTACTTCGTGATGAATGTGGCCCATTCTACTATGTCATAGCTCTCTAAGATCTTTACCATTATTGCTGCTCATGAGTACCTTAGGAGTATCAAACTGCAATATATAAAGGTGACCACTCCTAACTCCAATAGTTATGGGTGATATCCAATCCTTCTACTTAATCAACACATTTGTACCTCTAAAGAGTACATTATACCCCCTATCCTGAAGAATAGATACAAAAATCAAATTCATACCTAAACCTTGCACATGCAACACATCATGAAGTGGATTTATCCTTCCATTCTCCCTGTAAAACTAAAAAGTCCCTTTCCCAACTAGGTTGAGTTTGGACAAGTTTTCCATAGAAATTTGGATGTTGGTGTTCTCCTCCTTGTAACTAGAGAAGCAATCTCTAACTCCTATCATATGAAATGACACCCTACTATCTATATAGGAAACACATTGTGAGGCTGAGCTAACCATATAAGCTATGAGTGAAAATTAATATTCCAATCTACTAGAGAGTTCTTCTACACTTGTTGAATCTACCACCTACTTCTTACCCTTCTTCTTGTCTGGGCAATCACTGACATAGTGGCCAAACTCGTGACATCCAAAGTACTTGACCTTAGAAAGGTCCTTCTTCTTCTTCTTCTCACTTTGTGAATTTGATCCTTTACTAGATCCCTTCTTTGCTCTCCCTTTACTCGCTAGGGAAACATTCTCTTGTTCCACCTCATTTTTCTAGCTCTTTTTGGCCCCATTGATAAGACTTAGTCTAAAATCCTCCTAAGTGAAATTAGTCCATAGTCGATCCCAACTGGGTAAAATATCTTATCCACTAACAACTTGAACAAAGACACTTTGTTGTTTAGTAAACCCATTTAAGGCTATTCTCACTAGCTCATCATCACTAGGGCTATCTACAACCAATGCTAAATCATCCATGACAAGTTTGAGCTTGGTGAGATAACTTGTGACATCTTCTCCCTAGTTCATCCAGGTATTCTTTAGCTTCGCTCTGAGAATCAACTTTCTATTGGTGGTAGCATTTTTGTATACATTCAAAATGACATCCCACATCTCTTCTTCATTGTATCTAGCTCTATGATATGTGGAACAATATGATCCTTGACACCATCAAGGATAATCCTCCTTACCTTGGCATCATCCTTCTTATATGTTGCAAGCTATGTTGTATCTATTGGTATAGGTACATCACTGTTAGCATAATTCTTGATACCATTCTCTTCCAACAATAAAAAAAATTTGGCCTTCCAGACACCAAAATTTGAGGCACCATTCAATCTATCCTGATCTCTCAAACTAGTTGAAGCCATCTCAAGGGATTAAAGCAATAATAAATCTAAAGAGATCAAAATTTATTTCCCAGGGAAAAACTCTTCTACCCTTAACAATGCTCTAATACCATGTGAAAAATCAACTATTGTAGTCACTAATTATTAATCTCCTATCTTAAAAGATTATTAAACTGCTAAAAAAAATTCTCAGTTAATATCAAAAAATAACACAACTACAACTTCACTTATAAAATATAGAAAGAAATGCGCAATAGAATGAACACAATAATTTCAGACAAATTGTCCTTGGAAAAACCCCTAAGAGAAAACCAATTCTATAGATGAGGAATTAAATTTTTTTTTGCAAATCAAAAGATACAAAATTCCTTGCCTTTCATTGGCAAAACTCCAACAACCTCCTAATTTCTCTCACTGATATTCCACACTACTATTCCCACGCTAACACTATGCCCTTGCTAACACTGCAAACTTACAAACTTATTTGCTATTATGATAAATATTTCTGCAAACTTATTTTCTTCAAATGCCCCCTAGACTTCCTTCTATACTACTCTTGTCGGCAAACCAACAGCCAAGATCAATTTACAATTGACAGCTGAGATATAAAAAAACTTACCAATCCTAACAAAATTGGTTTCTAGTTGGTTCTAAAGGAAGTCAATTATTTAATAAATAATTGTCCTTACTCTAACCAATTTGTTAGAAAAAACAATTATATACTAAATGATAGCATATGGATGAAGAACTGTCCAACCTACCAAAACTAACAAATAATATCGCTGAGTTTGAACTACTCTTTCTTTGAAACATTAGTTATTTCTTTTATGAAGGCTTTTCCTCCGTGTAGTGTCTATCTTTATTTTTTATTATCATTGCTTACTATATATTGTTCATATATGCACTCTCACTGTCAGCAAGACACCCATCATATATTGCTTCATACTTGATGATGTCATTGTTCAATCTCTATGCTACAATATAACATGTCACATGGTGTTTTACCTTAGTCATATCTTGAGCATTGCAACTCCCCTTTCTAACTCTGATAAATGTTTTCTCTAGTCACAACGACATTATTGTTGGAATATTAAATGCAGTTAACATTTGTCCTTGGAGCCAAATGCCCACCTACCATTTATTACAAGTAGGTGAGTTTTCAAATTTGCAAATGAGGGGGAAATTTTTTTTGGCAAAAGACAAAAAGTAATGTTCTTTTCCATTCGACCTATAGACGAAGTGAAGGTGAAGAAGAGTAGAGAAGAGAATTGTAGAGGAAAAAATAAAAAGGAAAGGAAGTGATCAGCAGATCAGTCGTTGCAGAGACCAAAAGAATTATTGTCGTGCCTGCAGTTGCACGTGTTCCTACCTATCATTCTGTAAGTTTATTATTTTGTTGAGTGTGTCCTATGAAGCAGTGTTTTCTCTAGGCACCATTGTATGTAGCCGTTAGAGCTGCAAGTTTAAAGTTTATGAAGTTTGAAGTTTTACCAGTTTTAGGGTTTTCTAGTAGAAGCCATATGCTCCCAAATTTTGTAATAGTTTCAATCAAAGTTAAATAGCAAGAAAGAAGGCATACATGAATCCATTGCTTCTTGTTCATTGCATTTGTGATGTTTATTGTTGAATATTTTAATCCTTGGGTTCTCTGGTTTTAATGGTGGATAATACTCACATTGAAAGTTTGTCACTCGGTTTGCTCTTTATTTGAGTTTTTAACTTTATAGTTATTTTCAAGTTCACTCGACATTTTCTTCTTCCAAGCTCCTTTCTCCAGTGGCTACCGATTTCACTCAGTAATCACACTACTGAACTCTACCCTATAGTGGCTACCAAGTTCATTCAGCATTTATTGTTACTGAGTTGTTCTTCATCTATCAAGCTCACTCAGTACAACCTTGCCACTTGATTTATTAAGGTGCCAAGTAAATTTGGCACTTGACAGTAGTTTGTGCCAAGTGAAAATTATTAAAAGGTGTGAATTTATTTTTATATTTCTTGCATGGTATCAGAGCTTTGAGGCCTCACATCCACAGTGAGTTAGGGCATTTGTTTTCTTGGGATATTTGACATGGCAAGAGTTGTAGGAAAGATATGGCAGTAGCCACCACCCTTCAATGGACAAAATTATGATACATGGGAAAAGAAGATGAAAACCATTATGGTTGCAAATAATTTGTGGGAGTTTGTAGTTAATGATTTCAATGATGTGACAGACCCAACTCACTATGCTACCATCACAAATGCACAAAAGACTCATTTGAAAGAGTCAAGGGGGAAGGATGCTAAGGCATTAAGTTTCATTGAAGCAACAATGACAAAGACAATTCTTCCAAAGATTGCAATAGAAAATTATGCAAAGGAAGCATGGGATATCCTTGAGACAAACTTCAAGGGGATTGATAAAGTTTGTACAGTAAAGCTACAAAATATAAGGAGGGAGTTTGAGAACCTTCAGATGGAGGAAAATGAATCAATTGTAGATTTCAGTTCAAGGACCTCAAATGTGATTAACCAACTGAAGTCAAATGGAGAAGACTATCAAGAGTAGAGGATAGTGGAGGAGATATTGAGGAGTTTATCTCATAAATATGACAATTTGGTCATGACCGTAGAAGAGACAAAAGACCTCACTGTTTTGACAATGGATGAGTTGATGGGTACTCTTCAAACCCATGAGCATAGGATCAACAGATCTGCATCTTCTTCTTCCCAAGAGCAAGCATTCAAGGCTCAGTCAAATCCAAGAGGAAGGGGGAGAGGAAGAAATAGCTCAGGCAGAAACTCTAGAGGTAGAGGCCAAGGTAATGAAGGACAAAGAAATGCTGCAGTAGAAAGCTCAGGAAGAGCAGATGGAGCCAGTAGCTCACAAAATACTTCAAGAGGAGGTAAGAAAAACTACAAATAAAATAAGAGTAATGTAGAATGCTACTACTATCATAAATATGGGCATTATGCAAGTGAATGCTGGAAGAAGCAAAATGATTAGTCAGGACAAGAAAATGTGGTTGATGTGAACATGGGAAGTGGAAACAATGCCACTACCTTCATCATGTGTAATGTTGGTGAAGAAGGAAGCCTTGAGGTTTGGTACCTCGACAGTGGATGTAGCAACCACATGAGTGGTAATGAAAACTTGTTTTCATTCATTGACAAGAGTTTCAAATATGAGATTAAAATGGGTAATAAAGGAACCCTACCGATAGTGGGCAAAGGATCTATTATGGTCTGCACCAAGAAAGGTGAGAAAAAGAAAATACAAAATTTATATTTTTCCCCTAGTATGAAGCACAATTTCATGAGCATTGGTCAGTTCATTCAAAATGGATACAAAGTGCTGATGGAGAATGACACATGTGTCATTCATGAAAAAGATGGGAGCAAGAACTTACTTGTAGTAGTTCAAATGACAAAGAACAAAATGTTTCCCTTGAGGATAGAGACATGTTTCTCATCTCAAGTTGGTGTTGCACCTTCCACACAATCAGCTCTAAGGAGTGTGATTGAAGACCCCTCATGGCTATAGCACCTTAGGTATGGTCATCTTGGCTATTCTGATTTAAATTTATTGTCAAATAAAAGAATGGTAGAAGGTTTTCCACGCATAGGAAATTCATGTGACAAGTGTGAGGCTTGTATTTTGGGTAAGCAAGATAGGCTTCCCTTTAATTCTAGAAATTCTAGAAGGGCTAGATATCCATTAGAGTTAGTGCATACTGACCTAGTCAGTCCTATGCAAGTTACTTCCATTGGGGGGAGTACTTATTTCATGACATTTATTTATGATTTTAGTCGTAGGACATGGGTGTATTTCTTGAAGAATAAATCTGAAGCATTTGAAAAATTTGTAGAATTTAAAGCCTAGGCTGAAAGAGAATGTGGACACTATATCAAAGTCCTAAGATTAGATAGAGGAGGGGAGTATACCTCCAATTCTTTTGTGAATTTTTGCAGGAAACATGGTATAAAGAAAGAGCTCATAGCCAGCTATACACCATAGCAGAATGGAGTGGCTGAAAGAAAGAACAGAACCATTGTTGAAATGGCAAGGAGCATGATGAAACAGAAAGGTCTCCCAACTAAATTTTGAGGAGAGGCTATGGAAACAATAGTTTACCTAATTAATAGGTTTCCTACAAAGGCAGTCCATGATAGAATTCCAATGGAAGCATGGTCATAAGGAAGATGGATAGTTGAACACCTAAGGGTGTTTGGATGTGTTGCATATGCACATGTGCCTAAAGAGAAAAGGCAGAAATTGGATGACAAAGGTGTGAAGTGCATCTTCACAAGGTATAGCTCAGAATCAAAGGCATACAAATTGTATGACCCATTGAACAACAAGATGACTCTTTCAGGAGATGTGGAATTTCTTAAAAATTAGTCTTGGTATGGTCCAACTAATGAGTCACCGAGAACTTCAAGTAAAGTGTCAATTATGAGTGAAGAAGATGCTGATGAACAGCAAGAAGAAGAAGTAGATAGAAGAAAAGGAAATTAGCCTTAGTCATTGCTGAGCTCCTTTAGGCATGATCGAGTGTCAATGCCAAGTAACATTGTAGACCGAGTTGGTTAGCAAAGCAGCAGCAGTGAGGATTTTGATCCCACACTCTCCTCCCTATTACCAAGAAAGACCAAGAGTCTTAGGCAGATATACCAAGATGAAAGGTATGAAGATTATGATGAGAGTGTTAATTTTGCATTATTTTCTCATAGTGATCCAATATATTCTGAAGAATATATTAAAGAGAAGAAATGGTGTAAGGCCATGGATGAGGAGATAGACCCTATAGAAAGGAATGAGACATGGGAGCTAACTAATTTTCCTCCCAAGAAGCAAGTGATTGGAGTGAAATGGGTCTACAAGACAAAATGCAATGCTGAAGGCAAGACTGATAGGCATAAAGTAAGGCTGGTAGTCAAGGGCTACAAACAACATTATGGCAAAGATTATGATGAGACATATGCCTTAGTTGCAAGAATGGAAACCATGTGTGTTGTCATAGCAATTGCAGCTCAGCACAAATGGAAGGTATATCAAATGGATGTGAAGTTTGCCTTCCTAAATGGTATATTGAAAGAAGAAGTATATGTGGAGCAGCCACCTAGTTATGAAATATCAGTTGAAGAGAAAAAAGTATATAGATTGAAGAGAGCTCTTTATGGGCTCAAGCAAGCTCCAAGGGCATGGTACAATAGGATTGACTCATATTTGATGAGAAATGGCATTAGCAAAAGCAATGGTGAGCCTACTCTCTAAATCAAGGCAAAAAATGGAAATGTTTTGATTGTTGTCTTGTATGTAGATGATTTGATTTTTACTGGTAATGACAATGATCTAATTAGTGAGTTCAAAGGGACCATGAAAAATGAGTTTGAAATGATAGACCTAGGTCTCTTGAAATACTTTCTATGCATAGAAGTAAAAAAAATGCATGATGGTATCTTCATCTCTCAAGAAAAGTATGTGGGGTAGATCTTGGAGAGATTTAAAATGAAGAACAGTAAACTAGCCCCCACACCAATAGCAATAGGTCTGAAGTTGACCAAGGAAGAATCTAGCAAGAGAGTGGATCCAACACTATACAAGAGTATGGTTGGAAGTTTAATGTACTTGAATGCAACTTGGCCAGATTTGATGCATGCCATTAAGTCTGATTTCTAGATTTATGGAAACACCAAAAGATTCCCATTGGCAAGCAGAAAAGAGGATCTTAAGGTATGTGAATGGTACCAAGGGATTTGGAATTTTTTATACTACATCAAATGAATTTAAGTTGATAGGTTATACTGATATTTATTGGGATAGGAAGTATAGATGATAGGAAGAGCACTTCGAGATACATGTTTCATATGGGATCGGGTGCAATTTCATGGGTATCCAAGAAGCAATCTATTGTTGCTCAATCTACAACAGAGGCTGAATATATAGCAACAAATGTAGTAACATGTCAAGCTATTTGGTTAAGGAGGATCTTGACAGATTTGAATGAAAGGAAAGAGGATGGAACCACAATTTATTGTGACAACATCTCATCAATTGCATTGTCCAAGAATCCAGTCTTCCATGGGAGAAGCAAATATATAGAGATCAGATATCACTTCATTAGAGAGTTGGTGGAGAATGGAGATATCAAAGTAGAATTTTGTAAGTCTGAGTAGCAACTAGTAGACATTTTTACCAAGCCATTAGGGATTGGAACTTTTGTACACCTAAGAGGGTATCTTGGTGTAGTTGATTTGGATCAGCAGTGATCCTTGTTTGTTTGGCTTGGGACAAAGGGGGAGTGGTGGAATATTAAATGCAGTTAATGTTTGTCCATGGAGCCAAACACCCACCTACCATTTATTATAGGCAGGTGAGTTTTCAAATTTGCAAATGAGGGGGGAAAGATTTTTGGGAGAAGACAAAAAGGAATGTTCTTTTCCATTCGACCTATAGACAGAGTGACAGTGAAGAAGAGCATATCAGAGAGTTGCAGAGCACCAAAAAAAAGAAAAAAGGAAAGGAAGTGATCAGCAAATCAGTCATTGCAAAGACAAAACGAATCATTGTTGTGCCTGCAGTTGCAGGTGTTCCTACCTGTCATTCTATAAGTTTATTATTTTATTGAGTGCGTCCAATGTAGTAGTGTTTTCTCCAGGCACCATTGTATGCAACCATTAGAGTTGCAAGTTTAAAGTTTATGAAGTTTGAAGTTTTACCAGTTTTAGGGTTATTTTAGGGTTTTCTGGTAGAAGCCATATGCTCCCAGATTTTGTAATAGTTTCAATCAAAGTTAAATAGAAAGCAAGCAGGAATACATGAATCCATTTCATTTGTGAAGTTTATTGTTGAATATTTTAAGCCTTGGGTTCTTTGGTTTTAATGGTGGATAATACTCACATTAAAATTCTGTCACTCGGTTTGCTCTTTATTTGAGTTTTTAACTTTATAGTTATTTTTGAGTTCACTTGGCATTTTCTTCTTCTGAGCTCCTCTCTCTAGTGGCTACTGAGTTCACTCAATAATCACACTACCAAGCTCTACCCTATAGTGGCTACAAGGTTCACTCAGCATCTATTTTTACCGATTTGTTCTTCATCTACCGAGCTCACTTGGTACACTCCTACCACTCGATTTATTAAGGTGCCGAGTAAATTTGGCACTTGGCAATAGTTTGTGCCGAGTGAAAATTATTAAAAGGTGTGAATTTATTTTTATATTTCTCACAATTATTTGTTTACTCCATTGCCATCTTCAATATAAAACTATTTTAAACCAACTTATTTCCAAATTCTTCTATGTTGACATTACTCTAGGAATTGTCAAACTCATGAAACTCTTGTATTGTGCACAATAGGATACTTAGGTTGCCGCTGAAAACACATGGTGTATTCCTTCTTAGTCAATGTTGTATATTTTATTTGCCTTCATCTAGCATCTTTTATGTTTCATGAATATAAGAATGTGATCGATCTATATTTCTTTGTTATTATTCTATATGGCTTCTTTAGACTTGGGACATTATTATTCGATCAGACTTGGATTATCCATGCATCAACCATTTATGATGTCGTTGTCTACCGCTGACCATATTATGGTGACTTTGTTCAAACCTTCATACTACAACATATTCTAATCTTTTATCTCTTATCATGGATTCTTTTTAAATGAGTGTCTAAACTAATATTGTTGACCTTCGTGTATTCCCTCAAAGTTGTTCGATACTCTATTCTAGGCAATTCTTCGAACTTAATTATTTCTCTTATCCTCATATATTTGTTCTTCATTATTGTCACAAATCTCTCTCTCTCTCTCTCTCTCTCTCTCTCTCTCTCTCTCTCTCTCTCTCTCTCTCTCTCTCTCTCTCTCTCTATATATATATATATATATATATATATATATATATATATATATATATAGATCATTGCATAGTTTTTCTTGAGATTTGATTGCCCATGGATAAGTTACATTGTCGAACATGTCTTTCAATAGTTTTATGTTAGCTATTATCACTGATTGAAACCTTCACCATAGTCACCATTAATTTGACCGCTGTCATTTCTTCCATGCTGACATGTCTAGGATGTTTGTTGCTTTTCTTCCATTTCTTCCATATCATTGCCACTTTTCTTTTAAATAACTTCACAGTTTCTATCTCTATTTAACAACATGGAAACTCTTGACATCAGCCATATATGCCTTTGCTTATATTATTGACCCCAACTTTCCAATTTGCTATTTATTTACACTTTTTTTTGTTCTTTTAATCATTCATTCATCATCTATATATGAGTATTATTTTTATCACTGGTCTTTTGTTGGTGACATAGGCTTCTAGCTATCCTTTTAATCTCCTCTACCTTTACCTACTCCAACTACTTTATTTATTTATATCTTCTCATCGAGAGTTCTAGATCTCTCATTTTGTAATCTATACTTCTAGATTATTAGGTTTAGGTTTAGGGTTTGTTCAAATGTCAACTATAATATTTTTTCAGAAGATTGTAGATTTTTTGTCTTCTCGGCTAATGGTAGATTTATCTAGAATATTGTATTATTTCTTATAAAAAAACACTATGTACTCATTTGAGATCACGGGGAATGAAATATAATATAGTTTATTGTGTGGCAACACATTGTGTTGTATAGTGTCTTTGTTATTTTTCTTCTGCACATCTATCAGATTGGTATCAAAACTATAAAAATCTGGGCATTGTTTTTATGGGTAGATGTCATTGTGGGTAAAGGGAAAATGAGAGCAAAGCTGAAAAATATTTATTAAAGGAAAATAGGAAAAAGAATGCTAAGGCACTATTCTTTATTCAGTAAGCAGTGGAGGAAGCAATATTTCCAAAAGTAGCCACATGGGACAACTTACAATCAACATACCAGGGCACAGGAAAGGTAAAAACTTCAAAGTTACAAAATCTTAGAGGAGATTTTGAAAATTTACAAATGAAAGATTTAGATTTAATAGACTCATTCTTCACTCAAACAATGGGGATAGTAAATCAGATTAGATCATACGGAGTAACCCTTGGGGATCAACAAGTTGTAGAGAAAATACTTAGAAGTCTACCAAATAAGTTTGATTCAAGAGTTGCAACCATTGAAGAATCTAAAGATCTCTCCTTGCTATCAATAGATGAGTTAATGGGTTCACTCTTATCACATGAAAAAAGGTTGAGTCATTCAAGAACTTCATCATTGGAGAATGCTTTCAAGACTCAACTTTCATTTGGAAGAATGAGAAGAATATCATATTACAATAGTGGTGGAGGACATTTTACACCAAGAGGAGGAAGAGAAAATCCACAGTTTCAGAGTAGAAGGCCAACATCAAGCTTACAAACTAGTTTCACATCAACAATAGGAAGGGGAAGCAACCATCATCAAGGAGAAAGGTATGAAAAATCTAACATTCAATGTCATTATTGTAATAAATTTGGGCATTTTGCATCTGAGTGTAGAAAAAGATAATATGACATGAATAGGCAAAAGGCACATTTTACAAATGAAAGTCAACCCAACACTAGTGAGCAAAACACCATCTTGATAAAATGCAATATTGCACAAGAGAGTTCTAAAGAAGTATGGTTCTTGGATAGTGGTTGTAGTAACCATATGAGTGGGTCTAAGGAGATATTCTAAAAAATAGATGAATCAGTAAAATCAGAGGTTAAGTTGGGGAATGAGCATCAAATTTCAGTCATGGGAAAAGGGTCAATTAGAATAAGAACTAAGAAATGTGAAGAAAAGGAAATTCCTAATGTATATTATGTTCCTGGATTGCAACACAATCTCATAAGCATTAGGAAACTAATACAAAAGGGATATACAATACATTTTGAAAATGGTGAATGTGTGATTCTAGATAAAAGACCAAGCAATAGGCTGATTGTAAAAATTGAAATGACTCAAAATAGAATGTTCCCACTTAAAATCCAAAGTGAATTATTCTTAGAGCCAAATGAATTGCAAAAAGTAGTTGAATTTGCATTCAAAGTTTTACACAAAAATGAATCTTGGCTATGGCATTTAAGATTTGGTCATTTAAACTTTAAAGGGTTACAACTCTTATATAAGAAACGAATGGTCTATGGGTTGCCATCAATAGAGCCGCTTAAGACAACATGTGAGAGTTGTATTTTGGCAAAGCAACATAGAGAAAAAATTTCAGTTGGAAAGACTTATAGAGCAAAACATCCACTTAAGATAGTCCATTCAGATCTTTGTGGGCTAATGCAAAGACCATCCTTAAGTGGAAAATTTTATTTCTTGACATTTATTGATGATTTCAGTAGAAAAGTTTGGGTTTATTTTGTAAAGTATAAATCAGACGTATTTGTTGTCTTTAAAGAATTCAAGGCAAAAGTTGAGAAAGAAAGTGGATACTCTATTAAAACATTAAGAACCGAATAAGGTGGAGAATACATATCAAATGATTTTCTAAATTTTTGCAAAGAAAATGGCATATGGAAACAATTTATAGAAAGGTACACTCCACAAAAAAATAGAGTAGCAAAAAGAAAAAATAGAACAATTATGGAGATGACAAGGAGTATGTTAAAGGAGAAACACTTGTCAAATGAGTATTGGGCTGAAGCAATTGCATGTTCAGCATACATACTAAATAGATGTCCAACAAAAGTAGTAATAAATAAAAAACCAAAAGAAGCTTGGAGCAAAAGAAAGAACAATATAACGCATTTGAGAATATTTGGTCATGTGGCATACACATTAGTACCTCAAAAAGTGAGACAAAAATTGGATGATCAAGGAGAGAAGTGCATATTTGTGGGATATAGTGAACAATCTAAGGCATATAGGCTATACAATCCTATCACAAAGAAGTTAATAATAAGTCGTGATGTTGAGTTTGTAGAAAAGAAGCATGGGATGGTAGCTTGGATAAGTCAACTACAGTTGCAGCTAGTGTTTCACAAGAAAGTGAAGAAAATAAAACTCAAGATGTGCATTCTAGAACACAAACAAATGTTTCTAAAACACCTACAAGGGCACCTACCACTCAAAAAACTACTACTCCAACAAGAACTAATAGTAGTGAATCATCTAATCCAACACTTGCTTCATTAAGATAAAGATCTATAAATACTTCAAGGATGACACGAAGTCTTAGAGACATATATGATGAATTACAAGAGGTTGAAAATGATGATTTATGCACTAATTTTGCACTCTTAGCACATGCTAATCCAATTTATTTTAAAGAAGCACTTTAGGACATATCTTTCACCTAGGATCGGGAGCTATTTCTTGGGCATCAAAGAAGCAACCAATTGATACATTATCATCAGCTGAAGTAAAATATGTTGTAGCAACATCAGCAGCTTTTCAAGCAATGTGGATGAGAAGAGTACATTCAGGCTTGAAGCATCCAAAAGAAGAACCTACAAGAATATATTGTGATAATAATTCTGCTATTGCTTTATCAAAAAATCATGTCTTTCATCAACATAGTAAACATATAGATATAAGATATCATTATATTTGTGAATTAGTGAATAATGGTGACATATATCTTAAGTTTTGCAGGTCTAAAGGACAATTGGCAGACATTTTCACAAAGCCTCTTGCAAAGAATGTATTTGAACATCTTCAAGAAAGTATTGGTATTACAGACATACATGGCAGTGAAGATTAAGGGGGAGTGTTGGTGACGTAGGCTTCTAGCTATCCTTTTAATCTCCCCTGCCTTTAGCTACTCCAACCACTTTATTTATTGTTATCTTCTCATTGAGAGTTCTAGATCTCTCATTTTGTAATCTATACTTCTAGATTATTAGGTTTAGGGTTTGTTCAAATGTCGGCTATAATATTTTTTCAGAAGTTTGTAGATGTTTTGTCTTCTCGGCTAATGGTAGATTTATCTAGAATATTGTATGCTTTCTTATAAAAAATACTATGTACTCATTTGAGATCACAGGGAATGAAATATAATATAGTTTATTATGTGATAGCACATTGTGTTGTTCTGTTTCTTTGCTATTTTTCTTCTGCACATCTATCATCTTTTATTTATCTTCAATATTAGTGTCACATCTTATGTCAGTCATTAGACTTCTTCATATCTTGAAGTTTAAACTCTTTGACACCAATGACAATACTTTCATCAGTTGGATGGAATGGAAGTTGTTAGTTTCTCATTGAGATTTCAGTTATTCTTATAAAAGAAAATTTGCTTTCTCATTCCTCTCAATCTATCGAGAGAGATTTTTTGGCTTGCATATTTTACGGGCTATGTTAAGGATCCACAGAGCATCATTCCTGTTCATTGTTCATCACTGCTCTATTCGTTGCATTCATGGTTTTCTAGTCTTTGTTGTTTAATTATAGCCAGCTATTATAGATATACCATACAATTAACATAGCTATTTGATAAAGTAAAACATATAAGGTCAAGTCCTTGTTGATTTTATATTCATAAATATGCATTTTATTATGAAAAGTTACAAAAATATTTCACTTTTTACCATTCACTCTAATGACATCTACAATACATAATTTCAAGAGCATGCATACACCATGAATAAACCTGTACTATATGTATATTAAAAAAAGATGTGCAGACAGGGACAAGGGTATGGTTCTAATCTCTTGATGAAATAGTTTGGAGTATTGGGACTTGGCTATTCTAATTGTTTAGTAAATTTTGCTCTTGCGAGCACGGCCATAATATGATTTTTTGTTTTCAAGCAACCACATGAGAAACTACTTATGAAAGACAAAGAGTCAACTTAGAAATCTACATTAGAAGCTAACTTAGAAGATCGAGAGTTACAATTTAGAATTAGAATTCTATATTAGATGTCCGTTAGCATTTGGGCTTTAACAAATTAAGCTCAATCCCTTGGAGTAAAACAACGAAACAAAATATACCAATCATCTAGTCTTATAACAATACCATCCAATATCCATTATTCCAAAACGTAAGCTTTTCGTGTGTTTGACAAAGCTTTATGTTGGTGTATATCATATGTGTTGATGTTTTTCAAAATTGCTCATGTCAGAATGGGTTAGTATGATCAAATAAAATGTAGTACTCTTGTTTGATGTGAAAAGAGACAAAAATCCTAATTCAAGTAGATAAGATGAAAGCAAAGCTGCAAAATAATGGCCCAGCTAAGGATCTATGTTTTCTGCTATGAGATGCTATAAAAATTCAATGTTCTAATATCTTGAAGTGTACACATTTCATGTGCCAAACTGGTGATTGCTCATATTTTGCAATGGTTTCGAGTCTTAGTGCCAAAAAGTGTAAGTGATGGACTGATTTTTGCTTTATTCGGGTATTTTTTTCACGTTGAGATATTCAAATGCTATTTTTATATTCAATCCAACAAGGGGCATGAAAAGAATCTTTGTGATCTATGTTTGTTGCTCTTAACATTCAAGAGCTTCCCCTAGATGCAGCTGGTTGTAGAACTCAACACCATAGCATGCATTGCGCTCAAAAACTAAATCATGTTTGTGAGCAAACTCAAGGGTCTCAACCATAACAAATTTAGGATGCAGGAAAAAATGCTATTTCATTAAGTAAATTTTGTAATTTGCAATATTCCTTGAACATTCATAATTTCTATTATGGTGAAGAGAGTTTATATTCATCAGATATATTGGCATCTTTATCAGTTGCTGCTTATGGTATTCCTTGTATCAAAGCTATATGAATTATGTACATGGTGCAACGTCAGGTATATTTTGGTGTACAAGAATGTTGAAATCTTCTCAGTTATTCTCGTGTACGAAAAAGTTCAAAAGCTAAATCGTGATTGTGAGAAAACTTGAAGGACAAAAAGATTATCTATTTGGAATATGTTTATTAATTTGTAATATTTCCGAACGTTCATGATTTCCATTATGTTTAAGAGAGTTTTCATTCGTGATATAAATTGACATCTTTATCAATCATTGTTTTTGGAATTCCTTGTATAAAACGTAAATTAAATAATGTGCATGTTCGAGTGCCACACTTTTTTTTATCCATAAGAACGTAAATTTATTAACAAGATAATATTTCTCTATATAAAGTTCTCGTAGGCAAGGTTTTCATGTATGTTTTTATTGTCGAATTTAAATTTTGTGAATGTTCAATTTTTTAAGGTAATTTTAATAAGCATTTAGTATATTTAAGTCAATTTTTCTTTCTTTATATTGCTAACTTGAGTACAATAAAACTCCCTTTACGTTCAGGGATTTTAAATTATTTATTAGTATAAGAAAACAATAAATATTATTAATTGTTTTAAACTTTCATCCTATAACTATTTTTCAATTGGTCAAACATTTCAACATGTAATGGTTCATATTATACTTTATTGTACAAATCAATAAATAAAATTGTAATTTTATTTGAAGGAAAAAGAATAAAGTGTTATTTACACAAAATTTAGGTTAATTCAACTAAGGCTTTTTAACACATTTTCCTAGATTCTATTGAGGATACTAGGTAAATCAATCTATAAATATTTGAAAAAATACAATGACATAATTAATTCTCAATCAAACGAAGGATCGTGAATGCTAGATATGCAAATAATGAATTTACTATAGCCTAAAAAGTAATGCTCTTGATGTGTCATGCAATCATTATAATAGATATAGAAATTTATATGGATCAATCCCGACTGACTCAGGTTTGACATTGTAGGATAGGCTTGACCTTTGATCTGCATATTTTATTAGATAGGTAACAAACATTTGAAATTTAATTTATTGTAACTTTTGATATATATAAATTTGAAAGATTTAACATACTAAAAAAATCATCAGTGAAGTTTCAAATTTGCAATGGGAATGTTCATCTATGTTAGCAATCATTTTTATTGTAGTACCATGTAAGAGACAAAGATTTGTTAAGATTGATTCATTTTAAATTCGGAATGCTTATGTTTGGAATAATGTGTTTCAATATTTAGTTAGGAAGCAACTATATATGTCTTCAAATTGAGTAGCAACTATGCATGCCTCCTAATTTAGTGAGATTTGGAATAAAGGTGGATGTGTGATCACTTAACGAATATGGTTTGATATTAATTAGGAGTGGATTACTTAGATATAGCTTTGGCCTTTGGGATGAAATCTCTAGATGTGTCTACTATCAGCTTGGTCTCTTGGAAACAAAAAGAATAGCCCATGGTGTGAATCATTATTAATATTATCAAGGCATTCAAAATTACCAACATTAACAAGATGTAAGATCTCTCTAATCTATGTTCACTAGGAATTCCTTAGAAGCAAAATTTGTATAGCATGTATATTAGCTATTCATTATGTTATAATTTAGAGCCTTTCTGTTTGTAGTAAAAAAATTTTTTTTGAAAGAATATCTCTATTATTAATTTTGGATTCATTTAGCTTATGACAACATATTGTGTTTGAGATGTGAGAAAGTTTACATTAAGTAGAGTTACTAAAAATGATAAGCACAAAGAAATACCAAAAAAAAAGTAGAATTTTGTATTACATGGTGAGGTTTCAATAGAGAGAACAATAGTAGTAGTGAATGACATAGCTAGGATAGAAGAAAATGCCAAATGTTAAAGTGGGCATCTATGTAAGACATCTTTTAGGTTTCAACAAGGCAAGAAAGAATGACAATGATACAAAAATTATTTTTCCAAAGTAACATGTGAAATCTAAATAAGTAGTGCTCAATCAAACTTGTTTAAAAAAATACTAGGATTGTGCTTACATAGAATAGAAACCCAGATATTGAGATAATTATTCTACAGGAGTGAAACCATGCTTATGGGATTTGAGTAGAAGTAGGGAAAATTTGATATTCAAAAATTATATTTTACTATAAATTGGAGGTATGTGGTATGAAGGACTAAGATAACATAATATATACTAGTAATTTGAATGATAAAAAGAGTGACCTAGAAAAAAAACTTGGACAAATGTATTGCTCTTACCTTTTACAAAAAAAGGTTGGTTATGGTTATGGAGGTGCATGTATTTTCTAGGTCTATAATGTCTACATTTCTTAAAACATTTTTTTTGAGATCATTTAATCTTGGAGTAAAATTTTAATTCTAAATGGACATATATTCTAGTAGGGGCATGCCTAACGAGTCACTATATAATGTTTAAATTAAATTTATGGAAATAGCTTTTTATAAGAGATAAATTTGATGGGAAATTACTTGCTTTGTGGTATGATACATCTCTACTAGTCTTCCTTCAAGCAACACTACTTACTATCTTCATATAATATGATGGATAAGAATATAGTCATTTTAAATGATATGTATTTAGGCCTAACACCAAATAAGGGATTATAATACCAAAGAAGTGTGAATAATAGGCAAGATCATAGAGGTAATAACTACAATAAATGTTTAAGTTTTTCCATTGCAATAAATTTCTCACTATGAATCAAAGTGTCAAATAAAATAAGTTTCTCATCACTCTAAATAAGTTTAGATACAAAAAATTGACCATTTCTTGCTTTAACATAAATATTAGTGAAGATAACATGTGATTGATTGTTTCAAGGTGCTCTTATTATAACATCAACTTAGAATTAGACTTATATGGAAGCATAATAACACAAAGGCATTTGGGAATAACAAGTCTTGTGAAACCAAAAGAAAAGGTGTTAATGTAGTTGTTTTTGAACATGCTGAGATAAAGCATATGTATAATAGTCTAGGTTTTTGGGTTTAAAACAAATCTGTAGAAGAAAATTATCAAGTATTTGTTATGAAGATGCATGTATAATTGGAGGCAAATCACACATAGAGGTAGTTGTGTAAATGCAAACATGATAATCTTTTTTTCTTTATTTTACTCAAAGAAACCAAGCCTTAAAAGTTAATAAAATGAATTAAAATTGGCAATGGGAACAAAGATAAGGACATTTTAATTTTAGAGATTTAGTTTTGGTTTAAAAATTAAAATAGATTTTGGCAATTGTCCTTTATAAAAAATATAAGGTTCTATGAAGAATATATTATCACAATACATTGAATATTTTTAAAGTTATATTAAAAAAAGTCAACCTCTTGAAGTATTTTGTACAACTTGTGTAGTGTGATGGGAATAACATCATTGAATAAGACAAAATACATCCTTTCATCAATGATTTCTTACACAAAACCTTGGCATATTGTTTTCCTAATAGATAATAAATATTTGATAAAGTTGTTAGACTTGGATATTTAGTTAAAAAAATGAAGGCTACCTAAAACTAGCAATATCATATAATGAAGAGTGCAAATTGAGTGTTTTTAAGTTTTTTGTTAAGAAAATGGAATCAAGAGATTTGACTACTATCTTCACTCTAAAACATTGCAACGAGGAAGAATATGTCCACTGTTGAGATGGGAAAGAGTACACAAAAACAATTGAAGTTGGATAAGAGCTTTTGTGTAAGATCACTAGCTATGATATTCCATTTATTTTTCAATAAGTGTAAAGAATGTTTTGAAGGGAAAACCCATCAACAACCATCAACTAGGCAAAACATAGACAAACACTAAAAACAAAGAAACTAAATTTGGTAAACTTAAGAAGAATATTGCAACTATTATGTATTAGAGAAGCCCTAGCAATAACACCAAAAAATGTAGTGGCCAAGATTTGGTTTATGACTAGGAATGGATATTCCTTCACTCAGGGGTTGTATATCTCAATTGGCAATCAAATTATAACCTAAGACACCACTTAATCATCAACCCAAGGATGTTAAACTTAAAATGAGTTAGCATGGTATATGCAATAACTTCCTCTTTTAGACATATATCCTACCTAGAACTATCATACTCAAAATGTAAATGTTGAGAATGAAATTATTCTAATTTGTATTGCTAAGAATAAAGCCTACACAACTTTTAAAACAAATATCACTATGTTCCTAGTGTCTCCAGTAACATTAGACAACGTTTTGTTTCTATTAGCTATAGGAGCAGTCACACTAAGTTTCTTATGAAAAAAATATAGAAAGCACAACTGAAAATATTGATAATTACCCTAATTACCAAAAATGAATGAAGATAACTCCCTAAGTGGGGCCCCTTAGGTAGTGTCCAAATTAACACAACATATTTAGGAGAAAACCTTCATAACTTTAGTGATAAGAAATTTAATAGTACATCAACTTGCTCATAAACATAACTATAAATACAATGCATATTAATGTAACATCGTTGTTCTTCTAAGAATGAACATGACCCTTTTATTCATAAAATCTTAACTAACTAACTAACTCTTCCCAAGGAATGAGGAGTACTTAAATAGTTTTATCTCTTTATAAAGAAAAATGATAACCATTAGAAGGAGAAGTCAAAGCACTTGGAGGAGTTGATGAATCATCATCCTAGATTTATGGACCATAAAGGAGCACTACTTCTAGATCCATGGCGAACTGCAAGTCTTCCTTAGCAACTAAAATGCATCCCACCAAGTGGTAGCTAGTCTATCAACTACTTTCTTATGCGTTGTTGAAGAGTCTTTATTTGACATGATCAAGTATGATTCTTTAAATGACAACTATATCTTCTCCTCATTTAATGGTACCCATTATATAAACTAATTCCCGATTTTCTCTCTCTCAACATGTTCTTCACTTTCATCATTTTCACTAATAATAGGTATGGAAGTTGTCTCAAGTTACTTATCACTTATCCCATTATTATTTTTGACTAGTGTAGAAGGGATTTCCATTGATTTAACTCTAGATTTTGATTTGCTTCCTTCACAACTTCCAAACTTGGCTTCCAAATTTTAAATAATTTTCCTCATTCTTCTTTGTATCTTAGGATTCTTATTGCCTAGGGTGATTCTTTTATATATTCTTCTTCAGAATTCCCAAATCTCTTAGCATATTTATTATATGAAAAGATCTCTATCTATTATATAAACTAATTCCCCATTTTTTTCCCTTAAACAAACCATTCAATTACCAACATTAAAATCTATATTCTTAATTAAAAAATACCCAGTTTACAATATTTAATTTTTAATATAGACCAATATTACAATTCAATAGAAAACATGCACACAAACACTATCTTGAGCTATGTTTACTTGTTAATCTTAATCAATAGACTTAAACATTTTGCAAGTTCTCTTGGAAGTTCAAATGTAGATATTCATAAAAATAAGTATCTCAAGGCGCAATCTACCAAAGACAAAAAAAGTCAAACATAATTGTTTTCAAGATTCTCTAAAACACACCAAAAAAATTTCAAAAAAATTATTGTTTTCGATCACTAAATATACAAATCATGAAGATCAAATGCTGAAAATTTATAGTACAATTTATAGGGAGGATAGCTGTGTCCTCAATTTACCAGCCTGCCATTAAAATCCCGATAATCACAACATAATCTATGTTATTGCTGGTAAATCTAAATTAAGATGCTTTATTTCACTTTTCTTTCATATTCCCATATGAAGATCGATGTAATAAATATCTTGTGTCTTTGTAATCAAATTTCACGACTTTTTGTCTTACCCGCAAGAAAATATATTCATCATTTGCTAAATTAAGATGCTTTATTTCACTTTTCTTTCATATTCCCATGTAAAGATCGATGTAATAAATATCTTGCGTCTTTGTAATCATATTTCACCACTTCTTGTCTTACGTGCAAGAAAATATATTCATTATTTGCCAGCGTAGACTTTGATCGCCAAAACAACAACAAATTTATTAAGCGAAAGATGATGATATTTGAGAATATTGCAGCCCGACTTCCCCCATTTTTAATGTCTTTTTTCTTATTGACAAGCGTAGATTTTTGTTCACATAAAAACAAGAGACAGAAAACAAAATTGACGCGGAAACCGACTTCTCTCCCATTTTTCTTCATGACCATTGACCACTTCACAGCTTTATAATAACCACATCTTGCAGAGTACAACAAATGACATAGAGAGAGACTTGGGTATTCAGCAAATTAGTTGTTTGTGAGTGGAATAGAGATGAATAATATGGCTATGCTTCTCTTCTTCATTCTCTCTGCAATGCCTTTTTTTCCCCATTCGTCCTCTTCTCCTTCATATTATACCGATGAAGAAGCATTGCTGAGTTTCAAGCAGTCCCTCTCCGTGGACCCATACAATTCATTGCTGGATTGGTCTCCTCGTCACTCCTTTTGCAATTGGACCGGGGTTGTCTGTGCCTCTCGCCATGAGCGCGTACTCTCTTTGAATCTCGCTCATATGTCTTTGATGGCACCGATCTCCCCTTTACTTGGGAACCTCTCCTTTCTTAGAGTGCTTGCTCTCAAGAATAACAGCTTCCAAGGTCAAATTGCTCCACAGCTAGGGAGGCTGTCTCGCCTGCCGCTCTTTGCAGGTTCTCATACTGGTTGTTTTGCAGGTTCTCATACTGTCCTACAACCGTTTGAGCAACACTATCCCTCCCGAGCTTGGCCTCTTTCAAAATTAGAAATCCTTTATTTAGGAGAAAACCACTTGATGGGCGAAATCCCACCTTTCTTAGGAAACCTCTCCTCTTTGAGTAAGTTGCAGTTATTTTGAAATAGACTCCATGGTAGTATTCCTTCTGAATTAGGTATGCTTATCCAACTTGAATGACTTTATCTTTTCAAAATAACCTCACAGGTACAACCACCTTCCCTAGGAAATTTGTCTTCTTTAATTGAATTGACTTTGTATTCCTTTTGAATTGGCTATGCTTACTAAACTTGAAACACTTCATCTCTGGAGAAACAACCTGATAAGCACGATACTAGTCTTCTCTAGGAAACCTATCTTCTGTAATTATGTTGAACTTGTCTCAAAACAAACTCTATGGTAGTATTCATATCGAGCTGGCTATGCTTTCTCGACTTACTGGACTTATTCTTTTAGAGAACAACTTGATAGGTACAATCCCATTCGTCCTAGGAAACATGTCCTCTCTAGTGTCATTGTATTTGGATAATAATAAACACTATGTTAGTATCCCTATTGAATTGGGTATGCTTAGTCAACTTAAAAACCTTTCTCTTGGATACAATAGTCAGACAGGATTCATTCCATCGTAGATGTGGTAAACTATTAAGATTGTAAAATTTAAACTTAAGGGAAAGACAAGTCATTGGAGATCTCTCTCACGCACACATATTCACTTATATAGAGTTGTTTAAGTTTTTTCTAACCAAAAAGGTCTCTCTAAGTGCAAACATTCTTTCAAGGCAATGTATAGATAGTTTGGATGGTCTCCCATGACAAAGGCAACTTACTCTTCTTCATGAGTATTAGTCAAAAACTATGTTTTGGATCAAGTAGATGCCAAAAATTGGACTAATGAGATTTATATCATAACAAGTTTAGAGGAAAAATACTTAATGTTTGAGTAAATACTCTAGAGATGTAAATATGGTGTGTTATTTTTACCCATTAATATGGTAGACCTAAAATTATAGATACATATGTAGATAAATAGGAAGACTATCCAAATATTTACTTAGTTTATACTTAATAAGAGTTTATAATATTTTTTAGATATTATCACAAAACAACTAATAACTTACATGTGTGTCAAACTATCTTAAATATGGTCTTCATGTTTTTATATAAAAGGAATTCAATTCAGATTCATTATAACATTAGAAAGTTGTCTATTTATGTAATAATTTCATCATAATTATTGGATGTGAACTAAACGTTTATTTTAGGAGCATTTAGGTCTATCAAAAGAAATGGTTATAAATTTTATATAAAGCCAATAGTGGTCATGCATGATAAGTATTTTTATATTGTGTTCCTTGTCAGTTATGAAATTTGAAATGACTTATTAGTAGAAGAGATCATGTATGAGGTATTCAATTATATACTAATAACCCTCTATTGTTGCCAATCACCAATTTATATATTTTTGATTATATGAATTACTTTATTTGTGAAGTATTTATAATATATTAATAAAGCTTTGTTGAACAACATATCACGATGTGACATTTTTAGTTGTATGTCTTACTATAGGAACCAACTACAAATAAATTTTTGACAATGAAGATTGAGAATATGATAAAGAAAGGTCATTATGAATGTGTAAATGGCTCTATTCTTGGCTCAAATAGAAGGAATGACTAGTTAAATTATCCTATAAAGATGACCTTACTTGACTAAGATCTTTTCTAAAGGTTGTGCAACTTGGTCAATGTATCATATTAATATATTAACATTTTTTTTGGATAATTAGTAAGCCATAGAGAAAATATCAAGGGTTATAATTTGAATTTTTAGTAATTTATTTTGTATAACTGGATTTTCTAAATATCTAGTAATATTGTAACTTTTTATAAACAAGTATAATATTGTCAACCACCAAAGAAAAAAATATTAATGAAAAGAAATCTCAAAACTTACCTTTTCATGTAAAGAAAACATATAGGGTTTTTATTTTATTTTAATAAGATCATCATGAAAATGAATTTATAGAGATTACTTTAGCAATAAAAATGAACAAGGAGGAAATTCTAATATCTTTTGTCCAATAAGAATATGGGGATCGAGGGGATGAGATCATATTTCCTATTTCATATTATTAAGAAGAGATGACCAACAAACTTAGAAGGGTCCAAGCATTGCATGAGAATCAAGATCCTTTCATAATATGAAAAGTTAATTAGGGAGATATGATTGAATGATACAAGATGAAGGAATAAAAAGAGATAAGTTTTAGGATACATATGCTAACATAAATCACACACATTAGTATCATACCATATTAAATTAGAAGCACTTCAATTTATGACATTTAACTTCTATTCAATGTGTTTGCATTGTACACTTGCACTTGGAGCACCCATTTTTTCTTTCCCTTTCTCTCTCTTACATGAAATTTAGGTAGGACCTAATTCATCCTCCTTAATTCCCCCTTTCCCTTTCACAAATATTGAGGTAGCATATAACTTATACACATATTCATCTTTGTAGGCCCTGATTCCTAATTCTGATCTTGATTTCTTAGTCATCGATGCAATTACTCACAATTGTTCTCTAGTCATAAGTCTTGGAAAGTCTTCTTATAATTTGAGCATCTTAGGATATAGTCCAAACTAGTTAATCTATACTAGTATAGGTCAACCCAGTTATCCTAGACCAATATAGGTCAAATAGATCAACTTATACTTCTAGTGTTTGAGTTTCAAGCCCTAATTCTATTCCAAATTTCAAGGGTTTCCTTCTAATTATAGTTGTTGAAGTTGATGAAAGATCAACCCCATAGCTCCCAAGAATCACCCACATGGAAACACCTATCACAAAAAGAGAGAAGCAAAAGCTATGGAGGCTGAAATTCCCATATCCATAGATGAGACATTCTTGATGAGCAAAAAGAGAGATTGCTATTATCAAAAGTGAATTAATCTTAGTTCTCAATTAATACAATGAGATATCCTCCTTATATAGGAGATGAAAACCCTAAAAATTCCTAACCTAGGTTGCATCAAAATAATTAATAAAAGAATTAATTATTAGATGCCTAATATTTAGCTTAAGAAATTAGAGTTAATTAGGAAATATATACTTACTTTAACACCCCCCCTTAAGATAAACTTAGGGAGTAACAAAAAGCCTAGAAACTACTACATAAAGTAGAATTGCATCCTAGCAAATAGGGCCTGATGAGGTACCCAAGCACAGCCAAATCTTTGAAAAGAGGAGAAATAGAGAAAACTACATGGGAAAAACCCTACTCTAAAAAGAGATGGAAAAAATGCTAAAAGAAACTAGTGAAGTACTAAAGAAGCCTCCAAACTAGGGAATGTCCTAGAAGATAGGGACAAAAGATGATCATGAAGAACACCACTGAAGCATGTAAAAGTTGCAATGCTCTATCAAAAGTAACTATGAGAAACAATAGAAGAACCCCCTTAATGTAGACAAGGGTGAGGTAACAGGAAACTAGAAAAGTGGGCAAAAAGAACTGCATGTCAAGGAACCACAATCAAGATGCACAAAAGAGTACATATGTGTATACTAAGGTGATCAATAGCAAACACATCATGAGGCTAATGTCATGGAAGGGACACTCACTGGACAAAGGAAGATGACAAACAAAGGCAAAACATCAACTCCCCATGGCACTTTATCATGACTAGTGCATGTACAATAAGTCACAAGATATGGTGAATCCAAGGAATATAATAATTTGCATGAGTGTCCTCAAATGACACTTCTCTACTTAGAAGGAAAAATAAGGCAAATAGTTGAAATGAAAATATAGTTATAGTATGACATTTTATCTCAGTGTGTTTGAAAGAATGCATACAAATGATGTCTAAATAGACCAAAAGAGACACAAGACTAATACAGTATATAGAACAAGTCATGAAGAATCATCTAAAGCAACAAAATTGATCCCCCAACCTGAAACAAACAAGATATCCACTAGAATGCAAAAATGTATAAGATTAAATAGAATGTTCTTGGAGCATAATATGGAAAAACAACTAGCATCACTAGAAAGATCTTGGAAAGACGTCTCCAATAATATAAAGAATTCCCAAATTGGAGATTGGATACTCAAGATATGTCCTCTGAAGTGCAACATGGAGCTTCAAAGTTTGACAATAGAAAAAGCCATCCAAAAAACATCAAAACTAAAATGTAACTATACCATTGTGACAAGCTCAAAACTAGCTTTCCAAAAATATCTCATTTGCAAAAAATGGAGTCCATATACATGAGATATGAGAAACAATGTGAAGGTAGGCCCAAATAGGTAAGTGATGAGCCCAAATTTGACGGTCTAACAACCATGAAGGAAAAAAATTCCTGAAAATGACCCCTATTGGAAAATATAATCTAGCCACCGGAAACATAGAGCCAGGAAAAGGGTTGATTTAGAAAAAAATTGGTGGCCAAGATTGCACATGTGAAAATAAAGGACAGTTTGTAAAAATATGCTAGACAATGGCAAAAAAAATGCCATTACCACCATCAAAAAATACTTTGAATCTTGTGAACCACCATGTAGAGGGAATACAACCAAAATTACATAGTGAAATCATTAGAAGAAAGAAAGGTCACTCCAAGCTAGAATGAATGCATACTAGACAAAGACTCATGCACAAAAAGAAGAAGAAAATCAACCCCCATGGAACTTTATCATGAGTAGTGCATGTACAATAAGTCACAAGATATGGTGAATCCCAAGAATATATTAATCTCCGTGAGTGTCCTTAAATGACACTGCTTTGATAGCATGTTGAACTTGATAAAAGATCAACCCCACAACTCTCAAGAATCACCTACATGTAAACACCTATCATGAAAAGAGAGAATCAAAAGCTATGGAGGCTAAAATTGCTAGATTCATAGACAAGACATCCTTGATGAGAAAAAGGAGAGATTTCTATTATCAAAAGTAAATTAATCTCGGTTCTTAATTAATATTATGAGAGATTGTCCTTATAAAGGAGATCGAAACTCTAAAAAGGTCTAACCTAGGTTGCACCAAAATAATTAATTATTATATGTCTAAAGTTTAGCTTAAGCAACTAGAGTTAATTAGGAAATATCTAATTACTCTAATAGTGGTGAGTTCTTGTGGGGTAATCATAGTTTAATAAGTTAAAAAAGACATCATTGGCCTTATTTGGCATGAATAGAAGTAAGGTGCAAGAGAACATATGGAAATCTTAATCTAACATAGAGAAATTGCAATGTGGAAGCAAATGGCTTGATCACATTCATTCATTTCCAAATAAGGTCATCTTTCATACCCTTAAATTCTAGCATTCAACAAGATACTCATGAAAACCATGGCAATGTAAAGGGATAATGAGTATGGATAAAGTACTTTAGCCTTAGGGGCTTGGTATGATTTCTATGCTATTTTTCAAATTTGATTTTTGTCTCTTCATAGTTTAAAAATATTTACATGCACACTTATATGTTAGGGTTTTGATTATATAGTAAGATTCTAAGTATTTCTTCGCTCTTTACATTCTAGTTCTGCATTCTAGGATTCATGAGCACTACATATGAACAAAAAAATTTTATAATGGGTATTGTGGAGGTGGAGATCAAAACAATGGGTGGTTAACTAATGACAACCCCTCTTATCAAAATTATGAATTTAGATGTGGAAACCTATTATCATGATCTATCTGTAGGATAGAGGTCGATTGTACTCTTCACCTCTAGGAAAAAAGTCATTGGAGTGAACATATACATATATAGGTTTACCAAGTTTACATGCACCTTGAGATCTAGACACTTTCTAGGGTTTTATGGTTTTTTTTAAAATTCTAGATATGTAGTCAAATTTCCACTTGTAATTTTTGATTGTCATTTTTTTGAGCAAGCAAGTGCCTTTTGCTATCTCTTTTCAAGTTGATACATCTTCCCTCTTTTCATTTGGTATGTCAAATATGATTTATTATTTCATTAGGATATTATATGTGTTAAGATATTTTAAACTTTGGTAAATTTATCAATCAATTCATTTTAGTCACATTTCAAATCATAAGGTTAATGAACATTACATTAACGAGACTTTTGTTGCATGTTTCCTTGGTATTATGAAAACTTAGTATTTTGATCCCTTTATCTCATTTGGATTTGATAGTGAGATTTATGTTTGGAAGTGCTTCTTTCTCTTGTATTGAATGACTTAGAGTTAAAGTGTTTAGCTAATGAACTTATCTCATCTATTTTATACATGCCAACAATGAGCATTAAAGGATATATAAGTAACCTAAAAAATAAACATGAAGTTGTTTTGGAGGGAGTAGGTCTCCTAGGATGACCTATTCCTTGAACTAGCTCACCTAGGCCAATGATATGGTTTATGCACTTTTAGACAATTCAAATTAGAAACTATTTGCAAGATCTTGAACTTCCTACATTTGACCCAATGTAGGTGCCACTTATTACTACACATATACATTAGAGGTATTATTATGTAGGGAGGGGTTTTCTTTAGTTAAACCTTATTTGAGGAATAAATGTTTAAAATGAAATAAACTAGTATTGAAAGGAAATAGAAGCTAGATATTAATTAATTAATTTCCTCATACCATGATGGTATAATATTTCTTTGTATGTAATCACAAGAAGTAATGCAATAAATTTTGACTCCATACAAAAACCTTAAATCATGAAAGAGAAAACCTTTAACAATAGATGTTGTAGCTTTCTAAAATGCTACACAAAGAGAGAGAGAGAGAGAGAGAGAGAGAGAGAGAGAGAGAGAGAGAGAGAGAGAGAGAGAGAGAGAGAGAGAGAGAGAGAGAGAGAGAGAGAGAGAGAGAGAGAGAGAGAGAGAGAGAGAGTTGAACCAATGACTTTATTGATTAAACATATAAATTCTTAAATATTTAAATTTATTCTTATGCAGATATCTCATTCCTTCATAGTGGACTCCTTTACTTGGCATTCAATTATTGAAATAAAATTAATCCTCAGAGAAGATTGACTTGGAGAAAATCTTAAAATTCTTCAAATCTACCTTAGAATTCTTGTGATACAAATTTGTAGGATAGAACTTGACTTTTTATGATGTCATAATTATTCAAAAGATGAGAGATGGGATTTTAATATACCCCTAACAAAATTTTAGGGCTAAAAAATCAAAGGAAGATGACACCATTTTAGGTTTCCTACTTAACCATTAAGAAAAGCCCACAATTAAGGTTTTGGTGAAAATCTCAGGAAATCGGTCACCCTAGAGAACCTATTTCCACCAAAAAATCTCAAACTTTGGTTTACAAATGGACATTGTGGAGAAGATCTTAAAGTGATAAAATGTATAGGAATAGTGTGTCAAAAATCAATGTAGGAGATCTTACATGGTAAAGTGGGGCCTAGATGAGAATCTAATTATAGATACTTAAATTTAGAATGGTACATTTAGCCTTCAAATTAATGGAATCATGAACCACTTCACACTCATGGTAACATATAAGAAAAAGAGAGAAATGTGTATGATAAAGGGAAAAATTGTAAATAGATACTTCACATCACTATGTTTAAGGATACAAACCTTCAAACCAAGGATCTTAACTTGTTCAATCATGTGCAAGGATACATAAATATAAAACAACAAAAAAAGTCTAAATCTTACCGAGACTCCAATTCAACTAGTTGAATATGACTTAGTAAAAAAATCTCAACCACTAGTATCATGTTCAAAATGTGATTTCAAAAGAATAAGTAATCGCATGAAAATAATGGAGTTGTGAATGATAGAAAAAAGTTATCATATAGGAGATCAAATTGAAATTGGATAGAAAAGATCCATAATCTAACATCAGAGTGCTAACTAAAGGATCTAGTACTAATACATTCTAGCATGTAAATCAAGGTAAATATCCTAACAAAGTGGTCCTAATAGGCCTATATAAATCTCTTAACAAAGTGTTTACTTAGTTGTTAGTTTGAAATCATTTAATCAGGTAGATTATATAAGTTTTATATGCTCTTAGTAGGGAAGACCCCTCATAGGGTATATCACTATAAATAATCAAACATTGTAGCTTTAACAAGCACACCTTATTGTTGTAGTTTTGAAGATTTGTAGGTATCATCCCCACCCTAGTTTTACCTTCACATTGGAGGGTTTCTAGGTAACCAAATCTTATGTGTTATATTTTTACATTTACATTAATTTTATTTCCATGATAAATAGTTAGATCTACTTGAGCATTAAAATTTATGGATATTCTGTTAATAATCTAGATATGACATGGATTAGTGATGAATGCATTTAATTTATTGTTTGTTAGAAGAAGTGAAATTATTAAAAACAATCAACTAGATATGGTAAATCAATTGCTACTTCCAAATCAAGAATTGAATAGGAAAGACATACAAATTGAAAATCTAAGTTCATAGAATGGTCAACTAAGGAATGAGTTAAGATCTAAAAATGAATTCATTGAGAGGATAAACAAACCCAATCAAGTTGTGAGATACTTTTAAGAACTAATGAGATCATCAAGGACACCTAGTGACACCTCTAGACTAGGATATACCAAGAACTCATCATTTAGTGAGGAAGAAGAATCATCAAAAAGTGAAGAACATAGGAATGCAAAGCCAAAGCACAAAAAACCTTCATGCAATCATCGTGGGCAACTTGGACATACAAAAAATATCAAGAGAAGCAAGAATGGTATGAAAAATCCTAAAACAAAATTCAATGGACACTGTTTTAACTACAAGAAGAAAGGATATCAAGCACATAAAAGTAGATCAAAGGCTAGCAATACACCAATTGCACCTATATTTGAAGGAGATTGCTACAATTGCAATAAGTATGGACATAGAGCTCAAGAATGCAAATGCAAGGATAAACCTAACTGGACAACCAAGAATCGAGGTAATACAACCAAATTGTTAGAATTCTTTAGAATAACTGAGATCAGGGGGTAAATTAGTTATCCAAGGTCCAAATGTCCTAATGATACTTTTTCACAACTTATAATAAGCCCATAAACTTTTCATCCATCCAAACTAAAATCAATCAGAAAATTACAGTAAGTCAATATGCATGAATAAAACATGTAAGATCAACACATGAAACAGTGATTTACATGGAAACCCAATTTGGGAAAAACCACCAGTAACATGCTACTTGATTTTCAATCTTCTAAAGTGATGCCCTATTAAAAGACTGCCCTGTTAAAGGCTTACAACACACTGTTAAATGTGACCTTGTTAGAGGATTTCACCATACTGTTAGGAATGGGCCTAATCAAAGGACTTTAGAACATTCACTTGGAATGTCACCCTGTTAAAAGATTTATAACATGGCTATTAAACCAACCTAAGTCCATAAGATTTAAACTATCTATTACAATTGCAAGAGAGTAACAATAATGGCTTTTTGATCTGATACAACTTACAACATATCTTGCAGATTTCAGATCACACTTTAGCTTAATCCTTTGCTTGGATTTTAATCACTTCAGTTCTGACATCTTGTCATCTCAAGCTTTGTCTCCTTGAGTCTTCTTACTCATCATACCAATGCAATCATATCTGTGGTCATCTGTTGAAGCAGAGTAACTGTGCTTTCTTACTCCTTAGCACCTTCTTCAGCAATTATGCTTTCATGCTTGACCTCCTCTCTCACTTGCTTCATGACCTTATGAATCCTTAAATAGAAATCTAATTTTCCTTTGTTGCTTAATTCTCCCTCTCCAATTTTAGGGTTTCAAATGGATTAGGTAAGATACAATCTATCTACCCCATATCTTGCTCTTATCTAGAAACTTCATCTAGAGTCCAATTGTATTCTCCAAAAAAATTCTACATGGTGTTCAATGCCACTAGCTCATCATTCTTATCATCCATTTAATTCATAGAATTCAAGATAACAACTTTGTCAGCTTAGATCTGGTGAATCTTTGATTTTCAAAATAATGCAACAACTTGGCACTATTGGTTTACTGATGCTCAACACCTTTGTGCTACTCGACACTTGTATTTGCTTGGCACTTGATTCTGCTCAACACTTGATTTTGCTCGGCACTTGTATTTTCTCAGCATTTGAAGTTCACTCGAAACTTGAAGTTGAACTTGCTGGACTTCAACTAAGAATCTATTCGGCACTTAATAGCTTGCTCGGCTTCCTCTCTACTTAGTTAGGCTTTACAAATGACTTAGCTAAAACCTTACACCTTTGATATGTTTCAGTGTGCCCATTCTTTGTGTCTTAGAGTATGTCATCAATACACTATTTCATCAATGGCTTAGTTGATCCTTGTACTTCATTACAACATCATAACTTCAACCTTTCTCTAGGTGTTCTAATTACATCTTTATTGATTGCCTCCTCCTTGTTAATCAACCAATTGATAGTATTTGGATCACTAAAGCAATTATCATTCCTACAGGTAGCAAGTTTGACATCAATGACAAAACAATGATTAAGAACATTCTTTACTAGTTCCATATAATCATTTCCAACGATCTCCCTCATGATCTTTTCAATCATTTCCAACACAAACAAGGTGACATATATAATTGGGATTACAATACAAGGTACATTTGTCATTACTATGGTGAATATGAACTCATTTCATAGGAAAATTGAAGAGTTGCATTAAGGAAAGTTTGGCTTGCTACAATTATCATACGATTGGTCATTTGAGTGGAAATAGTAAAACTAGGGCATCAACACCAAGAAATGAACACAACATAGGTAAAGCTGAAGTTGATGTAGAGAAAAAAAGGAACTAGATGAATCAAACTCAAAGAAAAGAAGGTAGAAGCTGGTAGTAGTCGAAACGGTGAAGCTAAGGTCACCCAATTCAATGGTTCAGGTGATCACACCACTTCAAACTAAGAAAATAAGGTATGTGAGGAACCATATATTTGAATGCTACATTATACACTAGTTACTAACATAAGAAGTGTTAAAGTCTGTATCTACATAAATTAAGATACATCAAGATGACTTTGAGGAAAGAACGAAGAAAAATAATTCATATGCAGAATTTGTTAGAAATTTTTTAAGCACTCCCCTCAGGAGTTGTGAGAAGGGCTTAATTGCCCCTTTTATACTATAATTTGAGTGGTTGTATCAAACATTGATAGATTGGTTAGAGACTATGAGTTGAGCAAAGTTATAATAAATTAAGTGAAAATGGAGTATTGAAGGTTGAACACTGACATGCTATCGATAAGGGTTAGTCTGTGCCCTACATTTTCTTTGAGATTTAAAAATTAAATGGACCAAGATAATATTGAGCTAGACTCGTGACATGCAATTATGTTTAGAGAATGGACCAGTGAAGATAACCAAGGAGGTCATCCATCGAGTCACCAAATGCCCTACACTGGATGGAAAGAGGACTATGTGTTGCCTAAGCAAGGAGGTCATCGAGGCTAATACAATGGTTGTGTGGAACAAATAGGGAATGACCATTTCCATGATTATAGACCTAGATATTGAACCTTAGTTAAGGTATTACCACATAAATTCTATCAATCGAGTAGATCAGATAGTGTACCTTATATGGAAGTTGACCAATCATGGAAGATAATCAAGAAAGATGATACATATGACTTGGTGGAGCTTCAACTAATTCAACAGGTAGAAAATATATTATAAATAAAGAAGACAAAGAATACAATGTGTAATTTTGGTTCCTTGATGATTTTTATATTCTTTTATGTTCAAAATACTTTTCCTACTTTGGAGATGTTGTCTAGAGCCAAGATCAAACTTTTACACAATAGAGAAGTGATTTTTATCAGGAATTAGAGAAAAATTTAATAATGTGATGAATAATTATTTTGATGAATTTAAACAAAATATGATGAAGAGAAGAAAGATTCAAGTATCACTAGTAGACACACTTGAACAATAGGTGATTTTTATTCAATCTTAGACAATCTCAGTGAGTGTTGACAATAAGGGTGAATAGAGACAAGCATTGATGTCTCCACTCTATAGCTAACATTTCTAAGTTGTAGTACCTCAAGGAAGAAATCATTGAAGAAGAAGGAAAAGTCACCCAGTAAACCTGTTACATTAGATGAGGTAATTGTGCTTCCAAAATATGATCTTGAAAATATTGATTTTGAGAAAATATAGATTTTACAAAATTTATTGAAGAGGAAGTCCAAGAAAGAAGAGATGAAAAGAAAATAGATCAAAAAAGAAATTATTACATGAGATTAAGGCTATTTTTGTTGATGCATTTCACATTCAAGATATTCATGAAGATGCATTCATAATAAATTAGCTAATTCATATTGTTGAAAAATTCAACAATGATGATATAGAAGCCAATGAAAATTTGATGAAATGGTCTAAAAAAATATTTGAAAAGAATTTTTTGGAGAAATTTTTAATAAAGATAGCAATAAAAATAGGTTGAACTCCCTAATCTTGTAAAGGATTTAAAAGAAGTTATAATGAATGTTCATTCTTAATACAAGAAGTTATGTGATGTATAGTTCTTTACACATGATAATCAATAATTATTTGGTCAACTTCAAGCAGAATCGAAGTCTACAAGACGTTCATTGACAATGGATGCAAGTTCCAGCTCTATTCATTTTAATAGATTGACTTATAACCAAAGGAAGTTACCCAATTTGATGGCTAAAGATGGCCAAATAGAAGAAAAATCAATTTCTATTCAATCAATGCTCATAGCTCATTTGGAGGTCATGAAGAAGGAAGTGAAAAGTAAAAAAGATTTAGTGTAGAGAGATCCTCACTTCTCCTTTTTTGATAGTCTAATTACACTAACTGCCAAGGTAGAAATATAAATTCATATTTTGGAATTTGTTAGATCTAGCTAGGACAACTCTCTATCCATAATCCTCTATATTCATAAACTATTTTTGGAGAAGCACAATTCAACCCTAGCACCACAACATAGATAAGTGACAAGAGCAAGTGGTAAATAAAGGATGCATTAGTAAAGAGTGGAATAAGATTGAAGTAAAAAATGGTGAAATTAGATAGTATCTTAGATAGAAGATAAATGATCAAGGTATACCATTAAATTTTGATTTTAGAATATGTTAGAAGTCATGTACATATGTTGTATATAGTCAAGTCTTTATGAAGACCAAGTCATAGTCAAAGGGGAAGTAAAATTTTATATTTTTGGATGTAATGCTAAGACTTGGCAAAGTGTTTTTGGAAATAATGTCGAAGAGAGAGATTGATGATCTCTAAGTCATGTTGCCAATTAGTGTTAAAACACTTAGTCATTTTATAGGCAGAGTTGGTTGGTCATCACTATGACTAAACCATACATTGAAGGGTGAGAAAGTATTTGGTTTTCAAGTACCTCAACATATACTAAGTAAGATAGAAGCCATTTGACATCAAGATAAATGAATAGTTCAGTCTAAGTTACATAGTATGTGCCAAGCATTCAAAAGTTGAGTGTCATCGGTATGAGTTTTAGTCATGACTGAGCATCAAGATATTCAAGTGTTGACTAAACTAGTTTTGATGTGTATGTTTTAAATAGCACAAACAATGAGGTAAACAATTGTGGCTGACTTGCATACACAATTTATTAATTGTAGAAAAAACTGAGGAGGTAATCATGCATTTTGTCAAAGATCATTTATCTGCATACAAGGTGATTATCCAATCAGAAAAAGGAAATAGTTAAGTGAAAAAAGGGATGAATCTAGATCATTGACTTTGATCTAGAAGGTTCATCAATTATTTATTTAAGGAAGGGTAAAAATATAAATTAGATATGAATGAGTAAGAGATGTGAAGAGAGAGACACAATGATAGTGAAGAAAGCTATGTTTGATAGAGACTAGATAGTGAAACCAAGAAGAGTAGTGAATGAAAAAACATACTTATTAGATAGGAGATGAAATTGGGAAGAGAAGAGTCATAATCTTGCATCAGAGTGCTAACCAAAGTATCAATTACTAATACATTCTAATAAGTGAATGAAGGTAAATCTCTTAACATAGTGGTCCTAATATGCCTATGTAAATCAGCTAGCCAAGTTCTTACTTAGTTGTAAGTTTCAAATTCTTTAATTAGATAGATTGTATAAGTCTTGTATTCTCTTAGAAGACCAGACCCCTCATAGGGCAGATCACCATAAGTGATCAAACATTGTAGCCTTAATAGACGCACTTTATTATTGCACTAGTGAATATTTGTGGGTGTCATCCCCACCCCAATTTTACCTTCCCTTTGGAGGGTTTCTAGTTAACTAAATATTATGTGTTATGTGTTCACACTTACTTTAATTTCATAGATGTGATAAATAGTTAGATTTATTTCAGCATTATAGTTTATGGTTATGTGGTTCATGATCTAGATATGAGATGGATTAGAGCTAAATGCATTTGATTTGTTATTTTTTACAAGAAGTTTATTTTTTTGTAGATCCTTATTCACCTACCTCCCTTCCCCTTTAGTATCTTGTTTCTCAATAAGACTTCCAACTGGATATATCCTCTAAGAAACACTCACTCAAAAGAAAAGAGGTCATATCTCCTACAAGTCAAGGAAGACACAAATGCAAAGAGATATTGTAACACAAGTGAGAAGGGGATTTTTTTAAATATTTAAAAAGAGGGATGAAAATATAACATCATTGACTATAGATGGGAAAAGAGAAAAATAATAAAGCTATTTTTATTAATGGTGACAAATGTTTTATCCCCAAGAAATGGACTTTGTTTATAAATTATACTTAATTGCAAATGAGGAAGAGGTTATAATTATGGATACATAACTATCCACATCTTCTAAGCGAATGACATTTTTTGGCATTTTTGATGGCTTGGAACTAGGGTCATCATTTACATACTTAATAGGGTTAATATTAAATTTAGGCCTTGATTTGTCATCCACATTATGAATTAAAGGCTTATCCATCTCTATGACTCAATTCTTGATACAAATATTAGATTATATCCTTTCTTAGAAATGAAATACCTCGATAAAATCTATAACTAAGACTTCCTATTTTGGCACTTGAAAAACATTCAAATCACCTTCAATTCTACTATCAAATCACTCTTGATTTCTCCTTAACCCTTTACATGGTTGAGTGATTCTCATGATCATGCTCACACAACTTATATCTTTTCACAACGATCTTCACATTAATTAGTCAACTACTCAATCCAAAAAAAGTTATTCTTTGTCAACTACTAAAATTGTTTTCATTTTTATGGATTCATATGATCTTGAAATGAATTTCTCTCTTAGCTAGAGGTTCCTTACAATATGTTTTTCTTTCTCCCAACTTTGCAATTTCTAATTTGATCTCTATCCTCAGCTCTATCTTTTTGGTACTCTATTCTTAATAGAGAAAGTTCTTAATTCAAATAAGATGAATCACACACAATGGTTAACTTCAATCTCTCATTAGGTGCATCAAAATACTATTCTTCTAATACCACATGTGAACTTGAATTCTTTCACAAATACGTCCTTGAATTCTTCAACATGTTCTCTAAGTACATTTTTTTGACTGCTATTTCCACTATCATTCCTTGTGTCATTTATGTTGTTGTTCCTTCTAAAGTTTGGGTTCTTGTTGACATTCCTCATCTTTATTCTACAAAATCTTGCAATGTGACCAAAATTATTGCATAACTGACATATAGGTGTATTCCATCTCTAATCAAGTATTAATTGGTTCTCTACAATTAGTAGAAATGTATCCAAAGATGATGGAGTTTTCGTATTTATAACTATTAACATGAATGCAAGTTCATGGGTTCTCAATTCTAGTACATCTTTTCATGCTACTCCATGTTGAAGTACATCCACACATTACCATGAAGGTATGCTTGGTAAATGTTTCATGGGGATAACAAAGAATATAATATTGTTGGCAAAGGATATATTTTATTGTCATTGAAAAATGGAAGTAAATGGTTTTTGAATGATGTTAGACATGTTCCTAGACTTCAAAATAATCTAATTTATGTGAGTCAGTTGTATACATAAGATTGTAACATTAATTTGGATCTTGATTCATGGAAAGTATCCATAGGATAATTAGTTTTGGCTAAAGAAAAGAAATTAGGAAGTCTATAGATTTTAGAGTGAAATGATGAAGTGGGAGCAGCCATGGCGGTTGCGGATAGTAAAGTTGAACTTTGGCATACGAGGCTCGATCATATGAGAAAAAAGGTATGCTTTAAAGATACCAACTTTAGGGGCTTAAATGACTCAATTTGGATCAATCTGGACATTGTTATTATGGCGAGAAAAATTGAACCAACTTTGTAAAGATGGTTCATGAAAATAAATCTTCTTCATTAGAGCTTTTGCATTTTGATGTCTTTGGTCCTATGGAGGTAACTTCAATTGGTGGTGCAAATTATTTTGTAACTTTTTGTGATGACTACACTCATAAAGTTTGGGTTTACATGTTGAACAAGAACTCAAACGTTTTTTCAAAATTTAAAAGTTTTAAAGCTATGGTTAAAAACCATAGAGGCAAGAAAATTAAATGTCTATTAATAGATAATCGTGGTGAGTTTTTCTATTTAAAGTTTGATAGTTTTGGTGTAGATCATGTCATTAGAAGGATTAAAATAGTTCGTTATACAGCTCAAGAAAATGTTGTGGTTGAGAGGTTGAATTAGAATATTTTGTAATGAGATAAGTTATGTTATCTAATGTAGGATTAGGGAAGGAATTTTGGGTCGAGGCATGTAATATGATTCTTTATTTAATTAATTGAGCTCTTTCATCTCATCTTGATTTTGATAATGGGAAGAAAGGAGGACTGGTAAAAGAATTTCATTTTCTTATTTGTGCTTTTTTTTTTTTGAAAAATTGATGCTTATGTTCACATTTCTAAGGAGCAGTGAACAAAATTGGATTTTAAATCTAAGTGACACATTTTTCTAGGGTACGATGTAGACCAATTTGGTTTTATATTATAAGATTTGACACATAAAGTCACCCACAACTAGAATGTAGTATTCAATGAGAAATTATTCTAAAGTTTACATAACCTAGTTACTCCTTCAAATAATTATTTCAATTATGATTGATTTGAGAAGAATGTGCATCTCATTATTCATCTAGTGCAATACACTAAATCTATGATTTTTGCTTGATCCATTATATTGCCTACCTCCAATCATCCTCTACAAACTCATTTTTCACACATAAACCTATGTCTATGCACATGCATTCTCAACCCCAAGCCAAAGAAGACTGTCATATGTTGTGTTCTCTCTTTAACTCACCCTCCCACCCTACACTCAATCACACACAACCTAGATTTGCTAATCCCAACACATATTGTTCCACAAAAACTTCAAATTGTCTTTTACATAGACTTGATCTACACAATGTCCCACTATCCACACTATTGTCAATTCATCATTGGGAGGTGATTTTCACATAGATCGTGATGACTTGATTCACTTCATACTCATGCACGAGTGGACTACTGCACTCTAAATACAAAGCGCATGGTTCTTCCATGCATTTTGGTGACTCAAGTCACACCAACAAATTTGAAATTAAAAATAGGTGACTCGTCATGTTTCAATTCATTTTCCAATCCCAAATCTAAACATACAACAAGGAACTAGTAGTACTAATTTCTCTAATGAAAATGCAAAGGGCATTCATGACATTCATTATCAAGCAATTGAACAAATACACAACTACAAAGATCTATCATAGAACAAAAACATCCAAGGAAATTTGATGATTATGAATTTCTATTTTCTTTGTGTTTTGACTAAGCAGATTCACAAATGTGGAAACAAAATCATAGTGATATAAATTTAGTCCATTGGATGAGTGCAATGCAAGAAGAATTGAATTCTTTACATACCAATCAAACATGGATTTTGGTTCCTCTTCCACTAAATTGAAAGGATTTGACAGATAAATGGGTATGGGTAAGTGCACCAAGTTGTGGTGCCAAAATGATGACACCCATTTTTTTCTAACTTTCAATAGCACCCATACACTATAGTGTGTATGTACTATAGTGCATAATCACTTTTAAAATACTCAAGTTATTATAAATGGGCTACAAACCCACAACCCATTTATTTTTAGCTTATTTTCCAACTTCCACTCCTCATAATGCATATGTAAATTCAACATTTTGAAGATTTTTTCCACTTGCCTCATCAATATGCCTCCTTGCCATTGAAGTTCGAGATCATGATCATACCACATGTTGTCTAACCTTCTTTTTGCATTGTTTTATATTTTTTTTGTATTGTTTTGTAGGTTTTTTTTTCAATTTTTCTTTAAATTTGTTTACTTATTTAGGTTGTAATTGATTTCTTATTAGGAAATGTGAATAATGAACTAGAAAATCTCCAACAAAATGAAAACTAAAACCCTCAACAATATCCAAACTAAAACCCTCAAAAAGATGAGAACCAAAACCCTCCACAACAAAATTTTTTACAACCTGCACCAATTGGAAGACCTCCTCCTAGCACACAAGAAAACATAATGGATGAAAAAAAAAAAGGAAAAAAAAAATTAGAAGCACTCATTGGAAGGTTGAAATCTTGTGGACAAACTAATCTAATGAGAGCTCAATTCACATCCTCCTTAGAGTCCATTATGACCCACGTAGGTTCTGTTAGTGGTCAGTTAGATATTTGGCAGGTTAAGAGGGATGAAAAAAAAACATATTATGTAAACAAATTATCATATCAAGATGTAGAAAAAAAAGATAGACCAAAAGGTAGAATTTGTGTATTATTTAGAAATCCTAGTGAACAAAATATTGTTAGAGAGACAACTAATGGTTCCCCATCCATTGGTGCATACACAATGATATTAGAAATAATTTCTTGGGATAGATGGGGAATGGTTTTTGATGCCACTCCCTGCAATAACCATGATTTCCTAATGCATTTCTTAAAGAAATTGTATTGTGAGTTTATCCTTGGGGAGATCCCAAATTATTTTGATATATTAGAATCTCAAGGTAGAGGTAGGGGGTCATCATTTGAGAAGTTGGGGGCACATTGTGACCCTAATGTATTTAGGGCACCTATGGTCAAGCCATAGGGTGAGCATGTGACTATTCCTTCAATTATGAAGGAACATGTAGAGGCTAGCACTCTAGGGACTATTAATGCTTTGATCCAGACCCTCATTCATTGCACAAGTCTAATAGTCTAGGAGGAGCCTTCTATGTGTCGCGGTCACATGTGCACATCATGTGGATCCTTATGCACGTTTGGCAGTCATGCTAGAGATGGTGCAGATGAAACATTTGGCATTGACACACAGGTAAATTATAATTATAATAAAATAATTTGATCACATTTCATATGTATAGCGAACGACTAATTATTTAGCATGTATTAACATTGTTCAAAATTCAGGGTTAGAGTGTTGGTGGCCCTAGTAGAGATCCCCTAGCTCCATTTTTTGTCCCATCAACAAGTCCAGAGGTATGTATAAATTTAATCATTTAAATTAATACATATACTTATTAAGTAATCATATGAAGGATTGACAAAAAAAATTATGCATGTGCATCAGTTCTCTATAGGACTGTCGACATTCACTATGGACTTCGAGCCTAGACATGATACGAGCTTCGTAGAGGTACATTTATTTCATGTTAATTTAATTCATTTGATTATATTTGTTTCATGTTTCATAGTAAATGTAACATGTATTGTATGACATGCAACTCTTCACATCTAAGACTCCTCCTCATCTTCAATAGTTCATCAATCACAGATTGGCTATAACTATGGCTAGTTTATAACCATTGACTAAGGTATGAAGTTTTTTTTGGTTTTAGTTCTTGTTTATAATAGATAGTATAGAAATTTCTAATTTTATTTATAAGTGATTATTGATTGAATTGTTGTAGGGTCTTGTTACACCCAAGCATCCACGAGCCTTCGAGGTGGACTTGCAGAGTGACTATATGATGGCGGTAAGGAAATAATTAATTTTGTGTGTACATATATTTGATTTCAATGTGTAATAATTATTGATTCATATCTACATTTTTGGTATCAGCTCGAGTTAGAGAAGAGCCTCAACAAGAGGATGAGAAAGCATGTGAGGAAGACCCCATCATCGCCATCATCTCTCTCCACATGATGAAGAAAGACCTCTAGATATTTGTTTCCCTTCCCTCATGGGAAGGCAGAGATATAATTGATAGACATACATGTATAAGCAATAGTGGACATATATGTTGGATTTTATGTCAATGGACATATTTGATATACATTTGATGTATGACATTTATTTGATGCAGGACATTATTAGACTTATGACATTATTGGTTATCATAATATATGATATGCTCCTTCATGTATGAAATTATTGGTTAACATAATATATTATATTTTCATTAATGTATGACATTATTGGTTATCATAATATATTATATGTTCATTCATCTATGACATTATTGGTTGTCATAATATATTATGAGGTTGCATGGGTACTTGTACTGACACCCCTGGTACTCATGCCCATGTACCCAAGTACTAGGTACACATATCCCAAGTACCAAGTACTTGGTGGAAAGCATCATAGCTAAGGACTTTGATTATTTTTTTGGTTTTTTGTTTGTGTATTAGCTCATTGTTTATCAAGCTTAATTCAATATCTAATCAATTCAAAAATTTGATAGAATATTGATTAACAATAAAATTTACCATTGTTTAAGCATAAGTTTATCATTTTGAATATGTCATCATCATCTGATTTATGATCTTGTTTAGGTTTCAAATTTTCCTTCTTTTTTCTTTGTGTATCAAGCTTAATTCAATACCTAATTAGTTTGAAACTTTGATACAATATTGGTCAACAATAAACTTTATCAGTGTTAAAGCTAGAAATTTATCATTTGCAATATGTCATTGTCATATGATTTATGATCTTCTTGTTCATGTTTAAACCTATCTTCTATGTTATGCATCACATTTATCATAAGTTATTATTACAAACATATAACAAATCTGAAACTAAAAACAATACATTACATTTACAAACTTTATCACTGTTCTTGATTTGAAAAATCATTGTCATGACTCAAAAATTTAGGTTTTCTATAAATATAAAAGTATAATTAAAATAAAGTTTGATATACCCAAGTACCCCTATCCTCTATTATAAATAAATAGCTATACCCGTGCTTGTACCCATACCCTAAGTACCCCAAGTACCCCTGTCCCGGTGCAACCTTGTATAATATATGTGGATCTTGGTGCTTTCTATACACCTATGTGGTCTATAGAATCTCTTACTACTTAGAACATCCCCTGACCTTGCCCAACCTACTCACTAGGTTAACTAATCCAAACTTGCAGCATCACTCCCTTACTCTTCTAGGAAAAATATCCCTTCAAAGGTTTTATATGTCTACTAGGGTACCATAGCAATCCCCAATCCAACCAAGATTTCCATGATTTCTTAAGGCATTATTGGAACACTTGTACTATGCTTGAATGGATAACAACAATGTGTTTGTACCCAATTTCAAGATTTCTTCACAAAAGGGCTACAAGGAAAGCCCCTAATTAGGCCTCCACCTGAATTTATAGGGCCAATAGCTCCTTTATCTTACAGTTTTAGTACCTTTTTCCTTAAGAAAAATTGATACATAGGACCCATGTTCAAGGAATTTTAGGGCCTTAGGGTGCATAATGGTTGTACAACAAAAATAGCAAAATTGAGGGTATGGTAGGGTTTTCTTAGCTGCCTATTGTCCTCACTTTTAAGAAACCTTCCACACATCATCAAAAATCCTCCTCCACAAGTTAGAACCTCCTCATACCCCTCTTCAATCCCTTAGAAGGGAAAGTCCTCTTTCTTCAAGCTTTGCTCTCGAGAGCTCTTTCTTTGCTGATAATCCTTAGTCGGGCATTGCCTAGCTCACCTAGGGCTTGGTCAAATAATTATTTGCACTCACTTTTAGGGCCCTTTATTTCATAATATAATACATTAGGGTTTGTAGCCTTGAAATCTAGAAGACCATGGAATTTCCACAGTAGAGACAAGACTTACAACCCTTTCATAATAAACAACTCTAGAACTAGCAACCGACAAGTATCTTTGAAGAAATTTACAAAACCTTTCAAAACTTGGTCACAAATTATAACTAATGCATGGTGAATATAGAGGCTACAAGTATCTAATGTTTTTAGCTATTATAAATAACTTTCATATATTTATTTCTTGACCTCATTCAATCCATGTCTATTGGCTTAAGGCTCTACTTTCATGGCATTAGTATCCTTAAAAGTGTATTATGCTAGTGCTCTAAGATAATGGGATGCATGTCCCATGTTCATCTGTGAAAAAATACTTTCCTAAACCTTTTTGTTCTTTAAATTCTTAAATTTGATGCTTTTTCTACTATAGAAATCATCTTTCACATCATCAACAAGACAACCATGAATTTCATTGTTTTAAGAATCCCTTTGCTCATTTAGGGCATGAATTTTGGAGCACTTATTTCCATCTTCTTTAACACTACTATTTGCATAATGCTATAACTGTCACATTCTCTAAAGGGAAAACCTCACTATTTCAATGTTTTATCCTTAATGCTATGACAATTGCACATCTTTGGACCTCTAGATTTGTTAGGTTCTTATTCATTAGATCACCATTCATCATAACAACATAATAATATATTGACATAGTGTAGCCTCAAAATCACCATATATCACTAGTGCACTAACATGTATGCAAAAATATTTGAAAGCCTTTGTTGAATTCTTAGTTCATGCTACGTGAAACTTGTAAATTTATTCTAATAGAGTTCAACATTGAAAAAATAGGAGTAGATAATAAGTTTCCTCAAACTACCAACCTACCACCACCTAAATGGCATTTGGAGCTCCTCTTCATAGCTTTGGAACTGTGATTGCTCCTTTTTTGTTATCCCTTTATGAACTAACTCACAACTTTACAACTCATTGTAGTATTTGATTGTGAGTCATCTTGCATGTACATAACTAGGTGTTTTGTTAAAAGATCCTTGAAACATTTTAGTGTATTACTCCTACTTCAAATAGTACTAAATGTCTTCTATTCTATTACACATGATTACTAGATGCATTAAGATTGTTGTCTCACAATGTCTTATTTTTTGTTAAATTTGCTATCTATGTGATATAGTAGTAAACTAGCTTTTAAGAGGTTTTTCATTATACTTTAACCAATCATTGATCTCAATTGGACACCTCTATTCCATTTGCACATAACTACTACATAGGCTTCTCACATGTACCTCTTCACTTGTTTGGACCAAGCACTATTTTTGTGTTTAGTTGAAAGAAAAGTTAGAATGATTTTAAAGATTGTCATGATCATACTTTTCCACTTGACATTCTTTTACTTATTCCATCTACATAGGAAATGATTCCACTTTCTTTAACCCTACCACAAAGCTCTAGAGATGAACACAAATATTAAGTTTAATACCATGTCATTATTTTCATGGAAATTAGCATTTTGATCAAGATTTAAGAGTTTTTTTAGAGATATTGATAGTTACACTACTACAAAGGTTTAAAAATTTGTTCATCACACTCACTATTGTTGCTAATATCCTAGTTAGTAATGACATGTTCAGAAAGAGTTTTTGTAGGGACCTAGGAGGAAAAGTTAAATTGAATTGGTCCCAAGATACTATACTAGTGGGTAAGGAAATTGTGACACTCCAACCAAATGGAAAGTCTATGTACATTCCTTTCATTAGAAGATCCCTGAGCCCAAATTCTATGCACTAGGTGTTAAATTTCTAACTACATTATTTTAGGAGGGGAAGAGGTTGTTGAATCTAAACTTAATAATAAGGATTCCCTATAGGATATCACGAGTCTCCATCATTGGATGAGATGACATGTCTAGTTGTCACATTCAAAGACCGTTACCCTATGGCATTTAATAACCCTTAGGGATTTTTTAGTTTGGCATGCCTAATAAAATTCTAGTGCTCAATAAGACATGATGATCTTGGGGCTAGTGTTTACATAGCTACTCAGAACTAAAGAAATAGATAGTTTGATCCCATGATGAAAGGTGTGAGAGGTTTGGCAGTTGGAAACTTTGTACAAGCCAAAACTACAAGTTTTAGCATCAAATGAGATGGCATCACAAAATCAAAATGGACTAAGATATCCAAAAAGTGAAAGATTTTATTGTAGGTCTCCACAACATGGTCCTATAGGACCTAGAATCACATTTGTACCTTGCACGAGCTTTGAGATATGCCTTATCAAAGATCACTACTCTATGGCATTTAGTGACCCTTAGTGACATTTCGGTTTGGCATGCTTGAGAATGTTTGAGTGCTCAATAGGACATGGCAAGCTTAGGGATAGGCTTTACCTAGCCACTTAGACCTAAAAGAATAGACAGTTCAGTCCCATGATCAATGGTGAGGGAGATTTGGCAGTTGCCAACTTTGTACTAGCCAACACTACAAGTTTCGACATCACCCAAGATGGCATCGCAAAATTAAAATGGAGTAAGATCTCTAAAATGTGAGAGAGATTATTGTAGGTGTCTACAATACGGTCCTATAGGACGTAGAATCAGATCTATACCTCACACAAGATTTGAGATATGCCCTATCAAATATCACTACCCTATGGCATTTAGTGACCCTTAAGGACATTTCAGTTCATCATTCTCGAGAATGTTCAAGCACTCAATGGGATGGGACAAGCTTAGGGATAGCATTTACCTAGCCACCTAGAGCTAACAAAATAGATAGTTCAATCTCATAATGAATGCTAAGGAAGATTTAGTAGTTGGCAACTTTGTACTAGCCAACATTACAAGTTTCAACATCACCCAAGATGACATCACAAAATCAAAATGCCCTAAGATCTCCAAAAGTTGAGAGAGGTTATTTTAGGTCTCCACAACATAGTCCTATAGGACCTAGAATTTCATCCATACCTCACACGAGGTCTGAGATATGCCCCATCAAAGATCATTGCCCTATGGAATTTAGTGACCCTTAGGGATGTTTTGGTTTGGCATGCCTAAGAATGTTCAAGCACTCAATGAGATAGGATGAGATTGGGGATAGGATTTACCTAGCCAACTAGAGGTAATGAAATAGACAATCTGATCCCATGATGAATGATGAGGGAGATTTGGTAGTTGGCAACTTTGTACTGGCCAACACTACAAGTTTCAACAGCATCCAAGATGGTGTCGTAAAATAAAAATAGAGTAAGATCTACAAAAAGTGAGAGAGGTTATTGTAGGACTATACAACATAGTCCTATAGGACCTAGCATCACATCCATATCTCACACGAGCTTTGAGATATGACCTATCAAAGATTGCTGCCTTATGGCATTTAGTGACCCTTAAAGATGTTTCAGTTCAGCATGCATTAGAACATTTGAGTGCTCAAAGGGATGGGATGAGCTTGGGGATAGGGTTTACCTAGCCACTTAGAGCTAATGGAATAGATAGTTTGATCCCACAACAAACGGTGAGCTAGATTTGGCAGTTGGCAACTTTGTACAGACCAACACTACAAGTTTCAGCATCACTTGAGATGGCATCACAAAATAAAAATAGAAGAAGATCTCCAAAAAGTGAAAGAATTTATTGTAGGTCTCTATAACATGGTCCTATAGGACCTAGAATTACATCCATATCTCACATGAGCTCCGAGCTATGTCCCATCAAAGATCGATGGCCTATGGCATTTACTGACCCTTAGGGACATTTTGGTTCATTGTGCCCGAGAATGTTTGAGCAGTCAACATGATGGGATGAGCTTGAGGCTAGGGTTTACCTAGCCACCTAGATCTAATAAAATAGACAGTTTGATCCCACAATGAATGTTGAGGGAGATTTGGCAGTTGACAACTTTGTATTTGCCAACACTACAAGTTTTAGCATCACTCAAGATGGCATCACAAAATCAAAATGGAGTAATATCTCCAAAAAGTGAGAGAGGTTATTGTAGGACTCCAAAAAATAGTCTTATAGGACCTAGAATTGCATCCATATCTTGCATGAGCTCTAAGATATGCCTCATCAAAGATTGCTGCCCTATGGCATTTAGTGACCCTTAGGGATGTTTTAGTTTAGCATGCCTAAGAATGTTTGAGTTCTCAATGGGATGGGATGAGCTTGGGGCTAAGGTTTATCTAGCCACTCAAAGTTAATGAAATAGATAGTTTGATCCCACGACCCTTTTTTCACTAAGTTGCAAATTTGAGCAACTTTTACAACTTTCAACAATGCAACCTTGCACAAAAAGTGTAATTTTTACATTTTTTACTTGATTCCACTTCTACAACTTTGAAAAGATTAAAAAACACTAAAATTAATTATTTTTAAATGTTCATCCCTTCACCAATTTCCAATCTCCTATCATTCACAAATCAACACGCTACAAGACATCAAATCTTTCATGGTACTTGACCTAGGGCTTGATTGGAAAAATCACAAAACACATCCTCTAGTGTTGAAACCTTGGAATCTTAAAAAGGACCCTACTAGTGACCATTTCCCAAGTAGGCATGAAATTTCAACAAAGGAAATTGTAGTTAGAGGCCCATTTTCATTGTGTGCACCAAAATGTTGTCCTAAAAACCTAGTTTCACTAAAAACTCAATAACTTTTGTTAGAAAACATGTCGAATGGTGAGACCAAAAGAAAAATTAAGCTGATTCAAATATCTATCTCAAAAAATATATCATATCTGGTCTAAGAGTTTTTATATTTTGTGCAACATGCAAACAACAGTCCAAATGTCTCAAAAACTAAATTTCTTTCTTTGTAACTTCTTCCAATCTATATATTAATGCCCTCCAAAATTAGCATAACCACTTGGGACTCTTTCTCATCATTCTATAAATCCATTCCATCATTTCCCTAGGTCATTATAGCAAGTTTGAGAGTTTTAGACCAATTTCTCTTCAAAATTGGGTTGAACACATGATGATGTTCAGCCTAGGACCTCAGAGAAAAAATAGTAAACCAACTTTTCTGCACCTAAAACTTTGCTATATGTAAGAATACACCCCTAATTTTTTTCCCACCAAATAGCATCAAGATCCCACTATTGGATTACATGTTAGAGGGCCATAAGTGCAAACTAGTCAATTTACAGGCTTACCCAAGCAGCCCTTAGTAAAATGGCAATATCTTAAACAAATAAATAGATCTAAAAATAAAACAAAATGAAAATGAAAGATAATTCAAATAGATATCCAACCATATCAAATTTTAAAATATTTAAATTTGTAGATGTCTGTACAACAAAAAAACATAGGAAAAATTGCAAAAAAATAGGCTTTTATTACTTTAGAATACATCAAATCTGTACACCATCACCCATTGAGCCCTGCATCATCATCTCATACATATATTCTTCTATTCCAATAGTTAGAACCATATTTCAACTAGTGGTTGTAAAATACACTTGGTTTTTCAAAAAAATTGCAAAGTTGTCAGCATTTTTACAATTTTGCTTGGACAACTTTTGCAATTTTTGACATCTTAACTCCTAGATGCCTAAAACTTAACACAATGACCATAAGAACCTTTATAACCTTTTAAGAAACATAAAAATTATTTTTTTCATATAAAAATCATCTATATTGGTCATTTTGACCCCTTGGTTCAATTTGGCACTCTAGCTTATAATGGCACCTAAAGTCCAATTAACCTCCAATTGACCTTATATCTTGGGTCTTATTACATAATTTTTCAATCTTATTCCTTGGTGCCCTACACCAATGATCATCCAACTGGACAAGTTTGGAGTGCTTGGGTGCATGAAAATGCATTAAATTTGATGCCATAGGTATAGCAACAGGAGATTTGCCTAAAGGAGGCCATTGTTTTATGTAAAAAAATCAAATTAATCATCATAAACATGGTTTAGGATCAACTAAAAGGTCTTAGAAGTGATTTCTTGGTCAGATTTGAAGAAACCCTAATTTTTTGCCTTGTTTGCTAATGGTTTTATAAAAAGCACATATAGAGAGTTGATGGGTTCAATCCAATTAAAGAATCCTCACTTTAGTATCATATTAAGATACTTTACCAAGTTTTTTAGTTTGAGGATAATTATTCCATATAGTTCCTTTGTAAATGGAGGGATTTTTATTCTTAAAAAGAGGTTCATAGTGTAATAGGATAGACTTTGTCCAAAACAAACATACTTCATCTTTTGATATGGTATAGAGAAGCCAAATGGGTATCCTAATATTAAATTTATTTTCTTGATGTTATGGAAAAATGTAGAGAAAAATGAAAGAGGACAACATTTAATGCCTTAAAAGTGGCCCATAGTGTAACTATCATTGAATGACAGTTGTTCTAAGCTTCTAAAACTTCAAACTTGTTCTTAGTTGGTTAGGACAACCTATACTTGGTGTTTCTAGTTTTTGGTCTATACTAGTAAGTGTCTTTACCTAGATTTGAAAATATTGTATAATTGACATTATGTAGGGAGGAGCATGAAAGGAGGATCGAAAAACTCCTATCTAAGATTGTAGACAAATGGTTATAGCATACCGAATGAGAAAAACAAGTCTATATGGAAGAAGGCATGGCAAATTTTTCAAGGTTTTACTAATTAAAATTCTAGACATTGTTAACTTTCACCCCAAAGGTTAGAACATACTAGACGTGGTTCACAAGATAATGATCCAGATCTAGAAATCACTAAGGAAGAGATCTTACAATTTCAACAAGATAAATTTTAAAGAAAGCTCATGAAATTGAACTTGGATCAAGAAAAATATAAATGCTTCATGCACTTATTCTCTCAAGAAGTAAAATTTCCACACAACCTCAATATTGACAACTTGATTCAAAAGGAGGAACCTTCACCTTTAGAAGTTGTTATGAAACAAATAGAAAAAGTGCAGAATGATATGTTACAAATGAAAAATGAGAAAGAGAAACCTAAGCCATCTTTTCCACTTGAGTCTATATGTTTATTTCCTTTTAAAAAATACTTATGAATGTATCCTTTTACTTGAAGGTTGAATTCTTTAAGTATGAAAAATATGACAGTAGTGGATATCCTCATGATCACATTAGGAATTTTTGTGCACTAAGTATGAAATTCTTACATGAACTCACTTATCTCATAAGCCTTTTTTCCTAGAAGTCTTAGTGGGAAAGGTATGGAAACAACTATTTTCCAATTCGTTACAACTATGTTCCAATTCCTAAGAAGCCTAATGTGATCAACTTGACCAATGACATTCAAACTACAAAACAATATACATCTCCAAGAATATTGACTCAAACAAATCTAATCACTGTAGTAGAGGTAAACCATCATGGGTTTCTAAATCTAAGCACACCTGTACACCTCTAGGAGACTCACTTGAATTGGTGTTGAATACTTTGATATTGAATAAGATCATTACATCACCACATAACTATAAATGTTATGAACCCAAGGTTAAGCCTAATTTTCTGAATGACAATCACTATTGCATCTATGATAGGAATAAGGACCATAAGACTAAAAATTATGGTGCACAACACCTAACTTTCATTGATCAATATATTTGTAATAAGGTCAGGGGATATATCTCATGATCTCCCTATGATCCATCCATTTTGTTAAGCCCTTGGTGTGTTTATAAACCTTGGGCATCATTTGGTCCTAATGGATGATATGTTAGTTATTTCATGTGTTTCTAGGTGTGCCTTAGGGGTTTGGAAGCCTAAAAAGGTATCTACGTGGTAATCAATTTTAAATGCAATATTTCTTGCTATAGCGGCAAAAGTTGCTTATAAGTTGTTAGCAACTTTTACAATTTGCTAAGAAAATTTTTGGTTTAGGAGTCCCAATAGCTCAAACCATTTTATTTTTGAGTGAAAGGGTTGGAAATAGCCTATTTAGGCTTGAGACATTAAAAAATGGATAAAGAGGGAAGATCTAATCGTAAACTTGCTTTCAAGTCAATAAAATATACCTGTTTTAGTGCAATTTCTTGACATTTTGCAAGTATAGTATATAAGAATAAGGGGTGGATGATGACCTTTCCGATTTGAAATTGATCCTAAGTGTCTAAAGGATTTTGATAGTGGTTTGAAGTTTTTATCCTTTTTTTTTCAAAAGTAATCGAATTTATAAATTTGTTAGTTTGAGAAACTCTCAATGTCAGGGTTTTGGCATTCAAATGGCCCTAACTTGCTAATCCACTAGTGGAATTTCTTCTCCACTTGTATGAATCAAGTTAGGGATGTGTACTATAAGGTTTTTGTAGTTTTGGAATAGGAATTGAAGGCATTGAACTTTGGGAGCAAGCCCTAGGTCAAATATCACCATATGTTTGACCAATTTGAAGGAGATCAAATTAGATAAAGAGATGGAGAGGCTTTGAGGACTTGGTGATCAAAAAAATTGTCCTTTTTTGAGTTAGTAGAACACCTTAGAAATGGATTTTTGTTTCTATGCACTCATTTCTAACCTCTTGCTTTGAAACCCAAGCCTAACCTAGCTAATTAGGCTTGCAGACTTAGTTAGGGTTATGATATGCTCAAGTGGAGTCAATCTCTGCAACTTTGGGGTTTGAGTGTTAGGATTAAACCATGGATAGAAATAAAAATTACATTCAAATATATCCAATAATAAAAAGTAATAGATCACACAAAAACTAACATAAGACAACAAGATTTAATGTGGTTCATCCAATAACTGGGCTACATCCACCAAATAGCAAGTCTGATATTATTACGATGTAGTGATTACAACCTAATTATAATCTATAATCCCTTACAACTCAATACCACAACAATAACCAATTTTTCATCACACTATAAAATAATCCCTAACCCTAAGCTCTTTTATACAAGTACTTTCCTAATTAGTCACCATAATCTAACAATCTTCCACTTGGAGACTAATGCTATAGCTATGCCACTACTCCATGAGGCTCCAACTAGACTCTACTATTCTTTTATTCATCTTCAGTCTAGAAGACCAACCAAAGATGAAGAGGAGTTTAGATTCTCCCTTGTTACTAGCTTTTTCAACATATCTACTAGATTGTCATTTGTATGTATCTTCTCTAGCTTTAACTGTCCATCCTCCAAAACTAACCAAATGAAATGGTATCACAACTATATGTGTTTGGTTTTTGAATGCAAAGTAGAATTTTTTGCAAGATGAATGGCATTTTGACTATTAGTAAGCACAAAATTATCCTTCTGAGGGTCTCCCAATTCTTCCAAGAAGAACTGAAGCCATATCATCTCCTTGGCTGCCTCTATAGTAGCTATATACTCTACCTCTATAGTGGATAAAGAAATAACCTTTTGTAACCTAAAAACCCAGCTCATGGCTGCCCCACCAATAGTAAAGACATAACCTATAGTACTCCACTTAGTATTAATATCCCCTACTAAATATGAGTCAACATAGCCCTGTAAATTAGGAGTAGAGCCCGCAAAGTGTAAATGCTTATTAGATGTTCCTCTCAAATATTTGAGAATCCATTTGACTACATTTCAATGCTCAATTCTTGGATGACTCATATACCTGCTAATGACTCCCACTACATTTGCAATATTTATCCTAGTACATACCATAGCATACATAAAGATTCCTATAGTTGAAGCATAGGGTATCTTGGACATCTTATCCTCCTCTTCTTGTGTCTTGGGACAAATCTCCTTAGTCAACTTGAAATGACCAAGTAAAGGTGTGCTGACAACTTTAACATTCTCCATAGAGAAACATTGCAACACCTTCTCCACATAATTTGTCTAAAATAATGTCAATGTTGTATTTTTCCTATCTCTAAAAATCTTCATGCCAAGGATTTGTTTTGTTACCCCCAAATTCTTTATAGAAAATGCATTTTCTAATTGGCATTTTAGCCCCTTAATTTGATCCATAATAGACCTATCTACAAGTATATCATCAACATATAAACATAAAATAATGTAGTTGTCATCATTGAACCTCTTAAAATAAACACAATGATTTGAATGACACCTATTGTATCCATGGTCATGTATAAAATTGTCAAATTTTAGATACCATTACTGAGGTGCTTGCTTCAAGCTATATAAACTTTTTTTCAATTTGCACACTAAGTTCTCCTTACCTTTGACCAAAAATCCTTGTGTCTAAGCCATATATATCTCTTCATCCAAATCACCATGAAGGACTATTTTAACATCAAGTTGCTCTAAATACAAATCTTCAATAGCCACAAGACTTAAAATAGTATGGATAGAATTCATCTTAATGATAGGAGAAAATATCTCATCAAAATCAATGTCCTTTTTCTATGCAAATCCTTTCACCTAGCTTTAAATCTTTTCTTACCTCCTTCTTTCAACCTGAAAACCCGCTTATTTTTTAAATCTCTTTTACCTACAAGAAACTTGCATAAATCCCATGTCTTATTCTTTAGTAAAGAGTCTATTTCATCTTTCATTGTAGACTCCCATTGAATCTTAGTATCCACCTGCACAACTTTATCATAACATTTTGGTTCACCAATATCAGTAAGTCAAATAGAATACAAAGAGGGAGAAAATCTTTTTGAAGGTCTAATTTTCCTTGTTGACCATCTAACATTCACCAGTGTGTGTGGTATTTTTTGTTGCAATTATTGTACATAATGAGGAATGACTAGAACATCAGCTTGTGCAATATCATCTAGCACTACATAATCATCCTCTTTCTTCTCATGTTGCTACAACAAATCTTTGTACAACACTTTCTCATTGAATATGACATCCTTGCTTCTTAAAATTTTATGATTTTAAAAATCCAAAAGCCTATAACCAAATTCATTAATGTCATTTCCAAAAAATACACATTCCTTTGATTTAGCTTCCAGCTTGGTTCTATTTTTAGAATCTATGTAAGAAAAAGCTTCACAGTTGAAAGTTTTGAGAAAAAATAACTCACCTTCTTACCAGTCCATGCTTCCTCTAGAATACCACAACCCAAAGGAGTATAGGTACCTCTATTAATCAAATATATAGTAGTATTGATAGACTCCACCCACATGTGTAAGGGCAACCTAGCATGCAACCTCATGCTCCTTGTGTGCTCCATTATAGTCTTGTTCATGCATTTAGCCACTCCAATTTCCTGTGGAGTCCTTGAAATAGTTTTCTATCTATGAATATCATTAGTGGAAAAATAATCTTCAAATTCATGACTACAATACTCACCACCATTATCAAATCCTCATACATTTTAATTTTTTACCAGTCTCATTTTCAACCAAGCATTTCTATTTCTTAAAAGTTTGAAATACATCAAATTTCTATCTAGGAAATAAACTCATACTTTTCTAGTTGTCTCATCAATAAATGTAATATAACAATGAGAGTCACCAAGGGAAGATACCTGAGCAATTCCCCATACATCTTTATATACAAGCTCTAATTTCTCCCTTTTGTTTTCCTTTCCAATCTTTACAAAATTCACTCTCTATTGTTTTCCATACACACAACTGTCACAGAAATCCATATTAACACATTTCAAACCTAAAAAAACTTGTTTTGAAAGAAGTAATTTCATACCTTTCTCACTCATGTGCCCAAGTCTATTGTACCATAGTGTTGTATTGGAATCTACAACAACTATTTGTTTTCCCTGATCAATAGTAGCAATTGTTCCTAAACATTCATTTTTCTCTAAAAAAAATTAAAGTAGAAGGAACAATATGACCTATACAAAGATATAATATTCCTATTTTCACATGTTTTGCTACTACAAGGGAACCTTTTGAAACCTTCTAATTTTTATCATTAAAAGTAACTACACAACCCTCATCACCAAGTTTCCCTACTGAAATCAAATTCCTACTCAGCCTTGGAATATGTCTTACCTCATGTAGTAGCCAATGATTCCCATTCTACAACTTAATCTTAATTTTTCCCTTTTCAACAATCTAACAGGGTTCATTACCCCTCAAATAAACAAGCCCAAAATCCCCTTAGACATAATCAATAAAATAAACTCTATGAGTTGTAGCATGAAATGAAGCACCATAATCTAAAACCCATGAATCATTAACACTTTCTAAAGAGAGAAGTAAAGAATCCTCTTTATATTTGTTACTTACCACATTTTTCTCCTTATCTCCATTTGGTTTATCTCCTTCATTTTTCTTTCAATTCCAACAATCTTTTTTTTTATGCCCTAGTTTCCCATAGTACTAGCAATTGTTTGGTCCTCTCAATTGGGACCTCCCCTTTGAATTTCCTCTTGATTTCCCATGATTTCTAGAATTACTTCATCTCTTAGTTTTTTTGTCCTTGCTTTGTGCTTTCAAAGCACTTCCTAATGTAGATTCACCCGAGGATTTCCTATGAGTTTCCTCACTCAAAATAATACAAATCACATCATCATAGTTCAGGCTATTCGAGAAGATAAATCACAATTGATACTAACAGAGGATAACTAACCAGTAATAGTATTAAAATAATTTAAATGATCTACAATAGATCCACCTTCTGCCATTTTCATATTAAATAAATTCTTCATGAGAAATACCTTGTTTGAATCAGATGGCTTTTCATATAGTTTTGCTAGAGTTTGCATCAACTTTTTTGTTATCATTTCTTTTGTAATATTAAATGCCACTGATGGTCCCAAGCATAATTGAATGCTTCCAAGTGCCTTTCTGTCCAAAAGATCCCATTCATCATTGAATATAGATCGAGTTGCCTTCTAACGACTTCCATAAATCCTTATGATAAAGATAGTCTTCCATTTGCATCGTCCATAACTGAAAGTTCTGCCTTTTAATCTTATCAATCCTCAACTTACTATTGGAAATATAGATGGAGTAACTGAGAGTAGGGATGAATTAGTTACCACAAAAAAAAATCCACATATCCCTTAGATGTCAGATAAAACTAGTCATTCCTATCACTTGGTAAACATACAGAAAAATGTTGGAACTTGGTAGATGCAGTATATGTTAACTTATTATTGATTTCTAAGCATTGACAATGATTAACATGCAACCATAAAATAAATAACATGAACACATGAGATAGTAGATTTAATGTGGAAACCCAATGTGGGAAAAACCACCAAGTAACTAGCTACTAATTTTCACTCTTCTGAAGTGAGCCCTATTAGGAGCCAACCTAGTTAAAGGTTACAAAACACACTATTAGGTGTGACCTTGTTAAATAATTTAATCACCCTATTAGGAGTGGCATTGCTAGATGTCTTTAAAACAATTCAATAGAACTATCACCTTGTTAGAGGATTTACAAATGGTTATTAAACTAACTCTATTAAGAGATTTAGGAATCACAACTACAATGGTGAAGAATTAATAATGAATTGATCCAAATGAGATGCAATTGAATTGTTGATATAAATCTCTTTTCTATTTCACTAGATTCACTCTAATCAAATAAATCTTTACTGCTCCTCAAGAATGTCTGACCATTCTTCAAAGTTAACTCACACTTCCTTCTTCACACTTGCATGCTCGCTCATTACACTTTAGAATTCACAACTTGACCTTATATTTATACCTTACAAATTATCAAGTCAGCTCATTTACAAGTTATAATTACCAATAATCATTACCTCAATCGGCTACAATTATTACATAAAACAATTAAACCTTATTTCTCAAAACAATGAAATCCTTCATTGGTTGACCCTACTTAGTAAACATTTTTCTAGAACTAATTTCTAATGTTAACCAAATAAAGCTTGGTTGACACTAAAAACTCTACAAAATCCTTTGGAGATCGAGTGAACTCAGTAAGCATTGAATTTCCTTTGCTAACCTTGTGAGCTTGGTTACCACTTACTTCTGCCACAAAATCTTTAGATGCCTGAGTGAGCTCAATAGACATAGTTTCCACAAAGTAGTTTCCAAGAACATTTGGTAGACTCTAAAATTTTCTTTTCTAACCAACTCAACTTGGTAGATTTTATCTACCAACTAATGTGACATTTGTGTAACATCAAAGGCAACACACAATTGGGCAACTATATCCAACAATCTCCTTTTTTGGTATTGATGGCAACACAACATGTCATAGCACAATAAAATTTTCAAACAAGTCTTTCTCTGATACAGGTTTTCTCCCTTTTAGATTATACTTCACAAACTTCACTAATGCAATAATATCCCTCTGTGAAGGAATTACATAGCTTCTTTTCAAAACAAACGACAAACTCTTCCTTAAATAAATTCAAATTTTAGAAAGATATGACAATAAACTCTCTCTCTTTAAGAATACATGCCAAAGGCAACACATACCAAATGAGTGACAATGTACCTTAAGTACTAATTCATATGCAATATTCCCATGACTATGTTGTATTAACTGATAGATCTTCAACTTGGTTCCTATTGATGCATCACTAAAACTTTATTTTAATAAGCTTCAAATAGGGGAATGACCCCTTACCTCTTAATACAAGAATGCATGCTTAGGTAATGGCTTGGTGAATATTTTATGAATTTGTTCTTTTATATGGACATATTCCAATCTGATCTCCTTATCCTATACCAATTCTCTAACAATGTAATACTTTATTACAATGTGCTTGGTTTTGGAATACATCACTAGATTCTTTGATATGTTTATTGCACTTGTATTGTCACAAAATATAACAACTAGTTCTTTGATCTCAACCTTCATGTCTTCCAACAACTATTTAAACCAAACAATGTTAGAATAGTTTACTGCTGCTATAATATACTCTAGTTCTGCTGTAGATTGGGATGTGCAATTTTTATTTTTTCTTGTCCATGACACCAACCTCTTTCTGGGAAAGAATGCTCCACCACTTGTACCTTTTTTTTCATCAATGTTTCCTACCCAATCAACATCAGTAAACACTTTCAAGTCTAGATTTCTCCCAAATTTATACCATAATTCATAATCTTCAGTGCCTTTCAAGTATCTCAAGATCCTGTTGATTGCCATCATGTGATTCTCTCTGAGTTTTTTTGAAAATCTTGCCACCGTACCAACTACAAGAGAAATATTCGATCTTGTATGAACTACATACTATATTTTTCTAATCATTGATCCATATAAGGTCTAATCTACCTCTTTTGAATCATCATCTTTGGTAAGCTTTAGTCCAGTATGCATGGGAGTTCCAACTGGTTTAGAATCTTCCATACTAAACTTCTTGAGTATCTCCTTGAAGTATTTAGATTGAGTGATGTAGTTATCATTCTTGTTATACTAAATTTGAGGACCAACAAATAACTTAATCTCACCAAACATAGAAATTTAAAATTCTTTGTTCATTTGCTCTGAAAATTCTTTAAATTGATCATCATTTCCAATAAACAAAGTATCATCTACAAATATTTCTACCAAAACAATCTTATTATCTGGTCATTCCTTAATGTAGAAACTACTTTTATCATTAGTTCTCTTGAAACCAATTTGAATAAGAGAGTTATGTAATCTCTCATACCATGCTCTAGGGGCTTGTTTCAAACCATACATTGCTTTGTTTAATTTTTAGACCATGTCCTTCTTTTCTAGATCAACAAAACCTTTAGGTTGCTCAATGTAGACTTTTTCATCAAGAATACCATTGAGAAATGTTGATTTGACATCCATCTGATATATATTAAATCCTTTATAGCCAAGTAAGGTCCTAACACCTACCAATCTTGCAATAAGAACAAAATTCTCTCCATAATATATTCCTTCTTCTTGACAATAGCCTTTACATACCAATCTAGCTTTGTTTCTTGATACCTTACCATCTTTATTCAACTTATTTTTGAATACCCACATAGTTTCAATCACATTTTTATCTTCATTCATAGCCTCAATCCAAATTTTATTTTTCAATGCATCTTTGACATTTCTAGGTTCAAAATCAGCATGTAAACAAGTACCTTTTAGCTTACTTCTTGTCATAGCACCTTCAAATTTGTCTCCAATAATCTGATCTAGTGCATGATGTCTCTTGACATGCTTGACCAATATAGGTTCCTTACCTTTTGAATGAATTACATTGTCATCCTCCTACACTTCAATTTCAGGTTCTAGCTACTCTAGCTTGGTAGTATCTGAATGTGACTCAGGTTCTTGCAACTTGGTTTGAACTCCTTGCAACTTTGTGACTAATAAAGAGTCAAGAGTAGAATTTTCTTGATTGACAGATGTATCTGGCACTATATCAAGTTCAATGAAAACAAATCTCCTGTAATCTTCTAGTTTCTTTTTTCTTTCTTCTTAAGTCCTTTCTACAAACTCATCAACTTTCACATTTAACTTTCAATGATTTTGTGAGTAGACAAATTCAAAAATCTATATGCCTTACTCTTGTAAGAATATCTCAAAAATATACTTTCATCACCCTTCACATCAAATTTACCTATTCTAGATTTTTTTTAAATGTAAAATTTACTTCCAAATACTTTTAGGTAACTTACATTGGGTTTATAGCCATACCATTACTCATAAGGGGTTTTGAATGAGTCCTTCTTTAGCTATACTCGGTTCAAGGTATGAACTATAGTGCTAACAGTTTCCTTTCAATATTTGATAGTAATGTATTTTTCAATCATTAGAGTCCTTACACAATCCATGATAGATCTATTCCTCCTTTCTACTATTCCATTCTGTTCGGGAGTTCTAAGAGTTGATACTTATCTTTTGATTCCCCTTTCAATACAAAAGTTATTGAATTCATGGGAGATGAATTCACCACCTCTATTTGACCTCAAATATTTTAGTCTTTTCCCTATTTCCTTTTCTACTCTGGCCAAATACCATTTGAACTTCTCAAATACATTTGACCTCTCTCAAAGATACATAATAGTCATCACTCTAGAGTAGTCATCAACAAAAGGAATAAAGAACTTTTCTCTAGTATAGCTCTCAATTCTAATAGGTCCACACAAAATATTATGCACAATTTTCAAAATTTCTTTAGACTGATAGTTTTTACTCTTAAAGTTAGTCTTTCCTATCTTACCAATTTGACAATTCTTGCATAGACCAACATCAGGTTTCTTTATACTAGTAATGCTTCTTACTTTCTTGAATTTGCTTATTTTTACCAGGTTATCAAAATTCACATGACGTAACCTTCTATTCCATAACCAACTTTCTTTAACTTGAGCAATAAAACATGAGCACTCACCAATTTCAAGATAGAACAAGTTACCTTTTATTTGTATGCCTAATCCAATTAGCTTTCCTTTGTCATCTAGCAGTCTTGCCTTTCCATGCATGAATTCTACCTTGAATCCAATATTGATTAGTTGTGCCACACTTAATAGATTATGTTTTAGACCTTCAACCCAATATGCATTATTACATACAAGTTCTTTTGTCAATGAGATTCTTCCTCTTCCTTTTATGCAACAAGGTTCATTATTTTCAAATATTACACTACCACCATCATAGTCTTCAAAATGTTCAAATTTTTTTTTGTCACTAGTCATATGATGAGCATAACCACTATCTAAGATCCATGTATCATTTTTTCTTACATGAGAGATAAGTTCCATCTTATCTTCTTCATCATTATCAGATTCATCTTTCATAGCAATGTAAAAAATTTCATCTTCACTATTATCAGAATACTTAGAATCCTTAGCCATGAAACATATTTTCTTACCTTTCTCCTTGAATGATTTGAAGTCTTTCTTGCCATTGCACTTGTGACCTCTCTTCTCATCCATGTTTTTCTGGTTTGGGAAAATAGCAGCAATATGACCAATTTCCTCACATGAAAAAAAGATTAGAGGAACTTTACCTTTGTATTTCTCTTTCCCTCTAAAAAATTTCCTTGCAATTAGAGCTTCAACCACTTCAAAATCATTGTCAGAACTTTCTTCTATTTCTTTGTCACTTTTTGATTGAGATTCCTTTATCTTCTTCCCTTTTTCCTTGAGTGATATCTTGGCCTCAAATGCTGATTCAATGCTCTTGGAAGTTGGAACATAGGTGTCATAGTTGTCTAGCTCAAATGTTGTCAATCTTCCAACTATGGCCTCTAAATTTATCTTATGATTTGCTTCACATCTTCTTTCATGAATTATAGGCACTCTAGTTGCATAAATGGGAATCAATGTTTTGAGAACTTACAATTATTTCCTCTTTGATGTCTCCTCTAGAAGCTTTGATTGCACTAGCACTTGCTTTGACTCTTTCAACATATTTGGCAATGTTTTCGTACTCTCTCATCCTCATTTGATAAAATTGTCCTCTTAGAATTTTTTCTTTGGCTCTCCTCATATTTTTATCACCTCCATAGATATCTTTCAACTTGTACCACATTTCAAAGGTAGTTTTGTAGTTCTTGACATCACCAAATTCTTCACAGCTTAGGGTAGATGCAATGTGTCTCATCATAGTGTTAAGTCTTCTTCTCAGTAATGTCATTGATAGATAATGTACCAGAAGAAGTTGTATATTCTTCATCAAGATATCTCAATCATGTATCTCCAATAAAAGTCACATGAAGTCTCATCAATCCCTGCCATGTTGAAAAGTTATTTCTATTAAGCCTTGGAATTTCTCTCTTGTAAGACATCCTAATCTTTATCTTAGATCCTTGAAATCTTTCCTGCAAGGACCACAAGCTCTGATACCAATTGTTGGAAATATAGATGGAGTAACTAAGATGGGGTTGGAATCAGTTACCACAAAAACAAATCCACATATCCCTTAGATGTCTGATAAAACTAGTTACTGCACTCACTCGATAAACATATAGAAAAATTTTGTAACTCATTAGATGTAGTGTATGTTAACTTATTACTAATTTTTAAGCATTAATAGTGATTAACATGAAACCATAAAAGAAATAACATGAATACATGAGCTATTATATTTAACATGGAAACTCAATATGGAAAAAACCACCAAGTAACTAGTTACTGATATTCACTTTTCTAAAGTGAGCCCTATTAGGAGCCAACCTGGTTAAATGTTACAAAACACACCATTAGGTGTGACCTTGTTAGAGGATTTGATCACCTTGTTAGAAGTGGCCTTGCTAGAGGTCTTTAGAAAAAATCAATAGAACTATCACTTTGTAAGAGGATTTACAAATGGCTATTAAACCAACTCTGTTAAGAGATTTAGGAATCACTACTACAGTGGTGAGAAAGTAACAATGAATTAGCCTGAATGAGGTGCAACTAAATTTCTAATATAGATCTCTTTTCTATTTCACTAGATTCTCTCTGATTGAATAAATATTTTCTATTCCTCAAGGATATCTTATCATCCTTCAAAGTTTGCTCATGCTTCCTTCTTTACACTTGCATTCTCACTCATTATACTTTAGAATTCACAACTTGACCTTTTAGTTATACTTTACAAATTATCAAGTTGGCTCATTTACAAGTTACAATTACCAATAATCATTACCTCAGTCGGCAATAAATACTACATAAAATAATTAAACTTTATTTCTCAAAATAATGAAATCCTTCATTGGCTAACCCTACTCGGTAAACACTATTTTAGAACTAATTTCTAGTATTAACCAACTGAAGGTCGATTTACACTGTGAACTTTGCAAAATATTTTGGAGACTGAGTGAACTCACTAAGCACTAAATTTCCTTTGCTAACCTTTTGAGCTTGGTTACCATTGACTTCTATCACAAAATCCTTTGATGCTTGAGTGAACTTAGTAGACATAGATTCCATAGAGTAATTTCCAAGAATGCTCAGTAGACTCTAAAATTTTCTTTGCTAGCCAACTAAGCTTGGTAGATATTATCTACGAACTAATATGACATTTGTGTAACATCAAAGACAACACACAATTGAAAATTTGTATCCAACACTTATCCTCATCTACTATCACTCCCACTCAACCATGATACTTTTCTGCAAAGGATAACTTTAAAAAAAACCTCACTCTGATACCACTTGTTAGGATTAAACAATAGATAGAAATAAAAACTACATGAAAATATATACAATAATAGAAAATAATAGGTCACACAGAAAAGAACACAAGACACCATGATTTAACATTGTTCACCCAATCCTTGGTCTACATCCACAAAAAAATAAGTTTGATATTATTACAATCCAATGATTACAACCTGATTACAATCTATTAACCCTTTAGCTCAATATTGCCGCAAGAACCAATTTTACATCACACTATAAAAAATCCCTAACCCTAAGGTCTTTTATACAATTATTTTTAACACTTTAAGGTTATAATTAATAATTACTTGTTAGCCCAAGATCTTGATAAAATAGGGCCCAAAAATGTATTTTTTCAAGCTCCAAGAAATTTATGAATTATGTATAGTACTTTCCTGATTAGTCACCACAATCTAACATTGAGAGAACTTGAAAAAGGGTATCTGAAAGTGCAATTTGTTCCTTAAGTCTTTTGGGAAGTTTTGAAGTTAGTGGCAAAAATCAGGGACTAGAGACCTAATAGGATTCTAGGTCCTTCCTTGCAATTTGTGTTGTGGGTTGTTGGGAATGCAACCAGTGGTGGATTTTGCTTAGTTGGGTTTTGAATAAGTAGTTTCTAGCCTTTTTTGGAAGTTGTGAGGCCTAAAACAATAAAATCCCTATTTTACCCAAATTAAGGGAACTTGTCCTTAAAGGCTTGATTTGGGTCAAATTGCTTTGTGTCATACTTGTGTATGGTGAATCTTAAAACCCACATAGTGTCTCCTTATAGAGGTATACACTTGTTGAAGTGAAAAAAACCAATTGTTCAATCCTTTGAACATCTTGAGTGTTGGTTTTGGGGTTGGATCTTAAGGTTGTGCTTCCATTGTTACACTCTACATCAAATTATATGAAACTTAAATACATCATTCAAGATCCCATTGATGATAAGAAAGTTGGGGTGGATGGACTCATGACTAATACTGACCATAAGGTTTTCAATGAGCCTAGGTACCCAAGCATAAACAAGAAGAAAGTTTTAGGAAGAAAAATAGGATTCAAAGATCAACTACATATGATTGAGCCAACTTGTGAGAACATAAACATGATTAGGTCTAAAGGAAAAAAGGAAGGCTACAAATCTAACATTGATGAACCACCTATGATTATCCTTAAGGGTGTGGATTCTTCCACACAATCAAAACCTTACAATATTGAGACTAAGAGTGAACAAACATAACAACTTATGGTCATCCCTAAAGGATTTGACCCCTGAACCCATACATATGCTAAAAATTTGAATCTTGTGACTAGGAGTGAACCAAAGATCATACACTTTGGTCTTAACATTTCCAAATAGACAACATCTGAAAAATTGATAAGATGGGTTTTATAAGTTTATGATTGAAAAATAAATTTTTTTTGGAGTGTATATAAAATAATTACAAATGACAAAAAAAATAAAAGATAAAAGCATGTTAGTCATAATATCATTATTGGTAACAATGTTCCAAATGCAAAAAAATTATTTGTTTGAGCTTCTCACAATGATCAAGCAACTTACTAAATGCCCTGGAGAGTCTTGGAAACTTCTCCTATTATATCCTTTCTTTCAACAATTTAAAGTTTCTGGTTACATGTACACAATCATGACTTTACATCAAAATTCATTCACATTCCAACAATTTTCATGCTCTTTCATTACATTTTGATCTAAATAACAAATTCTAAACTTTCACTTATTCAAATGACTAATCTGAAAATGGGTCCTATTAAAGAATCTAATATAAATTTGAATAATGTACCTAGATTTTAAACAAATCAAAACATAAAATCTATGATTTAAATTTATTTCATCACTTACATATAATAGCAATACCCACCTTGTCATGTGGATAGTCTTGGGGGAGAGGTTGCAACATTGTATTTGGATCCAATTGATCTCTCTCTCTCTCTCTCTCTCTCTCTCTCTCTCTCTCTCTCTCTCTCTCTCTCTATTCAATCTAATGGATCAACTGAATCTACTCTACATTTTAATGTCTCAAGTATTGTCTCATGGTTTGACTCACGGACTTTTCAAAGAATCTTATTATGTGGTTTTCCACCATATTTTATCAAGTAGACATTTGATGTGACAACAAGGTTTGAATAATGAAGAAAAATTCTCTTTGTTTGCCAATCCTCAAATAACCACAAGTTAGGGTTCTTCATAGAATATTGTTTAAGCCATTTTCTAGTTACAACCACCACACCGATATGGTACTCTAAACCTTCACCATCTATAACCAAGTGATCTAGCTTTTTTTTGGTGTGGACACAATGACACATAATAATTTGTCCCTTCTTCATTGTCTTTAGGTGCAATAACAACAAAAACATGGCCTACAGTGACAAATGTAAAAAATATGGTCATTAATTCAAAAAATACGTAAGTAAAGTTTATAAAGTTACATATTGAAATTAAAAAGATATATAAATATATATATTACCAAGTTGCACTAGATTAGACAAGAATTTAAAGTCAATAGACAAATCCATCTCTACCATTTCCAATGCTTGTGGGGGACAATAGGTGTTAATTGGGTCCAAAACCCGTATATCTCATTTGTCCACCCATTCAATTGACTCACAATCATCCCAATTTTTCTCTACACATGATGAACAATAACATGCCATTTTTCATGTGTGGATACTACATGAATTTGAATCAGAGCTTTTAAAAGAGTGCAACTCACTAGATCCTGTTAGTGTGTAACAATCCTCATATGGTGCAATGTTAGTGTTATCTATCAACCAAAAAAATCTATGAACCATAGACTCACCTTCCTTACCTAGACCCATTGTAGTGTTACACTACTGGATGATGGATTTTGCATCTATCAATATTGCTCCATCTTTGTACTTTAGTTCTTCATGAGCTAAGGGTCTTTTGATGCATGTTCCTACACCATCGTGCTCTCCTTTTCCATGACCAACATTTGTGAAATTTCATATATATTGAATTCTACACAACTTGTACTTGTTCAACCAATAGAACATCCATGCATTCTTGAATTGAGATGCACTATTGTCTAACCAAATAATTTTTTAACAATATATAATGTCCCTATTAGCCAAATCTCCATAAAATAGTTTTAAAAAATGATGTACAAACTCTATAAAATGTGATCGATCACCACTAATGTAAAAATGGTACTCCCTCAAAATCTTCTTGTCATTACATGAATGTTATGTGAACAAATATGGAAACCTATTGAGAAGTATAATAATTTTCTTGCACCTCATTTTGTGGTTGTAGTGTGTAGTTCTCTGTGAACCCTAGAACTGAAATAATGGTATCTAGAGGAAACATATTCTTGCACAACTTGAATTGCAAATCCAGCCATCGAGCTTTATGTGTATGCCTTGCATACTTGTAAATAATCTTTTCATGAAAAACCTTCATAAACACATACACTAGAATCTTCTCAATAATTAAATCACATCTTTTATCCTATTTCCCATCTTTTAGAGCATATGTCACTGTCTTAAATTTTTTGTAATCTACTATTTCATTTCCAATTGCATGTGTACTATCAATATGTTCACAAGTTGATAAAAGTTGAAAAGAACCACAAAAATAAGCATGTATCATCCAAGCATGATGTCTTGTAAAATTATTGGTCATCTCATATTTCACATAAAATGTTGGATATGAATTCCCTTGAAGATCTTGGTGGCTCATTCATGTCACAATTCTACAAAATAAACTTATAATGTAAAAACAAACATATATGCCTAAAAATATCAAAATGGTTAGAAAATTCAATATGTATCCTACAACAACAAGTTGTGCATGTGTGATTTATCTTCACATAAAAAGGTTTACCCATCTCAAAAAATCTTTGACTTATTTGAATTTGAGGATACATACTAGTAAATTTTGTAGAAAATTGTGTTTGAGTTGAGTCTGAAAATTGTTTCACATGTGGATTGTGATTTTGGCTATAAATCCTCCTTACAAAATCTCTTTAATTAGGGGAAACACGTGTTATTTTTCAAAAAATCTTTGATCAATGATTTCAAAGCTTCACTAATTTCTTTATCCTTTTGTAGTAGCCTACTGCTAAATATTCATAATTCATTTTTTGTTGGATCTTCTAATCTCTCATGCCTTAGCATGGCTCTCCTTAGAGTACCTCTACCAATTTTTTAAAAAAAATTTGTCTTTCTTACGAGTCAAGATTTCTTCATTTGGGTGCTTACTATTGTTTATATTAGTACTCGTCTTGTGATATTACTATCTTTGGTGCATGATTTAGAATCCAATTTTTCATAAGCACTCATTAGATTCTTTACAATGTTTTTTTCATTTGAATCATCCATCATTCTTATCCCGAGGATCTTCATGATAGGCCTAAATTTCAAATTCTTCATCATTTCAATAAATAATTGGCATTGACCTATAATATTTAATTCTTCAAAGAATAATATGCTGGATACAATTGTCTAATTGTGCATTGTCTTTGATGCTACACAAATGTCATATCAGTTGTCAGTCTATGGTTACCAATATCACTTGGTTAGCAAGATAGTTTTTCTTGTCTACCAAATATTGCTGGAGATTATTCTACAAAGACAATGTCTACCGAGCTCACCCAGGCATCAAAAGGAATTCTAGCAGGAAGTAGTGTAAACTAAGTTCTCATGGTTAACGAAAGAAAGTTGGTTAGAGTCAATGTTCATTGAGTTCACTAAGTTGCCAAAGGATTTTTCAAGTTTTTAGTGTTCACCAAGCTTCTATTGATTAACGTAGGGAACCATTTTAGGACCAGTGTTTACTGAGAAAAGTTGGCCAATGAAGGATTTTGTTGATTTGGGATACAAAATTTAATTATTTCAAGTATTGATTCCAGTTGACTATGGTGATGATTATTGGTGATTGTAAATTTTGATTGAGCTGAATTGATAATTTGGATGGTATAAATGAAAGGTCAAGTTGAGATTCTAGTCTATAGAGAGTATGCAAGTGTATTGATTGATTAAAAAAGAAAGTGTGTTAGCAAACTTGAAGGATGGTCAATTAACCTTGTGGAGAGCCAAAGTAATATTTGATTAGGAAGGATCTAGCATTGAAGTAGAATAGAGATCTATAATCAGCAATTCAATTGCATCTCAATCATGTCATTTCATTTTTACTTTCTTACTATTGAAGCAGTAATCCAAAATCTCTTAATAGAGTTGGTTTAATAGCTAGTTTTAAATCTTCTAACAAGGTGATAGTTCCATTGAATTGTTTTAAGACCTCTTGCAAGGCCACTTCTAATAGGATGATTAAATTCTCTAACAAGGTCACACCTAATAGTGTGTTTTGTAACCTTTAACTAGGTTGACTCCTAACAGGGCTCACTTTAGAAGAGTGAAAAATAGTAATTAGTTATATTGGTGGTTTTTCTATTATTAAATTTTCATGTTAAATCCTGGTGTCTCATGTGCTCATATTATTTCTTTTATAATTAATCACTATGAATGTTTAAGATTAGTTAAAAGTAAATCACACTATTTTTACCAAGTTACAATATTTTTTGTGTGTTTATTGAATAATAGAAACAATTATTTTTATTGTTAGCATCCGAGGGATCTAAAATATTTTTATGGTAATTGATTCACCCCCCTCTTGGTTACTCCATCTATATTTCCAACAATTGGTATCAGAGCTTTTGGTGCTTGTAGGAAAGGCTTCAAGGACCTAAGCTAAAGATCAAGATGTCTTATAAGAGAGAAATTTCAAAGCTTAACAAAGAAAACATCTTAGCATAGAAATGACTCATGAGACTTCATCTAGCTTCCACTAGTCATTTAGGATTGAAATACCTTGATGAAGAATACACAACTCCCACTGGTACATTATCTATTTGAGATATTGCTTAGAAAAAGAACCATAACACCATGATGATAGATATTGCATCTGCTCTTAGCTATGAGGAATTTGATGATATCAATAACTACAAAACCACTTTTGAAAGTGTCATCTATGGTGGTGATGACAATGTGAGAAGAGCAAAAGTAGAAAGCCTTAGAGGAAAATTTGATCAAATGAGAATTAGAGAAGATGAAAATATTTCCAAATATGTAAAAAGAATGAAAGTAAGTGTTAGTGCAATTAAAGCTTCTAGAGGAGATATCAAGGAAGAAACTATGGTAAGTAAAGTTCTTAGAACATTGCTTCCTATCTATGCAATTAGAGTATCTACTATTCAAGAAAGGAGATGTGAGACAAATCATAAGATAACTTTGGATACCTTAGTAGAAAGATTAATAGCTTTTGAGCTAGACAACTATGATAATTATATTCCAGCTTCCAAGAATATTGAATTTGCATTTGAGGCCAAGCTTTTACTTAAAGAAAAAGGAAAGAAAATAAAAGACATTTAGTTAGAATGTGAAGAAGAATTAGAGGAAAGTTTTTATAGTGATCTTGAAGTTGTTGAAGCTTTACTTGCAAGGAAATATTCTAGAGGCAGAGGAAAATACAAAGGTAAAGTTTCTCTAATCTATTTTTCATGTGAAGAAATTGGTCATATTGCTGCTAGGTGCCCAAACAAAGAAAGCAAGGATGAGAAGAAAAGTCACAAGTGCAATGGCAAGAAGGATTTCAAAAATCACAAATCATTCAAGGACAAAGGTAACAAGACATGTTAAATGGAAAAATATTTTGATTACAGTGAAGATGAAATATTACAGTGAAGATGAAATAGTTTACATTGTTGTAAAAGATGAATATGATAATGAAGAAGATAAGATCACACTTATCTCTCATGTTAGTAAGAATGACACATGGATCATAGATAGTGGATGTTCACATCATATGACTCAAGACAATACAAAGTTTGAACACTTTGAAGACTATGATGGTGGTAGTGTAAGGTTTGGGAACAATGAACCTTTTTGTATAAAAGGGAGAGGCTAGATCTGATTAACCAAAGAACTTGTATGTGACGATGCCTATTGGGTTGAAGGACTAAAACACAATCTGCTAAGTGTGGCAAAACTAATCAACATTGGATACAAGGTACAATTCATGCATGGCAAGGAAATACTACTAGATGACAAAGAAATATTGATTGGATCAAGAAATCAAACAAATGGTAACCTATTTTATCTTGATCTTGGTGATTGTTCATGTTTTATTCCTCAAGTTGAAGAAAGCTGGTTATGGCACAAAAGACTATGTCATGTAAATTTTGATAGTATGGTGAAAATAAGTTAATTCATTAAAGTAAGAGGCATTCCTATTTTGAAGTTTATGCAAGAATTATCATATTGGCAAAATGGGAAAGACTAGATTTAAAAGAAAAAAACTATCAATCTGAAGATATCTTAAAAATTGTGTTTACAAATTTTTGTGAAACTATTGGAATAGAAAGCTATAGTGGAGAAAAATTCTTTATTCTTCTTGTTGATGATTACTATAGAATGATAACTATTATGTATTTAAGAGAGAAGTTAGAAGCATTTGAGAAATTGAAATGGTATTTGGTAAGAGTAGAGAAAGAAATAGGGAAAAGATTGAAATGCTTAAGATCAGACAAAGGTGGTGAATTCATCTCTAATGAATTCAACAACTTTTTCACTAAAAGATGAATTAAAAGGCAAGCATCAGCCCATAGAAGTCCCAAGGATAATAGAATAGCTAAAAGGAGAAATAGATCCATCATGGATTTTGAAGGGACTCTAATGATTGAAAAGAACATTGCTATCAAATACTAGAATGAAGCTATTGGCACTATAGTTGATACCTTAAACCAAGTAGAGTTGAAGAAGGACTCATATAAAACTTGCTATGAGTTATGGTATGGCTACAAATCCAATGTAAGTTACCTGAAAGTATTTGGAAGTAAATGTTATATCTTGAAAGAATCTAGAAAATAAAAATTTGATGTGAAAGGTGGTGAAGGTATATTCTTAGGATATTTTTGCAAGAGTAAGGCATACAAATGTTTAAATTTTTCAACTCATAAAATCATAGAAAGTGCACATGTGAGAATTGATGAGTTTTTAGAAAGAACTAAAGAAGAAAGAAAAAAGGAACTAGAAGATTATAGGATATTTGTTTACATTGAACCTAATACTTTGCCAAATACATTTGATAATAAAGAGACTTCTACTCTCGAGTCTTCCTCAATCATTGAGCTACAAGAAGTTCAAACCAAGTCACAAGGACCTGAGTCACATTCTAAAGCTACTGAGCCAATGCCTACCAAGTCTGAGCAACTAGAGCTAGAAGTTGAAGTTCAAAAGGATGACAATGCAATTCATTCAAAAGGAAAAGAACCTATATTAGCTAAGTATGTCAAAAGGGATCATGCACTAGATCAGACTATTGGAGATAAATTAAAAGGTACCATGACAAGAAGTAAGCTAAAAGGTACATCTTTACTAGCTAATTTTGAACTTAAAAATGTTAAAGATGCATTAGAAAATGAAAGTTGGATTGCGGCTATGAATGAAGAAATATAGGAAATAGAGAAGAACAAAACCTAGACTCTTGTACCTAGGCCTAAATATTAAAATGTGATTAGAAAAAAATGGGTATTTAGGAATAAGTTTAATGAAGATGGTAAGGTATCAAGAAACAAAGCTAGATTGGTATATAAAGGCTACTCTCAAGAAGAAGGCATTGATTATGGTGAGATTTTTGCTCCTGTTGCAAGATTGGAAGGTGTTAAGACCTTACTTGCATATGTAGCACATAAAGGATTTAGATGGATGTTAAATCTACATTTCTTAATGGTATTCTTCATGAAGAAGTCTACATTGAACATCTAGAAGGTTTTGTTGATCTAGACAAAAGGGACATGGTCTGCAAATTACACAAAGCATTTTATGGTTTTAAAAAAGCTTCTAGAGCATTGTATGAGAGGTTGCACAACTACCTTATGCAGATCATTTTCTAGAGAACTAATGATAACAGTAGTTTGTACATCAAGGAAAGATCAAATAACAAGATTGTATTGGTAGAAATATTTGTGGATGCTACTTTATTTACAAGGAATGATGACCTATACAAAGAATTTTTAGAGAAAATAAACAAAGAATTTGAAATTTCTATCTTTGGTGAGATTAAGTTCCTTTTTGGACTTCAGATACAACAGAGTAGGAATGGTATTTAAATTACTCAGTCTAAGTATATCAAGGAGATACTCAAGAAGTTTGGTATGGAAGATTCAAAACTAGCTAGAACCCCCATGTGTACTAGATTAAAGCTTACCAAAGATGATGATTCAAACTTGAGGTAGATCAGACCTTATCTAGATCAATGATTGGAAAATTATAGTATGTAGTTCATACAAGGTCTAATATTGCTTTAGCAGTTGGTATAGTGGTAAGATTCTTGGCAAAACTCAGAGAAATTCATATCATGGCAATACAAAGAATCTTGAGATATTTGAAAGGTACTAAAGACTATGGCTTATGGTATAAACTTGGAGAAAAATTGGACCTAAATGTGTTTATAGGTGCTAATTGGATATGAATTATTGATGATAGAAAAAGCACAAGTGGTGAAGCATTCTTTCTTGGTAAAAGTTTGGTATCTTGACAAACAAAAAGCAAAACTACACATCCCAATCTATAGCAAAAGTAGAATATGTTGCAGCAGTAGTGAATTGTTCTAATATTGTTTGGTTTAACTAGTTGTTGGAAGGAATGAAGGTTGAGATAAAAGAACCAGTTGTCATGTTTTGTGATAATACAAGTGCAATTAACATATCAAAGAAACTAGTCATGCATTCTAAAATTAAGCATATTGCTATAAAATATCATTCTGTTAGAGAATTGATGCAAGACAAAGAAAGAAAATTACAATATGTCTCATAAAAAAGAATAGATTGTAGAAATATTTACTAAACCATTACTTAATGATGCATTCTTGTATCTATGAGGTAAGCTAGGGGTCATTCCCCTATCTGAAGCTCACTAATTAAAGTTTTAGTGATGCATCAACAAGAACCTAGTTGAAGATCTATTAGTTGATACAAGATAGTCAAGGGAATATTACATATGAATCAGTACTCAAGGTATACTCATTTTTTATGTCTTGTCTTTGGCATGTGTTGTTAAACTTTTTTTGAAGAAGCTATGTAATTCCTTCACAGAGGGAGATTGCAACATATAAGAGGGAGAAACCTTCTATCATAGAAAGTGTTGTTTTCAAATTTCATCATGCTATGACATGTTGTGTTTTCATCAATGCCAAAGAGGGAGATTGTTGGATAAAACTATCTAATTTTGTGTTGTCTTTGATGTTACACAAATGTCATATTAGTTGTCAATCTATGCTTACCGAGCTAGCTTGGTCAACAAGAAAGCTTTTCTTGTCTATTGAACATTGCTAGATATTACTCTACGAAAACAATGTCTACAAAGCTCACTTAGGAATTGAAAGGAATTCTAACAGGAAGCAGTGTTAATTGAGTTCTCATGGGTAATGAAGGAAAGTTGTTTAGATTCAGTGTTCACTGAGTTCACTCAGTTGCCAAAGCATTTTGCAAGTTCACAATGTTAACCAAGCTTCTATTGGTTAACATAGGGAATTATTTCAAGACCAGTGTTTACCGAACATGGTCGACCAATGAAGGATTTTTTTTTATTTGGGATATAAAGTTTAATAATTTCAAGTATTGATTCTAGCTAACTATGGTGATAATTATTGGTCACTGTAAATTGCAATTGAGTTGACTTGATAATCTAGATGGTATAAATAAAAGGTCAAGTTGAGATTCTAATGTATGGAGAGTATGCAAGTGTATTGATTGATTAAGAAGGAAAGTATTGAGTGAACTTGAAGGATGGTTAGTTAACCTTGTGGAGTAGCAAAGTAATATTCAATCAGGAAGGATCTAGCATGTAGCAAAATAGAGATCTATAATTAGCAATTTAGTTGCAACTCAATCAGGTCACTTCATTGTAACTTTCTTACCATTGTAGTGCAGTGACCCAAAATCTCTTAACAAAGTTAGTTTAGCAACCAGTTATAAATCCTCTAACAAGGTGACAATTCCATTGAATTTTTTAAAGACCTCTTGCAAGGCCACTTCTAACAAGGTGATTAAATCCTCTAACAAGGTCACACATAATAGTGTGTTTTGTAACCTTTAACGAGGTTGGCTCCTAACAAGGCTCACTTTAGAAGAGTGAAAAATAGTAACTAGTTACATTGGTAGTTTTTTCCATATAAGATTTCCACATTAAATCCTAGTGTCTCATGTGCTTATGGTATTTCTTTTATGCTTAATCACTATGAATGTTTAAGATTACTTAAAAGTAAATCACACTACTTTTACCAAGTTACAACAATTTTTGTGTGTTTATCGAATAATAGCAGCAATTAGTTTTATTGTTAACATCCAAGGGATTTGAAATATTTTATGCTAACTAATTCTCCCCCCCTCTTGGTTACTCCATCTATATTTTCAACATACTCTCCACATATGATTAAATTTTCTTTGACAAGTATGGTTGCTAATCTTGTCAGGCATTGATTTCAAAATATTACTATCAATATCAATTAAATACTTTGGTCTTCTAAATTTTTTTTTTGAAGGTTTTATAATCTTTTCCATTCCTTCAACATTCTGAACATCAACATAAGGTTGAGTGTTTTGCATACCTTGAACCGAAGATGATGTGCCTTGGTAATAAGATGCAAAAGATGGAATATCACCTACTTGACAGGTTGATGTTGTGCCTTCAACATGACATGGTGGAGTGTGTACATTGTCGGATCTACAAATTAGTGTCTCTTCAACATGAGAGGATGATATGAATCTAACATTGGAAGATGATGTAGCTTCACAATTCAATTCTCTTGTTCAGCATAACAGTCTCACTCATTCTCTTTGTCTTTCCATTTCTTCCTCTTTGTTTCTTTGTATCAATGGTTCTTGATCCTCTTCAAAAGTCAATTCTTCATTATTGCTTTGCAATTTTCTTTATTCACATAGTAGTTTCATTTTATCTCTTTTAATTTCCAAATCTCTCTCCTTGTCTTCATTTGTTTGAGTTGTTGGTTTCTTCCTTGGCATGATGATGGTTTCTTACTTTCAATTTGTAAATTAAAAATCATTCAAATACATATAAAAATTACAATTATTTTAATGAATACACAATATATATAGAAGAACTTGCCAAATTTCTAACCATTTCCAAATAACAATTCATTCAAACATACAAATTTCAATGAATTCACTATACATTAAAAAACATGTCAAATTATAACCAAATTTATCTTTATATATCAACAAACAATATTTAAAAAGGATTTCACTAAACTTTTCTATAGAAAGAATATTCAAAAATTCAATCCAATGATTGAATTTGGTGTTTGCTAGCTTCAAAAAGTCTACAAATAGTGTTTGGTAACTTCCAATAGCATGAACCTCATGTTTTCTATCAGAACAATAGAATGCATAATGGACAAAATGTAGAATATGGATTGAAAGGGACCCAAAATTGCTTTGTGACCATTTGTTGGTGAATTTCACATAGTGTGTATGCATAGTGCCCACTTTATAGTGTCTACATTCTTTATAGAGTGTACATGCTATAGTGTGTATGCACTATAGTATGTATGTACTATAAAGCATGTACACACTATAGTGCGTATGCACTATATGAAAACATATCTCTCCCTATCCAACCATCCCCCATCCCCTACTCTCTCTCTCCTCTCCCATCCTCTACTCTCTCTCTCACTCTCCCTCTCCCATCACCTACTCTATCTTACTCTCTTTCTCTCGTCCCCTACTCTATCACTCTCTATCCTCTCCCATCCCCTACTCTCTCTCTCCTCTCCCATCCCCTACTCTCTCACTCTCTCTCCTCTTCCATCCCCTACTCTCTCTCACTTTCCCTTTCTCATTGCCTACTCTCTCTCACCCTCTCTCCTCTCCCATCCCCTACTCCCTCTATCTCACACACTCTCATCCCTCCTCTCTCTTGGGCTACTCTCTCTCCTCTCCCATCCCCTAATCTCTCTCTCCCTTCTCCCATCCCATACTCTCTTTCTCTCTCCCGACTCTCTCCCCTCTCCCATCCCCTACTCTCTCTCACCTACACTCCTCTCCCATCTTGTACTCTCTCTCTCACTCCCATTCCCCTTCTCTCTCCCTCTCTTATAGCCTACTCTCTCTCTCTCCCATCCCCTAGTCTCTTTCATTCTCCCTCTCCTACTCCCTCTCCCACTACCTATTTTCTCTCTCAATCTCTCTCACATCCCCTACTCTCCCACTCTCTCTCTCTCAGGTCTCTCATCCCCTACTCTCTCTCACTCTCTCTCCTCTCCCATCCCCTACTCTCTAGATCTCTCACACACACTCTTTTTCGCCCCTCTCTCTCCCTCTTCCACTCCCTCTCCCATCGCCTACTATCTCTCTCTTTCTCTCTCAAAATCTCTCCCTCTCTACTCTCTCTCTCCTATCCCCTACTCTCACTCTCTCTCCCATCCTATTCTCTCTCTGTACCACCCCCCACTCTCTCACCCTCTCACACTCTCTCCCATCCCCTACTCTCTCTTTTACACATACTCCCATCCCCCCACTCTCTCCATTTCCCACTCCATCTCCCACCTCCTACTCTCTCTCTCCTTCTCCCACTCCCTCTCCCACCTCCTACTCTCTCTCCCATCTACTACTCTCTATCTCTAAGGCTACTCTCTCTCCTCTTCCATCCCCTACTCTCCCTCTTTCATAGACACACACTCCAATCCCCCCTCTCTCCCTCCTCCACTGCCTCTCCCACTACCTACTATCTCTCTCTCACTATCTCTCTCCCTCTCTACTCTCTCTCTCCCATCCCCTACTCTCACTCTCTCTCTCTCCCATCCCCTACTTTCTCTCACACTCTCTCCCATCCCCTACTCTCTCTCTCTCTTACACATATTCCCTTTCCCCCTCTCTCTCTCCCTTTCCCTCTCCCTCTCCCACTGCCTACTCTCTCTCTCCCTCATCCCCTCTCCCATCCCCTACTCTCTCTTTTTCACAGATAGACACTCCCATCCCCCTCTCTCTCCTCTCCCATCCCCTACTCTCTAGATCTCTCTCACACACTCCCATCCCCCCCCTCTCTCCCCTTCTCCCACTCCCATCTCTCATTCTCTTTCATCCTCTACTCTCACTCTCTCTCCCATCCCCTACTCTCTCTCACACTCTCTCCCATCCCCTAATCTCACTCTCTCTCCCATCATGTATTCTCTCTCTACCACCCCCTACTCTCTCTCACACTCTCACACTCTCTTCCATCCCCTACTCTCTCTCTTACACACATTCCCATTCCCTCTCTCTCTCCCTCTCCCACTCCCTCTCCCACTACCTACTCTCTCTTCCCCATCCCATACTCTCTCTCTTTCACACATTCACACACTCCCATCCCCCTCTCTCTATTCTCATGTTTCCTACTCTCTTGATCTCTCACACACACTCCCATCCCCTCTCTCTCTCTCCCTCTCCCACTCCCTCTCCCACTGCCTACTATCTCTCTCTTTCTCTCTCTCCCTCTCTACTCTCTCTCTCCCATCCCCTACTCTCTCACACTCTCACACTCTCCCCCATCCTCTACTCTCTCTCTCTTACACACACTCCCATCCCCCCTCTCTCTCCCTCTCCCACTCCCTCTCCTACCACCTACTCTCTCTCTTTCACACACACACACACCCATCCCACTATCTCTCCTCTCACATCCCCTACTTTTTCTCTCACTCGCTATCCCTCTCCCACTCCCTCTCCCACCACCTATTCTCTCTCTCACTCTCACTCTCACTCTCTCCCTCTCACTCTCACTCTCCCCTCCTCTGCTCTCTCTGCCACCCCCTACTCTCTCTCACATTTTCACACTCTCTCCCATCCCCTACTCTCTCTCTCTCACACACATTTCCGTCCCCCCTCTCTCTCCCTCTCCCACTCCCTTTCCCACCACCTTCTCTCTCTCTCTCTCTCTCTCTCTCTCTCTCCCCCCTCTCCCATTCCCTTCTCTCTCTCTTTCACACACATGCACTCCCATCCTCCTCTCTCTCTTTCTCTCCCTCTGCTAGTCTGTCTCCCATTACCTACTCTCTCTCTCTCCTCCATCTCCTACTCTCAATCTCTCTCTACCATCCTATACTCTCTCTGCCACCCCTACTATCTCTCACACTTCCTCTCTCTCCCATCCCCTACTCTCTCTTTCACATACCCACACACTCCCATCCCCCTCTCTCTCTCCTCTCCCATCCCCTACTCTCTAGATCTCTCTCACACACTCACATCCACCCTCTCTCCCTCTCTCTCACTCCCTCTCCCATCCCCTACTATCTCTCTCTTCCACCCCTACTCTCTCTCATACTCTCTCTCTCTCTCATGCTCTACTCTCTCTCACACACACTCCCATCCTCCTCTCTCTCTCCCTCTCTCTACCATCCCCTACTCTCAATCTCTCTCTCCCATCCCATACACTCTCTACCACCCCTACTCACTCTCTCAGACTTCCTCTCTCTCCCATCCGATACTCTCTCTTTGTCACCTCTACTCTCTCACACACTTCCTCTCTCTCCTATCCTATACTCTCTCTGCCACCCCTACTCTCTCTCTCCTATCCCCTACTTTCTCTCTCCCCTCTCCCATCCCCTACTGCCTCTCTCTCTCTCTCTCACTCACTCACTCTCTCTCTCTCTCTCTCACACACACACATCCCCCCCTCTCTCTCTTTCTTTACCTCTCTTCTTCCCTCTCTATGCACTATTTAGGTCTCAATAGTGCATGTGGACTATAGCATGCATGCACTATTGAGACCCAAATTTAAAAAGCTTTAAATAGCACATGCACACTATAGTGCACATGTGCTATAGGGCATACACACTATTCAAACCTTTGTATTCTACCAAGCCTAAGGGTTGGTTTTTCTTTGGAGATCCAACCCAAAGGTTTGGAGTTTATAAATTGGTCTGAGACGTATTTTGCTGCAAACATACAAAATGATTTATGTTTCTTGTGTTCTCTCCTTCAAGATTCCTTATGGTTGGGCATCAATAAGATCAGGTTACATGACATTGTAGGTCTTTGTGTTAGCTATCCAACCATATAATTTATTTTTTATTTGAACTATTTCAAGCCTTTCATCTATAATTTCTTTTGAATGTATGTCCATTTTTTGTCAAAAACCAACATGTACTAATTGTGTTGTATATTTTAGATCATTCATCAAATTTTGTGACAACTTAGCTTTTTAGAAACTAGACTCCATTCTACACACTTTGAAAAAAAGGAAGTTTTGACTTTAGATTAGTTTTCAATCATTTCTAAGGGAAGCACATAGATATATCACATTTTTGGGATGTTTCTTGTTAAAATATTCATTAAAAAAATACATATTATAAAATTACCTAAAAAATCTAGGATAAACAACATAGTGTTAAGTAACTTTTGACTAGAGTGACCAAAGAATTTCAAGAAAAAGTTAAAATTTTAGGGGGGCCACACTTATATTGTGTTATGTTTTTTTGGAATAAATAGTACCACTTTCCATAGCCCCCTTTTTTAAGGACCTAAAACTAAACCATTTTGAAAAAGAATTTAGTAGTTTAGAAACTAGATTCAAAAGACTACTACTTTTGTTTTTGTCATATCTTAAAATTTTGAGCGTAACTATCTTCAAATTCTTGTTGAAGTTAAAAAATTGTTGATTTCAGAAAAAAGGTGTCCACTTATACCTCCTTTTTGGCACCACAACTTGGTGCACTTGCCCATATATTAGATAAAAGAGGAAGATAAATGATAAAAAGAAACATGGTCAGATTAGTGGTGAAGATATATTTCCAACAAAAGGGACTTGTGAGTGGTTTTATAAGTAATCTAGGAAAAACTCATTAGAAAATAGTTCAATGAATTATTCATTATTTGAGAGGAACTTCCTCTCATGTTTTTCGTTTACTAGTAAGACTCCTTATATTTGTGGTTATGTCAATTCTTATATGACTAGAGATTTAGACAAAAGGAGATCTATTATAGGCTATGTGTTTATTTTTGTTAGGGTAGTGATTATTTGGACTTCTTGTAAGAAAAATGCGGTTTTTCTTTCCTCTACTAAGGCTCAATACGTTGCTCTTACTGAGGGGGATAAAGAGGGGATATGGTTACAACTATTGTTGGAGAGTTAGGGTTTAAATGATATTGCTTCAATCTATTTTGTAATACTAGGAGTGTCATTCATTTGTCTAAAAATTCAGATTTCCATAGTTGCACAAAGCATATAGAACCATGTTTCATTTCATTCGCCATGCTCTTGAAGTGGGAAGATTATAGTTAGAGAATATTGATACAAAGGTTAATCTAGTTGATATGTTTACACAAATTGCATCCCAAGAGAAGTATGAATTTTTTAGATCTTCTCTTAGAATTGTCATAGCCATAAGCATTCCAAGTGGGGCATATCTATGTGCAATACTAATTGGACTTCAAGTGGGAGATTGTAACAAGTATGGAATAAAGAATATATAACCATTCTAATTTTGTAGTCCAATCATTATTGTCTCTTCTACAATGGCTTTTTGTCTTCCACTAGTTGTGATTGAAAATGATATGTAAAACCAGTTAGATGTTGTTGTATTATTGTACCATAGAATTAATTTGAATAGATATATATTTTTCTTAAAGAGTGGATGTAGTGACATAGTCTAGACATTCTGGATGAATCACAATAAACTCTTGTGTATATTCTTGTACATGTTGATTTTCTTAGTTTTTAGTTCTATTTTTATTTATGTATTTTATTTCAGCTCAAAGTAGGATCTTTCATCTCTATGAAATATTGAATCTATGACCTCTTCCTCACTCCCATGTAGGAAAATTTTCATCATTCCTTAATGCCATGAGATAAGGAAGTGAAAATGGTTAGGACCTTGTGGAGGGAAAGAGAATTCATTAGGATTAGGATTGTTAACCAACACTATGATTTATTTGAGAAAATTCATAATTATGGTTTCTAACTTCATGTAAATTTTACAATAAAGTGGTGTTTAGAAAATCAATCTTGTACCATTTTCTTTAGTTATAGTTTCAAATTTTAAATTTATGTAACAAATATTAAAGATAACTTGATAAAAGTTTATTAAATAACTTTTTTTTCTTAGAATAAAAAAAAATTGGATAAGCTTATTTTCATTTTAATTTTTCTTATTAATTATTTTTTAAATGTAAATATTCACAAAGAATACCAAATAGCTTTAATTTTTAGTGTAAATAATTTTTGATTCACATAGAATGAATAATATAAAAATACAAAAAAAATACTATTTAATATAGTGGTACAATTTATACCATTGTTGTAGATTATTATCTTATCTTTGAACTTTTCAAATTTAATAAGTAGGAGATATTTCCATAGCAAGTCAGATTGTTATATTGCTAGTGTATTTTTTGAGTCAAACTCATTGACTGATGTCTAATGTTGATAGAAGTGAAGCACTGAGACATCTTCGAAGGTTACTAATCCTTATACTACTCTAGCTTGGGCATGCAAAATCCACTCTACTTACAATCCCGTTTGCAAAAATTTCACCAAATGTTGTGTCTTATGTACCATTCATTAGAAAGCCTCTTAGGCTCACAATTTGACAAGCAGGAATTATTTTCCATAGCAAGTCAAATTTGATATTACAGGATTCAATTTATGAACAAATCCATGCCAAGATCCATATCAAAATAAATAATTTTTAAAGTTTGAAGATGGATATGGTGTGCATCGTCGTGGACTTGCTCAAGTTGAAAAGGGATCCTTGCCCTCATTCATGACTCTTATTCCTTGACTTATTAAACAAATCTATTTTGTGTATATCCTATTTGGAATTGATCAATGGATAATAATAAATGAAGTTTTTCACCCATAGCAATTTATCTTGGAGAAGCCCATATGACAACCACTAGCATGTATAATAATGATCTTGGAGAAGTCTTCATATACAACCAATACCATGTATAATAATGTGAAAACACTTAAGATAAATCACTTCCAATTTATTATAAGTGAAATATTTTATAACTTCCTATATTTTTTTGGTTAGTATTTCAAACTTTAAAAATGATTTGAATGTCCCCTTCCAAGGTCAAATTCCTCCACAACTAGGGACGATGTATCCCCTCAGAATACTTAGGTTGTCTCAAAATCAATTGGAAGGCCCCATCCCCATCAAACTAGCAGGTTGCCACTCTTTGCACATTCTCATACTATCTTTTAACCATTTGAGAAACACTATCCTTCCAAAGCTTGGCCTTCTTTCAAAATTAAAAATCCTTAATTTAGGGAAAAACCACTTGATAGGCACACTCCCACCTTTCTTAGGAAACCTATAATTTTTAACTGAGTTCAATGTTTAACACAGTACATTGCATGGTAGTATTCCTATTTAATTATGCATGCTCACTCTACTTACAACATTTGATCTTCATGAAAATAATCTAACAGGCACAATACTACCATACCTAGGAGGTCTATCATCTTTAAGTGGTCTCCTTTTAGGGAGAAATAGTCTCCATGGTAGAATACCTTTTGAATTGGGTATGCTTACTCAACTTCAAATAATTCATCTTTGTGAAAATAATATAACAGGTACAATACCACCTATTGGATAGTGTTGTCCTTGATGTCACACAAAATGTCATATCAGTCTTTAATCTCAATTAACCGAGTTCAGACAATGATAACCGAGCTCACTCGATCATCGAAGAAAATAAAACAGACAGTGATAACCGAGTCATCGAAGAAAATAAAATAGACAGTAATAACCGAGCTCACTCGGTCATCGAAGGAAAGATGGAGAAGTTAGTTTTCACCAAGCTCACTCAGTCATCGAAGGAAATATGGAGAAGTCAGTTTTCACCAAGCTCACTCGGTCATCGAAGAAAAGATGGAGAAGTCAGTTTTCACCGAGCTCACTCAGTCATCAAAGTGGAGTCGGTTTCACCGAGCTCACTCGCTCATCACAGGGAACTCAGTGCTTACCGAGTTCACTCGGTGACTGAAGGATTTCACAAAATTCTCTGTATTAATCGGGCTCAGTCGGTTAACACAGGAATTATTTTTGAACAGAGTTTACCGTGCTGGGTCGACCAGTAAAGGGATTTGTTAAATCTTGCAATTCAGTCGATTGTTGGAATAATTGTTTTCCAAGTTATTTGAGCCGACTTGATAATTTGAAATATATATATATAGAGAGAGTTATTCAAGTTGTAAAAGTGTGTAAAAAAAAAAGGTGTAAAAACAAGTGAAGAACAAGAGAAGCAAGGATGCGAAAGCAAATACTTGGATAAGAGGAGACTGAGCGAATCCTGATGAAGGATTAAAGGAGTTGTAAAGTTGTATTTGATCAGTAAGGATCCAATCAAACCGAACAGAGATATGTAGTCAGCAAAAGATAAGTTGTATATTATTTAGGTCACTTCATTGTTGCTTTATAACCTTTGCAGCAGTGAATCCAAATCTCTTAACAGAGTTGGTTTAACAACCATTTTGTAAATCCTCTAACAAGGTGACAATTTAGTTGAATTGTTCTAAAGACCTCTAGCAAGGCCACTTCTAACAGAGTGTTTAAATCCTCTAACAGGGTCACACCTAATAGTGTGTTTTTGTAACCATTAACAGGGTTGGCTCCTAACAGGGCTCACTTCAGAAGAGTGAAAAATAGTAACTAGTTACATTGGTGGTTTTTCCTATATTGAGTTTCCACGTTAAATCTGGTGTCTCTAGTGTTTGAGTTTGTTGAAGTGTTTTGATATCAGTTCTTAATGATTTTTATTATTTGCTGCAATATCAAGTTTCAGTAATTTATAAAATAGATCAAACTTTTAGAAATCTAAGGGACTGTGAAATGTTTTTAAAGTAACTGATTCACCCCCTCCCCCTCTCAGTTACTTCATTCTCATTTCCAACAATTGGTATCAAAGCTTTTGGTACTCGCAGGAGGAGATTTCAAGGATCTAAGAAAAAGATCAAGATGTCTTACAAAAGAGAAATTCCAAAACTTAATAGAGATAACTTCTCAGCATGGCAAGGACTGATGAAACTTCATCTAGCTACTATTGGTGATACTGGACTGAAATACCTTGAATAAAAATATGAAGAACCTTCTAGCACATTGTCAGTCAATGATATTGCTGAAAAGAAAACTCACAACAACATGATGATAGACATAGCATTTGCTCTCAGCTATGAAGAATTTGATGACATTAAGGAGTGCAAAATCACCTTTGACATGTGGAACAAGCTAAAAGAAATCTATGGAGGGGATGACAATGTGAGAAGAGAAAAAGCAAAAAGTCTAAGAGGACAATTTGATCAAATGAGGATGAGAGAGGATGAAAACATTGCAAAGTATGTTGAAAGAGTTAAAGCATGTATAAGTGCAATCAGGGCAGCTGGTGGTGACATCAAAGGAGAAACAGTTGTAAGCAAAGTTCTTAGAACCTTGCTTCCTGTTTATGCAATCAGAGTGTCTACAATTCAGGAAAGAAGATGTGAAGCAAATCATCAGATAAATCTTGAGGCCATAGTTGGGAGATTAACTGCATTTGAACTAGATAACTTTGACAACTATGTTCCAGCTTCCAAGAACATGGAATCAGCATTTGAGGCCAAACTTTCACTCTAGGAGAAAAGCAAAAAGAAACTTCAGTCAAAAAGTGAAGATGAATCAGATCTAAGCTCAGACAGTGATCTTGAAGTAATTGAAGCTCTTCTAGCAAGAAAATACTCCAAAGGCAGAGGAAAATATAAAGGTAAAGTTCCTCTAGTATGTTTTTCATGTGAAGAAATTGGTCATATTAAAGCTAGGTGCCCGAAAAAGTAGAACAATGATGAAAAGAAGGATCATAAATGGAATGGCAAGAAAGATTTCAAATCATTCAAGAACAAAGGTAAAAAATCATGTTTCATGGCTGAAAATTCTAAAGATTCTGATAATAGTGAGGATGAAATTGTTTATATTGTTGTTAAAGATGATTCTGACAATGATGAGGAAGATAAAATTGCTCTTATCTCTCATATAAGTAAGAATGATACATGGATTATAGACAGTGGTTGCTCACATCATATGACTGGTGATAAAACTAAGTTTGATCAGTTTGAAGATTATGATGGTGGCAGTGTAAGGTTTGGTAATAATGAACCTCATTTCATAAAAGGAAGAGGAAGAATATGTCTAACCAAAGAACTTGTTTTTAATAATGCCTATTGGGTTGAATGTCTCAAACATAATTTGCTAAGTGTGGCACAGTTACTCAATACTAGATTCAAGGTGGAATTCATGCATGGAAAGGCAAGACTGTTGAATGAGCAAGGAAAGCTGATAGGATCTAGCACCCAAACTAAAGGTAACTTATTCTATCTAGAACTTGGTGAATGCTCATGTTTTATTGCTCAAATTGAAGAGAGTTGGTTATGGCATAAAAGGTTGTGTCATGTCAATTTTGATAATTTGATAAAAATAAGCAAATTCAAGAAAGTAAGAGGCATTCCTAACATTAAGAAACCTGAGGTTCATCTATGCAAGAACTATCAGATTGGTAAAATGGGAAGGACTAGTTTTAAAGGTAAAAACTATCAATCTGAAGATATATTAGAAATTGTGCATACTGATTTATGTGGACCTATTGGAATAGAAAGCTATACTAGAGAGAAATTTTTTATTCTCTTTGTTGATGATTACTCAAGAATGATGACTGTCATGTATCTAAAAAATAAATCAGAAGCATTTGAGAAATTCAAATGGTATTTGATAAGAGTAGAAAAAGAAACAGGGAAAAGACTAAAATGTTTAAGGTCAGACAGAGGTGGTGAATTCATTTCACATGAGTTCAATAACTTCTACATTGAAAGAGGTATTAAAAGATAGGTTTTAGCACTAGGAACTCCAGAACAAAATGGAACAGCTGAAAGAAGAAATAGATCCATTATGGATTGTGCAATAACCCTGATGATAGAAAATAACATTGCTATCAAATACTGGAAGGAAGCCATCAGCACTGCAGTTCATAGATTAAACCGAGTACAGCTGAAAAAGGACTCATTCAAGACTCCCTATGAATTATGGTATGGCCACAAACCCAATGTAAGTTATCTAAAAGTATTTGGAAGCAAATGTTATATTTTGAAAGAATCTAGAAAAGGAAAATTTGATGTAAAAGGTGATGAAGGAATATTTTTGGGATATTCTTGCAAAAGCAAAGCATATAGATGTTTAAATCTATCCACTCAAAAGGTCATAGAAAGTACACATGTGAAAATTGATGAGTTTGCAGACAAATCAGAAGAAGAAAGCAAAAAGGTACCTGAAAACTACAAGAGATTTGTTTACATTGAACCATATACTATACCAAGTATACCGTTGACTCAAGAATCCTCAACTCCTGAGTCTTCAGTAACCGAGTTGCAAATAGTTCAAACCAAGCCTCGGTAACTTTCAGACACTACCGAGCAAGTGTCTATCGAGTCTGAATCAACCGAGCCAATATCTACTAAGCCAGAACAGCAAGAATCTGAAGTACAGAAGGATAACAATGAAATTCATTCAAGAGGCAAGGAACCTATATTAGCAAAATATGTCAGAAGACATCATGCACCAGATCAAATCATTGGAGACAAATCTGAAGGAACCCTGACAAGAAGTAAGTTGAAAAATACTTGTTTACTTGCTGATTTTGAACATAGAAGTATTAAGGATGCACTGGCAAATGATAGTTGGATTGAGGCAATGAATGAGGAATTAGAACAGATAGAGAAAAAAAAGACATGGACTCTTGTACCCAGGCCTAAAGACAAGAATATAATTGGAACCAAGTGGGTATTCAGAAACAAGTTGACTGAAGATGGTAAGGTATCCAGAAACAAAGCTAGATTGGTATGCAAAGGATACTCGCAAGAAGAAGGTATAGATTATGGAGAAACTTTTGCTCCTGTTGCAAGATTGGAAGGAGTCAGAACCTTACTTGCATATGTTGCTCACAAAGGATTCAAAGTTTATCAGATGGATGTCAAGTCAGCATTCCTCAATGGAATACTGGATGGAGAAGTTTACATTGAACAACCTGAAGGTTTTGTTGATCCAGATAAAAGGAACATGGTCTACAAATTACATAAGGCACTATATGGTCTGAAACAAGCTCCTAGAGAATGGTATGAAAGATTGCATAATTATCTTATTCAGATTGGTTTTCAAAGAGCTAATAATAATAGTAGCTTGTATATAAAGGAAGGTCCAGATAATAAGATTGTCTTGGTAGAAATATTTGTAGATGATACTGTTTTCACAGGGCATGATGATCTTTGCAAAGAATTTTCAGAACAAATGAACAAGGAGTTTGAAATGTCTATGTTTGGTGAGATAAAATTCTTTGTTGGTCTTCAAATCCAACAAAATAAGAATGGCATCTTCATCACTCAGTCAAAATACATCGAGGAGATATTGAAAAAGTTTGGTATGGAGGACGATAAACCTATTGGAACTCCTATTTGTACTGGATTGAAACTTACAAAAGATCATGAATCCAAAGAGGTAGATCAAACATTGTATAGATCTATGATTGGAAAATTGCAGTATGTAGTTCATACCAGGCCAGATATTGCTCTGGCAGTTGATATTGTTGCAAGATTTTCAGCAAAACGAAGAGAAACTCACCTGATGGAAATCAAGAGAATAATGAGATATTTGAAAGGAACTAAAGATTATGGGCTATGGTACAAATTTGGAGGTAATTTGGATTTGAAAGTTTTTACTAATGTTGATTAGGCAAGGAACCTTGATGACAGAAAAAGCACAAGTGGAGGAGCATTCTTTCTTGGAAAGAGATTGGTTTCTTGGACAAGCAAAAAGCAAAATTGTACATCCCAATCTACAGCAGAGGCAGAGTATGTTGTTGCAGCAGTAAATTGTTCTAATATTGTTTAGTTTAAGCAACTATTGCAAAGAATGAAGATGGAAATCAAAGAACTAGTTGTTATGTTCTGTGATAATACAAGTGCAATCAATATATCCAAGAATCCAGTGATGCATTCCAAGACCAAGCATATTGCAATCAAATATCATTTTGTCAGAGAATTGGTTCAAGACAAGGAGATCAGATTGGAATATGTCCACACAAAGGAACAAATTGCTGATATATTCACAAAGCCCTTGTCTAAGGATGCATTTTTATATCTTAGAGGTAAGTTAGGGGTCATTCCCCTATCTGAAGTTCACTAAAGGAAGCTTTAGTGATGCAGCCACGCATACCAGATTGAAGATCTATCTGTTGATGCAATTTAATCAGAAATCATTACATATGAATCAATACTATAGGTACATTGCAATTCACTTTACTTCTGTTGTCTTTGGCATGTGTTGTCAAAGAGGGAGAGATTTACTGTCATATCCTTCTGAAATTTATGAGACTTAAAAAAATCTGCTATGAAGCTCCTTAAAAGAAGGAAACTAGTGAAAGAGGGAGAAGTCTATTATCTTGTTTTCAAAATTTCATTCTATTATGACATGTTGTGTTGCCATCAATGCTAAAGAGGGAGATTGTTGGATAGTGTTGTCCTTGATGTCACACAAAATGTCATATCAGTCTTTAATCTCAATTAACTAAGTTCAGACAATGATAACCGAGCTCACTCGGTCATTGAAGAAAATAAAACAGACAGTAATAATCGAGTCATCAAAGAAAATAAAACAGACAGTAATAACCGAGCTCACTCGATCATCGAAGGAAAGATGGAGAAGTCAGTTTTCACCGAGCTCACTCGGTCATCGAAGGAAAGATGGAGAATTCAATTTTCACTGAGCTCACTCGATCATCGAAGAAAAGATGGAGAAGTTAGTTTTCACCAAGCTCACTCGGTCATCAAAGTGGATTTGGTTTCACCGAGCTCACTCGATCATCATAGGGAACTCAGTGCTTACCGAGTTCACTCGACGACTGAAGGATTTCACAGAATTCTCTGTATTAACTGGGCTCAGTCAGTTAACATAGGAATTATTTTTTAACAGAGTTTACCATGCTGGGTCAGCCAGTAAAGGGATTTGTTAAATCTTGCAATTTAGCCGACTGTTGGAATAATTGTTTTCCAAGTTATTTGAGCCGACTTGATAATCTAAAAAAAAAAATATATATATATATATATAGAGAGAGAGAGAGAGAGAGAGAGAGTTATTCAAGTTGTAAAAGTGTGTGAAAAAAAAAGGTGTAAAAACAAGTGAAGAAACAGAGAAGCAAGGATGCGAAAGCAAATACTTGGATAAGAGGAGACTGAGTGAATCCTGATGAAGGATTAAAGGAGTTGTAAAGTTGTATTTGATCAATAAGGATCCAATCAAGCTGGACAGAGATCTGTAATCAGCAAAAGATAAGTTGCATATTATTCAGGTCACTTCATTGTTCCTTTATAACCTTTGCAGCAGTGAATCCAAATCTCTTAACAGAGTTGGTTTAACAGCCATTTTGTAAATCCTCTAACAAGGTGAAAATCCAGTTGAATTGTTCTAAAGATCTCTAGCAAGGCCACTTCTAATAGAGTTTTTAAATCCTCTAACAGGGTCACACCTAACAGTGTGTTTTTGTAACCATTAATAGGGTTGGCTCCTAACAGGGCTCACTTCAGAAGAGTGAAAAATAGTAACTAGTTACATCGGTGGTTTTTCCCATATTGGGTTTCCATGTTAAATCTGGTGTCTCTAGTGTTTGAGTTTGTTGAATTGTTTTGATATCAGTTCTTAATGATTGTTATTATTTGTTGCAATATCAAGTTTCAGTAATCTGTAAAATAGATCAAACTTTTAGACATCTAAGGAACTGTGAAATGTTTTTGTAGTAACTGATTCACCCCCTCCCCCTCTCAGTTACTTCATTCTCATTTCCAACACCACCTTCCCTAGGAAAATTTTCCTCTTTAGTCATATTGTATTTGGATCAGAATAGACTCCATGGTAGTATTCCTTCTGAATTGGGTATTCTTTCTCAACTTGAACATATTTATTTGTATAAAAATAATTTGATAGGTACAATACCACCTTCCCTAGGAATTTTTTTATCTTTAATCTTATTGTATTTGCATCAGAATAGATTCCATGGTAGTATTCCTTTTGCATTGGGTATGCTTAGGCAACTTGAACAACTTCCTCTTTATGAAAATAATCTAAAAAGTACAATACCACCTTCCCTAGGAAATTTTTCATCTTCAAGATTATTGTCTTTGCATCAAAATAGACTTTATGGTAGAATACCCTTTGAATTGGGTATGCTTACTCAGCTTGAAGGTCTTTATCTTTATCAAAATAATTTGATAGGTTCAATACCACCTTTATTTGGAAACTTCTCCTCTTTAATCATATTGTATTTGGATAATAATAGACTCCATGGTAGCATTCCATTTAAATTTGGTATGCTTACTCAACTCAAATTACTTTCTCTTTGGGGGGAACCACTTAATAGGCACAATCCCACCCTCCCTAGGAAACATGTCCTCTTTAATTGCATTGTATTTGAACAATAATGGACTCCATGGTAGTATTCTTATTGAGTTGGGTATGCTTACTTAGCTTACAAATATTTCTATCTCTTACAATAGCCTAACAGGTGTGATTCCATTTTAGATATAGCAAACTATCAAGGTTGTGAAACTTAATAGAAAACCAAGTCACTTGAGAAATCCTATGCTCTCTCTCTAATTTTGCTCGAGCAAAAATACTATACATAAATTTGTTTCATAAGTTTTTAGTCACCAAAACTAACTACAAACATTCACTCAAGGAAATATATAGATAGTCTAGCTGGTCTCCCACAACAAAGATATATTGCTCTTCATCACAATGTACCAACAAGAAAAATATGTTTCAATTGAAGAAGGTGCCAAATTTGGAGAAAATAGACTTATCTCCTAACAAGATGAGAGGAATATACTTGATGTTTTCCCATACTACAAAGATGTAAATATATTGCATATTTTTTAGCCATTTATGTAGCAAACATTGTTATTGATACATGTGTAAATAAATATCTAAAGAAATTCTATATATTTAAGGATTATAAATTTATGTTCTTGACATTATTTGCATCCATATTTATAGACATGCCATTTTTTAGCTTCAATAAAATGAATTGAATTCTTATTTACCATTGCTTTAGAAAGTCATTTGTTTATATAATATGGTCATCAAAATTATGGTATGTCAAAGAAACCTTTATTTTGGGGCATATAGAAAGTCTATCAAAAGAAATGGTTATAAATGTTCATCTTATAATCATTATCAATTCTTAAATTTATAACACATTTTTGGAAGGGGTCACCTATGAGGCATTTAATAATATATTAAAAAACTTTTTTGTTTTTCGTTTTAACAAGATGAGAGTAAACATACTTGATGTTTTTCCATACTCTAGAGATGTAACTCTGCCATGCATTTATTTTATCCATTTATGTAGAAAACATCATTATTGATACATGTTAAATAAATATTTAAAGAAACTCCAAATATTTAAGGAGTATAGATTCAAGTATTCTTAACATTGTCACGTCATCCCTATTTATGTTTATAATATTTGCAAATCATATTATCTCTAACATTGTTGTGACCCAACTACTAATCTAGTTGTTTATCAACCGATATCAAATGCATGGCCTTTATGATTTTGTATAAAAGGAATTGAATTCTTAATCATGATAGCCTTAGAAGGTCAAATTTTATGTAATATGTTCTTGGAAACCATTACATCTCAAGCAAACCTTTATGTTGGGACACACAGATAATTTAACAAAATAAATGGTTATAAATTTTGTATATGACAATGGTGGTCACATGTGTATGATAAGTACTCTCATTTTGTGTTCACTATCAGTTCTTGAGTTTTAAATGAATTAATGTTGGAAGAGGTCACCTATGAGGCATTTGATAAATTATTAATGACATTTCATTATTATTAAACTTAATTAGTAGCAAGGATTTAGATTCTTAAAAAACCACAGCTAGAGGGCTTTATGTAACAACACACTAAATATAGAAATACATCAAAATTGGTTAAGAGTAAAACCACCAAAAGGTAACTACAGACAATGACTACTCAGCTTAAAAGTATTAAGATTACCATCACAATACAAAAAATTACATGTATTATTAGAAAGCAATGAAACCATACACCAAAATCAAATATTACAAAACCATATAAACACGAAGACTATTCCTCCTAAAATTAAATAAAAGAGACTTATTTTTAAATGCCCCATAGGGAGGGAGTTGATAGTAACCACAACCATCCAAGAGTTAAGCATTGCAAGGGAATTTGAGATTGTAGACCAAAAGGTATATAATATGGCTCCAATAATATATAAGAAACTTAAATCTTTTTTATTAGCCATATTCCCCTCCATCTATGTCAAAAATATTTCATAGAAAAGCCATACGGAAGTCTCATAGTTGTAGATAACCTAAAGATTGAATCTAAAAATGCTTCCCATCTTTTATTGCATCTCAAACATTTTTTTTCAAATTCTTGCCTTACATTTCAAATAGACCAACTCTAATTCAAAAACCACCTTTGGGTTGGTAGGGAGAGAATTAACCACTCCGAGCATTATGTCCACTTTGAGGTTAGCATGCTCCTCTTTTCACTATCAAAGAGGTGGGTAGAACTATTAGTTCTTGAATTTTTTGGCCTACTTGTGGAATAATCAACATCTTTCTCATCACACTCCATATCCTTATTTTCCCTATCTTGCTTCTCAATATTCTCATTCCCCTATTTAGTATTGTCCTTAAAATCTTATTCATCCCAAAAAAGCTTTTGCTTTATTTGGAGGCCTACTAGCTACCTAATCGATCTACATGGAGTGTTTTGATCCTCTTCCTCTTCATTGTTCACCTCCTAGATGATTTTTTTTTTTTTTTTCTTATTTAGGGTAGAGAATTTTTTTGTTTTCAAGTCACTTGGCTTAGGGAACTAGAGATGAAAATATAACAAACATAAGGTTTCTTTACAAGATTCAATCATAGTGGAACTTGGAAACATATTTCTTCTTACTTGGCCTTGGCATGTCAATGATATATCAAGAAAGTGAGACTAATAAACAGGGGTCTTATAGGCTTGGGTGGTATAATTCTAGATGAAAATGGCAAAGTCTAAAAATAAGGCCTTGATGCAAGGGAATTTTTTCATACCCTAGTTGTGAACCCTCCGCTTTTCATCAAATATAGAATCTTTTATAGAATTAAGAAAGAAATAAAGAATATAAATAATTTTATGATTCTTTTTCAATGCTTAAAGAGATGCATGTAGTAGCAATAATAAAACTTAACACTCCTTTTAAATGGTAACCACTTCTTAAGAATGACACAAACCTTTTCACAAGTTGGTGTTACCTAAGCTCTATCATATCCAAAGGTAGTGATTTCTTCTTAGTCTATCATTTTCAACTGACCAACTCATTCTCGAGTTTATTCCTTAAGAGGAACCTATTACTCTTCTAAATAATCTCCTCAATAATTTCAAGAGAGATGCATCCAACAATACCTCTCCTCTATTTCTCGAAATTGGAAAATTGGACTAATGAAACCTCGTCAAACATGTTTTTTGATTTGATCGATATAATAATAAAATTAGCCCTCTTTAGAAATATATCATATAATGGAATCATTCTTGGAATAATATGGATTAGTAAGATAGATAAGGACATGGTCACTATTCATATTTATAAAAAAATGACCAAGATAATTCACTCCATAGAACAATTTGTAACCCTTAGATATGGTTAGGAAAACTTTTGTTATCATATAGTGATTTAAAAAAATTATAAATACCAATATTTTTTGGGGGCTATAATCATTAACCTACCCTCCCAATATAATAATCTCATTTGATTAATATTTCCCCACAAGTGAGGGTATTTTCATCATAGAATACAAGGAGTACGATCCTCCACAAGAGAGGGAATAATAAATATTAAAATGGCCATATAAGATTTGTTTAACATGCCATATCATCATTTAAGGGTCTTCCTTATAGGTTGTGTAATTTTCATGATTCACCAAAGGCAAGCTAACAAGAATAATACACCTCAAGGATCATTTAGTGTCATATTGGTTAAGGAAATTCTACATGCCCATGTCAAAATGTTGGAATCAGTTCTATACTCAAATTTAAGATAATATTATTTTGGTTTAATTCAATATTACTAGTTTTACTTTAGTTAAGTTTATTTAGGACAATGCATTTGCATATTAGTTGTCATATAAATATGTAGGAGTTATCATATCATTTTGAGACATGGTGTTGGAGAAATCCACGTTAGTTGGAATTAGCTTTGGCATATCATCCTTATTTTTGTATGAGATCAACTTATTTCATATATTTCATTATCATTCTCTCATTCTTGTGCATAATTTGATGTACAATGGAGGAGATTCACCATTGGTGGACACATGTTTATACCATTTTTTAGTTGATAAGTTTTTTCTTTCATTGATCCTAATTATCGTGCACTACCTATATATTTAGGCACATCAATGTTGTTCACATCATTTAATATTGATTTGAGTATCCATTATTATTTGATAAGTATTGAACCAATCATTTGGTCAGAAAATTTTTGTCACTATTTTTGCTAGCAATGGAGTTTCCTGATCTTGGAATTTTTAATATTTTCCTTGGGAAAATTATTACACATTCATCATTTATTTCTCTTGGTAAAAAATATTAGAAAACAACCATAGTGAAGACCCAAACTAATAAAGTACAAAGAAAGAGGCATCATAACCAACACAGGCTATCAGTTATCATACCTACTAGAATTTGGGCATCCTCCCCTCTTGAGAGTGTGAATAGCTTCCTAGAGAGAATGGACATCTCTCTAACTCCTCCAAGTTGTAACAAATTATAGTGTTACAATTGGTTACCCTTTTATAAAGGAAAATGCTAACAAAAGTAAAACTATTCAATTTCAATGATATTAAAGTGGCATTATTGTTTAGAATTTAAAAATAAAGTAAATTGATAAAATGGGAAAATGGGAAAAGTTCAAGATTATTATTTTTAATAATTATTTGGAATAATAATTGATATATGTTTCTAATTTTTTATGATGATTTTTTAGTATCTGAAAAATGTTGAATATTAGGGGTTTAGTTCCCACCAAAAAACTATATGTAAACAAATTTTTCCCCCATTCAGATCAAAATATGTTATAAATGACATATATGGCTAGTAGAATAAAAAATAAAAAATAAGTTTTTGACCTATATTTCTCTTTTATTTAACAATTCCAATTCTAATTCATTTGAAATTGATAGTTTTCATCTCCCACGTTATTTCTCATAAAAAATCTATGCCATCCAAAAAAATAATTATGCATTTTGGAAGAGGACTCTCTTTACACTGTATACTTTTCAAAAAACATTGATATGATTTTCTATTTTTTTGTTTTTCAAAATCAACATCTTCATCTATTAAAATATGTACTTTAGTAATTTTCAATTATAATATATTATGTCTAATTAAAACACTATAGATCCTATATAAGCACATTCTTGACTTTGAGATCTATAAAATAGTATTTTTATAAAAATTTATAAAGAGCAAGACTCAATCAAACATCACTAATCTAAAATAATTTTAATTCTGAAGTAATTAGACACAAGTTACTATAAAATGTATTTAATAGATATTTCAAATTGGAAAAGTTGAACCACTTGTATAACTTAGCTAAAATGAATCTAGTTGGACCATATTTTGACACCAAAATTGATTTTTAGTTAGAAACAGTAAAATTCAGTTGCTTTGATAAGTTGGCCTAAAATTTGACACAACTTTGTGCTTCTACCCTCTCAAGTGAGTCATTTTCCATGATGCCTTCCCTAAAAAATGATTGATCTCAAAGGAGTAAAAAATCAACTAATTAATCTTGGAAAAATTGTTAGCAAAATATTTGGTGAGATTTAAATATCCTTCTTGTCTACAGTGATCTAGTATCCCTCATAGGATTTTCTAAATGTTTTAACCACCTCTTATGTATTTTATAAGTCTAGTGGTTGTATCAAGGATTAAAAAGCTAAACTTTGTGTGTAATGAAAACCATAGAAATTAACATGTGGTTTCAAAACTTGGTCATAGGTTTAAATCCATGAAGACTATGATAAGTGATGCTAAAAGGTGGATTTTTGGCAATGAGAAAATGTCTCTCATAGGGTTTGCAGAATGATTTGATTTCCTATTCTATCTTCTATAATTCTAGTGGTTCTATTGGGCATTAAAAGTTCAATATTTTTGTGTAATGACAACCCTAGTAGTTAACACTTCTTTTGATAAAACTCTCATAGTCCCAAAGGAGTCTTATTCCTTTAAATTTATTATTTATGTAGGTTCAATAATTTTCTATTGTAGATCAAGTCTATGTTCCTAGTTTTATTTTAGTTATCCATCTATAGTAGCATCATCCTAAAAATGCTTTGCAGATCCATTAAAACTCATCTTGGACAAGCTAGGAATGAGGGACTCCATTTGGTATTTATTCTTTTCAATCTTTTGGAATTGTCAAATTTCTTACATAAGTTTGGGAGACCCAAAGTTCTAGGTATGTAAATATCAAGATAATATGCATTAATTGTAGGTTTCATACATAAATTTAAGAAAAATATATGGTTAGTGATATTTGATGTTTGAGTTGCAAAAAGAATAAGGGAATCACTAAATTTGTCGAAGGTCAAGGTTTTAGAGGATGTTGATTCACTCCCCATGCAACCCCCCTTTCCCTCACTCCCCACCCCACAAACTACCTTTCCTATTGTTCTAACAATTGGTATTAGAGCACAATTCTCTTGTCCAAGGTTTTACCACCTAAGACAAGAGATTTGAGATATGAAGAGGTATAAGCTTGATTAACCCCATGAGAATCAGAAGCTAAAGTTAAGGATGACCATAAATAAAATCAGTGAGATGAAAGACAAATTGAAGAAGTCACTTAATAGAAGGAATGAAATTTCACAAAAAATTGAATGAAACTACATATTAGGAAGAGGTGATTGAGGAACTATCTAATGTAAACATGTCCAAAGAATCTAATGCTACCATAGTTGATATGCTAGAAGAAAATCACAGTCTTACTAAGTGAATGAAATCACTGAAAAAAGAATAAGTACTACAATCTACTAGGTTGTGTAAAGTGGTAGGATAATATAGGAAAGATAAAGATGATAAATGAATGATTAAAGAAGATAAGAGACAAATCATTGCAAAATTGGATGCCAAGGATGAAGAAATTACAAGGTTGACTAAGGTTCATTATGTTGGAAGTATAAATTGGACACCAAGATACTAAGAGAGGGGAGGGTGAATTGGGATTTAAACACTTGTACTTTTCTTTAAATCACCACTTCCTTATGCATGTAAAACTTGTAAAAGTAAATGTGTTCTAACATATAGATGTAATCTATCACATGCCTAAAAATTTAACACATAATACAATATTTGATTACCTAAAACCCCTCCAAAGTGAAGGTAAAACTATGGTGGGGATGACACATACAAATCTTCAGTATTGTAGTAATAAAGTCAACTAGTTAGGGTTACAATATTTGACCATAAAATATGATCTACCATGTGAGCGATCTACCTTTTTATAAGCTTTTGAAACTATTAGGTCTCACCATGTTAGAGGATTTTACAATTACAATAAAGTAAGGATTTTGTTAGGTGATTTACATAGATCTATTAATACCAATATATTAAAAGATTTACCCTAATTCAATCAACTAGAACTAATTCATTACTTGACCCTTGGTTTTATCTGCAAGATGACTTCAGGTCTCCTCTTTGCAAACTAATCCTCTCTCTAATCTAATAAAGCTTTTCTAACCCTTCACTACTCTAATTAGGTTACTTTCTCTATTAAGAAATAACATAACACTTCTACTTGATTCTACCCTCATCATGATCCTTCACTTCACCATATGTATATTACTCTCCTCTTCTCTTTTTCTATCACACTTTACTTCCCATCTAGGTTAAGATCTCTATTTAAAGAGTTTCATAGATTTTTCTAGATGTTTCCTAGTTTAACCTCATCATCTGACTCATTCATCATGGAACATAGGGATCTATGATCCATGTAACATCTTCTATAACAATGTCTACAAACATTAAATACCATGACCATGTTGGCTTGATGCATTTTACCTCAAAGTTTGTATCATTCCTGAATTGTATGTAAACTCTACATTGCTCGACACTTACTATTTCTATCACTTAGCACACATTGTATATTATTTTGACACTTGGTCTCTATTATGATTGACATCTTTTGTGTAGCTCGACATGAATATTCTTGATCTACTCCATGGGTATTGGACTCAACTTGTATAGAAATACTTAGCCACCAACATATTACTTGGCTCCTATGGAGCTCAATAAATATGTCTCTATATAATTCTATCAATGACTCAACCTATGTAGGGTAGCTCAGTCACAGTGTTGACTTTCTGACTTTTCCTTGTATATGATTAAGTGTTTGACACTAATAGAAAATAATATTTAGAGATACCAACACATTATGATATGATAAATCGTCTACTTAGTGAAAATCATGAGATTTCTAGAAATATGAAAGAGATTGTGAAATTAAGAATAGAAAATGAAATTTTGAAGAATTAAATGACATATGAGGAGAAAGCTAATGAAATAATAAAGAGATCAAAGGAAATCATAAAGATATTCGATGAACAACTTAGAGGATAGAGACAACTAAAAGACACATATGGAATAGGCTATACCAAGAATCCTGCTACCAAGAAAGGATAATCATCTAAGAAAGTTGAATAAAGGAATATCTATACAAATCCCAAGCCAAGGAAACCTACATGATATCACTATGGGAAGTTAGGACACACATCAAATGTCTGCAAGAGAAAAATTGACAATTCTATTATCACTCCTAAATTTGATGCTTATTGTTATCATCGCATTAAGTATGGGCATCAAGCATATGATTGTAGATCCAACTTTAATTAGTCCCCTATGAAGTATGCATTCAATGGTTATTTCTATACTTGCAACAAATTTGGGTATAAGTCTCAAGAATGTAGATCATAGAAGAAGTTTAACTGGTCACCAATAAAGAAAGGTAATACAATCAATTAAGACTATAATTAATGGTATTCTTGTACTACATGTGGAAAATATGGTCACATTGCTTCTAATTTCATGAGATTACACTTTGTAGGAAGGTCTAAAAATTGTAGAGATCCTAGAATGGGATGTTATGATTGCTATAGGATTAGTCACTTGAGGAATAACTCTAGGTACTAACTATGAGCACCTAAAGAGGAATTTCCAAAAGATAAAAGGAAATTGGAAAAAGAAACAAGAAGTGGATAAGGAAGACAAAAAGAGAATGATAAATGCAATAGATGGTGGTACCTCATCTAATGGATTAGGTTAAAACTCTACTTCAAATTAATCCTTATAAGAATGTATGGAATTGCACTACTATTGATATATATTACATTAGTTCCTAATACACAATGGAAGGAAGTCCATATCTACATAATGAATGATGCACAAGGACAACTCATGAAGTCTAGGTATTTGCAAATGTAATAACTTACATCGAGATGATCATTAACTAAAGGAATAATCTTAACTAACTAAGTAAAGTAATTAGTAGAGTTGGTATCTTAGCTGAGCTTAAGATGGCACTATTGAGATAACCAATTAAGTAATGGAAGCAAGTATGAGCAAGTTATCTATGGGAACTGACTATGAGATATGAAGAACTTAATATGCCCTAATGAGCATTAAAATCTACTTTTTTTATTAAATAGGGAAAAAATTATTCATTTGGTTACCTTGTATTCTCAAGAGTGAAATATAAATTTTGATCTAGTCTTGTGAGCCATTGAATTTCAAAACCTTGTGAGTGTGAATTTGTTTGAGGATCTTACTACAAAGGTGCATTAGGATTAAATAGAGTGAATGTATCGAGAAAAAATTCCATCTTTGTTAGTTGAGAAGTATCATGATGATCTGTTTTATGCTTTATGCTAATATGACACTTGTAGAAGTGATGAATCCAAGGCTTTCATTGCTTGAATCCATGGAGTATGATATACTTAATGATCAAGATATTAAGGAAATAGAACCCTTGAACAAGATAGTCAAACCATTTGGAACATATAAACAAGTTAAATAAATAATCACAATGGATATTGTCATACTTGTAGTGCATAAGTAAACCAAAAAGATGAATAACACATTAGAGAGTGCACTTATTGCAAAAAGAAAGAAACAACCTTTAATGATAACTAAAAGACAAGGTGAAGATAATGGTGGAGAACAAGAAAAATTTAAAACAATTATAAGAAGAAGAAATGAAAGAAGAGGGCATTGGATACCCTCATAAATCCTAGGAACACTAGGTCAAGGACTTTAGAAACTCAAGAGATTACACCACTTTTAATGAAAGGAATGGTAATAATAACTAATCCTACAAAGTCTCAAGTCAACACATATCAGAAGAGAAAAGGTGTTTTTGCATCATCTAGCAAGCTTACTAAAAAACCAACCAAAAGGAGAAGAAATTTAATTCTTAAGGATGATGAAGATGATAGTGAGAAGAAAAAATCTGAAAATGAAAATCAATTCAGAGTTTTTGTACACAAAAGACACCCTACTATTGATGAAATGGAAGACATGTTAAGAGAAAATGGAGGTGTGTCCACTTTTCAATATTTGAAGTGGGATAGTAATGAATGATCAAGACAAGCAAATGATTGAAGATGCTTCAATTGATATGATGACAAAATTCAAGAACACCCCCATTGAAATTGCTAATATGATTCCTAATGAACCATATCAAAATATTGAAAGTAGGTTGTAATATTCCCTAGTAATTGAAAAGAAAATGAAAGAAAGATCATTATCTATTTTAATGCTAAAGCTTACTATTGAAGAAATTAGTGAAGAAATGACAAGGAACAGTAAGATATTTGTACCCAAAAATAGAGCTTTGATGGTTTTGATAGGTAAACTACAAAGTATTGATATGGAAGGCTAGAGAATTTGGAAAAAGGCATACAAAATCAAATATGTTAGTGAAGAATTGGAAAAGGAAGAAAATATCAAGCATGTTGAACTAGATAACCAAGAGGATGAATATGATGGTATTTCCCTACAAGAAGTTGTTGATTTTGTAGATGAGATGGTGGAAGACATAGTTGGAAGAAAAAAAAAATGTTACTATTATTTAGCCATAAAAGGAGAATATCTAGCTAAAGGATTGAAGAAGATGAAGATGGTTTGATAGATTGAATACTAAAAAATTAACATCTACCTAGTGATCTCATGATCATATCCTAGCCTTTGCACAAGTCATTGTTCAAATCAAAAAGTGTGATAAGCCTAAGACAACTAAGGAACCACAAAATAAGAAGGATATACCTATTATTTCATTACATGTTAGAAATTTTTAGAATAACTAATGGGGGGGTGAATTATTTACTCAAGGTCTATATGTACCACTTGAACATTAAACACATCATTGTTATAGTGATCTTGCTTAAATGCTTTTTCTCAGTCTCTACTATAAAACTATCATAAACTTAACTTGCATTGCATAGTGAAAACATTATAAAGTGAAAAAAAATTCATAAGAAATTCATCATAGTTTGACATTGGGATTTTACGTGGAAAATCCAATTTGGGAAAAACCACTAGCAACATGTCACTCTTTTTTGCTCTTTTGAAGTGAACACTATTAGGATCCAACCTTGTTAAAGGTTTACAATACACATTGTCAAATGTGACCTAGTTAGAGCATTTAATCACTCTATTAGGAGTGGCCTTGTAATAGGACTTTCATCATTCCATTTTGAAGGTCGCCTAGTTAAAGGATTTATGCAGATTGTTAAGGCTTCAAATAACTATTAGATCATCCTCTTTTCAAATGATTTCAATTAAAAACCATTTACAAAAAAAGAATATAGAAGATTTTGATCTATTTTATTACAACTCACTTTTGCTAGTTCAGATCTATGTATGATCCTTATGTTGATTCATTGATAAGCCTTTCTTTGTCATCAGTGATCTTGATCTACTTGGACATCCTTCAAGAAATCAGTCTACTCTTCTCATCAAGGAATAAAATAAAAAGATGAGTAGATTTATTTAATCCTACCTAATTCAACCTAAACCTAAAATGGACGATGGAGGTTTAATGGCAAAAGATCAAAATTTTCTACTTATAGAGATGGTTGGTTAGAAGCAAAGGTTGCCATGTGCAATGACCTTATGAAGACAAGGAGTCTAGGGTACTACTTCATTCAATGACCTAAGAAAAGAGACTTCTATTTGAAAGAAAAGAAAGAAGGCTTAATGGTATGGATGCTTGAAGGGTGAACATGCTATCAGAGCCAAAGTGTGTGAAAGCCAAGCAAAATGGAAGACTAAAAATAGAGATCTATAATATGTAAGTGTGTTGTAAGTTGTTAGTAGATCAATCCTTACTGTTACCTTCTAATCATTGTAACAGTCTAGGGTAAATACTTTGGATTAAGATTTACCCAATAGTCATTTGTATATCCTTTAACTGAGTGAAATTCCAAGTGAATGATCTAAAGTCCTCTAACAAGACTCACTCATAATAGCTTGACTAAAATCTTGTAACTATTTAGAATTTAATAGTGTGCATTGTAACCTTTAACAAGGTTGGCCTTTCATGGGGTAATACTTTAGAAGAGTGAGGATAAGTAGCATGTTATTGGTGGTTTTTTCCAAATTGGATTTCCACATTAAATCATTGTGTCAAATGTTATTTAATCTACTATGTTTCATTCTTACATTATTAAAAATTTGATTTGATAGTAACCTACAAAGTTTAAGTGCTTGTATGATCTAATGGATGCATACATAATGAGAATATTTTATGGATGAGTTCACTAAGTTGTGAAAAGTTTTATTTGTACATCTAGACCTTAGATAATTAATTCACAATCCCCTAGTTATTGTAAAGAATTCCAACATTGATATGACATTGAGACTAGGTGGTCATGTCTTGCATCCATATATTTGACATCAATGAGAAAACAACAATTTTTTTAATTGCAAGTTTCCAATAATCTAGCTCTTTGACATTGATGGCAGCATCTCAAACACTAGAAATAGCTTAGTTACCATAAATTCCAAAAGATTTCACTTCCATGAGTGACCACTGTTTGATTTTGATTCTCATCTATTCAAACCTTTCAAACTCCCTCTATCAATTTTCTCTCTTTCTTGATTCTCTCCCTCTGAGGTTTATCTTTCTTTTCTTGGTAATCTTACAACCTCTTTGATGGGGACACAACCCAAGAACAGAATGGAGACAATAGAAAAGGGAAATTATATCAACTGATAAAATAAGCTAGTACAAATAGTACAGAGAAAATAAAGTTCAGAACATGCCCTAAGGGCTTACAATAGCATAAGTCTGGAGAATATTTCTCCTTTAAGCACCTTCTCTCAAACTCCACTCTGAACTGCCTTTTACAATGCCAAAAATCTCCTTAAATAGACCCCGAAGGGTTAAGGACTAGGAGTACATTCTATAAAGTGCTAGTAGGCATCCACCGACGAAATAGAAAGTTCTGGAAGCTGCGTTAGAAGTCGGTGCAAATCTAGAAGAATCCAGAAACGGTAACCAAACTTTTAGGAGGCATAACTTTTGAACCGTAGCTCTGATTGACGAACTGTTTAATTTTTGAAAAGCTCTCAAAGCGCTCTATAGCCCTATGGATGAGCTTTGCTCATCCCCCAATTTTTGACCCTTTTCAAGGTCATTTAATGCCCCAAACCTGACTTTGAAGCATTCTTAGGAGGTCTCCAAAACCCAAAAAATTGCAATAACTTTCAAATCATGGGGCCTATTGACCTGATTCTTTTTTGGAATGCCCTAAATCATGATTAAATTCATCTGGCCAATTCACACCTTCTAGTTTACCAAAATGATGGCCCAAATACATGCTCCTATTTTTTCGAGATTTTCAAATGCATTGATAGTTGAACTATGAGAGTTGGAACCTTTATTTGAGCCAAATGGGTATCCAAAAATGTATAGACATGAAATAAAAACTAAGTCTAAGTAAATTTTTTTGGGTGACACACGATTGCCCTTATACCTCTGGATGCTCCTGCATCAGACACCCAGGGTAGATTGAAAAGTGACCCTGTCACTTTATGGATAGTAGAGGAAATCTCAAATGGGAAACCTCAGATGCTAAAATCAAAGTTGAGTCCTCGATCAGCTGTCCTTTCCATTTGACCAAATACTCTTCATACTGCCTATTTCTGGTACTCCTACCCACACGATGATCTAGAATGTCTTCTATCTCCTCCTTCTTAGAAGCAAGAATTGTACATGGCTTTAAAACTAGCTCCTCATCTGCACCATCAACATGATACTCTGTTAAATCTGCAATGTTGAAAATGGGAGAAATGTGAATACCATCTGGTAGCTCCACCTCATATGCATTTCCTGAGTCATGTTTCTTCAAAACTTTGCAGGGGCCAAATTTCTTCATTTTTAGCTTGTTGTAAGTACCAACTGGAAATCTTTCTTTTCGTAAGTGCACCATGACTAGATCCCCTACTTGGAATTCCTTATGTCTTCTCCTTTGATCAGCCCTAGCTTTATACTCTTGATTCATCTTGATAATGTGTGCTTGAACCTCCTCATGTAGATTCTTGATGTGTTCATCAAATTCCTTAGCTTCAGTACTTGTCCTCTCCCCTTGTTCTATCTTCCTCAATTCTGGTGCAGTCCTTGGGCTATTCCCATATACAATTTAAAATGGTGATTTTCCAGTACTCCTATTTACAGAGTTATTAAAAGCAAACTCTACCTATGGTAGAATCAAATCCCATCCCTTGGGCTTATCTCCAACTAAACATCTCAGCAAATTGCCCAGACTTCTATTTACCACTTTTGTTTGGCCATCAGTCTGTGGGTGATGCGTGGAACTGAATTTTAAGTCTGTTCTCAACTTCTTCCACAATGTCCTCCAGAAATACCCTACAAATTTAGTATCTCTGTCATAAACTATACTCCTTGGAAGACCATCTAGTCTTACCACCTCTTTGAAAAACAAGTCTGCAATATGGACAACATCATGAGTTTTGTGGCATGGAATGAAATGTGCCATTTTGGAGAACCTATCAACCACCACAAATACTGAGTCATTACCCCTTTGTGTCCTTGGCAATCCAAGAACAAAATTCATACTTATGTCCTCCCATGGCCTTGATGGAACATGCAATGGCTGATATAGGACAGGATTATGACTAAACCCCTTGGCAACTTGACAAACCTGGCAACTCTGTACAAACTTCTTCACATCCTATGTAATTTGAGGCCAAAAATAATGTTCTCTAAGACTGGAAATGGTCTTATCCTGACCAAAATGTCCTACCATCCCTCCACTGTGTTTCTTCTTAATTAGATTTTCCCTCATGGAACTCCTTGGAATGCACAATTGACTACCTCTGAACAACATGCCATCCTGAATCAAATAGTCTAACCACTTGGTTCTATCTACAGCAATAGGTTCTTTACAAGCTTTCCATGCTTCAACAAAATTAGGATCCTCGGGGTACAAATTCTTGAGTTCATCAAACCCAACTACTTCAACCTGCATCGTTGTAAGCAACAACTATCTCCTACTTAGTGCATCTGCAACCCTGTTAGATTTTCCACTTCTATGCTTCAACACAAATGTATAACTCTCCAAGAATTCTACCCACTTCATATGCCTCTGATTCAATTTACCTTGGCTATTTAGGTACTGTAATGCCTGATGATTAGTATACAAAAAAAATTACTTTGGCAATAAATAATGCCTCCATTTCTTTAAGGCCTAAACTATTGCATAGAACTCTTGATCATAAACAGAATACTTCTTCTTTGCATCATTCAATTTTTCACTAAAATATGCAATAGGCTTACCTTCTTGGCTTAATACAGCCCCAATAGCACTACCACTAGCATCACAATCCACCTGGAATAATTTTCTAAAATCTAGAAGTGCCAACACAGGCTGTTCAGTCACCTTCTTCTTCAGCAATTCAAAACTTCTCGTAGCTGTTGCAGTCCATTTGAACTCTTTTCTATCCCCTCTTATTGTATCAGTTAGGGGTGCACATATGCCACTAAAATTCTTAATAAACTTCTTGTAAAAACTAACCAAACCATGAAATGATCTTACCTCAGTAGCAGACCTTGGAGTAGGCCATTCGAAGATGGCTTTTACCTTCTCTGGATCCATTTTGAGAACTTCAGGTGATATAACAAATCCCAAATAGACTAACTCCCTTTTTGCAAAGACACACTTCTTTAGATTAATTAACAGTTTCTCTTCCCTTAGCCTTTCAAGGACACTACGAATATGCAGTAAATGTTCTTCCAAAGTCTTGCTGAAAATTAAAATATCATCCAAATAGACAATAACAAATTTTCCCAAGAACTTCTTAAGTACCTCATTCATGATCCGCATGAAGGTGCTTGGGGCATTCGTCAATCCAAAGAGCATGACTAACCACTCATAAAGACCCTCCTTGGTCTTGAAGTCTATTTTCCACTCATCTCCTTCTCAAATCTGTATCTGATGATAGCCACTCTTCAGATCTATCTTTGTGAAGTACTTGATGGTTATCCTATTTATAGCTCGAGAATCTATACACATCCTCCACTCTCCATCCTTCTTTGGTGCAAGTACTGCAGGTACTGCACATGGACTCAGGCTCTCTTGAATCAAGCCCTTCCTCAACAACTCCTGAACCTATCTATTTAGCTCCTTTGTTTCAGTAGGAGTCATCCTATGAGTAGCCTTGTTAGGCAAACTAGCTCCTGGAATCAGATCTATCTGATGACTGATTCGCCTTACTAGTGGCAATCCATTTGGAACATTATCAGAGATAATATCTCCAAATTCCCCTAGTAAATCTGAAACTTCAAATGGTATTTCACTACTACCTTCTTTATCTTTCCTAGGAATCAAAGCATAGCATATATGCTGATGTCTCATGCCATTTAAAAACTTCCTTCCATCAACAAGACAAATCCTAGCACTGCTACATACCTTTTCACCTTCCTTTTTCATGGGCTTCAATTTGTGGTGAACTCCATCCTTTGTCAGAGAGTATGTGTTTGCATGTCCATCATGTATTGCATGTCTATCAAACTGCCATGGTCTACCCAACAATAGATGGCAAACATCCATCAAAATAACATCACAGAGAATTTCATCATGGTAACTCCCAATTTTGAATTTTACTAAACATTGTTCACTTACCAGGACCTTATGATCATATTTTACCCAAGAAATTCGATAGGGCTGGGGATGTTTCTCCCTCTTGAGCTTCAACTTAGAGACCATCTCTTCTGATACCAAGTTATCAGTGCTACCACCATCAATGATCAGATCACAACATTTATCCTCACACTTGCATCTAGTACGAAACAAACTCCTTCATTATCCTGGTTCATTCTCATCACTTATTAGGACTCTTTCATTTACCAAGGTCTCTCCTCTTTTTGCATCCTCTGAATGTGATGATTGTGCATCCTCATCCACATGAGCAACTCTAGCTTGGCCCTCAGCTCTCCCATCTGTCCTTCCTTGTCATTGAGGGCATTCAAAGGCACGATGACCTTCTTCATTGCAATGGAAATAGGTACCACGGAAGCCTCCTCTTCCTTGTCGACGTCCTCTACCTCTTCCTCTTTGATTTCCAAAGTCTTGATCATGGGAGCGGTTGAAACCCTCATTCCTCTGGTTTCTGCTAGTACCCACATCTTCATTTTTCTTTTGGGTTTCATTGCGGCCTCCAGATGATCTATCGCTTCCCCTTCCTCCTTGACCGTGACCTCTTTGTCTTCCTTCAAACCTTTTACTCAGCTTCTCTTCAACTCATAGGGCAAACTGATATGCTCCTTCAACGCTGATCATTCTTACCAGACTTAATTCCTCCTAGATGCTAGGTCGCAACCCACTGATATAACAAGAAACCTTCTCCTTATTTGCTTCTGCATGCCCCGCTCTAATCAAGAGTCGGTAAAACTCCTCTGTATATTCTTGGACTAATCTTCCTGCTTGCTTTAACCCATGCATCTTCTTAAATAGAACAAGCTCGTAGTCCACAGGAATGAACTGCTTCTTCAATTTGTCCACCATGCGATCCCATCTTGTGATCTTCTCCTTTCCTCTTCTAAGTCTTTTCAGTTGAACCTCTTGCCACCAGATTTTGGCATGGCCTTTTAGTTTGGCCTTTGCAAACTTAACCCTATCTGGGTCCCTTATATCCTCATACTCAAAGTATTCTACCAGTTCATTGATCCAATTGATCAACTCATCTGGTTTTAGATTTCTTGAAAATATACCCACTTCAATTGTAGGTCTTTTCCCAAACTTAGTGATGGCCCTAAAAGGCCTTTCCTCTACAGGATTCATAACTTCCCCGTCAACTTCCTCTTTTGGTCCCATTACTTCCTCTTCATTGTCATCCTCACTATTGTCACCTGCTACAACATTTGCTCCTCTATGAAGCTCCTCTTGCAATGCTTGTACCTGCCTCTGCAGGGCACTAACCTCCTCATGATCAATAGCTCTTGCCCTTCCACCACACTCTCTTCATGGAGGCATCTTCTAACTCGAACCCACAACCACACAGTCCTGGTGCAAATTGCCTCACAATCTGTGCTCTGTCTACACACTCAGGAAAAGCCGCTTTGATACCACTTGATGGGGACACAACCCAAGAATAGAATGGACACAACAGAAAAGGGAAATTATATTAACTGAGAAAATAAGCTAGTACAAATAGTACAGAGAAAATAAACTTTAGAACATGCCCTAAGGGCTTACAATAGCATAAGTCTGGAGAATATTTCTCCTTTAGCACCTCCTCTCAAACTCCACTCCGAACTGCCTTTTACAATGCTAGAAATCTCCTTAAATAGACCCCAGAGGGTTAAGGAATAGGAGTACATTCTAGAAAGTGCTAGTAGGCATCCATCGACAAAATAGAAGGTTTTAGAAGCTGCGTTAGAAGTCGGTGCAAATCTAGAAGAATCCAGAAACGGTAACCGAACTTCTGGGAGGCATAACTTTTGAACCATAGCTCTAATTGACGAACCGTTTACATTTTTGGAAAGCTCTTGAAGTTCTCTATAGCCCTATGGAAAAGCTTTGCTCGTCCCCCATTTTTTGACCCTTTTAAAGGTCATTTAATGCCCCAAACCTGACTTTGAAGCATTCTTAGGAGGTCTCCAAAACCCAAAAAACTGCAATAACTTTCAAACCGTGGGGCCTATTGACCTGATTCTTTTTTTGGAATGCTCTAAATCATGATTACATTCATCTGGCCAATTCACACCTTCTAGTTTACCGAAATGATGGCCCAAATACATGCTCCTTTTTTTGGGATTTTCAAATTGAACTATGAGAGTTGGAACCTTTATTTGAGCCAAATGGGTATCCAAAAATGTAAAGACATGAAACAAAAATTAAGTCTAAGTACATTTTTTTTGGGTGACACAGGATTGCCCTTATACCTCTGGATGCTCCTGCATCACTCTTAATAATCCCTTCCTCTTTCATATTAGTTTCTCAATAATCTCTCCCACTTTGACAATAATTCCAAAGATGTGTATCTATTTTAGCTTCAAATTCTTCATACATCTTAATAATTTATATTTTGCATCACTGGCTAATACTTGTCATTTGTTTATGACTAATATTTTATTTTTTACTAAAGTATTCTACCTTAGGCATATCCCAAAGTAGAGTTGTATTGCACCACTATGTTGAATATTCTATGTAGCACATGTGATGCAATGCACATTGGTTTCTCAATTAGCCTTAGCTAGGGGAATGACCCCTAATTTACCTCTAAGATATTCATGAGCATCTTTCACTAATAGTTTTGTGAATATGTCAACAATTTTTTCCTTTGTGTTCACATATTCTATCTTTACTTATTTGTCTTGAACTAAGTCTTTGAAGTAACAATACTTGATAGAAATGTTCTTTGTCTTAGTGTGCATCACTGCATTCTTTGAAATTTTAAGAGTACTTGTATTAAATCACAATAGATAACTAATGGATCTGTAATTTCTTCTTTAATTCCATCCATAATATATTTGAACAGTTCATTGTAGCTACCACATACTCAACTTTAGTTGTTGATTGGGAAATACAATTCTATTGTTTTTCTTGACCATGAAACCAATCTCTTTTCTAGAAAGAATGAACCTCCACTAATGCTTTTCAATTCATCAATATTTCTTGCCCAATCTAAGTTTGTGAAAATGATCAATCTATCACATCTCTTGTAGTATAATCCATAATATTATGGACCTTTAAAATATCTCATTATCCTTTTTACAACCATCATTTGATTTTCTTTAGGAATTTCTAAAAATCTAGCAAATATCTCAAATACTAATGAAATATCTAGTCTGTTGTGGACAAAATATTGCAATTTTCCTATCATGGATTTATGTAGGTTCTAGTTCACATGAGTAGAATAATCATTCTTGCATAGCTTATGTCTTTTGGACATAGGTGTGCTCACTAGTCTTGAATCTTCCATACCAAAAGTATTCTATATTTCTTTGACATATTTGGTTTGTGAAATGAAAATAGCAAACTTCATTTTGCACACTTGTAATCCAATAAAGAATTTGATTTCACCAAATATAGACATTTCAAATTCCTTTTTCATTTCATCAACAAATAATATATATAATACTTCTTTTCCTCCAAATATGATATCATCAAAAAATATCTTAGATAGTAATACTTCATTGTTCTTGCCATTCTTCAAATATATATTGTTGTTATTATTTGTTCTTTCAAAACCAATTTTCACTAAATATTAATTTATTGTCCCTTTTGTCTAGATATACAACTCATTTGGGTTGTTCAATGTATACTTCTTCATCTAGTATACCATTTAAAAATACAATTTTCACATCCATTTGATATACCTTGAAATTTTTGTAAGTTGAATATGGAAGAAGAGTTTTGACTCCTTCAAGTCTAGCCAAAGGAGAAAAATTTTCTCCATACTAAACTCCTTCTTCCTGTGCATAACCCTTGTATATCAATCTTTCTTTGTTTCTTGTTACTTCACCATTTTCATTGAGATTGTTCTTGAAAATCCACTTTGGCCCAATGACAATTTTGTAGTTAGGTCTTGACACTAAGGTCCAAGTATTGTTATTCTCAATGTGGTCAATTTCTACATTCATAGCTTGTATCCAATCCTCATTGCCTAAAGAATCTTTTATTGATTTAGGCTCAAACTCACATAATAAGCATGTGCCACCTTTGATTTTTCTCCTTGTCATAACACTTGATTCAACATCTCTAACTATTTGATCAGGTTTATGATGTCTTTTGACATATTTTTCTAATACATGTAGCTTTGTTCTTGGTTCTTCTTTAGGGTCATCTAGAAAATGAATCTTAGGCTCATTTCCTTTTCTTTGTTCTAGTTAAGATTTAGGTTCTGAATACTCAACATTCACTATGTGATGGTTGGCATTTCCTATTTGTGACTCGACATCTTTAATATTTTTTTCGGTACCCACAATCTAGTACTCAAAAATTTTCATTTGTATAGCATCATTTCATGTGTAATGGAACTTGCATCTTGACTTGTCTATTCATTTTTGTGCTAGGAACATCATCATCCACTTAGATGAATGTCCTATAGTATTTAGGTTCTTCATTACATGAAGCATGACCTTTTTCTGCAAACTCATCAACTCTCACATTTGCAATTTTGAAAACTTTATTAATGTTAAAATTTAGACACTTATAAGCTTTTCTTTTTGTGAAATAACTTACGAATATGCCTTCATCACTTTTTGCATCAAGTTTTTCATCTCTATTATCTTTTAGTATTTAGCATCTACTTCTATTTTTTTTGAAATATTTAACATTGGGAGTAAAACCATACCACAATTCATAAGGTGTGGCATTTGTAGCTTTCTTCACTTGAACTCTATTTAAGGTATAAACAATAGTACTAACCACTTCTCTCCATTATTTATGTGATATTCCTTTCTCCATCATTAGAATTCATGTACACACCATTATTTTTTTTCTCCCTTATTTAGCCATCCTATTTTGAGGAGTTGTCCTAGGTACTAAAATCTATCTTTTAATTCCTCTGTTATTGAAAAATGTATTGAACTCATGTGAAATGAATTCTCTAGCTCTATCAGATCTCAAATACTTTACACTCTTCCCTATTTCTTTTTCAACTCATGCTAAATACCACTTGAATTATAAATTAAAAGCATCAAATTTATCTTTAAGAAAAATCATAGTCATCATTCTAGAGTAGTCATCCACAAATAGAATGAAACATAGATTTCCAAGGTAACTTTTGAGGCCAATGAATTGACATAGGTCAATATGAACCAATTGCAAAATATCACTAGCAGTATATTCTTTACTCTTATACCTAGACTTGGCCATCTTTTCTAATTGACACTATTTACACATAGAATGTTAGGCTTCTTTACTTTAAGAAATTATCTTACTTTCTTCATCTTACTGGCATGCATCAAATTGTCAAAATTCACATTTTGTGTCATAACCAAACATCTTCTTTTTGTCCAAACATACATGTCTCTTTTGATAGTTCTAGATAGAATAAGTTACCTCTTGTCTTCTCACTAGTTTCAATTAGTTTACCATCACCATCATGTATCTTCACCTTTCTATTTTGGAACTTAGCTTTGTAGCCTGATTTTTTCTATTGTGAAACACTTAGCAAGTTGTAGTTAAGTCCTTCAACCAAGTAGACATTTTCATATGTTATCCTATAAGTTAGTTGAATAGTGCCTTTACCTTTTATAACTCATAGGATATCATTACCAAATTTAACACATCCACCATTATATGGATCAATATCTTCAAATTTGTCTTTATCACTAGTCATATGTTCGGAACAACCACTATCAATTATCCATCTATCACTTTTGTCCACATAATAAGTTAATGCATTTTTCTCATTTTCATCAAATTCTTCTTTAATGCTACATAAACAACTTCATCATCATTACTCTTAGATTCATTATAATTCTTTTCTTTATAAATATAACAATATTAATTACCTTTTCTCATCATTTCTTCATTTGTCGTCTCTGTCATCTCTTCTTCTTTTGTACTTTTTTTCCTTCTTTTCATCCTTCTCTTCTCTATTAGGACATTTAGCAACAATATGAACAACTTTGTTGCATGAAAAATAAATGATAAGTAATTTACCTTTTTATTTACTTGTTCCTCTTCCAAACCTTTTTGTAATGAGGGCTTTAAGTTCATTAATCCCATCTTCATATCTATCACTTTCACACTTCACATGTTTTCCTTTCTTCTTACTAAGAATCAATTGTGACTTCAAAGAAGATTCAATGGTAGTAGGTATGTAGTTATCAAAATTAAACATCTCAAAAGTCTACCAACTACACATTATAATGTCAAATTGTACCATGGTGTGCATCTTAGTTCTTTAATTAAAGATACTGTAATGGTAAAGATAGGGAGTAGAGTCCTCATTACCTTTCTTATCAATATTTCATCTTCAATTGTTCCATTTTCTTCTCGAATAGCATTAACAACCTCTTGAACTCTTGTGCACTATCGTACTATGTTCTCACCTTCCATCATTCTCCTATCATCAAATTTACCTCTTAGTTACTCAAGGTCTATATGTACCACTTGAACATTAAACACGTCATTGTTCTATTGATCCTTCTTAACTATTGTTACTCAGTCTCTAGTGCAAAACTATCATAAAATTAACTTCCATTGCATAATGAAAACATTATCAAATGAAAAAAATTCATAAGACATTCATCACAGTTTGACACAAGGATTTTATGTGGAAATCTAATTTGTAAAATATCATTAGCAACGTGTTACTCTTTTTCACTCTTTCAAAGTGAACTATATTAGGAACCAAAAATATCAAAGGTTTCCAATACACACTATTAAATGTGACCTGGTTAGATTTAATCACCCTCTTAGGAGTGGCCTTGCAATAGGAATTTGATCACTCCATTTATAATGTCACATAGTTAAAGGATTTATACATACTATTAAGTATTAAAATGATTGTCAAGTCAACATCTATTAAAAGGATTTCAATACAAATTATTTACAACGATAATAAAGAAAACAATAGATTTTGATCTGTGTAATTAAAACTCACTTTTTCTGGTTCAAATCTTTGTTCAATCCTTATGTTGGGTCATTAATAAGCCTTCCTTTGTCATCTTTGATCTTGATCTTCTTGGACACCCTTCAAGAAATTAGTCCACTCTTCTCATAAACACTTAAGCCTTCTACTCAAAATCACTTATTAAAATAACATCACATCTGCAAGCTTTTCCTTTATCTTTTCATTCACACTCTTGTGTGTTTTTTATCAACTTTTCTCTATATACAAACTTTCTCATACACCGGTTGGGCTTAGCTATGCTTGACTAAACTTAGTACAATAAGGGAAGAAAAGGTAGGAATATGGAAATAGGCATGGACACCAAATACTTAGATCTAGTTCAGCTTAAATAGGGAATTTGTACGTTACCATTTTCTACATACACCATGTAGATCTTAGGGTTTATGATCAGATTCAACTTGATTAAATGTATTTGTACATTTTCTTGATCATCCTCTAGAAATTTCTCTAAAATTCTTCTATTAGGTATTTATCTAATCATCACATTGAATTTAATGATCTAACTCATCAATCTAATCTTCAACACATTTTACATCTCCTAAGAAATTAATTGAGTTAGCTTGATCTTATGATTTTCTTCAATTTGATCTTTTACTATCACCTGAAAATCACTAAATTACTTTTCATTGTTTAAGCTTTTTGACTCAACATCAACTAACTTGATTAATCGATGTTAATGCTTGGTCAAAACTAGATTTTCTTAGCACTAACTATGGCTTGGTTGATACTAGCATTACTAGACACTTGTTAGTATTTTACTCTTTTTCTCAATATAGCTTAGCTTCTTGACTTAAAAAATTAATATGTTTTATCAAAGTCTATCAAATCAAATGTCTATTGTAACTTCATTTCATAACTTCAGCCTTTCCTCTAGGTGCTATAGTCATGAATAACTCTCAAATACTCTTCATCAATCTACTAGATATGATATTTAGACTAGGTATAAATGTGTCTCATCCATAGATTTGACATCAATTACAAAACAACAATTGTTCTAATTGTAATTTTCCAACATTACATATTTTAGGTCACACTATTCCAATAGATGTCGATAGAGAACAAAGATACATATACCAAGCACCAATCTAAAAATAAAGGGGGAGAAAAATTTGTCAAAGTAAATAGCAAACAAAAGGACGACAAAAATAATGATGGGAATATACACAAAAAAGGAGACTCAACTAAAATCAAAGCATTTGATTCTAATATAGGTGATAAATAACCATCCCACAAACCTCTAACTGAGATTGATATTGGGTAAGGATAACCAAAAATTGGAAAGGAGGAAAAGATAGAGGATTTTTCACAATCATCATGTGCACCAAAATTCATATATAACCCCATATTATTCTTGTTAGAATAAATATTCAATTCCTATAATTGAGAGGGAGAGTGAATTAGTTATCCAGCTACTAGCACAATCATTAAGCTTAAATAAACATAACCATGTAAGTAATATAAACTAAAACCACAACAAGATACTCATACACGATTGACACTGGATATGTTTTCTACGGAAACCATTGACTAGAGGGAAAACCATAGTGGGGATAGTACCCACAAGGTGATGTACTGCTATAAATATTCTTTCTTAGAGAATAGGCCCTATTAGGAATCTATTAAAAAATTTAGTGCATATGAGTCCTTATTAGGAGAATTTGAATCCCTATTAGGAGGTTCCAACCCTATTAGGAGTTTTGCCAACCCTGTTAGGAGTTGCAAAAGATAGCTGAAACCAGTGCACAAACAAATTTAAGGTTAAGAATAAAGAACACATTATCCAAATGATCTCTATATTATTCCTTGTAGAATAATAGAATTAAAATATACTTCCTTCCTCTATCTATGTCTTGTAAACCAAACTTCTTCTCCTTTAGATCTTGTAACCAAATCTCTAACTTCACAACCAATGATCCCTTGGATTGCTTACATGCATTCAGTAAGAATTCTACTCCTTCTTGCACTTCACAGTAATACTTTGCATTCCACTTGGTCATCAAATACAAGTTCCTTTACAAGAAAAGAAAACAACTTTCCTTTATAACATATCTTCGTAATAATTTCTTGAGTCAGCCTTGAGGATTTCCTAATTAATTAAAATTAGTTAATTAATTAATTCACAATTACAATAGCACTAACATCTCATAGTCTATACAAAAATTTGTTGCAATATTGTTAAGAGCATGAACGTTGATGATATTCCTATGAGAGAGTATTGATATATGATGATATGTTACATTCATGACTGAGTTTTTCATTGACATCAACATAGCAGTTTTCTATAGTATCTGATAGAAGAATAGCAGAAAGATCAAGTTGGTACAGATGACAAGTTAAGTATTCTAACTATATAAGCTTATGGGAGATACTTATGAGTCTCTAGTATATGCAATTAACTTCTAAAGAAAAAGTGACAAGTCTAGAAGTTATGTAAGCTTTCGTGATGTTTGTTCTATGATAGAGTTATGTTTGTTCTTAATGTGTTTCTATAATGATTAAATAGAAGGTCTAACAACTAACTCAAAGAATTGTTTTGAGGACTCAATGTAAAGGAAGGACATTTTCCTTTATCAAGGATGACATGAATTATATTGATTTGAAGTAATTGTAAGAAGAGAGAGAGAGAGAGAGAGAGAGAGAGAGAGAGAGAGAGAGAGAGAGAGAGAGAGAGAGAGAGAAATTTGATGTTGAGTAGAGTGTTGGAATATTCAAATATGGAAAGAATACTTATGAGAGGGGAGTTGAATCAGAAGTATTACACTTTATCCAATAAATTTTTTAACTGAAGGTGAATTGCATGCATGTAAATACATCAAAAAAACATGAAACTAAGACATGCATCAACAACATATAACATTGGAGTTTGGTAACCTAGAAACCCTCTAGAAATAAGAAGGCAAAACTGGGGTAGGGATGATACCCACAAAAATCACTACAGTAATATTGTTCAACCACTTCTAATGGTCTGCCCTATTAAAGGCTTTACACTATATCAATAGTGACCTAGTTAAAGGATTTACAAACAC